>OZ026519.1:77313975-77930809 GCA_964019695.1 Loripinus fragilis
AAACTTACTCCATGTAAAATTCCTGTACTCTAGCAAGTCTCTGTAGCTGAGAAATATATGTTTGGGTCTTACTGTCAGAAACCCCGAAGACTGGTTTTCTCGCATTTAGGCCTATTATATATGTGATAAGTAGCAGAGTCTCATATACTGGCCCGAAATATGCATTGACAAGGTCACAACTATGTCTTGTGTTTGCATTGTATAAATGAGATATGCATAAGTACATGGATATAGCACAATGGAGACAAAATCGTGCTCAGAATGACAAGGGTTTTTATCAAGCTACAAAATCATAATAAAGGCTAAACCTGTTTTAACTTTTTCACAAAACAGTCAGTGTATCAGTTGGAAGTCTATGATATAAACTCCTGTGGGTTAAATATCGAACCATTTTATAGATAAATTCAAACACCATCAAGTAGATTACTGTAAATTGGGAAATTTTTGCGAGAATTTTATTTTCTTGAATAGCGTTAAAAGACGGTTTTGTGACGTTAAAATTCGCAACTATGGCCTGATTTACCTACATCAATAAACCGTAGAGTTCTTTCGCCATTTCGCGCGGTTTTAATTTTCACGAAACTTCACATCTGAATTGATTGCATCTGCGAAGTTTCGCGAAAATAAAACCTCATGAAAATTTCCGAATTTACAGTATCATTTACTAGGTAAATTCATTGACATGACCAAGCTGTTGACATGACCAAGCTGCCTACTACAGGAATTGAAATGTGCTATTCCTCCCCTATAAACCTGCTCATAGCAAGCAAATTTAGTATCAGCAATAAAATCTTAATCACTTGTTGGGAGCAAGCTCTCTCTGACATAGTCTAGGATGGCTGCTTGTGTTTATCTAATTAAAATGAAATATATTCTTGAAAACTGGCTTTTCACTACAGAAAATCCATACAAAAAAAACGTAGTATATTTATTCTAAAAGCTAAGCACAGTTTCTTTCAGCCTGAGGGTTTCCGGCATTTGAACATTAACCCAAGTGAGAAGAAGCTGGATCATAATTCCTTGAAATTTTAGTGAAACTCTGGCATAAATGTTACATTGAATGGGTGAATTCACACACATATACAATAAGGAATCTTATCGTTCATTTGATTTTTTATAAATTATTCTTCTGTGTCTAGAGAAAGTGGTTATCTACCAAAATTTATTTATAGGCTTTGATTTATTGCCTAGTTGTGCCTATGGTAGTGCATTAAGGGTCGAATACTCACCCTAAGAATTGATACTATTTTAGGTATGCATCTTTTACATCTAAATCAAAGAATTAAATGTTTTGACAACACTCAAGGAATACATGTACATTTGTACGTACTGTAAATTCGGAAATTTTCAAGAGGGATGAATTTTCACGAAACTTCACATATGCAAAGTTTCGTGAAAATAAAACCCGCGCGAAATGGCGTAAACCCTTTGCCATTACTGATGTAGGTAAATCATGCCATAGCGGCAGATTTTTAGAGTGGCAAGTATGTCTTTTAACGCTATTCGCGAAAATAAAATTTTAGTGAAAATTTCCGAAACTTACAGTATGTACCACAGACAACAGCCAAAACTTGTACAACTTATATACAGATAGAAGACAATTTACAGTAGAATCTAGTAAATTCGAAGTCTTAAGGACTATAGGTACCATTTCGAATTATAGGGATGTAGACGTTAATATAATATTATAATATAAGCCACTACAATCATTTTACCAATTATCGTTCCAGTTAAACATTTGCTTTGGAAGTGTGAAAGAAACGTCTCAGTGAGAGGTTTTTTTATGCACACAATCATATGTTTTATAGACATTTATCTAATATGCCCTATTTTCTGAATTCATTGTATCCAAAATTAATTCTAATTAGCAAGTATTTCAAACAATTTCAGTTCGAATTTTCGAGGTTTTAATGTATGAGATCTCATTGAAAATCTTATCATAATATATTGAATTTGTTTGTAATGATGCATTACGTTCCTTTCATCAATTGTTCAGTCATGTTGTGACCTGTTCCTGACTTCCTGGGTTGAACCAGGACTAAGCAGAGAATAAATATTCTTCCTAAAGGGTATTACATAGTGTCTTCATTGAATCTCCAACTAGCAATCCGACCCTTCTATCTCAAGCCTAACTCACGACCAACTCTTCCCTAATACATTATGATTCTGATGTGATTTGCAACTAATTTCTACCACTTTCGTTCAGATGGTGTAAACAGTGGAAATGGAAACGTTTTGATTGCAGATTGAGCGTTTGTAAATTAAACATGTTCTGGTTTTAAGCACTGTAATTGTATCAGATAATATAAATTGATCAACGACATAAAGTTTAAGTTGCCTGGTAAACATCCTTACATCATATCAAAAACAGGTTTGTCATAATAAGGTTTCACATGGCACTTATGGGTATGAAATGGTCAGGCCACACATACCATTTATGGGTATGGAATGGTTAGGCCAAAAATGCATCTTATAGGTATAAATTTGGTCATGCCAAACATACCACATATGGGTATGAAATGGTCAGGTCACACATACCACTTAGGGGTATAAAATGGTAATGCCAAACATACCACTTATGGGTATGGAATGGTTAGGTCACACATACCACTTACGGGTAGGGAATATTAGGTTCATTCAGACCATTAGAAATAATTAAATATTTAGGCCACAGAGATCACTTGCAGATGTGAAAATATCAAGGACGAGGAAAAACTTGCAGATATTAAATATTTAGGCCACAAAAGTAAAAAGTTATTCTTTGTAGTTAGAAATGAATAGATGTTGGACAGAAGAATAAAGACTCCTCATAGTTCTACATGAATAAATGTTTTGCAGAATAATAATTATTCCTCCTGGTTCTACAATAATAAATGTAGGACAGAAGAATAATTATTACTTCTGGTTCTAAAAGAATAAATATTGGACAGAACAATATTTTTTCCGCGTAGTTCTACAAGATTAAATGTTGAACAGATGAATAATCATTCAATGTAGTTCTACATGAATGAATGTTTGGCAGAAGAACTAATATTCCTTATAGTTCTAGAAGAATATATGTTGGACAAAAGAATTTTGATCCATTGTAATACTACATAAATAAATGTTGAACAAATGAATAATGACTCCTCTCTTCATTGTTCTACAAGAATAAATGAGGACATAAGAATGATGATTCATCTTAGTTCTACATGAATAAATGTTGGAAAACATAATTATTACTCTTCATGTCCTATACGAATGAATGTTGGGCAAGCAATATCATGGCAGTTCTATGGAATTTAGCAGACACTACCAACGAATGAACCACATGGGCGGATCCAAAATGGAGACAGGGGTCCAGACCCCTTCCCTGGAAAATCACTAATGCCTCTAGGTTTCCTTATAATAACGGGTATGTTTCTCCCTTGAAAAGCCTTTGGACCTCCTATAAAACAATTGTCAGAACCAGCCCCCTTTGCAGAATTTTCAGGATCCGCCCATAAGCCAGCTCACATGAATAGGGTACATATGGGCCTCCACGCAAGAAAACCTGTCTTCGGGGGTTTGCGAACAACACAGGTGCAGAACAGCCTGCACATCCGCGCAGTCTGATCAGCGCCTTTGTTTATTCGCGTTTTGTAAAGTACAATATCTATGCTTGCTACAAGCGAAATTTCATTTTTCTAGCTAGTCTATGTAACTGAGCAGGCTGGTTTGAATCTCACTTTGTTGGAAACCCCAAAGACAGGTTTTCTCGCGATGGGGCCCATATACCATAGGTGACCAGCAAAGTGTGTCGCCATACATATCGAAATGGAACAATGACTGTCACACAATGCTTACCAATTTGCATGGTAAAATAAGTTAATTAATTGAAATCGGGTTGTGTTTGACCAGATGTTGACCAGATGTGAACATTTGAAGTCCTATGTACTTTGTGTATGATTTAAGGCACTCAAAAAACACAGATGCAAACACTGGCCTCAATATCGCCTTGCTGTGGATGCCCAACACCAAGATCCAATGGTCCAGTTCAATTTGGTAGTTGGTTATTAAAATGACTATGCTTTTGTTGCAAAAAAAAATGGAAACATTTGATAAATCTGAACTAACATCACTGAATATACACTGTACTATACAGTTAAACCTGTCTAAAGCGACTACTCATAAGTAAACAAATAGATCTTAATGACGAATGGTAGCTTAATGAAGGTTGAAAATATTGCAGAATGCTCCCCTTGGTGCATTCTGCAATACTTTTGACCTGCATTAAGCGATAATAGTCTTGAAAACTTTTTGAGAGTCGCTGTTTTAGACAGATTTTACTGTATGCAGATAATGACTGCTAAATTCCAGTGGGCTGTCTTCGTTTTTTAATGAATTTACTAAAATAAACAGTATATTTACATTTATAAGCGATAAAATATTTTACAAATAATGGTCATGCATTGAAATATATCATATTACGCTATTAAACGGGTGCTAAATCATTCACGCTTGCTACATTCAACTAGAATACCTTTGACATTGGTTTGCTAGGCAGTGCATCTTCTAACAAACCTGAAGCAAAGAAAACTCAAGGTTAAAATAAAACAGAATTTTTCTTATTTTTCTATTTCAACAATATAATTTATCTCCCTTTTCGTATATATTTTACGTTCTGCTTGAGCAATATATTTAAAGTGAGGTATTCTTTTAACAAGTAAATTTTTTTTTATTTCCACAATCCGGTCAATTTGAGGAAAACATCAAATTGGATGCCTTGCACTTCTCAGTTTGGCAGATCATTCACATTGAAAACTCATTCTCGCTGACTATTTACACTATTACAATAATACCAAACTGCACATACATTATTTCTGACATTTTCAAATACCAGATATTCATATCTAATCAACATTATTAAAAGCCTACCTTTATCCTACTTAGTAGAAAATGTTTTTTATCATAATTGCATACCATAGTGTTTCATTATGCATGCGCACTACATGTATTTGTCTGCTTTGATTGTTAATTGACCTTTCTGTAAAGTTCAATTTATTTTTATATTCTAATACATATAGTATTACAAAACTCGTTGACTCTTAAGAGCACCTTCATGTGACTACGCAAAGTGCATATGCAAATTGCCATATGGACTTTTTCAAACCTGTGATTTATACTGGTATGGCTATTTTGAACTATTCAGCTAAAAGAGTATTTTAAAGAAAAAGGTGTTCCTTTCAACATGAAAGTTCAACTACAACATTTGTGCAAAACACAATGTGCTTTTATCAGGTGTTTCACACTTCCTCAATATCTTGATTCTAGGCATCTTCAACGGTGAACATCAATCTCTGCTCCTAATCCATCTGAAAATATAATGAAAATTCATTAATGAGTTTATGATATTATATTCATTAATGATATATGTTTTTTTTTCAAATTCTGATCATTTGGTGAATATTGGAGTCTTGCAGGAATATAACATTGTTAAGCCAAAGGCAGTGGGCTTGAAGATTATAATACTTTCAATCAATTTACTCAATGACTTGATGGAATTGAGGTTACCCT
This sequence comes from Loripinus fragilis, assembly GCA_964019695.1. Taxonomy (NCBI): domain Eukaryota; kingdom Metazoa; phylum Mollusca; class Bivalvia; order Lucinida; family Lucinidae; genus Loripinus; species Loripinus fragilis. The sequence continues at coordinate 77,319,511 of OZ026519.1, forward strand.
TTTCAAATTTTGTAGATTCATTTATTTACAGAGGTTTCCTTATCAAGATTGTTTTTCACATTAATAGACGACCATCAAAGGTGTTATCGAGCGAATTTTGATTCGGATTTCAAACAGAGAGAATGACATGATGAAGAGACCTCCTTTATAAAGAATTCCCACTGACTAAATGGTATTGTGATGGCACTTGATCGATAAAAACAAAAGCCAAACAGAGTAATGGAGACGTCATTCAGATAGACATGCATGATAATGGGACATCCATAATAAAGAATTTGAACAAGATTGGGATGGCAGTAACTTGATAAAACCTTCACACAGACAGAAACCAATACTCATGAAACAGGGTATCACTTAATCCAGGCCTCAAGGGTATAAACTTGAGTTCATTCTCAAACTCAAAATAAAGCCCAATGATTGGCTGCTTGTAGACATGTGACTGTAAGCAGCCAATCATTGTGCTTTATTTTGAGTTTGAGAATGTACTGAAGGCTTATAACCTCAAGGCCAGTACTAGGGGCAAGAGATATTGCACTTCCCATTTACTCTCGAGAATAAACTCAAAAGAAGAGGATCTGCTGTTTAACTGGCATGATGACGTAAAGTCAGTTGATAAAGACGTCATAAAATTAAATCTCATGATAATGGAACCTACTTAACATGGAAATCGCTTTGATAAAAATGCCATTTAGACTGAACACCCTCGTATATTTGTTGGACACAACTAAAATAAGCTCTAAGAAACTTACCTGGGCATCATTAAGAGCACAGCATAATATCATAGAGAAGATCATTCCTAAGATCTGAAAAATAGAAGATCTTACATGAATTCTCCTCTTGTTGCCTATATAAATAGAGAATACTAGGTGAGTGTTTTTTTTGATATCAAGTTTACCAGGCAAGGCTTTGAGAACGCTTGTTGACATCGAGAGGCTTGCTGAGCAATTCAACATGCGTTCTCAAAACCGAGCCCGGTCAACTTGATATCAAAAGACGTGAACTTCAAACTAGCGATTATGACGTAAACTTTGATTTTTGCGTTGTTTCAGCGTCATTAGCGACGGCATTCAAAAAGCGCAACGTCATCATGACCTGATAAAGGTAACATGCTGTGAGATAGGAAACGTTTATTAGATTATGTTGAGACGATTCAGTTAATATTAGGGGTGACTGATAAAGGATCTTAAATGAGTGATCCTCTTGTTGCAGATATAGAAGATTTTACATGAGTGCTCATGTGGAATTAAATCTATTAAATGAGTTAAGGAAAGAAGATAAAATACGAGGCTTTGGGTGCATGTTCTTTCTTTTAATAGTAGCCCCTTATTAGATGTGGTTTCTTCTACGTAGAAACATACTCTACCATTCAAAAGTTGGTTTTGACGATAAGGATACCAACATACAAAGCTTATATGGAATTCATAAAAAAATAAAAACAACATCCAAGTATTTTGACAAGAATTTATCTATAACAACAGATAATCATTTAAGCGCTATGATAGCTTTTTTGAACACTCAAATTGCTCTTGCCTGTTGCAGCAATAATTAAATTTAAATACTGTGCCTCTAAGCATGACACACCCTCTATTGACTAGAAACATATATGATTGAATCAGGGTGAGAGTAAAGAGCAAAACTAAATACCACTGACTATCTGTTTACCCTTACAAAATTGCTTCCACTACATTCAATCTTGTTACACTTTTCTTGTAAACATGTGTTGTTGTTTTTTTTGTTTTTTTCCTACTAACCATTTTTCCATTTCTGCTCTTATTATGCTGGGAATGATTATGGGCAGCGGATGACTGTCATTGACTTTCAAATACTTTCAAAGCAGCGACTGTCTTGGTTAGATAGCAATTGAACAATTCTTGATATCTTTTATCATCTCATGATCTGTAATATGAGTATTACTCGTCTGAGTCTTCGTTGATCGTTAATGTGATACTCAAATATTGGATTCTTTTGTGCTGGTTCACAAGATTTTTAGGTAAGCTAGGATTTGTGGTTGTAGCATTCCATCAGGTATTTTCTTGTGTTTTGGTGAGCGTTTATAAGGTGTTGTTCATTAAGTAGAGGATCTAACATGAGTGCTTCATTTGAGAACGAAGTACATGCCAGTACAGTTAGATGCCAGGCCAAATAAAAACTAAATGTGTTTTGGGAAACAGTCTGGCAAATTTTAGGTAGGGTAGGGCACACATATTTTCTTATTTATGTTTTTCTGGAAAAAAATATAATTTTATGCATTTTGAAAGGCATTTTGCCTTTCAAAATGCATAAAATTATATATTTTCTAGAAAACCTGAAAAAAATTCACCAGTAAATTTAGGTAGGGACGGGTTACCCTAAACACAGGTATTTTTTTATCTTGGCCTAAGGTAAACGATAACTTACAAGAATAACAGCTATGCCAATAGAGACTCCTGCGATGATCAATAGATTCTCCTTTACAAACTCAAACAGTTTCTCATTACATGGCTGCAATAGAAAACATATTCTACAGTAAAACCTGTGTATAATGGTCACTCTAAAAAAGACCAAATATTGGTTGTCAAGACCAATTATCGCTTAATGCAGGTCAAAACTATTGCAGAATGCTCCAAGGGGAGCATTCTGCAATACATTTGACCTTCATTAAGATACCATCTTTCATTAATACCTCGTTTTGTCTATTTTTGAGTGGCCGTTTTACACAGGTTTTACTGTACTTATTAAACCCTTGCATGCTGGGAAATGTTTCATATTTTTGTTGTCTGTAGGGTGTTATGCTTGTTTTTGTCTTTGTTTAAATTAACTTTTTCATTAAATAGAGGATCTTACATGAGTGCTCATGTTTTATTGAAATTATTAAACGAGTTGAGGAAAAGAGATAATGTGAGATTTGCCGAGCATTTTATCTCTTTTTTCGCAACGACTTTAATGACTTCAATGATACAGGAACACCGATGTTGGATTAGTTTATTACATGCCATTTAAAGTTCTCAAAAAATGTCATTTTTGGCATGAAAAGTAACGTTATTTTCATCTTTAACGTGACGCATAATGGACTCTTTACATAACGTTAATAAATCTGTAAACCACTGGTGGTTTATCAATTTCATTGCATGCGTTATACCACTCCAAGGTATTTCATTTATACCAGAGTCTTGCATAGTTTGGATCCATATCAGGCCCAGCATTTTGTCAGTCCTGATCTGGGTCCAAACATTTGCTTGCAAAGGTTATCAGTTGACGACATTAGCAGGCAAAAGTTTAGGAAATAATTCATTATTGCTAACGTTACCTGAATCATAACAACAATTGGTAAGTGCAAGTGAAATGCCCGATTTTACAATGTCAAATATCTACTTGCAGACTTTAAAACGCAACACTTGGATTGTTGCTTTGATTTGTGTCTCGAAAAAGAATTCAAAACGATTCTTTGGATTGTATGTTAAAGAGTGTTCATTTGTAAGTTACACACGAAAAAACGTGTTCATTTAAAATGAATTTGAAACCTTATTTAAAATGTTAACATTTTGTAGATATGGGGTCAGCTGTTTAATGTGACAAAATGTTATCATTGAAAGATTCCCTACTTCTTTAAACCAAGAAACATGAGACACGTCAATTTTTTGTGTCATGAGCTTTGTTAGTGATTGAGTCGTCCCTCTTTCAATAAATGACCGGTCTGCAATAAGCTTTGAATGCTTATTCGACGTTTATCTGTTTGTACCATGTAATTCGGTGCCCTAAAACTCTTTTAGAAACGGTGGTTTTGAGGCGTTGAATTGCATGGTACATGGTTTCTGCATGTGTCTTTTTTTCCTAGTTTTATATGAAGTCTTTTCATATTTATGAATTTACTCAAGTAAGATGTTCCTTGCGCACTGAAAACAAGATTATTTCATTAACTGCTTTTCAAGTTTCTGAAATTCTTATTAGATGAGCAAAATAATTGCATTTTTCAAAATACTGTTTTCACAAAATGAACAAATTCTTAATTCAAAATATTAATTTGATCTGTGATATACATGATTTCTTTATCTCTTTGATAAAAACACAAACTTGATGTTTACCTGTCCTGGGCTTAATTTAGTTCAACCTATCTTAGCTGTCTGTCATCACTGACAAATTCTGATGTCGACCTGTACTGGGCTAAATTTAGCTAATTACTGATAGACATCAAGATTTGTCACAACCAGTGAGAGCTAGTTTCAGCCAATCAGAGGAGGTCTTTTTAAAGGAGTCCTATAACAATACTGTTTGATTTTTATTTGATCCTTAACGTCCCATCAACAATCTTTCAGTTTTAAACAGGGACGGGTCTTCCTGGGTTGAGCCAGTACTCAGCTAGGATAAATGTGTCTTGCTCAAGGACCACAACGCAGTGACGCCGGTGAGGCTCGAACCCACGGTCTCGAGTCAAGCACTCTACCACTGAGCCACTGCGCTCCCACAAATACTGTTTGAAAGAAGACTATAATTACCTCTGTGAAATGTTTGCAGGTTTCTACCTCAATTATCTTGTCCACATGTTGACTATAGTCTAAAATACCTTTAGTCGCTCCACAACATTTAAACTGTAATAAACATCAAATGTGTTAACATACTAGTCTAAAATACCTTTAGTCGCTCCACAACATTTAAACTGTAATAAACATCAAATGTGTTAACATACTATAGTCTAGAATGCATGAGATTTCCAACAATTTGACATTTTGACAAGTGTAGACTTGGATGAGCCTCTACAGCCTCCTTTTAAGCTTAGAAACTCCAAATGATGTCCAGTCAGTAGCTTAACACTCATAGAATATTCAAGCGACAAACAAAGGCTCTGATCAGACTGCGCGTATGCACAGACTGATCTGAGGCTTTGCTGGTCGCACATGACCATTGTTGCAAATCTCATATAAAATACGTATGTAAGAGAAACAGTAATATTTACATTTCAAAAGAAGCCTTTAATGTCAGTGACCTATATAAGAGTGACTGGAAACTCCAAGGAAATACCAATACTCAACTCAAATCGCTTTGTCGTGCTTCTTACACAGGTAAATGAGGGGAAATCGATATCATTTATCTACACGATTTGCCTTTATCGCAGTTTTGGAATACACAGCGTAATTTCTCTATTGTTTACCAAAACCTTTTGACACCTTTACAAACATCGAAATAATATAATTACAATGAATTATGAATCAAAAGGCATCTTAGTTTATGAAAACTGATAAATAAAAACACAGACATAGCAATGTTTCAAGCTTTATTCGTCGCAGTGAAACAGGTATTTTCGAAGCCATATTTGACGAATTCCGCAAAATTCATAAAATCAGCCGATGTTTACACGGTCATAACTCCATAGGATTAGTCGTAACATTGCAGAAACATATCATTTATAAATATTTCATATATCTATTTTCGTTTGCTATAAACAAGATGTAGCAATGAGTGATATTTATGACGAAGTACCTTCTTCAATGTACCTATAAATGCAGCGGTTCCTCAAGCTGCGTCGCCATTTTGTGTGTATACGATGAAAGGCGCCTTAGGTGTAAGTCACGTGATATGTGCCCCGACATACCTATGTGGCTGAAAAATAGAGTGTCTCGTCACTCTTATATAGGTCACTGTCTGTTTGCAACCGTTCACAACCTTATGAAAGACATAAATATGATTTACAGCTGGCCAGCTCACTTGTCCCCGCAATACCCTTCGAACATGGAATTGATTCTGCAGAGGTGACACTGTTGTTGTTATTGACAGCAAGCCACATCTGAATAGAACATGCCAAACAAGCCTCCTGTTTGCTTCATTGGCTGTATGCATTCACATTGACTGTTCCGCTTTTCAGTTTTACACTCCAACAGAAAACGTTAATACATTAAAGTGAAAACTGTTTTGTTTCTTAAAGTTTATATCATTTCCATATATTTAATGTAGATATTTATAATCAAAATGTAAATAGAAGTAATAAATTCAATTTATGGTCTGTCCATGGAACCATGAACACATCGGGTCTAATCACTTACTTTGCAACAGACCCAATATGTTAAAAATTCCATGAACAGGCCAAAAATTGAAATTCATTCTTTATTTTTTTAAGATATCAATATGATGGTGACTTAAAATTGAGAGTGTACAACTTGTCTCGTTTTCATGAAATTTATCAGCGAATAAGCGTGTCAGTAACAGAAATAAACCTACTCATTGCAGCCTTTTTTAAACTGAAACTGCTTTGGTTAATCAGGCTCGAGGTTATAAAACATTTTTCGTGCTCAACTCGACTGAGCATAGAATTTCAAATGCTCATAACAACTAAAATGCTTAAACACAAAGACTTTTCTAGCTTTCAAACTCTCATATGTGGTATTTATCAAGCTGGTAAATGTTAAAATGCCAATAATTGTTGGCATTAGAATATAACATTTATGAGCAGGATAATATTGTGCTCAGCTGAGCACAAAGCATACCTCCACCTGGGAGAAAGATCAAAATTTAAAAAATCATGAAATTTCGAAATTTCAACCTTAAAACTTGCAATACCCCTGCAAAATATTAAAAAATTCAAATTTAAATGGTTAGTTGTTCAATTTTTAGGTAAACTGATAATAAATCAGAGAAGTCATTATAATCTTCCTAAATCAGTATTTTGAGGCCAAAGAAAGTCAGCCTCAAAATCTTGAAAACAGGAATAATTACATAATTCAAGGAACACGACTATCAAACGATCTAACCGTCAACCGGTTCATTATTGTTTTTTTAATTCACCAGCGGTTGAGCATAAGCTCGTTTGGTAGACATGTGGAAGTTTGAGATAGTCTTAGCAAGAAAACTCAATCCCAAACACTGAGCAAATACAGTAGTATGCCTAACATATAGGTTACTCCGAACAGTTACATGTAATTCTGAAGTGTTGAATTGTAAAGAAATATAGTTCCTTGCATAAGTAACAGTTATACTCAGTTTACTAAGTCAAATATTTGGCACTCATTAATACGGAACTGGAGAAAAGATAAATACTTCTGACTCGTTAAAACGGAACTGGACAAATGAGTGTTGCCTTAACCCTTAAAGCGCCAATCACAACTGCGGCAGACAAATTTTGGGACATATTTCCTAATTTCGAAAAAGATAAGGTGTAATATTTCATGAGAATCGTCTGCCAGCAGACGATTCTCATGAAATATAATGCCCTATATTTTATTTTTGAAAAAGCAGTACAATTTGAAATTGTCTTCTGTGGTGCTTTATTGGTTAAAATGATTTTTGGTTAAGTGTTGTGCTCACCACAGTAATAAATTTCGGACGAAATGGTTGCCTGTAGTAAGCATACAGAGCTTTGATCAAATACTCGAAGGAAAACTTACGTCATTTTGCACCATATCCATGAATTCCCTCTCTGGAGATCTTTCATCGAAATAACCTGCAACACCGTCTTCGAGCGCTTTATTGACCTTCTCTTTTACCTAGAAAGCAGGTGAAAAACTAAACAGAATGAAGAAGTCAAAACTTAGACTGGCTCCAGTCCTTTAAACAATTTTTCATCTATGAGTCATATCATATACTTGTAGCCAGTCTAACTCTGATGGCTCTGTTTTAAAACAGAGCCATCAGAGTTAGACTGGCTTCACGTAGATGATATGACACATTGATGAAAAATTGTTTTAAGGACTGAAACCAGTCTAGTCAAAACTAAACTTATGTTTACCCCATTTACATTTTTAAATAAGGTTCTGTTAAGTAAAAGACAGAAAAAAGATAACATCTGTTTCGATCTCTTTGAAAATATTAAGCCAACTTTTTTCACCCATTTTCACCTGTTCTGCTGAGGATAGATTACGTTTGCACATTATTCTTTACTTAAGTCGGATTCTAGGGAGCGCAGTGGCTCAGTGGTAGAGTGCTTGACTCGAGACCGAAGGGCCGCGGGTACGAGCCTCACCGGCGTCACTGCGTTGTGGTCCTTGAGCAAGACACATTTATCCTAGCTTAGTACTGGTTCAACCCAGGAAGACCCGTTCCGCATAACTGAAAGATTGTTGAGTGGACGTTAAGAATCAAATCAAACAAACAAACAATACATGTAACGTGCTAATATGTCAAAGTTGGGATATATTTTACATTAGACAATGGGAGTGATATAACGACATTCAATAAAATCAATAAACCACTAGTTGTTTTAAATCAAGTAACGTTACATAATGACGTCTAGATCTATTATATAATGGCGCGTAAAATATGGCAAAATCTCGACAGTCTCACGCTAAAAATGCGATTTTTAAGTAATTGTTTAGGCTGAGCGTTCATACATCTCTCCACGGACCAGGCAACTGCTAATGCAATGAAACAAAGATGTGTGACCGCTATTCTTGTATCTTTTACTTAAATTTCAACCAAATACCCACTGAAATCACCGCTAAACATTTAACATCAATTCTCTGTAACCACCAAAAAATCGCGGCACACATAGTCACAGATTTGTATGAAACCATCGTATTTGAGTAAAGTACCAAAAACTGTGTATTGAAACTTGCTTTCGTTTTTCAATATCTCGTCTCGTTTCCATGGCAACGGGGTCCATAGTGATGAAAATGAGCATTTTTCAGAAAATCAGGGGTCCCTCTGAAAAATATCCTTTCCTGTTCTTACTGTGTCAGTTCAAATTATTATTAAATGTTTAGCAATTGTAGTTATAATTACCCTTTTAAATCAGCATGGTAACTTTCACATTAATGCTTATTGTAAAATTTTATTAGCTGTTATATTCTAAAAAAGGGGCACATTTTCTCAATATTATGAGTATATACAATTAACTGTGCTACGAACGGCACCGACGTTTGAGAGTTGATATACATTTGAATGAAAAGCAGCTGTATTTATGTTTATAAAAAGCAAAAAAACTGACTGGGGTAAACTGTAATGGCCTCGCAACAAGACTTGCAACAGGGGGCAAATTACCCCACCCACTTTTTATCAATAGAGAGGCAAACCAATATTTGTAGTTTCACCCACTCACCAAGTGTATCTATGAGATGTGTTATCAAATCAAGTTCACTAGAATAAATGAACGAGTTTTTGGTTGATATTTTTCAATTATATTACTTGGTTGCTATGGTAACCAAGGCAGGATGTACAGTAAGAAATGCTATGTTTAGGCAAGCAAAAGTTTTATCAAGACACATAATTATAGTGGAAATCGACTTATTGAAGTGTTTATGAGACTTCGTATGTAAACTTGTGATACATAAAGTCTCCAAAATGGATGGTTGCCATGGAAACAATAATACAATACTTGCATAGTAACAAGAAACCATCATTACAATTCAAGAAAAATCTGGAGTTCTAGTATTCCCTTTTCATCGAAAAAGGATTAAATACTGTTTGAGATATTAAATTGTCATCTTAAAGCCTGTAACATTATATTTTGTGTCATACATTATACGTGGAAATAATTGTATGTGTTTTTCACTTGAGTATGCTAGTCTCTGTAGCTTAGGAGACTGGTTTGAAACTCGCTTTGTTGGAAACCCCAAAGGCAGGTTATCTCGGGACGAGGCTCATTTAGTGGTCAATATACATTTGAATTAAAAGCGGCATCTATGTTTCTAAAAAGCAAATAATCTGATTGGGACAAACTGTAATGGCCTTGCAACAAGACTTGCAACAGTGGTCAAATTACCCCACCCACTTTTTATCAATAGAGAGGCAATACAATATTTTTAGTATCACATACTCACCAGGTGAATCTTTGAGATGTGTTATCAAATCTAGTTCACTAGAATACATGAAAGAGTTTTTGCTTGATATGTTCAGTTATGTGACTTGGTTGCTATGGCAACCAAGGCAAGATGAACAGTAAGACAACAGTAAGACATGCTCAGTTTAGGATAGTAAAGGTATTAAGGCACAATATTATACTTCGGCCCAATTTATAATGTCAAAATAGGAAATTGAATGCCAAAATACAATAGTCCGCCCCAGTTTGAATGTCAAAATATGATTTTGAATGTCAAAATACGATATTGGGCCTCAGTTTGAATGTCAAAATAGAATTTTGAATGACAAAAAAAATATATTCGGCTCTATTTTGAATGTCAAAATACGCTATTTGGTCCCTGTTCGAATGTCAAAATAGGATTTTGAATGTCAAAATGCGATATTGGGCCCCTGTTCGAAAGTCAAAATAGGATTTTGAATGTCAAAATGCGATATTCGGCCCCTGTTCAAATGTCAAAATACGATTTTGAATGTCAAAATGCGATATTCGGCCTCAGTTCGAATGTCTGAAAAGGGTTTTGAATGTTAAAATACGATATTCGGCCAGATTTCGAATGTCAAAAAGGATTTTGAATGTCAAAATACGATATGCGGCCCGATTTCAAAAGGATTTTGAATGATGAAATACGATATTCATTCCAATTTCAAATGTCAAAATAGGATTTTGAATGTCTAAATACGATATTCCGCCTCAGTTCGAAAATCAAAATAGTATTTTGAATGTCAAAATACGATATTCGGCCAGATTTCGAATGTAAAATATAGGATTTTGAACGTCAAAATACGATAATTGGCCCCAGTTCGAATGTCAAAATAGGATTTTGTATGTCAAAATACGAAATTCGGCCTCAGTTGAATGTCAGAATAGGATTTTGAATGTCAAAATACAATATTCGGCCCAATTTTTAATGTCAAAATAGGATTTTGAATGTCAACATACAATATTCGGCCCAATTTCGAATGTCAAAATAGGATTTCGGCCCCATTTTGAATGTCAAAATAGGATTTTGAACGTCAAAATATGACATTTGGCACAATTTCGAATGTCGAAATAGGATTTCACATGTCAAAATACGATATTTGGCCTCAGTTCGAATATCAAATTAGTATTTTGAATGTCAAAATACGATATTTGGCCTCAGTTTTAATGTCAAAATAGGATTTTGAATGTCAAAATATGATATTCGGCCTCAGTTTTAATGTCAAAATAGGATTTTGAATGTCAAAATACGATATTCAGCCCCAGTTCGACTGTCAAAATAGGATTTTGAATGTCAAAGCATGATATTTGGCTCTATTTCGAATGTTAAATTAGGATTTTGTATGTCAAAATACGATATACGGCCTCAGTTCTATTGTCAAAATAGGATTTTGAATGTCAAAATACGATATTCCGCCCTATTTCGAATGTCAAAATAGGGTTTTGAATGTCAAAATGCGATATTCTGCCTCAGTTCTAATGTCAAAATAGGGTTTTGAATGTGAAATACAATATTTGGCCTTTTTTCGAATGTCAAAATAGGATTTTTAATGACAAAATTACATAAGTGGCCTCGGTTTGAATGTCAGAATAGGATTGTGAATATCAAAATACGATATTTGGCCCTATATAGAGGGTCAAAATAGGATTTTGAATGTCAAAATACGATATGCGGCCCCTGTTCGAATGTCAAGATAGGATTTTCAATGTCAAAATACGAAAGTCGGCCCTAGCTGAATGTCAAAATAGGATTTTAAATGTCAAAATAGGATATTCAGCCTTCGTTCAAATGTCAAAATAGGATTTTGAATGCCAAAATACGATATTCGGTCCGATATCGAATGTCAAAATAGTATTGTTCAATGTCAAAATACAACAATCGGCTCGATTTTGGATGTCAAAATAGGATATTGAATGTCAAAATACAATATTGGGCTCCAGTTCGAATGTCAAAATAGGATTTTGAATGTCACAATACGATATTTGGCCCGATTTCTAATGTCAAAATAGGATTTTGAATGTCAAAATACGATATACGATTTGGAATGAAAAAACGAAAAACAAAAAGCGAAAAACGAATTGCGAATAACGAAAAGTGAAAAGTGAAAAACAAATACTGAAAAACGAAAAGAGAAAACAAAAAGCGAAAAATGAATAACGAAAAGCTCAAGATTATTGAAGTGTTTATGAGAAGTGTAGGTACGGTAAATGTTCTAAAAGTTCTAACACTAATTTATTATTTTTATTTCAGCTGTTCGTAATTTTATAAATTAAGTTTCCGAAATATGCCAGTGTTCGAAATTTTAGAATTTGGTCTTTATCATGTGAAAAAAACGGTATATGCATGTCAAAATGTGGTAGAAACGTGTTGAAAACACGGCAATATGATTCGGTAAAATGTTCAGCACGTGCGGTATTCGCCAAGTCGAGAGCCAGGCACGTGCATGTTATGTCACTCAATTTCTTACAAGTCGTAAAAGCCCACTTATTTAAATATTCGATAAGCCGGGTTTTCCTATGTTCACTCGTCACGAGCTTCCTTCAGAAGACCAAAAGGCTGTCGCTCGCTCTCCATCTGCGCAAATGCCGACTTTGACTTCCAGTTAATATTTTAATAATGTCACTCAAGAATTGAACCCGCTAGACATCTCGTACGATCAGAACTTTTTGCAAAGAACTACACTAAACTTTGAAATGCATAGACAAGTTCCCAGAGTAGAGCAAACTGACGAAATTCAAAAGAACACAAACACATATCTCTCTCTCTCTCTCTCTCTACTTGTTGATCTGCCGATGCATTGTTTACTTTGATTTTCCCGAAAGGATGTGCATGCACCAGTCTCTCTCTCTCTGTCTGTCTCTCTCTCTCTTTACATCTCTTTACGTTTGCAAAAACGGTTTGGATCTATATCAGTCCCGAATGGTATTCAGGAAAGAATGTGATTACTGTTACTTAATGACCTGATATTTCAAATTTCAAAACTTTTGTTGAGCAGTATATATCCTACAACAGCATATTCAAAGTAAATTATTTCCCTACAACAAGAGATTACATTTATTATTCATTCACATAGTATGTCACCTGTACCTGATTATCAATAGTAGATTACCTGGTGAGATCATCCTTATGAACAAGCATGTGGTTGGGGGCACAGTGTTTCATAAACACAATTTCTAGTTTAAATTTTATTTTGGTATTGCTACTTACCGCCCTCTATCAGCTGACCAAATCTGAGGCTACTAGCTGTAATTGTTTTCAAGATTTACCTTTGTTTCAAAGTAAGTAAGGGTGCAAAGATCAGGAATCGATACAATCAAGAACCACACCTGACCCAGGATACATATGGGAAAGTGACAAACTCACAGCAGACATCACAAACGAGAGCCAAGAGGTCAGCCCTTTCCAAGCAGGTGACCACAAAGCACATATAAACAGACGCGCACAAAGACATAGCAAACACAAGACAGAACAAAAACATAAAAGATCCACAAAAGAAGTACCCCCTTGGAACAGTCAGTAAAATATTTTACTGGAGGGCTTAAACCGGTTTAACGGCGCCAACTTCACCCTTAATTCAGATGTGGTTCAAGACACATAGATATTTGGTTTGCATGAAAGACCCCAAGTTTTTATGTGCAAATTTGCAAAGGGCATTAACCAGTAAAATGCATTATCCTCTACCAGCTGTCCAAGTTTGAAGATCCTAACTGTAATCGTTTTTGAGATATAAAGCTTTATATGTCCAAATTTTCAAAGGGCAATAACTAAAAAAAACAGTTATAATATCACCAGGTAATCTTCTCAGTATCCTCTATCTGCTGACTAAGTTTGAAGCTCCTAGCTGTTATACTTTTTGAGATATCTTGATTATAAAATTAAATTTGTAAAGGGCAATAACCTGTAAAAATGCAAAGGGCAATAACTCAAAAAAATAAAATAACGTTTTCTTGCATTTTCACCAGGTCATCTACTTATTATCCTTCCTCTATCAGCTGTCCAAGTTTGAAGCTCCTTTTAGAGATATCAACCTTTCTTTGTCCACATTTTCAAAGGGCAATAACAAAAACAAACTTTTTTAAGAATCTTTCACCAGGTAATCTACTCATTATACTCTATTTGCTGACTAAGTTTGAAGCTCCCAGCTGTTATACTTTTTGAGATATATTGATTACAAAAATTCATTATGACCCATCAAAAGGGACATAACTCCACCACAAATTTGGACTAGAAAATACGGATCAACTATTTTTTGATAACAAATCTATTTATGAAATTTCAAAACTGTAACTCAATTTTTGTAACGGACGCACAAACGGAATGACCGACGGACCCAAAGCAATAGGCCTCTCCAACTTGTTAAAAATTTCCCAAATTATGTTATCAAAGTAACCAAATGATCATACCATCAGCGATTTCACAAGAAAGGCTTATATTCAAAGCAAATTATCTTCTTCCAGAAAAGAAGAATATGAATAGTTATGTGGGCGACATATTGCTTTTGGTGCAGATCCCATTGGCGTTGGCTTTCACTTCCATACATTATTGTCTGAACCAGTTGATTGATTTCGATCAAACTGGAATAGATACATTGTTAAGAGGAGGGGAAGAATCGATCAGATTTCGATGACCTTTGAAATGTCTTATTAGGTATTGGCAGTATGAAAATATGTTATCATCACCACCACTATTAGGAATACTTGCTTCTACAGGCTAAACTTATTGTTTGTAATTACTTGGTTAATACCCACCGACTTTTAACTACTATATTTACCAAATTAAACTTAACTTAATAATTTTGCTTAAATCATATAGATTAGGTTAATCATCTCAACTATCTTCATGCACATTGAAGTTTTGCATTATTAGGCATTTTTTCAGTGGAATTTTAACCACTTTAAGACGTAATTAATTCAATTATCATTTTACAATAAGCCTGTGCTTGTTTCCATGGTAACGGAAAGAGGGAGGCAACTCCCTTTACATGTTTTTACAGTTAACAAAACCTGAATGCCCCTAAAAGTATTGGCAGTATGCAAATATATCATCATAGCCACTGCTATTGGGAATACTTGCTTAAAAATCACCAAAATTATTTTGGCTATATATCTGGTTACCCCACCCACATTTAACGTCTATGATTGCTACTTAATTAAACAAAACATATTAAGTATGCTTAAATCATATTGGTAATGCTATATAGCTCAACTCCACTATCTTTTTAAAATATTGAAACTTGCATTTTAGTCATCTGGAATTTTTTGCCACTTTAAGACCTTATTCATTTAATCTCCATTTCGCAACAATACTATGTTGGTTTCCATGGTTACGACCAATGTGTGGTACTGTCCTAAGCATGCTTTACATTTAATGAAAGCTAAATACTATCTAGAACATACCATTTATTGTTTATGTCTCTATGTAAGCGAGGAAAATGGCTGCAGTAGTTCAAAAATGCCTAAAGATAGGGTTTTTCATATTTGGCTACCCCACCCACTTTGGTTGCCATGGTTACAAAGAAAATGAATCATTTTGTGCATTTTTATTTTTTCAAAGATAACACATTGCATCAGTAAAAATTCTAAAGTCAGATTAATTTGTTTTGCCAAGTCTTGTCTCAACAATTATCATTTAAAAATGAACAAAAAGTGAAAAAATTATATATAAGCCTTTTAACGTTTTTGTTGGTTTGCGAAGAGTTATTGCCCCTTGTTCCTATCATTTCTTCAAACTTTGAAATTTAAATGGTATTATAAGAAAACTAGTTTAATGTTGTATTGATTATAGTAATTTTCTTTTCTAGATATCTTCAATATTAGAGAAAAAGTCCCACTTTATTTCCCCTCCCCCCTGTTTTGTACACATTTTGGCTAAAAAAACATGGAAAAATCCATTTTTGCTCAATCCGTAATGACAAATATTGCCAATCTGTATTATGTTTTTACTAAGTTTATCAATTATTACCAAAACATAGCTCATGCTGAATCTTTTTGCAGTTTAATGTCCAAATTATGTGACCACCCCTTAAGCTTCTTTTTTACAAAAATGGCAAACAGTGCAAACTTCTTGGGATGGTTTTATGATAAAGATGTTTTTACCCCACTCTAATTTTTACACGTTTGCAATATATACACTTACTAGCTTCCAACAAATGTAGTGAGAATATTGAAAGCGTGGTGCTGTTTATGATATACTCATTTAAAAAAGGCCTAAATTTGAGAATTTGAAAGCTTCTAAAAAGTTGCTTAGTAGCTATAATTTACGGTGATAGCAATTTAAGTCAGATGTATTTATAACTCTTTTAACTCTAAATTTGTTTTGGAAAAACATTGAATAATTTAAGAAATAAAACGGTTTTGTTATGTTCCTATCTAAAATACTAGATATTTCAGCCAGAAAAGGTGCTAAATTCAATAAATTCATTAGTGAATTTTGTCCAAATTTGACAAAAAGTGATTTCCTTGGTTACCATGGCAACGAACGTTGATAGCAAACTTTTGACAATTGTTTTCCTATTCCTGAGTGGTACTGACCATTCTGTGAAAGTTTCATCCAATTCCGAGTCGGTCCGTGCCAGGGCCCTATTGGAATTTTTTGGTGGTTACAGAGAATTGATGTTAAATAGCATTTTTTACACTTGTTTTCTCCAAAAATGGCGTCAGCGTTCAGCTTTTGAAGACCATGTGAAGTTTTTGTTCGCGAAAACGGCAGCCCTTGTTAAAACAGCACGTAAGTCCCATGATTCGAACTTGGATTTTTGTTCATTGACTGGCTTCAAACAGCTTTGCGTGACGAATTTTATGCAAGAATGTAATTTAAAGTATTACAATTTAACTACAGTGACTCTGTGGAAGACTCCCCTACTTGAGATAAAGACGTCGATCCATGGTTAGAGCTCCACCGAAGGAATACCTCTGAGCGAGACACTTAATCACCGCTGCTTAGTCGAGCTTACAACTGTTTCAACCCAGGAACACACGAGTGGCATGAGTAAAAACATGCTGACTTTTGCAGCCTTGTGGTCATCTGTTGGGAAAGGGCTGACCTCTTGGCTTTCTTGTGTGTGATGTTTTCTTGTGATTGTTGTCACTCTCCCATACGGCGTATATAATTATGCAGGGGAACTCACTCTTCGAGTTATATTAACAAACAGCAAAGTTCGATAACCGAGAAAACCCTGTCCAGAGTAATGAACAAATAGATATAAGATAAAGAAGCTGCCAAATAAGATAAAAATTGATTTTTTTTTTTAAAATCTTCTATTAACCTTCTTAATATAACATTGTGGTATGAGTAATAAATACAGGTCAGCCTGTTTTAAAGGTAATTATTTATTTTTTTTATAATATTTTATCGATTTCCCCATTGTGTGCCTCCCAGTGGAAGAAGCACTCAAGTGATAAAGAATGCGCTTCAAGGACCTCGAAGATTTGTGAGCCGGGGCGCAGCGCACAACAACTGCAAATATTGACATACGTTCAACGGATTAATCGTCCAGCATTTACTGCCACACGTGATGATCAGCCTGTTCGCATACACACGCTAATCTCGAGTCTATTCTTGCCCAGCGTATGTTGCGCATGAGTTGTGTTCCAGTTCGGACGAGTTAGCATCTAACGTGACCCAATTACTGATTCCCATCGTGGGACACCCTTAACCTGGGTCGGAGTGTACCTTTGAAGGTGTCATAAAGAAAAGTCATTTTGTTCGACGCACTGAAGCACAGTGTTTTGCGCCATATGTAGGAGGCCAGACCAGATAGAGAGCCTCTCCAGGAGAAAACCACCTGCCAGCATACAAACGAGTTTTGTTGTTTTTTCTTTCTTTTGAAGTTTTTAATGAGCGTTTAATGTGTGGTCAGGGTGTAACAAATATATGCAGCAGCAGATGACATTTGCAGGCACTTTAAAGGTTAAATGAGTTGTTTATTAAGGAAATGCATATCCAACTAAACTGGTCAAATTACATTTAGTTCTCATATAGACTTAATGCAAAAACTTTTGTTTGTTTTGATCATATCTTTTCACTGAATAAGGATTTTTTCATCAAATTTTCAGCATAGTAGCTGCAATGTATCACTGATATTGACAGTGGCGGATCCAGTGGGGTTTCGATCGAACCCCCCCCCCCCCCCCCCTCCTCGCCCGCCGTGATTTAATATCCTATGAAAATGAAATAATTTGGTCTCAGTGAGACCAAATTATTCCATTATCATGGGATATTTTCAAGAAAAATGTAATCAAATCAGCAAAACGAACCCCCGCCCCCCACCTTTATTCATATGGACCCCCCTTTCCAGAAATCCTGGACCCGCCCTTGATTGATTCTTCAGAGCTTTACACATTTCAGTAAATGGCCAGTTTCGTTCCCTATCACTTCTATCGTAAAATTGGCTTAAAAGTATATAGTTACTCTTAAAATTCAGCAGATATCGAATGAAGTCTGTATTTGCAATTGAAATTTTGTGTAATTATACCTATGATCTAACGTGAGTTTGAGTTGGAGTTTCAATCGTTTATAGTAGAGGAGCCAGGGTTCAAAAATGTCAAAAATAAGCATTTAGGTATGCCCCCTTTTTAGCAGAATTTTCACTTGTTTTATCCTTTAGTACATAGTATTGGCAGTATGAAACCAGATATTGCACTCAATTTAAGTCTTGCAAACATACCTGTAACAGTGTGTTTAATACGTTACTCCTAATTTTCTTAAAAACAAAAATATGTAATTAAGTCTATTTAGGTAGAAGTTGAAATGTTTAAAAGAACAAAACATTTATGCAATCTGTAAGAACATGCTATTTTCCACACATCTTGATGTTTATAAAAGTTGTTTGGGTCCATTATAATGTCATTTATGTTACATTTTCAAGTATACCCTTAAAAGTATTGATATTTTGTCAAAAAAATTCATTTGACAAAATTTTCAATATGTGTTTAACTTCATGATAACTTGTATTTAAAAGAGTATTAAATGACCATTTTAAAACTGCAAACAGATAGAATCTAACATAAATACTTTGTCAGTTATAAGCTGTTTAATTAGATGACCATTGATAAACCTATATATAAGTCTAGAACCTCTTAAGTTTGAAAATAAGCATGCAATTTTTTCTGTTAGCTTTTAAACATCTTATGATAATTGTTTTGATATCACCGACTTCAGAGTAATACTTACCAACATTTCTGAGGTAAAATATCATTTTGTTGTTCGATTTTCAATATGTAACGTATAAAACAAAGTTGAAGACAAACAAATATTGCTTAATAGCTTAAATTATACATCACTGGAAAGTTTATTTCATTAAAAAAATGGGCGGGGGGAGGGGGCTGTGTTCGATAGGCATGAAAAGAGCATTTGTCCCAAAAGAAGAAGTTACCAGTACTAATTAGGAGACTGTGTATATGGTTGTAAATTTTTCTTTTAAGAAATGGGATACTTCTTGACTTAAAACAAAACACATTCTTTGCTAATTTTTCTATGATATGTTATGCAATCTATTAACTTATAGAATGATAAGTCTGATGCAACATTTCAACTAGGATACATTCCTTATGCTTGTTCAGTCAAATTTGCTAAAGTAACATATATAACTATAAATAAACGAAATATATATCATGATTATATATTTGTCTCAACCGTTTTCCATATACAACTGAGCCTGAAAACCTACAATAAAATTTAGATATTTGCTTTTTTTTTCTTTTAATTGAACAAAACAATCTAATAAGCTATTCAGAAGCAGCCAAAGCTTTGTGTTGAACCTGCTCACACTCATCACAATATATAAAATAGTAAATAACATATCTGTTCTATAAAATCAGATTCATTTATTATAAAATATCTAAGAATTTCTGAAATGATATGTGGATGTTGGAAACTTTGTTTGTTGTTGTTCCTATTGGTTGTGGGAGTTTTGTATTGGGCCTTTGTTTTCTTATTTGTTTCTAGTTTAGCAATCACCTTGACAAGGAAGAGAGCTGGTTGCTTCACTTTAATTATATTGTATATATCTGTGTTACGTGTCCCTTCCTAAAGGTGCAGTTGGTCAGTCAGGAGTCTGTGATTGTGACATTTCCTAGTCATGTTCACTTATAGAAAGAAGACGTTTGCTGGCAATCTAGACAGCACCACTCCTTTATGAATATATAGAATAAAATGTTGTTTACGTTACACTTAAATTTAAGGAAACATAAGTGTTTGTTATCATTTACTCTTTAAGAGAGTGGCACATTTTTGCAAATTGTTTCAGCCACATCTGTTTATGCATATATCAAAACTCAGAAGGTAACTTTTGAATTTATTCTAGCTATGAAATTTAATTTCAGCTCATTTTTAACATGGCTATCATTGTTTGATTAATGAAACGGATAGTCCTTTTAACTTAACACTACTTATCATTTAACAAAGCAATGCAAACTTTAAAACTGAATGGGTTATTCAAAATGAATTATTGCTGTTGAAATTGGAGGAATCATCCATAAGGATGTGTTTTACATGGCAGGGCAGTGATCATATCCAAGACATCTAGATTTCTTCAGTTGTAATTTACCATGCCAAACTTACTTTATAAAATTTCAACAGAGAGAAAATGTTTAAGCCAAATTTAACTAGGACACATTAAAATTACCTTTTTAAAAGATTATTTACGTTAATCAGAATGTTGATAGGAAAAGCAATATCTTAGAGTAAAATAGCAGTCTTAAGATCAGACTTAGCTTTAGCACTAAGCTGATGTTAAGCTCTATCATAATACCATAGCAGTCATTGGACCCCATTTTAAACAAACTGTTGCAGGAATCCTTTCAGTTGATTCCTTTTATGTGCGCTAAATAATAGATGAGTTGTAAACACATCAGGGTATAGAGACAAAACGGCATACATTAAATTATCTACTGTGCTAATAAAATAATAATAATATGGACAATAGAGAAGGCACAATAGTTAGTATCATTGCTTTACACAAATAATAGATTTACATGTTATGCTAAGAAAGTATGCATAAACTTAACATAAACTTAACAAATATGCATGTTTAATTTATCTGGCGCTCTTTTTTATCAATCATCTGCATAAGAAATTGTATTTCTTTCGATTTGTAAAAGTATCATGATACATCTCAGATAGTGATAACATTGTCTCTATTGCCAATTGCACTTTATGTAAGTATGATACAGCATAGCATTTGTTGAGTATACTATCTGAAAGTATTCTTTGAAAGTAGCATAAGTATGGATTTTGTTTCTATTACATGCACTATCAATATACCATAAATATAGCATCGTTTAACAAGTTGGTACATGTTTTATGGGTATCAATTAGTTAGTTTTAAGGACTAAATGACGGTTGTTATGATTACTTATTGTAAGGGTAAAAAATAAACAGTGTCCTGCTGAATAAAATAAACATTAAAGCAGATTCTATCACGTATGCTGATAAGCTATATAGCTAAAAAGGAAACGTCTGGAAACATTCTGGAATAGATGATCAATCAAGTCCTATTCTAGAAAGTTGTTTGCTCAAGATCCTTATTATCGAAGTCTAATCATTTAAAAATGTCTACAATACTAACAAAGCAAGGAAGATTTTCCAACTTATTAACAGACATAAGTCTGTTTCTAAATTATTAAAATGGTAATTTAGAATAAATACTGTCCTGTTTCGATGCTTCACAAACGTGTAGAACCAGGCAACACAATGATTAAAGGAATGATCTTTATATTTTTGTTATATACGTTACAAACATAAATAATACTCTTTTTCCAAAGCCGACACGCTGTAGATACTAAATTATTTTAATCCCAAGGATAGCTAAGGCGGGTGCTAAATCGAGACAGAAATCATCACGATTTCCACAAACTTCAGTTTTGTTTCATATGACACCGATGAAGGTATCTTTAATGTTTCACTTCTTGATTTGGACTTCTGCTTGGAATATCTTACATTTTTAGAGTTTTAAGGTATATTTTGTGCCTTATTGATTTAAATATAGCTGCTGTAACGAATAACTGTTTATAAATGCATATATTTGATGGCTTTTACAATGTGTGATAGATCTAACTATGTTACTGCATGCTTTTTTTTATTCATTGAACTGTTTGCAGCGAAAGTAAGTGTCTTGTATATGTCATTTAATGCATAAAAAGAAGCAAATACATGATAGTGGCACAGATTTTCAAGAATCATTTAAGCTTTTTGAAACAATTTAGTTATGAATAATAAATAGGTATCAATTATCCTATTTACATGATTCCTAGAACATATACTTAATGGCATTTATGTGCTTTATTTTCAAGTTTATTCCTTTAAACCAAATATGATTTTGTTGATTTTGCATCTCATTCATATTAAATGTTTAAAAATACAATATTTCAAATCTAATTTTGAGCCCTAAGATGGTTGTCAATTTCATTTTCACCTACTAGCTGTTTGAACGCATATACACATAACATTGCACAAAAATATTGTTTTAAAAGAAAGTAACGTATATAACTGAACTTCCAGGTGCCTAAACTAATATTATTATTCTGCTATTAAGCTGCATCTAATTAAAATACCAATCATAACAATATGTAAGAAAACGATGCAAATGATAATAACACTATACTAGGAGTTTCCTTATTATCTAATGGTAACGTATTAGACTTGGCTATTGCATGGTAAATGCACATGTTCATCAAAAGCTAACAGACATTTTATAATATATAAAGTAGCTGAGAAAATCGTAATGTACAAAAATTCCCTCCACAAGTCTTTGGCAGCCCTTGGCCAAGTAAACAATAGTAATTTATTTGAATGTAAGTAACGTATATAACAATTACGTAAGCGTAAGTCATTTAAACATATTGTCAGTTTAGTGCTTTTAATTAAGTGACTGTAAAGCAATATGCATGTAGTAGAAAATGTGATCTATCTGGTCTAAATAACTTTTCTTTTCAGTAATGTAGCAAATAGCCTACAACATTAAACCTGCATGAGGGTAGCTATGGTTACCCCATAAATAAACATCTTTTGCAAGACTTAAAATTTGTGCAATATCTGTTTTCACACTTCTGAAACATCATACTAACACAGGATATAGTCTTAAATTCTGCTACTTTCTGGCCACTTTTTTCCAATTTTTGAATCTCTGGCTCCCCTACTATTAAGGTATTTTGAAATAAACAACTAAACTTTGGAAATTTAACATTATGCCCATGGAAAAAAACTGACACCCGGCTAAACTTATTTTGCCCACTATGTTGCGCTTTCTTTCAGTTCAGTCAACAACGTTTCGGTCAAGCCAGATCGTCTGAGTTCAGCAGACCTTGACGCAAGCTCGTATATCAAATGTTATTTGTGAGTGACAATCTGACACATGTTGATACGAATATTGTATAGTCTGTGTGTACATGCGTGCGTGCATATGCTTACATCAATTTTGCTGATCCACTACTTGTCATTGTTTAAACGTTAGGAGACTTTGTTTATACCACCTTCACCAATTTGAGCGCGAAATATCTCGTGATGTGCAAGGTATACACTTATGTAGGTGGTATAAAATAGTTATACCATGTTTGTCCACCTGTACATGTACGTAAGATAATCCACTCGCTAAAGCTCGTGGATTATCTTCACGTACAGGCGGACAACCCATGGTTTTATTATTACTTATTTGTGAGTGACACTCTGACACATGTTGATACGAATATTGTATAGACTGTGTGTACATGTGTTCGTACGCATGCTAGCAAATTGTAGGTTACATCAATTTCGCTGATCCACTTCTTGTCATCGTGTAACCGTTAGATTATATTGATTCGGAGACTTAGTATAGCAGATAGGTTTAAAAATTTACACTGAAAAATGTAAGTTAGACTGGCTCCAGTCCTTAAAGCAATTTTTCATCAATGTGTCATATCATATACTTGTAGCCAGTCTTACTCTGATGGCTCTGTTTAAAACAGAGCCATCAGAGTAAGACTGGCTACAAGTATATGATATGACACACTGATGAAAACTTGTTTTAAGGACTGGAGCCAGTCTAGTTGTAAGTGTACGTTTACATAAAAAGGTCCTAGTTAACTTAACTATAACTTGGTTTTTACAGTGTCAAATGAAATCAATAAAACATCACGACCTAAACACAGCGGATAGGTAGGTTGAATGTATGAAGCGCCAAGAAAAAAATGCATCTGAAAATGTCGTCTGCTGAAGTTGTCTGCTGCAAATAATTGCCTAACATTACTGATGAATTAAGTATAGAAGCAAACAGCGTGGACCCAGATCAGACTGCTCCTATAGGAGCAGTCTGATCTGGGTCCGCACTGTTTGCCGAAGAGGCTTCTTAAACATTTCAGCAGACGAGAAAAGCAGACGACTTTTGTTGTGATTGGCGCATTAAGGGTTAAGTCGGTTTTGCTCCGATCCATGTTATCATTTAACAGCATGTATATTTCCCCACCTTCAAAGCAGATAGATGATAAAACGACAAGCCTTCGTCTGTATAGCCCATTAATAATTTTATGTCCAGAATATTTTAGCTATATTGTACTAAAAAGAAGGCTTGAGAAAAAAGAAGATACATCGTTTAAGGTGCCCCATGTGTTTTCTGCAAACAATTATGTATATGTTTTGATACAATACAGATGGGACAGTCCTTACCGATTTTAGCACGAAATATTTCCTGATGTGCAAGGTCTACACTGATGTAAAAAAGAGCCACTAAGAGGTATAAATTAGTTAAACCATGTTTGTCCACCTGTACGGCTAAAGCCACGTACAGGCGGACAACCCATGGTATAACTACTACTTATATTATATGAAATAAAAGCTTAGAATATCAATGTTAGTTTTTGATCCCAAATGTGTATTGATTTGTATCTGATTTTTTGTGAAAAGACTGGTGAGATGCCAAAATCCACATGTAATTATGCTATTTTTGTCAGAGGCGGGTCTATATGTCATTGTGTTGGTTTTGACAGAGGCTGACGAGATACTGAACTCTATATGTCATTGTGTTGGTTATGTCAGAGGCTAATGAGATACTGAACTCTACATGCCATTGTGTAGGTTAAGTCAGAGGCTTGTGAAGTGCAATCTACGTGTCATTGTGTTGTTCTGTCAGAGGCTGATGAGATGCTGAAACTACATTTCATTGTGTTGGTTAAGTCAGAGGCTTGTGAAATGCAATCTACGTGTCATTGTGTTGGTTAAGATGTTGAAATTTACATGTCATTGGGTTGGTAAAGTCAGAGGATGACGAGATGCTGAATTCTACATGTCATTGTATTCGCAGAGGCTGGCGAAATGCAATTTACATGCCATTGTGTTGGTTAAGTCAGAGGGTAATGAGATGCTGAAATCTCCATGTTATCGTGTTGGTTAAGTCAGCTGCTAATGAAATGCAATTTACATGCCATTGTGTTGGTTAAGTCAGAGGCTGATGAGATGCAATTTACATGCCATTGTGTTGGTTAAGTCAGAGGGTAATGAGATGCTGAAATCTCCATGTTATTGTGTTGGTTAAGTCAGCTGCTGATGAAATGCAATTTACATGCCATTGTGTTGGTTAAGTCAGCTGCTGATGAAATGCAATTTACATGCCATCGTGTTGGTTAAATCAGAGGGTAATGAGATGCTGAACTCTACATGTCATTGTGTCGGTTAGGTCAGAGGCTGAAGGGATGCTGATATCTACATGTCATTGTGTTGGTTATGTCATGTACTGTCTAAAACTTCAATACTAAATGAGCCACGACATGTGATTTCCAACTTTGTGGCATTTTGACAAGTACAGTCTCAGACCAGCCTGTGCAGCCGATTTTAAACTTAGAAAATCCAAATGCTGTTTGGTCAGTAACTTAAAAAGGTAAAACTTTGAGCAATTATACTGGTACCACTCATTATGACTCTCTCCAGGGGTCATACTGGGCAGATCAAAAGGACAGTCATAATGAGGTGATTATCATTTCCTTACAGGGGGCAATAAAGAGGCCCCATGAAGAGATTAGTTATTTTATGATAAAAATTGGTCTTTATCTTAGTGAAAGAAACTGTGTTGTATACAGGTAAGACCCCTCTTGAGGCCCCTTTAAGTTTGTGAGATACTGAAACTGTCCCTTATCAGTTAATCCTTTAATGATCTCTATTAGACAGTAATCTATGCCTTTAACAGTCATTGACTATCCAAACGACTAGCAAATGGTCTGATCAGACTGCGCGTTTGCATAGGCTGGTCTGAGCCTTTGCTGGTCGCACATACCACATTGTTAGAAATTTCATGTTGCGGCTCAAATATATTTGTAAAATGTGATTATCACAAATCAATTTTCATTTGCAACCTAATAACATAGCTGAGATATACGACGATACTTACGTCATCTTTAGCGACAACAGCCCAGATTCCGGCACCAAGAAGTATACAGAAGATGACAAACAGCAGAGCGAAAAACTGGAATTAAATTACATAAATTATTATATTATTACATATATATCATCGTTAGCAGCGTAGCTAGTCTAAAATTTTAATTCCGCACTTTTGGATTCACGGTTAATGCATTAATTGTTCGTTTCTTAAAGGGGAAACATTTACAAACAGCGCAGACAGTAGAACGCGGCGTCTCATCGGTGCCTGCGGTGTTTGCTATCGTATGTATATATGTAAACACACTGAAACGAGGGACAAAAAATCATACATTTATGATTTAGGATCTCTTTGACTTTCTGTTAATGTGTACTAAAATCCTCATTTTGGTACAAGAGGAGATGATGCCAACACAACTCCTGCCAAAATTGGATTTTCTACACACGGTTCATTCACATATCGTCAGGAAACCAACAAATTGAGACAAAATCATCCCATTATATATCGTCTAATATGTGTGCAAAAGCGTTTTACTTGTTGATCTATATTTTTATGTGCTTCCCATTGTTTATGGGGGTCCCGTGTTTGTCTTAGTTTGTCTTTGTTTTGGTATGAATTACTTTGTGTCCTTTCTAGTTATTCAATCATCTTGAAGAGGAAGAGAGAGCTGGTTGCTTTGCTTTTATTGTCTGATGGATACCTTATAACTATAAATGTTCTGTGGCTCTTCCTCACAGTTCCGTTGGTTGGTCTGCATTGTGTGATTGTGGTATTACCTGATCATACTCACTTACTTTTTGTATATACAATAGCTCCGCCCCTGATAGTGATAATTTCACAAGACAAATAACGAGTATTAGTATTGTAGTTTCCACTGTAAACTCCAAATGAAATTGGACGAAGACTTGAGGAAACCTGGGCCTGGGGTTATAAAATTTTTTCGTGTTCATCTCACCTGAGCATGAAATTTATCATGCTCATAAATGTTAAAATGCCAACAATTGTTGGCATTTTAATATTTTTGAGCGTGATATATACAACATCTTAGCATCTGAAAGCAAGAAAAGTCTTTATTTTTAAGCATTTTAGATTTTATGAGCATTTGAAATTTCATGCTCAGTTGAGTTGAGCACGAAAAAAGTTTAATAACCTCGAGGCCTGCTTACGGTGCTTGCGACCAGATAAGTGTAAAGGTGAACAAACCCTGTCCACAAGGTACAGAGACTTGTTTGTTTAGATAAACAATTTTTTAGCTTAAAATTGTATTTCTAACCCATTAGTTAAAACATATGTTGTGGGTTCTGTCAATGTTGATTCGTTGTTTATTGTTGCTTCCAGTCTTGGATGCACAGTTCTTTGTGTCATTCATCTTGATGTGAAGAGAGAACTGGTGCTTTACATTGTCTTCCTGTTGCCTTGCGACTGTTATTGCTTTGTGGCTCTTCCTCACGGTGCCGTGGGGTGGTCTGCATTGTAAGATTGTGGTATTTCCTGATCATACTCATTGTTTATATCCATATTGTTGTGTATCTGAAACGACTAAATATTTTTTACTCAGTATTTGAACATTCTATAAATTTCATTATTCGTCCATCTGATGTTGAAACTTTTAACAGCTAGATTTTTAATTAGTTAAAATTGGAAAATAAAAGAAGGGGTTTATTGTCTAGATGGGTTATAATATCCGGCACTAAAGGACAAAGTACTGTCGTCTGGATAAAAGTTGCAAGTGACGTTAAAAAAAGCATGAAAGGAGCAGCCAAAAGGGACGCCAAAGAGCATGCCAGGGAGCAGCAAACAGTGACATCATAGAGCATGACAAGGAGCTGTAATTGGATGTGACGCCACAGAGCTGCTCAAGGAGGAGCAGCTCTTTGGTGGCACATCCAATTGCTGCTCAAGTTGCTGCTCATGCTCTAAGGCGTCACTTTTCATGCTCTTTGGCATGCGTTTTGGTGTCACTTTCAATTTATATTCAGGCCCAATGGCGTCACTTTTAAGTGCTCCTAGGCATGCTCTTTAGTGTCACTTTTTTCTGCTCCTTGGTGTGCTCTTTGGCGTCACTTTCAATTCATATTCAGACCCTTTGGAGTCTAATTCACTGATCATTGGCATACTCTTTGTGCTCCCCTGGCATGCTTTTTGGCGTCTTCAGACGGGCTGTATTGATAAACTATTCGTAGATTTAGGATGGGAGTCATTACAAAGCCGTTTCAACACGCACACTCTAACTATTTCATAAATATCACCATGACAATGGTCCTACGTAACTCTCTGACCTATGACAAGGATAATATAATAGTTACATACCGTTCCAAGCATGCACCGATTTTCTCTGATGGCCCCACAGCAACCGAGGAATCCTACGACCATAATAATAATACCAACAACGATGAAGATGTAAGCACCGGTATATAGGAGGTTGAAGTGCTCGCTGTTGTTGACATACTTGCCGAAGTTTTCATCCACTCTCACCCATATACCCACACCAAGGATCGCACAGCCTAGCAACTGAAAAGGGAAGAAGAAAATACTATTGATAGCAGAATACTATTTCCCCGAAAAGGCGGGGTACAATCATAAAATTATAAACTATTGAGGCATTTGGTATGAAGTCGTCGACCTGATAAAAACAATATTGACCGCGGTGGAGACGAGGTCAATATTGGTATTCTCAGGTCGACATCACATCATGCCCAATGCCTCAATAGTCAACAATTGTTTTATAGGCTAAAAGGCAACACCAACAAAAACAACAGCACTATTGAAAGCTTGGCCATGGACTATGTCTTAGACGGTCTTGAATTTCTTTACCCTCTTGTTTTACTCAGTTTGTGGCGTCTCCGATAAGGATAGACATTAGACACACCGTATTTTTGCTGCCCTATGTCGTGCTGGGTGGGGCAGACAGATGTATTAAGTAAGATTTCATCATTCTCGCTATAATTAGTTATTTGTTTTTGCAAGCGCTGCTAATTTATCATGAAATTGTAGGTAAGTCAAGAAGCCTTGTGATAGGCATATGAAGATAAGCTGTATATCATATATCGAGCTTCGGCGTGAGAAAACCTGTCTTCGGGGTTTCCGACAAGGTCCAGCTCAAAAAAGCCTGCTCAGCTACAGAGACTAGCTAGAAAATTCAAATTTCGATTGAAGCAAGTTAAGATTTAATACTTTCTAATAAGCGAATAAACAAGGCGCTGATCAGACTGTGCGGATGCGCAGGCTGGTCTGCGCCTTTGTTGTTCGCAAACCCCAAAGACAGGTTTTCTCGCGTCGGGCCCAGTAATCAAGCCTGTACATTAAAGAATATCCCGTACAGAGAATTTAACACTTTGCATGCTCGCTATTAATATTGCATACTTTTTGCTATTTGTCGATTATTAGAAATTGAATTTTCACAAAACTTCTTTCAAGAAAACCATCAAGGTGTCAAACAGTAAAGATTCAGAACAGGCCCTACGATTTTTCCAAACTTAAGGTAAAAGTCGTCACAAACAGGTAAACTGTCCTTAAAAAACAAGAGTTACATGTGGCCCCGCATCGCCCACCTGCGTTTTTGTTTCAAGCTTCTGATACATAGAATTGGAAACTAGCCTCACCTCTGGTGACCCCTAGTGTGGGCCATTTTGGCCACAAGGCATAATTTGAGCAAAATTATAAGAGAACTACAAATAGACAATGTCTTTTGAGTACCCTCAACATATGTTTTGGGTGAGAAATAAGATAATTGTTTTTTTCTATTACGCACGGCTCTCTTAACTAGAAGCCTTTTAAAAAGTTTACATTCTGACAATATATTTGAAGCAATTGTTGACGACACACGACGGATATCTAATGATCACATAATAATATAGTTATAATGATTATCGAAAAATACAGTTAATCATTGGTATATATACAGTCACGGATGTATTTTAACATGAGATAACAGGTTAATGGCACTCATGAACAACAAATTAATGGCGCTGGTATGCCTGATCACATTTACTGAAAACCCAACTTCATGTAGGGTTACTGAGAAAACCCAACTTCATGTAGAGTCACTGAGATTAAAACATTTTCATGAAGTCACTGAAAAAACCCAACTTCATATAGAGCCACTGAGAAACCCCAACTACATGTAGAGTCACTGAAAAAAACTTCATGTACAGCCACTGAGAAAGCCCACACTTTATGTAGAGTCACTAAAAAACCACAAACATCATGTAAAGTCACTTAAAAAACAACCATATGTAGAGTCACTGAAAAACCAAACTTCATATAGAGCCACTGAGATAACCAAACTTCATGTACAGTCACTGAAAAACACACTTCATGTACGGTCACTGAGAAAACCAAGCTTCATGTACAGTCACTGAGAAAACCTAACTTCATGCGTGTACAGTCACTGAGAAAATCCAACTTCATGTACAATCACTGCGAAAATCCAACTTCATGTACAGCCACTGAGAAAACCCAGCTTCATGTTCAGTCACTGAGAAAATCCAACTTCATGTACAGCCACTGAGAAAACCCTACTTCATGTGCAGTCACTGAGAAAACCCAAATCCATGTACAGCCACTGATAAAACCCAAATCCATGTATAGCCACTGAGAAAACCCAACTTCAAGTACAGTTACTGAGAAAACCCAACTTCATGTACAGTCACTGAAAAAAAAACACTTCATGTACGGTCACTGAGAAAACCAAGCTTCATGTACAGTCACTGAGAAAACCTAACTTCATGCATGTACAGTCACTGAGAAAATCCAACTTCATGTACAATCACTGCGAAAATCCAACTTCATGTACAGCCACTGAGAAAACCCAGCTTCATGTTCAGTCACTGAGAAAATCCAACTTCATGTACAGCCACTGAGAAAACCCTACTTCATGTGCAGTCACTGAGAAAACCCAAATCCATGTACAGCCACTGATAAAACCCAAATCCAGGTATAGCCACTGAGAAAACCCAACTTCAAGTACAGTTACTGAGAAAACCCAACTTCATGTACAGTCATCGAGAAAACCCAACTTCATGTACAGTCACCGAGAAAACTTAACTTAATGTACATTTAATGAGAATACCAATCTTCATGTACAGTAACTACAAAAACCCAACTTCATGTACAGTCATTGAGAAAACCCAACTTCATTTACAGTTACTGAGAAAACCCAACTTCATGTACAGTCACTGAGAAAACCCAACTTCATGTACAGTCACTGAGAAAACCCAACTTCATGTACAGCCAATGAGAAAACCCAACTTCATGTACAGTCACTGAGAAAACCCAACTTCATGTACAGTCACTGAGAAACCCCAACTTCATGTACAGCCACTGAGAAAACCCAACTTCATGTACAGCCACTGAGAAAACCCATCTTCATGTACAATCACTGAGACAACCCAACTTCATGTACAGTCACTGAGAAACCCCAACTTCATGTTCAATCATTGAGAAAACCCAACTTCATGTACAATCACTGAGACAACCCAACTTCATGTACAGCCACTGAGACAACCCAACTTCATGTACAGCCACTGAGAAAACCCATCTTTATGTACAGCCACTGAGAAAACCCAACTTCATGTACAATCACTGAGAAAACCAAACTTCATGTACAATCACTGAGACAACCAAACTTCATGTACAGTCACTGAGACAACCCAACTTCATGTACAGCAACTGAGAAAACCAATCTTTATGTACAGCCACTGAGAAAACCCAACTTCATGTACAATCACTGAGACAACCCAACTTCATGTACAGTCACTGAGAAAACCCATCTTTATGTACAGCCACTGAGAAAACCCAACTTCATGTACAGTTACTTATGAACAGTCACTGAGAAAAACCAACATTATCTATGTAAAGTCACTGAGAAAGGTGCTTAGTAAATACCAGCTTTATTAGTATTATTAATATAATAAATAAATGCAAAAGCATAGTTCTCCCCTTGGAATTTAAAAAAATAAGTTGTGTTCAACCTTTGTATTACTTTATGGTATTCACACCTTATGTTACCAATACTACGAGTATGTCAGTGGGATACCGGGTCCCGATGTTATGAAAAAAATATATGCTGACTTCAACTGAGTATGAAATTCCAAGTCAGTGCTCATAAAAACTAAATTGCTAAAATAACGAAATTCATTCTTTCAAACTCTCAGATGTATTTATCATGCTTTTGTTTGATTTGATTCTCTACGTCCCATCAACAATCTTTCAGTTAAACAGGGACGGGTCTTCCTGGGTTGAACCATAACTAAGCTATGATAAATCTGTCGTGCTCCAGGACCACAACGCAGTGACGCCGGTGAGGCTCGAACCCGTGACCCTTCAGTCTCGAGTCAAGCACTCTACCACTGAGCCACTGCGCTCCCTATATTTATCATGCTGATAAAAGTTTTAATGCCAACAATCGTTGTTACCATTTATGAGCATGATTAATACCATGCTCAGTTGAGTTGAGCATTATAAAATATTAATAACCTCGGGGCCTGGCTTGGTGGTTTATGACCAAACCAAGACTGTGGTGTCCTGGGTCAGGTTTCATACTTGATTGTATCGATTCTTGATCTTTGCCTCCTTACCTACTTTAATGAAATGGCCCGAAAATGTCAAAATCACGCGGATCGCAGTTCATGAGGTTCATACAGGCAAGCTTGAGTAAAATTCAAGGACTTTTCAAGGACTTCTAAAAGCCTCTCCTATAGTTTTCAAGGACTAAAAGATTATGAAAAATACTGATCTAAGTGTTAAAATTCTACTTCAGAAATGCTGGACTGAGATAATGGAGACATTAGTATTAGAAAATAAGTATAAAGGGGGTGTGCCTATATTTGGTGCAGAATATGCTGTACCAAATACAGGCACGACACTTTTATACTGAATTAGGTTTTTATCAACAGTGCTAAGTCCTACAGAAAATAGTAGAATTCAAGGACTTTTCAAGGCTTTTAAGTAATTTTCCAGTTCTTTACAGGGCATATTAAATTTTCAAAGACTTTTCAAGAAAGCCCTCTAAATTCAAATACTTTTCAAGCCTGTGCGAACCCTATTTCAGACTATGCGATAATGGCACCATGAGGAAAAGATCAAAACACCTTACATATGCATAGATCTGACCTAATATATGTACATATAGCGAAGACCTTCATATTCCAATCATGTAACGATGCAATTTGACCCGTTTTCATTTGTTATAATTACATGTATCATACGGGCCTCGAGACGAGAAACCCTGTCTTCGGGGGTTTGCGAACAACACTGGCGCAGACCAGCCTGCGCATCCGCACAGTCTGATCAGCGACTTTATTATTCGCTTATAGAAAGTATCATATGTAAACTTGCTACAGGTGAAATTTCAATTTTCTAGCCAGTCTCAGTAGTTGAGGAGACTGGTTTGAAACTCGCTTTGTCGGCCACCCCGAAAACAGGTTTTCTCGCGATGAGTCCCAAATGTTTACTCACTGTAAATTCAGAAATAATTTGCGAAAATTTTGTTTTTCTCAGAGACTGTACATGAATAATTATTAGCCACGTTAAAAATTCGCGACTTGGGTGTGATTTACCAACATCAGTAAAACGACAGTGATTTCGCCATTTTCGCGAAGATTTTATTTTCACAAAACATCCACGAAAATAAAGCCATCGCGAAAATTTCCGAATTGACAGTTTCTCTGATCTAGGGTGATGGCCATTTTGTAACTTAGCATGAAACTGACGGCAATAGGTCGATTTGTTTATGTTAAATCAATGCTCTCCTGTATCGGTGACTCAACGAGTCGAGTCAATATTGCAACGAGCAACATATGACCACAGCGCGTATCATCGCCCCTAGATAGAAGCTACTTTGTTTAAATGACTAGATAGAAAAGCAGCCAGTTTGTTCAAATGCCTAGATAGTATAGCTGTAGTAGCCAGTCGGCCAGTTTGTTCGCTGCCTAGACAGTATAGCAGCCAGTTTGTTCAGATGCCTAGATAGTATAGCAGTCAGTGTGGTCAAATCCCTGGATCGTATAGCAGCCAGTTTATTCTGATGCCTAGAAAGTATAGCAGCAACTTTGTTCAGATGCCTAGATAGTATAGCAGCCAGTCGCCAGTCTGTTCAGATGTCTGGATAGTATAGCATCCAGATTATTCAGATGGATAGATATCAGCAGCCAGTTTATTCATTTGCATAGATAGTATACCAACCAGTCGCCAGTTTTTTTCAGATGCCTTGATAGTCTAGCAGCCAGTTTATTCAGGTGCCTAGATAGTATAGTAGCCAGTTTGTTCAGGTGCCTAGACAGTATAGCAGCCAGTTTGTTCAGGTGCCTAGACATTATAGCAGCCAGTTTGTTCAGGTGCCTAGACAGTATAGCAGCCAGTTTGTTCAGGTGCCTAGACATTATAGCAGCCAGTTTGTTCAGGTGCCTAGACATTATAGCAGCCAGTTTGTTCAGGTGCCTAGACAGTATAGCAGCCAGTTTGTTCAGGTGCCTAGACAGTATAGTAGCCAGTTTGTTCAGGTGCCTAGACATTATAGCAGCCAGTTTGTTCAGGTGCCTTGACAGTATAGCAGCCAGTTTGTTCAGGTGCCTAGACATTATAGCAGCCAGTTTGTTCAGGTGCCTAGACAGTATAGTAGCCAGTTTGTTCAGGTGCCTAGACAGTATAGTAGCCAGTTTGTTCAGGTGCCTAGACATTATAGTAGCCAGTTTGTTCAGGTGCCTAGACATTATAGTAGCCAGTTTGTTCAGGTGCCTAGACATTATAGCAGCCAGTTTGTTCAGGTGCCTAGACATTATAGCAGCCAGTTTGTTCAGGTGCCTTGACAGTATAGCAGCCAGTTTGTTCAGGTGCCTAGACATTATAGCAGCCAGTTTGTTCAGGTGCCTAGACAGTATAGCAGCCAGTGTGTCCAGATGCCTAGACAGTATAGTAGCCAGTTTGTTCAGGTGCCTAGACATTATAGCAGCCAGTTTGTTCAGGTGCCTAGACAGTATAGCAGCCAGTTTGTTCAGGTGCCTAGACATTATAGCAGCCAGTTTGTTCAGGTGCCTAGACAGTATAGTAGCCAGTTTGTTCAGGTGCCTTGACAGTATAGCAGCCAGTTTGTTCAGGTGCCTAGACATTATAGCAGCCAGTTTGTTCAGGTGCCTAGACAGTATAGCAGCCAGTTTGTTCAGGTGCCTAGACATTATAGCAGCCAGTTTGTTCAGGTGCCTAGACATTATAGCAGCCAGTTTGTTCAGGTGCCTAGACAGTATAGCAGCCAGTTTGTTCAGGTGCCTAGACATTATAGCAGCCAGTTTGTTCAGGTGCCTAGACAGTATAGTAGCCAGTTTGTTCAGGTGCCTAGACATTATAGCAGCCAGTTTGTTCAGGTGCCTAGACAGTATAGTAGCCAGTTTGTTCAGGTGCCTAGACATTATAGCAGCCAGTTTGTTCAGGTGCCTAGACAGTATAGTAGCCAGTTTGTTCAGGTGCCTAGACATTATAGCAGCCAGTTTGTTCAGGTGCCTAGACAGTATAGTAGCCAGTTTGTTCAGGTGCCTAGACATTATAGTAGCCAGTTTGTTCAGGTGCCTAGACATTATAGTAGCCAGTTTGTTCAGGTGCCTAGACATTATAGTAGCCAGTTTGTTCAGGTGCCTAGACATTATAGCAGCCAGTTTGTTCAGGTGCCTAGACATTATAGTAGCCAGTTTGTTCAGGTGCCTAGACATTATAGCAGCCAGTTTGTTCAGGTGCCTAGACATTATAGTAGCCAGTTTGTTCAGGTGCCTAGACATTATAGCAGCCAGTTTGTTCAGGTGCCTAGACATTATAGCAGCCAGTTTGTTCAGGTGCCTAGACAGTATAGTAGCCAGTTTGTTCAGGTGCCTAGACATTATAGCAGCCAGTTTGTTCAGGTGCCTAGACAGTATAGTAGCCAGTTTGTTCAGGTGCCTAGACATTATAGCAGCCAGTTTGTTCAGGTGCCTAGACAGTATAGTAGCCAGTTTGTTCAGGTGCCTAAACAGTATAGTAGCCAGTTTGTTCAGGTGCCTAGACATTATAGTAGCCAGTTTGTTCAGGTGCCTAGACATTATAGTAGCCAGTTTGTTCAGGTGCCTAGACATTATAGCAGCCAGTTTGTTCAGGTGCCTAGACATTATAGTAGCCAGTTTGTTCAGGTGCCTAGACATTATAGCAGCCAGTTTGTTCAGGTGCCTAGACATTATAGCAGCCAGTTTGTTCAGGTGCCTAGACATTATAGCAGCCAGTTTGTTCAGGTGCCTAGACATTATAGTAGCCAGTTTGTTCAGGTGCCTAGACATTATAGCAGCCAGTTTGTTCAGGTGCCTAGACATTATAGCAGCCAGTTTGTTCAGGTGCCTAGACATTATAGCAGCCAGTTTGTTCAGGTGCCTAGACATTATAGTAGCCAGTTTGTTCAGGTGCCTAGACAGTATAGTAGCCAGTTTGTTCAGGTGCCTAGACATTATAGTAGCCAGTTTGTTCAGGTGCCTAGACATTATAGCAGCCAGTTTGTTCAGGTGCCTAGACATTATAGTAGCCAGTTTATTCAGGTGCCTAGACATTATAGCAGCCAGTTTGTTCAGGTGCCTAGACAGTATAGCAGCCAGTTTGTTCAGGTGCCTAGACATTATAGTAGCCAGTTTGTTCAGGTGCCTAGACAGTATAGCAGCCAGTTTGTTCAGGTGCCTAGACATTATAGCAGCCAGTTTGTTCAGGTGCCTAGACAGTATAGCAGCCAGTTTGTTCAGTTGCCTAGACATTATAGCAGCCAGTTTGTTCAGGTGCCTAGACATTATAGCAGCCAGTTTGTTCAGGTGCCTAGACATTATAGCAGCCAGTTTGTTCAGGTGCCTAGACAGTATAGTAGCCAGTTTGTTCAGGTGCCTAGACA
Organism: Loripinus fragilis; assembly: GCA_964019695.1. Taxonomy (NCBI): domain Eukaryota; kingdom Metazoa; phylum Mollusca; class Bivalvia; order Lucinida; family Lucinidae; genus Loripinus; species Loripinus fragilis. The sequence goes on from OZ026519.1 coordinate 77,356,481, forward strand.
GTATAGCAGCCAGTTTATTCAGGTGCCTAGACAGTATAGTAGCCAGTTTGTTCAGGTGCCTAGACAGTATAGTAGCCAGTTTGTTCAGGTGCCTAGACATTATAGTAGCCAGTTTGTTCAGGTGCCTAGACATTATAGCAGCCAGTTTGTTCAGGTGCCTAGACATTATAGCAGCCAGTTTGTTCAGGTGCCTAGACAGTATAGTAGCCAGTTTGTTCAGGTGCCAAGACATTATAGCAGCCAGTTTGTTCAGGTGCCTAGACATTATAGCAGCCAGTTTGTTCAGGTGCCTAGACAGTATAGCAGCCAGTTTATTCAGGTGCCTAGACAGTATAGCAGCCAGTTTATTCAGATGCCAGTTTGTTCAGATTCCTACATAGATCAGCAATAAGTTTGTTCGTTGCCTAAATAACGTTTGTTCGCTATTTAGCTAGTATAAAAGCCAGTTTAATCAGATGTCTAGATAGTATAGTAGCCAGTTTGTTCAGATGCCTAGATAGTATGGCAGCCAGTTTGTTCGTTGCGTAAATAGAATAGCAACAAGTTTGTTCGCTGCCTATATAGAATAACTGCTTGTTTTTTTATTACTTAGATATTATAGCAGCCGGTTTGTTACGGTGCCTAGATAGTATAGCAGCCAGCTTGTTCGATGTCAAGTTAGTTCGCTGCCTATATAGAAAAACTGTCAGTTTGTTTGATTCCTAGATAGCATAACTGCCAGTTATTCCAGATGTCTATATAGTATAGTAGCCAGTTAGTTCAGATGCCTAGATAGTACAGCAGCCAGTTTGTTCAGATGCCTTGATAGTATAGTAGTCAGTTTGCTTAGATAGTATAGCAGCCAGTTCGTCCAGATGCCTACATAGTATAGCAGCCAGTTTGTTTGCTGCCTAGATAAAATAGCAGTCCTTTTGTTCGCTACCAAACTAGTAAAGTAGCCAGTTTGTTCAAATGCCTAGATAGTATAGCAGCCAGTTTGTTTAGATGACTATATAGATAGTTTAGCAGCCAGTTTCTTTGCTGCGTCGATAATATAGCAATCCTTTTTTTCGCTGCCTATATGGTTTAAGAGTCTGTTTGTTTGATGCCTAGATAGTAAAGCAGCAAGTTTGCTCAGATGCCTAGATAGTATAGCAGCCACTCTGTTCAGACGCCTACAGTATAGCAGCCGCTCTGTTCAGACGCCTAGATAGTATAGTTTCCCGTTCGTACGCTGCCTAGATAGTATAGCAGCCAGTTTGTTCGATGCCTAGATAGTACAGTAGCCAAGTTGTTCAAAATAATGTCTAGATATTATAGCACACCGTTTATTCGCTGCCTAGATAGAATAGCAACCAGTTTGTTCGCTGCCTAGATAGTATAATAGCCAGTTAGTTCGTTCTATATAGTATAGCAACCAGTTTGTTCGCTGCCTAGATAGTATAGTAGCCAGTTTGTTCGCTGCCTAGGTAGTATTTGTTCGTTGCCTAGATCGTATAGCAGCCAGTTTGTTCGCTACCTGGATAGTATAGCTGCCAGTTTGTTCGATGCCTAGATAGTATAGTAGCCATGTTGTTCATCATAATGTCTAGATATTATAGCACACCGTTAGTCCGTTGCCTAGATAGCATAGCAACCAGTTTGTTCGCTGCCTATATAGTTTAGCAGCCAGTTTGTTCGCTACCTAGATAGTATAGAGGCCAATTTGTTCAGGTGCCTAGACAGTAGAGCAGCCAGTTTGGACATTCGGACATGCTATTCGTAATCATAATCATGATTTACACCAATCTCCTGGCATTTACATGTAACGGTAAGAATGCAATTGTCCATTCACAAAGAATAACATATAGTATCTAAATACTCACAAGTTTAGACAAATAAAATTTTGTAAATATTTTCTTACCCCTCAGTTTAAACGTGCATGTGTATGATGCGGGTGCTCAGAAGAACCGTCTCATTAAGACTGTTCTTTTGATTACCAACAACATAATTATGTGTTTGCTGACAAATAAGAGTGTTTTTTTTTATGTTACGCACTTTTGACTAAAGGCATATTGTATACAGAAACGTTGCTACCATGTACTGCAGTATCTCCGCGTGCCTATCATCCATCAAAACGCGTCAATTTGTATGTCCCAAAAGGCATGCACGGATATAATAAAGCGACCAATCAAATTATTTTGTTACTATATGCTGCCAGAAATACCAATCGCTCTATTGGGAAATTTAAGATTGTTACCAAAAACCATGAAAAATGTCAAGTGACAGCAACACAGCCTATAAGAAGTTGCATGGCAGCTGGTTGTGAGTTATGTCGTGGCCCTCTGTGAAAAACTTTGATGAATAAAAAAGATGAAAAATGTACATAATTGGACCAGCACATGAGATCAGTCTGACTGCTGTGCTATTAACACTCAAATCGTTCGTGTAACTACGCACAGAGACGTCCCCAATCAAAACGTCCGAATGGGTATAACAGTTTTATTTCGCGAAATCAACTTTGTGATGATATCAACCTCAATCAAGCTAATTTATCTGATTAACTATACCGCCCTGAAATGGTCATTACAGCAACAGTATGAAGTGATTTTGACCATCCGGGTAGGTAGCCTGCCTGCTTACCTGTCTACCAGTGTTTGGCTGTCTGTCATAAGCCCTTTGTTTGAACGTTCCGACAGACACGTCCCCAAGTCAAAACTTGGTCAATTCAAAGACAGTAAGTGGTGGGAGTTCGGGACGATCGGATATCTCAGGTGGTTAGAGCGCATGAACAATGTTTCAAGAGCTGTGAGGTCGAGCAGCATGCAAATGCGCAGACTCTCCAGAGCCTTCTCTGCTCACATACACAAAGTATGGACGCAGATAAAGGCCAAGACCAAAAGTAAGACCTATAGCCCTGCTGGATACATTTATAAGCAAGGACATTTAAACGACCTTTTTGCGCGAATCCATGATGAGTACAAATATCGCATGCGCTGGCTAATATACGGTTATCGATGCATGACTAATTGAAATCATTTTGTTATAAGCTATCAGATACCTTCAGCAGCAAAAGCATTGTTATTGGCATTCCAATCATGAACGCCCTGATTTTCATGGCAATCTGAAAACATCAATTGAGCCGCGACATGGGTTTTCTAACAATGTGGTTTGTACGACCAGCAAAGGCTCAGACCAGCCTGCACATACGCCCAGTCTGATCAAAGCCTTTGCTAGTCGCTTGAATATTCTATGAGTGTTTAGCTACTGACTGAACATCATTTGGAATTTCTTAGCTTAAAAGGAGGCTGCATATGATAGGCTAGTCTGAGTCTACACTTGTAAAAATGCCACTTTGTCGGAAATCACATGTCACGGCTCAATTATTATGATATGCTAGACAAATACTGATATGCCTTGCAATTAATTTTCTCCATATCAATACAAGCGATATTCCCATGAAAATTGACAATATGCAGTACTTATTGACAAATTAATATTACCACATACTCGTAGCTCAAAGTAAGACAAAGGCAAACTAACTACACCACAAGAAACCTGTTCTTTGTCCTTTGATAAAAAGTTAGAATTGTTATAAGTTTCACATGGCAGCAATAAGCCAAGCCACCGTTTTTGACGGATCAAATTCATTAGAAGGGTCACCTATGAACATTCCTATCAACCTGTTTACTACAATCAGCCTGAATTCAAAACAACAAAGAGAGCATTAGATTTTCTTCGGAATGGATGAACATGCCGTGGATGGATGACGTACATGAACAACTGAGTATGCCATGACCATGATTTATAGATTGGTACGTGCGTGGATGAACAGGGAAGTCTTCAAAGCAGATGGACGAACTGGCAGTGTGTAAGGATGTATCAGGAGCAGATGGACCGGCTAGCGAGTGTAAGAATGTATCAGGAGCAGATGGACTGACTAGCAAGGTGTAAGGATGTATCAGGAGCAGATGGACAGACTAATAGGGTGTCAGGATGTATCAGGAGCAGATGGGCGGACTAGCAGGTTGTAAGGATGTATCAAGAGCAGATAGACGGACTAATAGGGTGTAAGAATGTATCAGGAGCAGATGGACGGACTAGCAGGGTGTAAGGGTTTATCAGGAGCATATGGACGGACTAGCAGGGTGTAAGGATGCATCATGAGCAGATGGACGGACTAGCAGGGTGTAAGGGTTTATCAGGATCATATAGACGGACTAGCAGGGTGTAAGGATGTATCAAAAGCAGATGGACGGACTAGCAGGGTGTAAGGATGTATCAGGAGCAGATGGACCGGCTAGCAGGGTGTAAGTATGTATCAGGAGCAGATGGACCGACTAGCAAGGTGTAAGGATGTATCAGGAGCAGATGGACGGACTAATAGGGTGTAAGGATGTATCAGGAGCAGATGGACGGACTAGCAGGGTGTAAGGATGTATCAAGAGCAGATGGACGGACTAATAGGGTGTAAGGATGTATCAGGAGCAGATGGACGGACTAGCAGGGTGTAAGGGTTTATCAGGATCATATAGACGGACTAGCAGGAAGTAAGGATATATCAGGAGCATAATGACGGACTAGCAGGGTGTAAGGATGTCTCAGGAGCAGATGGACGGAGTAGCAGGGTGTAAGGATGTATCAGGAGCAGATGGACAGACTAGCAGGGTGTAAGGCTATATCAGGTGCAGATGGATGGACAAGCAGGGTGTAAGGATGTATCAGGAGCAGATGGACAGACTACCAGGGTGTAAGGGTGTATCAGTATGTACTGTGTCAAGAGCCAATCAACAGCTGCATGTACTGTTTTGTTTGCATTAACTGGTATAAAGGGCCATAATGTAGACTAGCATTTAGCAAATTATGTTCCATTTTAGCCATTTACTCCATAATAACGCCTTTTGACGCCTTTGAAATATCATGTATTTGAAAATATTATGGAATATGGAGCATTTGCGCTTATGGAGCAAATGCTCCATTTTCCATAATATTTTCAAAAGCATTCAAAATTTAACTTAATTTTTTCTTTGAATTTTTTCAATGTTGTCTAAAAATAAGAAAATGATTTCATGATCTAAAATAGCCTATGGAGTAAAGGGTTAAATATTGTATTCATAAATGAAACAAAATAAATGGACATGCCAGATGAATTGACATGGTAAATGGTCTCGAGAGGGAGTTCAAATTGTTCTTCCGAAAGTATCAAAGAAAGGTTCTCAACTGGCTAACGTTAAGGGATATATCTTTCAAAAGCTCTTACTTGCATGATTTTTTTCCAGTTCAGACGGATACCTTTGGCCAAATTGTTATATGAACAATTTATACATCTCATCTCACATCGATCACTTTACGCCCCAACATACAGCTTTTGCGCAATCAGCAGCATGCTTATCAGTATTTTTAGAGTTACTTCCTTGTTTGATACCGTTTGCATAATTGTGACACGCTGGATGAACTTTAGAGAAAACCATTTGCATGAACATGAACTACAATTGCCTGACTACAAAATTTAGAAGTATTTGACCCAAACATAATATGTATTTCTGGTATTATTTACAATTTTTCATTTTGACCTTAGCAAAATACATCTATCCGTCTCCTTGATAAAAAAGGCATTATACAGGAAAAAGTTCATGCAAGTAAGAGCTTTTGAAAGATATATCCCCTTTAACGTAAAATATTTCGGTTCAGATGTATTTAGGCTAAACACTATCCGATCATCACTGTGGTACATTTTCACAAGGGGGAGAGCAGAACTATCAATATTTTTATGAGAAACGCACCTGTGATGTATTGTGTGTTTATCATGATAAAAACATAAAATGAATCGTAACAACCGAGAAGCCATTTTTCGCATATGCCAAGCATAGCGTTTACACAGCTCAGTTTGGTACGCGTTTAGAGTTGTGTTAACTTATTGAACCTTCGCCATCCTGAATCCGGAATTCTGGATGGAGTGTTTCTTCTTAGTTCTGATTTTCAGTCTTACACACATTCATGCATAGTGACTACATGTACCTTCCATGTCTACAGAACATTCTTTCTTATAAGTATCATAATCGGAACGTGACCTGGTCAGCTGGTAATTTCTTACCTTTTTAATTTTAACACATGCTAATTTTACACCCCTTTAACAACGTGAAAACTTTTTTCTAAAAAATGCATACATAGGGCATAGCCAATATGACATCAGATCGGCAGAAAAACGTTGACAACGACTGAGAAATTAGGCATCAAACTCGTGAACCATTTTTAAATTTTTGCGAATTTTTAGTATAGAGCGAATGCGAAATTAAGTTTTGAATACTTTTGAAAATATAAGGGAAATGGAGCATTTGCATTTGGAACTGCACTGTACTGTAATCATTGAAGCGTGGCTTAAAATAAACATGCATTATGATAGCACGAGCTATCTGGAACTTTTAAATGCACGCACAGTGAAAGTTGTTTATATTTTATTAAATGTAAAAAAACGGAATAGAATTTCAATATCCTTCAATTGTTTTTTTCTGGGTATAGCTAGCTGTGTTTTGGCAGGGGGTAAGATCACACCAGGTAGGCGACAATCAAAAAGCTCCTAAGAATCGACGAAAGCTCAACAGATTGCAGCTTTTATCAAAGTGAAGCTCACCAAAACAAATGGTGAATTTAAGAGATACCGGACTTGGAACTTGCTTTACTTTTCAGACAGCGAATAACAAAGGCGCAGATCAGATGACTGGTCTGCGTTTTTCTTGTTTGCAAGCAAAAATAATCACGGTTTCTCGCGTCGAGGTCCCTATGATGATGATGCCCCAGCCTGGCTACGCGCCTGCTGAAATTAACCTGAAAGAAACAATCACACATGCCGCTAGACTGACCACAGTCTCTAATGTCATTTTTTTGTAGTAAAACTGATATACTCTCTAAGATAGCAATTTATAAACTATTCTTGGAGTAGTTCTTGGCTTGGACTAATTTTGACTATCAGAGAGGATAGATTTTTTATAAGATGATTTTTTTTTCATAATTGAATATAATTATAAACGCAATGCTATACATTTAGTGGACTGATGCCAGTCTAATATGCCGCTTGCTTTCTTACTAAAAGTAGTAAAGAAACCCATTGGTCAACTTCGATACCAACGATAGGCGATATTTTGTTTGTTCAGTATATATCATAGCTACATTATAGTGTAAATAGTATTATGTCTGAGTAAATATTGGTCAGAGGGATCATTATCTATTTATCAAACAGTTTAAACATAATACCTTGGATAAAACAAATAACTATTTTCGATGAATTCAGAATACTATCACCATTTTTCGGCTGCGCCGTATGATATCACTTTCCCCTGCTGATTTCAACCAATCAGGTTTAGTTGAATTTTTGCATTTTAGTATGAAAAATCTCATTGGTTAATTACCAGGCTGTCCACTCGAACTTATGTTGTGGTCCAGCGACAGCTAAAAATATTTCAAAGTCTAGAGATGTACAGACTGAAGCAGATAACGATCAGCTAGCAGTTGCGTTTTAAAGTGACTGTCCCTACTGATGTCCTTATGTATATGGTAATTGAAGGTGAATTCCACCAAAATTTTGTGTTTGTGTGTCCTCTTTGTACCCTGGTTTATTTTGAATGTTTTTTGTCACCAGCATTTTTTTTTGAAAATTTCTTTCGGAAATACCATCAGAGTGTCAAACAGTTTGGACCCAGATCAGGTCCTAGATTTGATTACCAGTACAGGTAACGTAACAAACCCTCCACGATGGAACATGGTCCTCTCGAGAGGGTTGAAACAAACGTCTATACATATAAAAAACTAATTCCACAATTGAAATGCAGCCGAATATTTTTAAAAGATATTTCTTGTTAATAGGACTATTTAAACAGTCCTTAAAGTAAGAAAGAGGACACAGATCAGGAATAGATACAATCAAGCATCACACCTGACCCGGATACCAATGGGAAAGTGACAACGTTACAATTAGACATAACAAACGAGAGCCAAGAGGTCAGCACTTTCCCGGCAGGTGACCACAAGGCATCAACAAACAGACGTGCATGAAAGCATAACAAAACAAGACAGAAATCACATAAATGATCCACAAAAGAAGCACCGCCTTGGAACGGTCAGTAAAATATTTTACTGGAGGGCGTAAACCGGTTTAACGGTGCACCAACCTCATCCTTAGTTCAGATGTGGATCAAGGCACATAGATGTTTGGTTTGCATGAAAGACCCCTAACTTATCAAAGCATCATCTCCTTATAACCCTTTGCATTCTGTTGGATTTTCCAACACAGATAAATACAATAAGGATGGGACTGTCCATTATACGAATATCCATTCTCGTATATTTTTAATGAGGCAAGGGATAAATATGTACTTCATTCCTTGAATGAGGTTTATGCTCAGTTGAGTTGAGCATGAAAAAAGTTTTATAACCTCGGACCCTGATCGGGGCTCATCTTTAATCTCTGTTATCCAGATTTGAATAACCGGACCCAGCCACTATCCCCATATACATGTAAATATCAGGCACGACAAAGCCATGTTTACAATTGCCATTTGCTCATTAATACATGTAAGTAGGAAAATGTCCCTCGTCAGATAATTGCATAAGTATATGTGGAATAATTGCATGCTCCATAAAATGTGTAATAAAATGTGTAAACTGGCAACTCAAATATCTAGCATTAGTTTCTTGAGATAATTCCAGAGAGGCACATCAAAAGAGGTTATCAACCTAAAATGATAAGGAATTGAATGTTTAGTGATGAGTCATGAGTTATTTCAATGCTTCCAGATGTACATTACTTAGAATGGCTCCAGAAGCTGTATGGCACGTATAATATACTTTTAGCCAGTCTAACTCTGATGGCTCTGTTAACCAGAGCCATCAGAGTTAGACTGGCTACAAGTACATGATATGACACATTGATTAAAAAGTGGTTTAAGGACTGGAGCCAGTCTATACATTACTGTAAAACAATAATTTGCGGCATCAAAATTTGGCGTTTTTTTAAATTTGGCGGTTTCTTGTAAAGGAAAGAATATGCTCCCTATGGGTAGCAAATGTATCCCCTTTTCGTTGAAACATACCCTACTGCCATTTGAATGGCATTCCGCTGGTGGGCCGATTGTGGTCCGCTTTATTGCGCTGCTTGATTTAGAATAAAGGAGCCTATTTTAACTTGATAGATGTGGATGTGAAGCAGTCGCAATTGCATGTTACAAATTATTAGTCTAGAATTATGCATAATATATTATGTATTGTTCATAATGTTTATTAATCTAAATACCATGTGGTTTAACCTTGTAATGCTGGGGAAAATTGTCAACTACTGGATATATGGAGCGTCATGAGTTGTTGTTAGCAACGATAATCAAAGCACGCGAGGTCTGATTCCACGGAATTGACCGAGGCAGTTCCGATTGGCAATGACCTCTTCATTCTCCCGAGAGGGCTTAGGTGAGCTCAAACTAGGCGGGGCTGTGTACGCTCTGGTTATCTGAACATACTGCTACTGGTAGTGATGCAATGCCGAGGTTGCTGATATTAATGACGGCAATGACTACGCCAACGACTAAGCTGACGAAACCGAACAGTCAAAGATTGTGTTGGACCCCTAGCTCTGACAGCCAACAACGGAGGGATCACAAAGAAAAGAAGAGCTTCGGCGGTTCTTCCGCTGCACATGTAGGACGTTCCTAACAACGTGTCATACAGCTTCTACTTTCCCAACAACCGAACTAGAATGACATGTTGTATACAGCTCCCTAGGAAGGTAAGAGCAAACTCATAAAAATTTTATCAATTCCAAAATTGGGCAAAAAGACATATCACTATTATATGACAAGTGTGTGAAACAGAATATTGTTTGAATTCCCGCTGGTTTTCATTCATTTCCATATTCAATGAAAATAAAGCAATTTTCATGCAAATTGCATATTATGTAAAGGCTCATATATTTTCATGTCGCCTTGGTGGTACTTTGTGACTGACTATGCAGTTTAACACTAGAAAACGTCCCTTTGAACAAACAAGAGTGGGATGAGAACCGTGTTGACATGAAAGACACGCTTCACACACCTTGATCATCATTGCGAAAGGATTGAAAATAAATCGTATTTAGGTGTCTCAAATATCTTGTTTGATTTTTAATATGCCTATATGAAAACATCATTTGAGTCGCGACATGAGATTTCCAACAATGTGGTATGTGCGACCAGCAACGGCTCAGACCAGTCTGATCAGTGCCTTAGCTAGTCGCTTGTATATTCTATGACTGTGAAGCTAGCCTATTAGAGTTTCTAAGCTTTAAATGAGGCTGCATAGGCTCCCCTGAGTCTACACTTGTCGAAATGTCACATTGTTGGAAATCACATGTCGCGGCTCATTTTTCAATACATTAACGTTCGCCAAGTCCGTATAATAATATGTTTTAGATAGACGTAGGTGTCACACAGACTTCAATTGACTGCTGGTATGCCTTAGAACATTCATGCGGTTACTACCGACACTTCGAGCTACCTTTATAAGTGCCCGTATTATGACTTATGACCATACTTTAAATAACTTCTCATTTGGCTAGTACATTCGCCTACATGTTATTATCCTTTAATTTTGACTAAGAGCGCAGACCCTGATCACTGATCTGTGTTCGAACTCTGTAGTTACATTTTGTAGTACAACATTCTTCAAACATGTCCAAAGCATTAACAATGTTCATAAGCTGAACCCAGCAACTAAGCAAAGTTTGTACTATCCGGTGCCCCAAGAGTACAGGCCTATACGGATATTCTCTGTTCCACACCGAGTGAGACATCAGTAAAGGTTACGGTTGATAATACAGTTAGTGACAAGATTATGCGGCAATTATCTTGATTAGCGATGTACCAGGAACATACAGATGACACCGTTAATACCTTTCACACTGACAGCCTTAGTGTGTGAAATAGTCATATGTTCGCCTAGAAAAGGGTCAGACCAATCTGGACATCCATCCAGTGCGATCAAAGTATTCCAGAGGGGTACAACGACGAGCTTGGTATTGGAATAGGAGTTCACCAGGGTTCAATTCCTAGTACACTTCTATTTGTCATCGTTCAAAAGGATTGCACGACCCAGATTAGTTTGTATGTGCACTGTATTCAGAATACGCTCTATAACCACACCGTAGAACCCCGAGTCGTCAAGCATTGATGATGCAGTTAGCAATCAGGTCAATACTTAAATTCTAATAAAACCGCCCTTCACCCGATCGAGCCGGGTGTCGGGCAGTTTTAGTAGAATATAAGTTTTGACCTGATTTAAACTACAAAAAAAAACTAATTGGATGTGTTTTTATCTTTCTTCCCAAACAGATGAAACTGACAAAATCTAAACATTGGACTTTCATAAAATTATTTTCTTTGTCTAAAACCAAAGCGAAGCGAAAAAGAAAACAGGTACATACGTCGTGGCGTAGTGCATTTCAACTTAGACTCAAGATCTAATTGACTCCGGTTCGAATCCAGGGTGGGGACATATCGCTGGTTTTATTTGGACCGAATCAGTTTGTTTGCTTTGTTTTGTTTTTTAATAAAACCTTTCTCCGAGAGTATTAAACTGTATGGAATATTTTCATTAATGTCGGTACATTTTGCTGAAATAATGTGGCTCATATGTACATGATATATTAAAGTAAAAGCACTCTCGCTATCTATCTACATGCGTTGGGTATTGGAAGTCAAACTCCATGCCAATGACCTTATAATAGTTGTTTGAATTTTGCTATTTACAAAATTTCAGCGTGCAGTAAATTATGAGCAAAAATTTATGTTCAATAATACAGTTTAGTTATTGTGTGTCTCGCTTCAAGTTTAAAATAGTACAGTACATTAGTTATTGAAAACACAATCATTCTGCTGAAACAGAATGCAACCAATTCCCTGTTTCCACCCATAGGAGTTCCGCAAGGGCTGTCCATGGGAGCTGCTATATGCAGATGACCTGGTGATCATCGCGAGTCCCAGAAGGAACTGTTGTTGAAGGTTGGGACATGAAGTCAGAGGAAATGCCTTGTTTTCGAACAATGGTTCTGGTGTAATCAAGAATCTGGACCAGCTGGAGAAGTCTGTGCCATCTGTCTTACAGCAACATGTAGAAATGCAATCTTCTGTGTTCTATGTCTCTTCCTCTTGATGTAATGGGTTGTGGTCTCACTCTTTTATTGTAGCATTTCCTGGTCATACTCTCTGTGGTGGCTGCAAAGGTCAAATCTCCAGTTATCATGGTTACATTTGCGGAGGAGAAAGGATTTGTGTCCACAAAAATAGTGAGTATGATCAGAAAATACCACAATCACAAACCGCAGACAAACCCACGACACAGCGAGGAAGAGCCACACAACCATCACGAGACACCAGGAAGACAAACTAAACAAAGCAACCAGCTCTCTCTTCCCCATTAGCACATAACATATAACATGAACCACTCCATGTCCCCCATGCCCAACCAGTGCTTACCCATTACTTACGTTGGATTACCCCATGCATAGTGATACAATAAGTATGGCACTGCCCATTGTGTACTTTAAGGGGTCACAGGTAGAATTTTCTAAATTATGAAATAATGATGGATTTCTGACCCTGAAAGTCGTTTTAACCTTAGCAAACAATGCATACCGAAGTACTAGTTTGGACGTTTCCAGTTTAAAAAGACCTAAAACGACAAAAACCAATACATTTTCAGAAAATCTCCCAAGTCTTGTACATCTATTTCCAACAGGAGATTAGCAAAACGAATGCCATAATTACACCCTAGTAGTACATGTCTAATCATTACGAAGAAACGAATGCACGAGTAAAAAGGTGTATTCTTTAATTCAGTATGTTGCTGACTATTTGTCTGTCGTTGCTTTTTGATTGTTAAACAAATGGAACAGACTGTTCCTTTTGCTTAACACACACACAGAAAAAACGACAGACACATAAACGGATTCACCTAATTACTGGTCGAGTTCTGCGAAAAATGTCAAGTCTCATCTGAGAATTAGTGCTTACAAATGGAAATGTACATGATTTTTCTGTGACATGGATCAACTGTAGAAAGACCTGTCCTCACTGGAACTCCGATGATCGATTTCTAGAAAGAGACGAATAGCTTTGAACGAACAGAAAATGAAATAATTAGCCACCAAAGCATGCTATTTGCCGGACACAATGAAATGCTCTAACAAATGCTAAAGGCAACATGTCTTCACACTTTACTGTTGGGAATAAACGTTAAGCATGTTCACAAGGCATCTAGATAAGAGTACGTAACTAAAAAACATTTTTTTCTTATTTCTCAACCAAAACATGTTGTGGGCATAGGGCCAGTTAAGCAAAACTTTAGCGTAAAATGCCGATAATTTTAATATCCATTAGTTTAAACATGTGTCTTTGCTGCTCAAAAGAACCGTCTCATTGTTTTGGCAGTGAAATAAAACAAATAATTTTCAGTTACGCACTTATATCTGGGGGCCTGTGTGGGTACTCAAAAGAACAAAAAACTGTCAAAAATGATACTTTCGTCCGACCAGATATTGCTTTAACAAATGTTCCGTGTAGATATGCCAAAGTGCAGGTCAATTTTACCAGTTTTCTAGATGAATCAATAAATAGCACAGTAAATGGCTTGAAAAGCCATAAACGAGACTTAACGACAGAACTACAGGCTTCTAAGAAGTTCTTAGACTGGCTCCAGTCCTTAAAACAATTTTTCATCAATGTGTCGTATCATATTATACTTGTAGCCAGTCTAACTCTGATGGCTCTGTTAGAGCCATCAGAGTTAGACTGGCTACATGTATATTATATGACACATTGATGAAAATTGTTTTAAGGACTGGAGCCAGTCTAAGAAGTTCTATAAATGGTGGATTTGATAGGCGCGAGTCGATGTTGGTCATACATCACATTGAATCAGCAAACCAACAAGATGCTTGTTCGTAAGAATTCCCATCTGGCTTCCTGACCACAATATAGTGCTAAACAAAGATTTGGACCCTTTTCAAGTACAAATATAGGCCCGCAGACGATTGATAAAATTTGTTTACATGTTAGGCCTAACGCTGCAGACTGAGCCGTGGCACCGTAAGGAAGAGCCACAGATCAATAACAGTCACAAGACATCAGGAAGACAATAAAAGTGAAACAACTAGCTCTCTCTTCCCCATCAGAATAATTGCAAAACAAGAAAGGACAAAGAATTCCCACAATGGGATCAACAATTATCAATGAATCAACAACAACAGAACCGCTGCCTTAGAACGGACTGCAGCCCAAGCCACTGGGGGCTTAAATGCATTTTCGCCCTAGATTATGTTGTTGTTTAAAACATACAAAACATATTTAGCACAGCCATGTAGGCGTCCTAACTAATGCAATGTACCATCACAAAGAAACAATCAAATCAAATTAACGCACTATGATGAAGCAAAGAAAATGGCTCATGACTCCCAGATAGTCAGAGCTAAAGAAAACCTCAAGATGAGCCACGGTGGGCCCAGCCAAAGACAAGCATCCCATTCATGGTTTATAGCTAAGAATGACATCCCCGACCTAATACTTTCATTTGTGGCTTGGTGTCTGATGCTTGTCTTTGACCGAGCCTTCCTCGTAGTGCAGTGAGTGGTCTGTGGTCTGTGGATAGCGCCATTTCCAAGTTTTATTCACTTGCTTTTTATATATTATTTTGGTGGCGACGTCATCGAACATCAAATTAGAAAAGAAACCATTTTATTTTACAAAACAAATATTACAGGACTTTAGTTAAGAGTGAATAACAGAAAAAATATTTTTCTTATTTCTCAACCAAAACACGTTGTGGGTACTCAAAAGAACCGTCTCAATGAGATGGTTCTATTTAGCACCCAAAACATGTTAAAACTGATGAGTGAGAAAATGTTTACAACTGTACCCTCATACAGTTTGCTTATCTTAACCTGTGAATTTGAATAAACCTTGCAGAGGACCACTCACAAGGTGATACTAAATATCATATACCAAGGCTCTTGAACCAGCGGTTTTCACATACGTCTATGCGAAACCATGTGGCTCTGGGTGGGACCACCAGGTAATGCTACATACAAAATATCACGCCCATGGCATTGTGGTTTCAGACAATAAGTTTTTTTATGTTTCCCTATATATATACTATGTATTTAGCCAATATAAATCATGTGAACCTCAGGGCGGGGTCATTTGTTTGCCACAATTTAAATAAAATTGGTAGAAGGTCACAAGATGGATATCAAGGATTTATGCCATGTGGTTGCAGGCGATTTCTAACTATTTAGCTTATTTACTATGCTTTTTACGGTGTCTAGATATGATAATATTAAATACCTTCCAAAGCCCTAGATAGAAGTGATATTACATGATATAAGAGTGATATCAAGATTGCTAATAGACATTAAGTGACATCCAGATTGCTTGCATTTTTGTCTTGTATACCTTACTAATATCTAGATAAGAATGAAATCAAAAATAGTACGTGAGTATGATCAGGAAAAACTACAATCACATACTGCAGAGAAACCCATGGCATCGTGAGGAAGAGCCACACGACAATCACGAGACACCAGGAAGACAAGCAAAGCAACCAGCTCTCTCTTCCCCATCCAGATTATTGCAAATCTAGAATGGACACAAAGTAACACACAACAAAACATAGAACAATTACAGAATCCCACAATCACAGTGTCCAACCGTAACGCTGGAAGAACGGTCGAAACGCCGGAACTTTGGTCGTATAACGCCGAATTTCGGTCTTTTTCAATGGATTCGCCGCCATTTTTGGTGTTTTGACTGACGGTAGGTAGAAACTATCACTTTTTAAAAATATTAGGATACGTTCATCGAACATGAAAAGTAGCCTATCCGGATCTACATGCATTATTCTATCTGCCAAATCTTCAACTGAAACATAAACTTTGCTGAAATTGTCAAACACTTCAAAAGAAAATTGGCGTTCAGTTTCGTACCATGCACTATGAGAGCTTTCGTACTGGGAAGTTTCGTACTTTTATGATATTTTTGAAAGTATTGATCAGTGGTAAATGAAAATGTATTTGAAACTGACCTTGTTATCATGAACTGGCCATTGCTTAGATTTTTTAACCCAGAAAGCAAGGAGAGAGGCAAAATCCACGAAATTTAAGGTAACGCCGGATACAACGGTCATGCATGCTTGCGTTTGTAGGTGAGTGGAGCAAAAGACAGCTTTGAATGTGACGTGTTCAGTGGTCCATGCCATTGGAACGCAAATTCAATTTTAATGGAGATAAATAAGCATGCTGGCATGCTGCAAACATTCCAGAGAAATGTTCAACCTTTTTGCTGTTACATAAATTTTGATTTATAAGAGCTTGGAAATAGCTGGAATATTGCGTAAAGGATGAATGCAAGAATGAGACTAACTTCAAGACTAATACTTTTTGCACTAAACAAATTTAACCCAGTATTCTTGGTAATGAGTAAAAACCATATGGGCCTTATCATTAGAAAAATTGAGTATGATCAGGAAAGACCACAGTCACGAACTGCAGGCAAATCCCCTGGCACCATAAGGAAAAGCACACAACATTCACAAAACACCAGGAAGACGAAAAAACGTATGACAATCAACTCTATCTTCCCCATCAAGATGATTAGAAGCTAGATGTGACTAAACATTGAACAATTACAGAATCCCACAAGGGCAGTTACAATCAACAACGAATCAACAATAACAGAACTACCACCTTAGAATTGTCAGAAGCCACTGGTTGGGTTGGCTTTAGTGCATTTTACTGGTACCAAATATTTGCCCAATATTTTGCTGTTGTTGAAGCACACAAAATGTTACGATCACATGGAGGCTTCCATGGGTATGGATAAATCAATTCAGCCTAATCAGCTTCTAGGACTGAGTAGCGGACCAAAATTTTGTGCGTTCCAAGCAGGTTTCGATTTTCTAAATTTCTAGAAAAAGGAAAACAAAAGTGATAATCCGATTGCAGATACACAGGCTGGTCTGCGCCTTTGATGTCCAAATTCAACAATGTTTAGCTTACTCTTTTTTAGGCTCATATATGTTGTTAACCATGTATATATATTCTTGAATACATTTTATAAGATCAACTTAGCTCAAATGGTCTACAACTTATATAAGTATTAGCTTTTACAAAAAGTTAGCTCAAAACTAAACATACATAGAATTCCATTCCATTGTTTTAACCCAAACAGCAACCATAGTTTGCGACAGACAGCCAGACAGACAGACATAAAGACAGACAGGCATAAAGACATACATAAAGTCAGGCACGTAGGCAGTTATATAGATTTTGCTGCTCAAACTTAAAGCTCTCAGAACAATGGCTAAGCGCTAAACCCACCTGAGCTACCTTGTTTTTCCAAGTTTTTCTATCGCCTACTTTATTTGAATTGTTTGACTTTGGTACGTCTATGTCTGAACAAGTTTGATTTATAGTAAGGGTTTACTTTTGTCAATGCTATTTTCCCATATTTGTAAACAGCATATGGAAAACACAAGGACGACAACCTACGTCACATTATAAGACTTCGGGTGATATTTTGATAACATGTTCTGGACAATTGTGAGGAATTGTTGAGATTGTTAAGTATTTTCCCTTGGGTTTTTGGTTGTTGTTTTCTGCTTTGATTTAACTTTGTTTTGGTGGGGAACCAAAGAAGTCAATATTCAAGGACAAGACTTATTTCAAATGTTTCCATTGACGGTCTGTATATACGGAAACAAATATTGATCAACCAAGGGAGATAGGGGACTCTCATTTTTCTTCATACGTAAAATTTAAGCAACCTAAAAATATCCCAAACCTTGTACCTTAACCTTTAGAAGATAACCTAAAATACATAGAAATACCCCCTAAATCTAGTCCAATTTGTGATGACATCTTAAAAATATCCACAAAATCTTCATACCTCAAAAATATTCATTTATCTGAAACCCCAAAAAGATGTTGAAATTAAAAAAAAAATACACACCCCAAAATGGTCTGAGCCTACGAATGTATGAAAATATCAATGTACCCCCCCCCCCCCACCTCCCAGATTCGACCATGTCTTTTTCGTAATTTCATTATTTGGTCCAAGTGTTTCTCGATATAATATTAATGGTCATTTTCAGTTTAGATAGAAATGGCATATATAATGAAGATTGTCAAAGGTGCATATTATACCCAGTAAAAGTCCCCTACATTTTAACGAAGTCTGAATCACATGACCACCGTTTTTGCATCAATATTTGTCACAATCAGCAATTTTTCAGTAAGGTTTGGGCGCTTTCTGGGTTGAACCTGTAATAAGCAGAGTATAATGTGTATTGCTCAAAGACAAAAAAAAGAGCCCCAAAAGAGGCTCGAACCAGAAACCCATCTATGTTGAGCTGAACACATTACCACTGAGAGACTCTCCTTTTCTAAAATAACAAGCATTGTAAGGACTAAGCAATAAACAGATTGGTTTACACAAAGCAGTTTTCGACCCCCGAAGATAGTTGTGCATTTTGAATCAAATGAACGTGAATTCCAAGCAACAGAGAGAGAGAGAGCTCAGTGAATTGAAACAAGTCAAGGAGTGGCCTATCGTACTTCTGAATTAAGTCCAATGTTCTTCAAGGTTAGGCCTCTTTAAAGAGTTCTTCCCTGAGAACAAGTCTCTCTGAATATTTAATCGACTTGTAAATATAAAAAGAGGACGGAAGTATGATCAGGAACTACTTCAATCACAAACTGCAGACTAGCCCAAGGAACCATGAGAAAGAGTCATGGAACACTAATAGTCAAAAGACACCAGCAAAACAATAAAAGGGACAAGCTCCCTGTTCCCCATCAAAATGAGTGCAAAAATAGAAGGACAAAAAGAAGTATAAACAAATAACCCCATAGATAATGCGTGCAGCAAAAACAACGAATCGACGGCAACAGAGCCACCGCCGAAAATGGAAAACAGCCTAAGCTGCTATAAATAGCAAGTGCAAAGTCTGACTATAGTAGCAAGAATGGCATTAAATTCTGGTCATTGACTGATGCTAAATGAGCTTATTTATCTCCTTTAAAATTGAATTTGTGTTCCAATGGCATGGACCACTGAACACGTCACATTCAAAGCTGTCTTTTGCTCCACTCACCTACAAACGCATGCATGCATGACCGTTGTATCCGGCGTTACCTTAAATTTCGTGGATTTTGCCTCTCTCCTTGCTTTCTGGATTAAAAAAGTCTAAGCAATGGCCAGTTCATGATACAAGGTCAGTTTCAAATACATTTTCATTCACCACTGATCAATACTTTCAAAATATCATAAAAGTACGAAACTTCCCAGTACGAAAGCTCTCATAGTGCATGGTACGAAACTGAACACCAATTTTCTTTTGAAGTGTTTGACAATTTCGGCAAAGTTTATGTTTCAGTTGAAGATTTGGCAGTTAGAATAATGCATGTAGATCCGGATAGGCTACTTTTCATGTTCGATGAACGTATCCTAATATTTTTAAAAAGTGATAGTTTCTACCTACCGTCAGTCAAAACACCAAAAATGGCGGCGAATCCATTGAAAAAGACCGAAATTCGGCGTTATACGACCGAAGTTCCGGCGTTTCGACCGTTCTTCCAGCGTTACGGTTGGACACTGTGACAATGGGAGTAACAATCAACAACGAATCAACAACAACAGAACCACCGCCATAAACGGACAGCAGCCAAAGCTCCTGGGGGCTTAACGCATTTTAATGGTACCAAATCTGCTTACATTATTGCTACGTAGACCTTCAAAGGCTTTATATAAAAGTGTCATCAAGATTGCTTGCATTATTGTCGTGTAGACCTTCGAAATTGTAGACCTTTCTATTTGTAGAAATATTGAATATTGCCATACAAGGTTTTCGCGGCTAAGTTTGCTCGAAATCCTGTCAGTAGTTTAGGAGATGTTGTTTGAAGTAATTATTGACCACGTACGACAGGCAACATACGATGGATGATGGCAAGCCTATGGCCACAAAAGCTCACTTTGAGTATGCTGTGTAACCTAACCAGGCCTATATACAAGCGAGAACACAATAAGCAAAAAACTAGCTCTATTTTCCTCTTCGAAATCAGGGCTCATCCCATCATTAGCCATTGTAGCCATTTGCTACAAAAATTGTAGTGTGGCTACAAATATAAGCCATTATTAGCAAAGGGACACTCTATGTGGTTAAAAATGCAGATTTGTGAAGTACATTTTGATCAGCTTTTAGATTTTCCAAAATTGCTTTATTTTAATTAATACTTCACTCTTTTATGTGGCATTTTTAAATACAGAATAATTTCTTGATAAGCCTTTTTGGCTAAAACCTTTGCTAAAGACAAAGTCAATTAAATCCAACTTTTTCCATTTGGCTAGAGTGTTGACTCCAACAAATTCTGAGCCAGGGCTAGCCCTGGACATGATTGTCAAACCCAAGAGGAAAGTCAGAAGCCCGGTCAATCACAAAGCCACGGCCAATATGTACATGTATTATCTTAAGCTTTAGATGTGAAAACAGAATGACGATACTAGTGTCCCTTTATATCTTCATACATGTAGACATTTTTTATGATGCCCATCCAAAATTCAAATTAGTTGATCTTCTCACTGTTTTTGTTATGTTTTGTTTTGATATTTGTGGGAAAACAACAAAACAAGCAACTTAAATGTCATTCTAGTAGGCCATTGATATCTTATTAAATATGATCATGAGTGAGATGTTGTGTTCTTTAATAATCTGATTCATCCCAGGAAACGTCCCAATATTGGCCACATTTCTAAAAAATGATATCTGGGATGTAAATCATAAACTAAAACAGCTATATTTGTTGCTGGTACGCATAAACGGACCCAATATTGCAAACAAAAAAACTATGCAAATAATGCTTCTAAATCAATATATTGAGCCAGTAGGAGATGCAAAAAAGATAAGTGCAGACAGTTTATACAAGACATTATAAACCCATTTGATATCAGTTAAATGGATTTCCATTTGGTTTCAAACGCGCTAACTCTATAGGCATATTGAATCTATAAATGGTCTAAAATAAGACAACCATGGATAGCTCTTCATATTTTCACGTTGTCTGCTACAATATGTTGTGTACACTCATGAGAAGCATCTTATCAAGACGCTTCAAATGAGCACACAAACCCTGCACCATATCTCCTGCCCCCAAGACTTCCTTGTCTTTGGTTAGGCCCACCGTAGCTCAACTTGAGATTTTTTTAGCTCTTACTATATGTAAGTCATGAGCCCTTTTCTTTGTCTCATCAATTTGATTTACTTTTTTCTCTGTGATGAGGCATGGCATTAGTTAGGGATTAAGCCTCCATCATGTCCATGTGACCAAAACAAGTTTTGTGTGTCAACAATAACAGAATCTAGGGCGAAAATTTGGCGCCAGTAATATGCATTTAAGCCCCCCCCCCCCCCCCCCACGCACACACACAAAGCTTATGCTGCTGTCCATTCTAAGGCAGTGGTTCTGTTGTTGTTGATTTATTGTTTTATGTACGTCCCAATGTTTGTGGGGGTTCTGAGTTGGTCTATGTTTTGGGATGTATAACTTAATGTCATTTCTAGTTTTGCAATTATCTTGACGATGAAGAGAGAGCTGGTTGCTTTGCTTTTATTGTCTTTCTAGATGCATTGTTACTGTATATGTCCTGCAGCTCTTCCTCATGGTGTCGTGGGTTAGTATGCAGTCTGCAGTTTGTGATTGTGGTATTTCCTGATTTTACTCACTAACTTTTTTCAGGAGATGTCGTTTAAAGGTATTTCTATTTAAGCTCTGGTGTCATTTTTGTTTGTGCAATATGGTAGAGGCATAATGAGGAACATTTCTATGGAATTAATTTTTGAATTCGGACAAGTGGTAAAGGAGATGTCGTTCAAAGATATTTCTATATTTAGTTATGAATTTTGTTCAGCGGAGCTGAACTGCTTGTGCAACTTTAGAAGAGGACACCTGTGAAATTATTTTGAACTTGGACCAATGCTTCCTCAGAATATGTAGTATGAAGATTGTTTCTACAGTGTATTTTAAACTCAGTCAGCCATTATGTTTAATGGAGTGGAACGGTTTCCAATTTTGGTAGTGGGCATTTTTGCAACATTTCTGTAAAATTATTTTGAATTTTAACAAGTGGTTAAGGAGGAGACATCGTTTAAAATTATCTCTATCTTTAGCTCTGGTGGCCAAGGTGGTTCAGGAGGAGATGCTGTTTTATGGTATTTCTATTTCTAACTCTGGTGGCCATTTTGGTCAGCGGAGCAGAACTGTGCAATTATGGTAGAGGGCACAAGAAGGAACATTTCTGTGAAATTATTTTGAATTTGGGCTGGTAGTTCAGAGGGAAATTTGATTTAAAGATATTTCAATTTTCAGCTCTGGTGGCTATTTTGTTTGCTGGAGCGTAACCGTTTGTGGAATTTTGGTAGAATGCATTATGAGGATCATGTCTTGTGAAATTATTTTAAATCTGGACAAGTGGTTCAGAAGGAAATGTTTGATTAGTGTTTAACCATTTTAAACTTATGGCAATTTTGTTTGACGGAGCGTGACCATTTGTGCAATTGAGCACAGTCGGTCCACTGTCCTGTGAAATTATTTTAAATTTGGACCAGTCACGAGTGGTTCAAGAAAAAGTTTACGGACGGACGACAGACAATGACCGAGCAATATAGCTCACCTTGAGGCTTTAGCTCCAGTGAGCTAAATTAGCCTTTGGCTCTAGTGAGCTAAATTGTGTCCTTGGTGAAAAAAACAACCCGCTCATGGCAGCTGTTTTCAACGGATCTTATTATATTAGTTAATTTGCAAAGGGTTATCTGAGGAAATAGTCGACGCCAACTTAACCAGAACGCGAAATCCAACTTTAATTGTTTTCATGTGAATCGTATTAGGTTGTCGCATATAGTGAGTGGGTTAAACCCGGTATCATTGCACAACTATGCGTGAATGCACTCAGTTTTACGTCCTGTGTTCTCTTGTATCCATATTTAGTAAAACATTCTCGTGCCTTATTTCAAAGAGCTTGTTGTATGTGTCATATTTTAGAATGACCCACGCTATATGAAAACCAGCTGTGCTGTTTGCGAACACATAGATGCAGCCCAGTATGTGCATCCGCGCAAGCTAATCAATTACAATTTGTTATATACGCTACTTGCTTCATACAATAGATGGGTATAATAATAACAAATTAAATTAAATCAGGCTTTTAGTTTAGAGTGCGTAACAGGAAAATAATTTTCTCATTTCTCACCCAAAAAATATGTTGCAGGTACTCAAAAGAACCGTCTCGATGAGATGGTTCTTTTAAGCAACCAAAATATGTGACCAGCCATGAGATTTTGGGTCCAAATGAGGTACCTGGTCGAAATTGAGATATTGATATTTTCTGATACCTATATATCCCTGGAGCATACATGTGAAATTTCATTTCGATATCTTCAGCGGTTTCTGAGAAATCGGCAATAGTTCATAAGTCCCTTCGTCATGGAATTGTATATAAAGTGTTTGCGACGTCAACGTTAATTTATTGATAGATAACTTTGCGAGTTTATTTCAGGATGTTTGAAACGAAATGATTATTCTTTTGGGAAAGTTCACTTCACTTCATAAATTCTCGATTAGAACATTTTGGGATCATAACGTGAGCGGATAAATCGTCAACATTAGTTCTTTAAAAATATAATTGTATTAGATTAAGCATTTTTCCTGGGTTCGAAAATTTTGAAATTAAATTCAGATAATATTGCTACAGTATGAAATGTTTGAATGATGAAAATGGGTATTTATGCAAATCGGAAAGTTGATCGTTAGCTCGTTTAAAAAAGGCGATCAGATATGATTCATGCGCGGATCCAGGAATTTTCGTCAGGTGGGGAGGGGGGTCCAGGTCCATCTGGCATATAAAAAAGCTCTGACAACGTTTTTCTTTATTTTTATTGTTCTAGTCCTCAACTTATTTTACAGAAGTCCAGTGGTTACTATTATTTGCCAAGGTTCCAGTGGGGGTGGAACCTTCAAGTTCGAGGGGGGGGGGGGGCTCCAACTTTTTACAGGGGGTCCAATTGCTTTTTCCCTATAGAAACTCATATAGCTTGTGATTTTCCACGGGGGTCCAAACCCCCTACACCCCCCCCCCCCCCCCCCCCGGGAACCGCCCATGTGATTTCGCGCATCGTAGTTTAATCTATATACTCTTTTCTTTTCTTTTTCAATATAACCTTCGCTAATTCATTTCTAGAAAGAGGAGGGAACGTAGCATCAGCAGCAGTGCTGTCAGTAGTAGTGGTTATAAAATACTATGGTCAGTTTGCACTCTCGGTGGTGTGAGCATGCGGTAGCTGTCACCAAGTTAAGAGCTGACCCCGGAACCCATCACATAAAAGTCGGGCACCGATAAAATAGTAGTTTAGCCGTGTCTTCAGTTCAAAATTATGTTAGATCTCTCATACCAATACAAATGCATTGCTTCACTTCAATGTTCCCTTAGCTGATCAATCTTTTCGCCGAATGTGCATACCTTCCACTGAAACAGACGGTTTTGAATTTTAAAGGCAGTCAAAATTGAAACGGCGAGACATCTCGTATAATTGGTGTAATCAAATTCTATATATACATGTACTAGGTATTTTCAAGGAAGAAGAAATACATGTAACATGCTTTGCAGCTTAAAACAAAAGCAGAGAAAAGCGTGGACTAGCTTCCACAAAATATATCAAGCCAAATGTTTTGTTGACAGTTCGATATCAAAACGTGACGAAATTATGTCCTCCTATCGCTATATGCATCGGATCAAAGAGATTCATGTGGATGTGCCAGTCCCCACCACTTCCCTATCTTTATGTTTCTTTGGCTGTCACTTGCTAATATATCTGTGCAATACAAATTGTTTATAGTCGGGGAACCAAAGTCACGTATCGTGCAAAAACACACATTTTTTGCACCCGAAAGGTATACGGCTGGAATTTTGTATACTAATAGTCTTAATAGTGCTTGATATGAAACCACTGTATAGCAATGCGACCAGAATTGCATTTCGCGGGAAATTGCATTTTTGTATGTCACATAGGTCATGTTAAGCAATCTTTCATAACATAGAAATTGTGATGTTTCCCTTATCAATAAGTTAAAGCGCGTGCTTTTGGTCTTCAAAAGAACCGTCTCATTTAATAGGTCCATTTAAGTAACCACAACGTATGTTTTGGTTGAGAAATAACAAAACTAATTTACCATTACGCACTCTTATCTGGAGGATTGGTATGAGAAGCCGTTTGACTGTTCGATAATACAATAATACACTATCAAATGTATTTAAAAGTATGGGCAGACATTTGTGCACCAAAATAATCTTCTTAGGGACATTTTTGTCTTTACAAGTACTATTCGGTTACATTTCTGCATCTCAGACGGGGACAGACAGGTTTTCCATGGTGATATGGTAATAGTTATACGAGTTTTAGATATCTATTTTACCACTGCTGAATGAAATTATTGTTTTCAGTAGATAAATATCCCCTTGGTCTCAACAATGGCCCTCTGTTTCAAAGCTGCTGTAAATATGGAAGATAAACATACTTAAAACCTTGATAAATTTCATTTATGTGTTATTAAACTGCTCTTAAGTTGTCATGGTATGTAACTACGCACCCGCTAGCATGAACTAAATCACTAAGTATCAAATTATCGTGGTTCATATTTTTACTTTTCAGCTACCTTTTCTAGTTTGCCATAGAAATTAAAATAAATTGTCTTAAATTATGTCCCAAACGTCTGTCTAACTGTATGCAGTGTTTAAACACATTCAATTTAAAATTTATTTATTTATGTAAAAAATATGCAATTCTAACTACTTCAGCGGAAGGGAAAAAGTGAATAAGTAAGCACACAATTTTTTTACGAGAAATGCTTCCAAGCGATATATAAATAATTATCAAATACATGTTGGGTCAATAAATGCAGTTTTAATGAGATTTGAAGAAAATAACTACAAAAAATAATTTCAAAATGGGGGTGCCCTAATCTACATGCTTTAAAATCAATAAACAGTATTCTTAGATGGCCACCACTGTTTCTGAGGTCTACGCCGATGTTGTATTATCATATAAACTCAATATTTTTCAATCCTGAACTTTTTTGATAAAAATATATAACATTTTGAATAATAATATTTTGACATGTTCTTGCTGGGCTTCCGTAGAAAGTTGACTGCTCTGGTGTTATGCAAGTCGATCGAGTCTGCTATACAGTGGTTTCAGATACACCATAGAATTAGCTTAGCAACCATACAAAATCCAGCTGTATACCTTTCGGGTGCAAGGGTTAGCATTTTTTCTACCTTGGTTCCCCGACTATTAGAACCAGGTCAAGAGCAATGGATACCCAAAGAGCTATTTTCTTATTTCTCGAAGAGAATGTTTGCAGTGGGTACTCATTAGAAGCGGCTCTTTCTAATGTGAATGACCGGTTTATACCCTTAGCAGATTAATGAAAAGACCCAAAACATTTTGGTCGGCACGTGATGAGTTACACAACTTACTTTTTTTCGTGAAATATACAGAAACGCGGTTTCAACAATTCAAAGTCGAACTCCGACACTATTCAAATGCTGTCCACTTATATTTGATAGGATCAAATGCGAAAATGTTCAAATTACAGTCGCGGAAGTTGTGAACAGTGTAGACTATGAATATGCATCTTATATGTCGAGGTACATTTAGATCTACTTGCCAGGAATACATGTGTACATGTACCTATCCGAATAATTTTAGTTGCATATTTACCAGCTATAACCACAATTAACTACAATCAGCTAGCGCCCATGTACACACCGAAGTTACAATTAATTAAACACAGATCAGATCGAAATGGATCCAACTCTAAACTTCGGAGTTATTGAAGTAGATCAGATAAGGCGCAGATAAAAATGGGGTGTACCTGGCTTAAACGCTACAGAACATGATTTTCCACAACTTAAAAAATTTCGGTACTTGGCGCGTATGCGTTAAAATCATTATATGCATACATGCTTCAACCACCACGACCTCTAAGGAATGACCCTCGATTCATCCAATACATTTACCCGTAACAGTCACGCCTAAAAGCAGTAAAATGCATTTAAGCCCCCCCCCCCCCCCCCCCCCCCCCCGGTGGCTTAGGCTGCTGTCCGTTCTAAGGCGGTGGTTCTGTTGTTGTTGACTTTTTGTTTATTGTTACTCCCATTGTGGGAGTCTGTAATTGTTCAATGTTTTGTTGTACGTTACTTTATGTCCATTCTAGTATTGCAATCATCTTGATGGGGAAGAGAGAGATGTCTCGTGATGGTTGAGCGGCTCTTCCTCGCGGTGCCACGGGGTTGTCTGCAGTTTGTGATAGTGGTATTTCCTGATCATACTCTCTTACTATTTTTGTGGATATATAGCTACCTAGTTGGGCTAGAAGTGTAGTGTTTGGCTTGAGCCTTGGTCTACATGTACTTCCATACTTTGTAGATTATAGCAGAACAGGCTCTTGTTGCGCTTTAGAACAGGCTCGTCTGAGTCTTTGCGGTTGGCAAATGCGATTAGTGATAAGCTGGCACAGTTTTCAAGTGGCTCTAACACACGCATGTAACAAAACGGATAGCCCGAAAGTCGAGCCTGAATATACGGAGTTACATGTAATAAGAAAGAATTTCTAAATTTCGTACAAAAATGCACTCATGGCAAAAGCTCGTGACAAAATCTTACAGCATACGCACATCATCAGCAGTCCATCATTTGTCACGCTGATACAATACACTTGTTACATGTAGCATACACGGAACAGTCAGCGTATCAGACTTGTGGCCCTATTAGCACACACGGAGCAGTCAGCGCATCAGACTAGTAACCCAAATATTGATATTGATATTTCTGTTCATACATATTCACCATTTCGTGCCGTTGCAGTTTAAACAGTGCATTTGCAGAATGTTTGTAAAAATTACCATGGCAATGTTAATGGGTGCATTTTTTAACAAATTTACGGGGATGGAAGTCAAATATGAAATAGCAATATACAATAAAATATTAAAATAAATTATAATTTTGGTTCTCAAGTAAGTCCCGTTTAAAGTGAACATACATTTTTTAGTAAAATTCCACGATTCCCATTGACGCTAAAGTTAACGTCGCCAAAACAATACCATTTAAATTTGTCGTCGTATTTAAAAGGCTACAATACGAAAACAAAAGACCCCAAGAAGCTACAATAAAATTGTATATTGCGTAAATCAATTTTCGTTCATTTGGTACTTTTTTACGGTTGTAGCTTCTATTGTTTTGCGACAATAATTTTGCCAAAAAATCTGGAAATACATTGATTTAAACGGCGACGTTGTTATACGGCTAAAAATTATGACCTGTGACTGTACCTCAAAGTATTACGCTTATTGCATACACTGAAATGAGCATCGTATGCCACATCACCCATAAGTAGGATGGAACTTTCCACGTGTAGTGTGTCGCCTCAACACAACAGGCAACAAAACCGCTCACGTGCTCTACGACAACATTGGGGACAAAAGGTACTGAAACGGACACACATTTTTGCGCAAACAATTTGCGTTCGAAATGGAATTGATTCCGTTGCTTTATAAAATGCATTATAATATCAGGCCTGGTCTTGGTCTGCAGTATATGATTGTGGTATTTCCTGGTCAAACTCATTTGTGTTTTTTTCTGGTCTTTAATATGCACAGTAGAATAAAAATGCACTACGGCTGATACAGAAAGTGTCGGAGAAACGGTGTTTTTTTGTTTTTTTTTAATACATGTTTGTAAATAGTCATCTCATCTGTAATTCCTCCATCTCCATGCTTTAAAACGTCGTAGGTAAATGTATAAATCTTCTAATCCATAATTAAATATTTCTTTGCGAAGAAATGCGCCTCTTGGGCTTCAAACGATGTTAATTAATGACGGTTAGCGACGTACAAATTGCGCAACAAAGTGCAGTTGCATAAATTACGTACGTCACTTTTGCAGCGCATTTTCCCGACGTCACGTTTTACCGCATTTGGGCACAAAATGTCATGGCGCGTCACATATATGCTTAAATTAATGGGTAAGAAAATATTTACAATTTTACTGTTTTGTTTATCTAAACCTGTGGACTATTCTACTTTCTAGATTGACGAGTCTTAGTGTTCATACTGAGGTACAAACATAAGTGATAAGCCAATGGGACAACTTGAAAGGGGCGGCAAAGACACATATTTGCATCCCTAAACAACAAAAAACAATATTTAATGACTGACATCAATTCAGTGAAAAGGGGTGTTATAACCAGATCCCAGTCAAAATATTTTACGAGTAAGAAACTTGAGGCGTATTCAAAATTACAAAGAAATTGCAATGACAAATGGTTCAATTAGATTAAAACAAAATATATTATACGTGGTAGGATATATTTTAGACAAAACATTTGACGCAATCACATAGTTAAAAAGACTCAAAACAGACTGATAATATATTTTTTTTACAAAAAAGGAAATACATGTATACCCAATTAAAATTGTCATCGCCTTAACTCCTTGCCTCCATGGTTATTTTTCATGCTTTTTTGTCGTCTGCCGATTTTTTTTTTTTCAAAATCAACTTTTCTAAAAAAAAATGGAAGTGTCTGCTGACCTCGCCAAAAAATCAGGAACCATCAGGGTGTCAAACAGTTTGGATTCAGATCAGGCCCGACGTTCTGTCCGGCCTGATCGGGTCAAAACTGTATGCAAAAGACAATCAGCAGGCAATTAGTTGTTCCTGTACTTGCCTACATACGACGCGCCGTTTTAAAATAAATGTGAAATTTTGTCTCTACAACGCCTATGTATTAAGAGAAAGTACTCATTGATGTACGGTGTATGAGGCTATTGGTAATCGGATTATGTATTCATTAAGGTTATCCAGTCAGAAAGAAATCGATCACTACACGCCAGTTAATCTGTTCAATGCTACTCAGTAGCAGAAAATATGTATACCGAAGGAAAAAAGAAACGCTACATCTAAAAGATTTTCGTCGGGGGGGGGGGGGGGGGGGTGGCGAGGGGGGTGTCCAAGCTCACAAGAATTCTGATGTTTCTGTTTGTTGTTGTTTGTTATTATTTGCTTTAGTCTTCATCTTATCAAAGTACACCTATCAGGGGCCGTGTAGCTTACGTGTAGTCACTATTGGAACAAAATAATCTATCAACAGAATTTAGTGTAAAAGGACGATTTTCACAACCTGAAGAAAATTATGCTAAAAAAGTTGTCATATTTGAAGTCTAAGAGGCTATGAAAAGGAAACTTACTAGTACTAATTACATGCATAGCATTGTATTGGATTACATGTATAGCAGACTGCAGTGTATTGGAAAAACAAGTTTTCAAACCCCAAATACTAATGTGGCTGTGCGGTAATATCCACCCCAAGCCGGAATTACAACATGCTATTCACATATATACATATATTATGTAAAATATGAGAACGCAATTACCCTGCAAAAGAATTAGTTGGGACTCGGGGGTGTTTGAATAATAATTTTCTATTTGCAATATGTATTATACAAAAATGACCAGTTTAGCCCAAAAATAAAAACGAACATTCATTGAAATAGGAAAATAGATGCAATATCATAAAATATGGACTAACAGCAAACTTATATATGAAGATGGAGGCATTTGGCCATTTTTTTAAACCATAGAAAGTGATACATTGTGGCTCCCATTACCCCTTGTCAGAAGTCCTTTAGACATGACCATTTCAACAGCTTTTGTCTGAGATACAGGCGTCAAATGCAACTGAAATTTTTCATCTATTTTTTTCCAATGCGGTTTTGAGAGAGTCACACTGATTGGTCAATGAGAAACTCAACCAATGATTGACCGTATTTCAATGATCGAAGATTTTTACAACAATAGTCTGGAAAGAAACCAATCCTTACACAAATTGAAAGGGCTCGGACCTTTCCTCTGATTTTAAAGGGGACGACAACATTAAAAGCAATTTAGTCTGGCATGCAAGCCCTTATTCAACCATGCAATGTGTCGCAAACGTGATCAAAATCGAATATAAAATAAGAAAGTTGGAACAATTTGAAAATCAAAATTCTAACAACCATTAAGCCAATGGAGGCCGCCATTTTGAATATTTAATTAACTGTCTGTAAATTTTGCAAAGCCAATAAACTCCCCATTTTCAATACACACTGTACAGATTGTTTCAAAATCAACTATTTTCAACATAAGAATCAATAACAAAGCTAAAATGGCTATAGCAGGAAACTAGTTATTTTGTTTATGCATATTTAATTAGGTCTGTATGACGTTACATAACCTACAATGGCTGCTCTCCATTGCTTTCAATTGTCTACTATACAAACATCGTTTTCATTCAATTTTGATCGGGTTTGTGTCATATTGCATGATTTAATAAGGGCTTGCATTTGAGAATCACTTGTTTCAATGGTCCTGTCCCTATTCCTATCGTATATTCGGTAAATCAGTAAACGCATATTTAACTTCGCGGTACTTAGGCTGACGAGTCCGTTGTACATGTAGAACTTTGTTTTTCATTGATGAGATCCCTCGTTCAAAATTTGCCTCGGATATCAGAATTTATACCACCTTTACCAACTTTAGCATGAAATATCTCTTGATGTGCAAGGTCTAGACTGATGTAGGTGGTATAAAATAGTTATATCATGTTTGTCCACCTGTACGTAAGATAATCCACTCGCTAAAGCTCGTGGATTATCTCCACGTACAGGCGGACAACCCATAGTATAACTATTACGCATGAAGCGATTAGCAGGGGTGTAATGTACAACCATTTCATACTTTATGGTATAACATGTCTGGTGTGCTTAAATCTATAATACCTTTTGGGGGAAAATAATCTTATACACAAAGACGACCAAGTTAAATATGTGTTCGTACAAACATGCAAAGTAAGCAGATTCTCAAGATCTAAATATTAAAGATCTTGATGTTAAACTAAACATTGATGTTCGTTGGTAGTGAAATAGTACTCAAATCAGCCTACTCAGCTACAGAGACTCACTAGAGCCGGAAAGTCCAGAAAGCAACAATGTACAAAATATGAAACCTATAAATCACCAATATGTACATTTCACGCGGTTGCATAATTGTTCATCTTTAAAGAAATAATTCATTTCAACCACGGGCGGATCCAGAGTGGGGGGGGGGGGCAGCAGATCCGGACACCTCCTGAAAAATCACAAGCTGCTATATGTTTCCTTAATAATATTGGTATGGACCCCCTCGAGAAGCAATTGGACCCCTCGGGTCCAGTTGCTTCTCGAGGGAGGTCCGTAGGGGCCCTCTGTGAAATACGTTGATGACTAAAAAAGGAACCCACCCCCTGATGAAATTTTCTAGATCCGCACATGTGTTTATTTATTTCAGCAGGAACTGGGTTTACGGATTGATTTAGATCGCAGAGATTAAAAAGATACCTAATCTTCAGTACTTGAAGAAGAAAAAAATATGATTACGTTCACAGGAACGTAATGTAAAAAATGTAAATGGTTGCAAAACCTTTTCTGATAACGATCTCAGATATAAACTTGTACATTCCTATTCCGCTGTGTAATAATATTAGTCAGTAATTTTCAAGTATTTAGTACTGAAAATGCCTAACAGATGCGAGGGAGTATAAAGGCTAATTATGGCCTTGGTTTGATAATTCCACGGGGCCCCTTCCGTTTGTTAGGGACCTGATCGCTCAGAAAACGCCCATCAAGAACAACTATGGACATACTGGGCCCCGCAGCGCAGTCTGTAGCGAGTCCGACTGTAGATCCAGGGGTCGCGAGTTCGATCCCGGCCCGGTCCCATACTTTCGTTTGGATAGATCATTAAATAATCAAGAAATATTGCTGCTTGAGCTCACAGTACTCAGAACACTGGTCAGAAGCTCTAACCACCTGGGCTATATCCGGGTACTGTGACTCGTATCAGTACTGACATCACATCTCTCGGTATTCGGTGGTGCGCGAATATTGAAACTCTTCAAAAGTGACATGGACGTTTGTGCAGCAATAAATACATATTTAGCCAACAGTGTTACCGATGTCAGATTTGGCTTGGAGACATGAATACTACACCAAAAGAGTGGCCTCTATGTCTGCTTATGGGCACGGGACTAACAAGAAGTAAAACATGACAGATCATGAAATAGATTCCGCCGGCGTTACCAGCATAGTGGCATCCAGAAAAGTACCAGCGTAGTGGCATCCAGAAAAGTACCAGCGTAGTGGCATCCAGAAAAGTACCAGCGTAGTGGCATCCAGAAAAGTACCAGCGTAGTGGCATCCAGCCTAAACGTTTTTCTTGATGATGAAACCGAAATGCAGAGCTGTCGTCGATGTTATCCCCTTAAATCTCTGAACTGTCCTCAAATACATCCGATAGGTCGGCAGAGACATCATTTTTTCAGACACCTATTGAGGTCAAATTTGGCAGAATTGCTGCTGGATATTTGAACTTTAGTGGGAGCAAGTGACTATAATATGTTTAGCTTCGTAGACATACGCATTTTTTCATGCAATTTTCTGGAAACACATGTTCTGACGAGCTGACAAATGTCTTTCTGCGGGCTTGAAATAAATTCAGACTGCTGCTGCAGTTTCTCTAGCCATCAAACACCTTCTCAATCAACAACAAGAGTCCATAGATTCGCTCCTTAGTCATAGGGACAAACAATCTTCACCTACCCTTTCTTTGAAAACGGTAATCTGTCTTTAAAGCAGTCGGTTAAACGAAACAAGCCCCACAAAACAATGGGAGAAACACCAATCAATGAATAATCAACAGGAGAACCACCGCCATAGAACGGACAAGCCTGAAGGTCCACAAGGAATATGGGGTCGATGATCCCTTAGACCTTGATGCCCTTTCAACTTGTCCCCAGGTTGCGTGAGCATTCCCCTTTGTCGAAACAAAAAAGGCGCCAAAGTTTGTTTACATATATAACTGTTAACGGATGCCAGGAAAGGATGAAACATGCAGACTATTTTATACCAATATTTGAAAAGGTACCACAAGGTATTCAAAGTCATTGTCATTGTAAAATATCAAGCCTCTATGTTCAATTTTGTACTGGGCCAAAATGAAAAAAATACCTGACTGTGTTTAGGGTAACCGGACCCTACCTAAATTTATTGGTGAAACCTCGGACCCAGTAGCCTATACCTGGGTCCGAGGTGAAACCTAGATTTGTTTTCAGGTTTTCTGTAAAAGTTATAGTTTTATGCATTTTGAAAGAAATGCATTTGTAAATTCATAAAATATATTTTTTCCAGAAAAAAAAATAATTAAAAAAATATGTGTGCCTACCCTACCCAAAATTTTCAGTCCCGTTACCCGAAACACACTCATTTTTTATCTGGCCTAGTCAAAAGTAATGACCAATGTTAAAGTTCGTTACTTGTTATGGTGTCTCCCATTGGTATCCTGTGTCAGGTGTGGTGCCTGATTGTATCGATTCCTGATCTTTGCCCTCTTTCTTACTTACTCAGTCGAGTTTGTTAGTACCATTTATTTATTTTCAAAACAAAGTCAAAAGGTCACGTTAAGCAGTTTAAATTTCAAAAGCTCACACATACAATGTAAAGTACTCGTCGAACCTCGGTTCCAAGGTATACTGGGTCCGAGATCGAACGAAGCCCGTGGACAGACCGAATCAAATGGTTTCACGTTATTACATTCTACCACATGTAGTGCAGCGAACCTGGGAATGTGTATCAAATTTTCAAAATACCATGTTGATGTATAAAGAGGGGGTGTTGCACTGTGTTTAAGATTGGGTCATGTTGACTGATCTGTCAAGCTAAATTGAATCTAAAGCAGAAAATTACTGTGTTATCGCACGGATGTATGCTTGAATATATACGTCCATGGTTATCGTCTAGTTGGCCTAGTACTCGTCTGATTAGACACTTTGTCTTATACCGATTCGTCTCTGTGTTAGTATGTGTAAAGCTTAAGCATACATTTGTATCCTACACACTTAACCGACCAACACTGCAACAGGATAAACAAACTACAAACTCACCCAAAATAAGAAATTAAAGGCGAACATCAAATACCGAATACACGTATAACAGCTTCCTAATGCCATTTTGATGAAGAACTCGGGATTAACTCCAAAAAACAAGCGAAATAAATCCACTAAAAATCCAAACTGAAACTTGATGAAAACGCCGCTACAAATGAAATCGGTTGATTGACTTCACTGTTACACCGCCTCAGCGCGTTATTGTGTTTTATAAATAGAGAGGTTCCCTTCGGGAAACCCATACACTAGATTTCTATACTGTTTAGAAAAAGTGTCGGTGCTCTTAGACATTGCTGTTGTTGTCGTTGTTGTTGCGTTGAAACTTTACGGACGGATCCAGGATTTTTCGAAAGGGGTTCATATGTAGGCTATAAAGGTATGGGGGTTCGCTTTGCCGATTTTATCCCATTTTTCTTAAATGTAACCATGAAAATGAAATCATTTGGTCTCAGTTCATTTTCATAGGATATTTAAAAACGGGGGGGGGGGGGGGGTTGCTTGAACCCTCTGAACCCCCTCAGGATCCGCCACAGCTCGTCGGCCGATTACCGACGACTTAGGATTTTGGTGATTGGTTAGCACCGAGCTATATGTTACTAGTAGTATAGGTGCCACTTTAGCGCCAATGACGTCACTTCCGGTCCAAGATGGCGGCCCCCACGACTTCCGGTCCAAGATGGCGCCCCCCACGACACCAAGATGGAGGCCCCACGACGTCAGATACGAGATGGCGGCCCCTGTGACGCGTTCGGTTACACCTCGGAGGGTGAGTCAACGCCCTAGACCACGAGAAGGTAGCGTCACGTCCTAGAGCGCGGTGTCGTTCTTCTATATACAAGGGTGAGGGGCCTCTCATGTATCTGACGAACACTGATCTGGAGGAGTCTATATTGAGGTTTTTTTACGCAGTTCAGAACGAGATCCAGTCTTTAATGGTGTAGCGCGTCGCAGCGCTTGGTTTATCCCGTTCCCCGGGTGGACCCTTTTTTTTCAGCACGGTCCTTTCACGTCTTTTGGGCGGGTTCGGCGTTTTCTTCTCCATTGTTTTGCCATCCAATAGCCTCTGGTACTTCTCGTCAGGGACTAGGACTAGCTTTTCCATTATTCTAGCTCCGATTTCAAATGGGCCAACGTTATCTTTAGAAGCGTACGAATAAACTTTTGTTTACCGCCAAGGGCCTCCACCTTTCTTTGGTAACCCAGCGTCCTATCACCCAAGATGTACAGTTGGCGTCTGGAGCGTCTCAGGAGTACTTTTTCCGAAGGCGTCAACACGATCCTAAATTTGATAATATTGTGCGCGATTTCGCTCAATGCTTTGATCTGACCTGGCGTAATCGTTCTTAACAGGGCTTTTCTCTGGGCAGAGTCGGTCTGTCCGAATAATTTTAGAAAATGTCTGTGTTCTTTGAGGAGTCTCATTATGGTCATTCTTACGCGTTAGGGTCTCCTTCTTACGTCAGTCGATACACCAAGGGATCTTGCCCGGGAAACACTCTACTCCTCAAACGGTATTGGTCGTCCCCGTGAGGACTCGTATCCACTATCAAATAACCCTGTTTGGAACCGAGAGCATCTTCGTAGGCTTTTATGAACCCTTTTACACGGCCCGGGTATAGCTGTCGACCAAGTATACCTACTTGGGAAACGTCTCTCAAATTCTTCATCAATACCAAGTACCACGTATTTAAAGCTATGGTCCTGGCGTGTTTCCCTCTCGGATATAAATTCTGGGTAATTAAAATGACGCTGACGCATTTGTGGTGGGTTCCCTACGTAAACAATAATTCCATCTCTTTGTCCTCTACCACTCTATGCATGAGATCGTCGATCACGATCAATTTGTGACGGCGGTCCGCGGTGAACTCTTCTAACTCTTCGGAAGAAGGTAATCCTTGTTTACTCCTAAAGTTCTTTAAGGTCTGTTCCATCTCGTCGAATAAGGGTTGGTAAATTCCGTAACAATAGAGAATCTGGCAAGGTGGATCTCTACTATACATGTTCCGAATGTGAGTCAAGAATCGGTAAACCCATCTCGTTTTTCCGCTTCCCGTCTGTCCACTGACGCAAATGCTGGAGCAGGGTTTAAAAGGCAAGGTGCACTTCATTTTTTTAGCTTAGGATTCGGAAGGGCGTATCCTATGCAACTACTCAGTAGACTGATCCAAAGTTCCGTCGAGCCGTTCTGTAGGGATAAGTTGGTGATTGACGTGATGATAATGACGTACACGATGAGCATTTGAGAAAAGTACACGATTTCGGCTTTAGGCACTCTAGTCCCTAGTAAGTGCCACCTTTCCTCCGATGATCGAGTCTCGCTGTCTGATTTAGGATAAGGAAAGTTTTCCCTCGTATTGGTTTCGATATCGTTCATCTTTTTGGGTGATCCTGCAAACTGCTATTCTTACTACTTTAGATCACTTCTCACGTACGTAGAGTTCCAATTTGATCAGGGTGGGGTAGACCGCGTCATCGATTTGAGTCGTGGTCTTTATACCGGTGATGACCACCTTACCGGTATGAAAACAGCAAAAGTTGACTCCCTCTATTTTGAAGTTTAGCGCTGGAAATATTTCCGGTTCGTAGAGAAGGCTTCTATCTCCAGCTAACCTATATAAGTCTAATCCACCACTTAAGGTATGGCTGGCCGAGACCGTGATGATCTTGGCATCTGTGAGGTACACTGGGCATCCATATTTTTGCAACAGCCTGGCATATCTACAAAGTCTCTGTGGACCCTCACGGAAGCTAGATGCTTTTCCATTAGAATTGATGACGCCATTGGCAAACACTAAACAATTGCCGCCAATGTTCCTATGTTGCCATATAAGGCTGGGAAATGACCTCGGCTCATATCGGCAATTTCTCAAACGCTGGCACAACGATATCAAGTCTATGGTACAGTTCAAATGAGCGCTACATACAACGTTGGTAATTTTCATGGTGGAGTGAGTTGCAACTGGAATTGTTAACGTATTTATAAGTGTACTAGTCACGTGACTAATTATAGTCTTTCACATCTGCTTCCGGTATCCAGCTATCGTATTTCTTGGGCCAATGCAACCAACGCACCAGGACTTCTTTCCGTTTGTTACGCACGCGTCTCTTTAGTATCTTTTCCACTCGGTATTCCGTTGTAGGGTCGATAGTCACGGGTTGTAATTCGGGTTCGTAAAATGTACCGTCGACTCTCTCACCATCCCAGTCCAGTATGGTATAAACGGGTACGCCCTCTCTTCTAAACGGAGTGTCAATCTTGAACAGTTCCCCGGTCCACTTTTGGGAAAACTCTCTGTCAATGGGTCCAGTTACCATCATAGAGAATGGGTGTCTAAATGTCATTTCCTTCAATGGTTGTGACTGGTCGGTATATTTCCCACTGCCATGGACATTGCGTTCATGTCTTTGCAATGCATCACGCCTACTATAGGACTGGTTGCAGATCAAACACCTGATCATTTTGTCTCAGTTAGTATTGCTTGTCTACCTTCATACGGGTGCCATCCTTCTTACGATCATTGGATCATTGTTACCACCACCACCACCGACAACACCACCAGCACCGACACCAACCACCACCACCACAGACACCACCACCCACCACCACCACCCACCACCACCACCACCACCGACACCACCCACCACCACCACCACCACCGACACCCACCACCACCAAACACCACCACCACCACATGGTGGACCATTGTTTCCTGACTGTACATTCACTCCATCCTCACTGTATCCCACTGTACCCCAACTGAACCCTCACTGTGCCCCAATATACCCTCACTGTATCCTCACTGTACCCCACTGTACTCTCACTGTATCCTCCCTGTACCCTCACTGTATCCCACTGTACCCCAACTGAACCCTCACTGTGCCCCAATGTACCCTCACTGTACCCCCACTGTACTCTCACTGTATCCCTTATGTATCCTCCCTGTATCCTCAATGTATCCTCCTTCTCTCCTCCTCCTCACCCTCTCCTCCTCCCTCCTAATCCCAATGTACCCCAACTGAACCCTCACTGAGCCCCAATGTACCCTCACTGTACCCCACTGTACTCTCACTGTATCCTCCCTGTACCCTCAATGTATCCCACTGTACCCCAACCGAACCCTCACTGTATCCTCACTGTGCCCCAATGTACCCTCACTGTACCCCACTGTACTCTCACTGTAACCCCACTGTATCCTCCCTGTACCCTCAATGTATCCTCCTTTCCTCCTCCTCCTCACCGTCTCCTCCTCCCTCCTAATCCCACTGTACCCCAACTGAACCCTCACTGTGCCCCAATGTACCCTCACTGTATCCTCACTGTACCCCACTGTACTCTCACTGTATCCCCACTGTATCCTCCCTGTACCCTCACTGTATCCTCCTTCCCCCTCCTCATCACCCTCTCCTCCTACCTCCTAGCTCCATTATGAATTTGAACTATCATGATCACTGTTTTTTACGGCCATTATACTCGTTGTAGAACGTTCTATCATCGTAGGTTCACCGGTAATTGTGGGTTGACCATGATTATATAATGATTAAGCATAACAGTTTCGCTTTAAACAACCAGTCATCAGCATTTACGCTATGTATAGTCTTAAGAGGATGTACTATATTTAGCACATCCTTTCTATGGCATATTGGACACTGGAACTTGTATCTATGAGGCATAGTTTTGATCTGTTTTTAAACACCATTTAAAACGAAACTTTATGTATATCAGCTTGCTGGGCAAGCCTTTCCTTTTAAATCGAAACTTTTATAATACAAACGCGAGCCTTACTTTTAAAACGACACTTTTATGTATAACCTGGCAAGCCTTTCCTTTTAAATCTAAACGCTTATAATACAAGTGCGAGCCTTCCTTTTAAAACGACACTTTTATGTTTCAGCTTCCTGGGCAATGCTTTTCACGCGTTCTTATAACGCGAAGATGAATCACGCTATAAAAAAAAAACGTGTGGCGTTCGAAAACACCAGTTTACACACGTTTGAACTAGATAGTATCATTTAAACTGTTCAATTTGCATGTTTATTGTTCGACTGTCATATTAGCTATGATTGCATGCGATGCGCATTATATAGCGAGAGGTTTTTTTCTGATTGGTCAATAATTAATCATAGTAATATCGTTATAAATGTATATATCATAAGCCAGACATTTCGCAATTCGTCTCTAGACTATGAACAGACGATACGTAAGTTGAATTTAGGGGTTAACTGTCTCATGTACCTACCTGTACACGAGCAGCGAAGACTGACGTCTGACTCTGCCATCTAACAAAGGCGAAGAATGAGAATAATCGCATTATTGGTGTATTTATATACCCTAGACATTTAGAATGAAAAGGGCGAAAATCGCCATTGCCTTTCCTAGTACACGCTATAGATACATCAAACGTCTGGTCCGATGGACAGGCTCATCTGCTTGAATAACACACTCTGATCAGTAAATTCGATGTGGAACAGCGAAGACCCAACGCAATGATACAGCAAAGTCGTCCGTATTGAAAAGGTGGGTTTTCCGTGGGTCTGTCTCAATTCCTCCTGAATTGTAAAATCGATAAGCAATTTCAAAACATGGATCAAAGTGAATGCAGCCGGTCAGATCCGGTCAGCAGCTGATTATATTGGTGAAGGAATTGAGACAGGCCCACGGAAAACCCACCTTTTCAATACGCACGACTTTGCTGTATCATTGCGTTGGGTCTTCGCTGTTCCACATCGAATTGACTGATCAGAGTGCGTTATTCAAGCAGATGAGCCTGTCCATCGGACCAGACGTTTGATGTATCTATAGCGTGTACTAGGAAAGGCGATCGCGATTTTCGCCCTTTTCATTCTAAATGTCTAGGGTATATAAATACACCAATAATGCGATTATTCTCATTCTTTGCCTTTGTTAGATGGCAGAGTCAGACGTCAGTCTTCGCTGCTCGTGTACAGGTAGGTACATGAGACAGTTAACCCCTAAATTCAACTTACGTGTCGTCTGTTCATAGTCTAGAGACGAATTGCGAAATGTATGGCTTATGATATATACATTTATAACGATATTACTATGATTAATTATTGACCAATCAGAAAAAAACCTCTCGCTATATAATGCGCATCGCATGCAATCATAGCTAATATGACAGTCGAACAATAAACATGCAAATTGAACAGTTTAAATGATACTATCTAGTTCAAACGTGTGTAAACTGGTGTTTTCGAACGCCACACGTTTTTTTTTTTATAGCGTGATTCATCTTCGCGTTATAAGAACGCGTGAAAAGCATTGCCCAGGAAGCTGAAACATAAAAGTGTCGTTTTAAAAGGAAGGCTCGCACTTGTATTATAAGCGTTTAGATTTAAAAGGAAAGGCTTGCCAGGTTATACATAAAAGTGTCGTTTTAAAAGTAAGGCTCGCGTTTGTATTATAAAAGTTTCGATTTAAAAGGAAAGGCTTGCCCAGCAAGCTGATATACATAAAGTTTCGTTTTAAATGGTGTTTAAAAACAGATCAAAACTATGCCTCATAGATACAAGTTCCAGTGTCCAATATGCCATAGAAAGGATGTGCTAAATATAGTACATCCTCTGAAGACTATACATAGCGTAAATGCTGACGACTGGTTGTTTAAAGCGAAACTGTTATGCTTAATCATTATATAATCATGGTCAACCCACAATTGCGGGTGAACCTACGATGATAGAACGTTCTACAACGAGTATAATGGCCGTAAAAAACAGTGATCATGATAGTTCAAATTCATAATGGAGCTAGGAGGTAGGAGGAGAGGGTGATGAGGAGGGGGAAGGAGGATACAGTGAGGGTACAGGGAGGATACAGTGGGGATACAGTGAGAGTACAGTGGGGTACAGTGAGGATACAGTGAGGGTACATTGGGGCACAGTGAGGGTTCAGTTGGGGTACAGTGGGATTAGGAGGGAGGAGGAGACGGTGAGGAGGAGGAGGAAAGGAGGATACATTGAGGGTACAGGGAGGATACAGTGGGGTTACAGTGAGAGTACAGTGGGGTACAGTGAGGGTACATTGGGGCACAGTGAGGATACAGTGAGGGTTCGGTTGGGGTACAGTGGGATACATTGAGGGTACAGGGAGGATACAGTGAGAGTACAGTGGGGTACAGTGAGGGTACATTGGGGCTCAGTGAGGGTTCAGTTGGGGTACATTGGGATTAGGAGGGAGGAGGAGAGGGTGAGGAGGAGGAGAGAAGGAGGATACATTGAGGATACAGGGAGGATACATTAGGGATACAGTGAGAGTACAGTGGGGGTACAGTGAGGGTACATTGGGGCACAGTGAGGGTTCAGTTGGGGTACAGTGGGATACAGTGAGGGTACAGGGAGGATACAGTGAGAGTACAGTGGGGTACAGTGAGGATACAGTGAGGGTATATTGGGGCACAGTGAGGGTTCAGTTGGGGTACAGTGGGATACAGTGAGGATGGAGTGAATGTACAGTCAGGAAACAATGGTCCACC
The DNA here is from genome assembly GCA_964019695.1 of Loripinus fragilis. Taxonomy (NCBI): domain Eukaryota; kingdom Metazoa; phylum Mollusca; class Bivalvia; order Lucinida; family Lucinidae; genus Loripinus; species Loripinus fragilis. Next base: position 77,399,060 of record OZ026519.1, read on the forward strand.
ATGTGGTGGTGGTGGTGTTTGGTGGTGGTGGGTGTCGGTGGTGGTGGTGGTGGTGGGTGGTGTCGGTGGTGGTGGTGGTGGTGGGTGGTGGTGGTGGGTGGTGGTGTCTGTGGTGGTGGTGGTTGGTGTCGGTGCTGGTGGTGTTGTCGGTGGTGGTGGTGGTAACAATGATCCAATGATCGTAAGAAGGATGGCACCCGTATGAAGGTAGACAAGCAATACTAACTGAGACAAAATGATCAGGTGTTTGATCTGCAACCAGTCCTATAGTAGGCGTGATGCATTGCAAAGACATGAACGCAATGTCCATGGCAGTGGGAAATATACCGACCAGTCACAACCATTGAAGGAAATGACATTTAGACACCCATTCTCTATGATGGTAACTGGACCCATTGACAGAGAGTATTCCCAAAAGTGGACCGGGGAACTGTTCAAGATTGACACTCCGTTTAGAAGAGAGGGCGTACCCGTTTATACCATACTGGACTGGGATGGTGAGAGAGTCGACGGTACATTTTACGAACCCGAATTACAACCCGTGACTATCGACCCTACAACGGAATACCGAGTGGAAAAGATACTAAAGAGACGCGTGCGTAACAAACGGAAAGAAGTCCTGGTGCGTTGGTTGCATTGGCCCAAGAAATACGATAGCTGGATACCGGAAGCAGATGTGAAAGACTATAATTAGTCACGTGACTAGTACACTTATAAATACGTTAACAATTCCAGTTGCAACTCACTCCACCATGAAAATTACCAACGTTGTATGTAGCGCTCATTTGAACTGTACCATAGACTTGATATCGTTGTGCCAGCGTTTGAGAAATTGCCGATATGAGCCGAGGTCATTTCCCAGCCTTATATGGCAACATAGGAACATTGGCGGCAATTGTTTAGTGTTTGCCAATGGCGTCATCAATTCTAATGGAAAAGCATCTAGCTTCCGTGAGGGTCCACAGAGACTTTGTAGATATGCCAGGCTGTTGCAAAAATATGGATGCCCAGTGTACCTCACAGATGCCAAGATCATCACGGTCTCGGCCAGCCATACCTTAAGTGGTGGATTAGACTTATATAGGTTAGCTGGAGATAGAAGCCTTCTCTACGAACCGGAAATATTTCCAGCGCTAAACTTCAAAATAGAGGGAGTCAACTTTTGCTGTTTTCATACCGGTAAGGTGGTCATCACCGGTATAAAGACCACGACTCAAATCGATGACGCGGTCTACCCCACCCTGATCGAATTGGAACTCTACGTACGTGAGAAGTGATCTAAAGTAGTAAGAATAGCAGTTTGCAGGATCACCCAAAAAGATGAACGATATCGAAACCAATACGAGGGAAAACTTTCCTTATCCTAAATCAGACAGCGAGACTCGATCATCGGAGGAAAGGTGGCACTTACTAGGGACTAGAGTGCCTAAAGCCAAAATCGTGTACTTTTCTCAAATGCTCATCGTGTACGTCATTATCATCACGTCAATCACCAACTTATCCCTACAGAACGGCTCGACGGAACTTTGGATCAGTCTACTGAGTAGTTGCATAGGATACGCCCTTCCGAATCCTAAGCTAAAAAAATGAAGTGCACCTTGCCTTTTGAACCCTGCTCCAGCATTTGCGTCAGTGGACAGACGGGAAGCGGAAAAACGAGATGGGTTTACCGATTCTTGACTCACATTCGGAACATGTATAGTAGAGATCCACCTTGCCAGATTCTCTATTGTTACGGAATTTACCAACCCTTATTCGACGAGATGGAACGGACCTTAAAGAACTTTAGGAGTAAACAAGGATTACCTTCTTCCGAAGAGTTAGAAGAGTTCACCGCGGACCGCCGTCACAAATTGATCGTGATCGACGATCTCATGCATAGAGTGGTAGAGGACAAAGAGATGGAATTATTGTTTACGCAGGGAACCCACCACAAATGCGTCAGCGTCATTTTAATTACCCAGAATTTATATCCGAGAGGGAAACACGCCAGGACCATAGCTTTAAATACGTGGTACTTGGTATTGATGAAGAATTTGAGAGACGTTTCCCAAGTAGGTATACTTGGTCGACAGCTATACCCGGGCCGTGTAAAAGGGTTCATAAAAGCCTACGAAGATGCTCTCGGTTCCAAACAGGGTTATTTGATAGTGGATACGAGTCCTCACGGGGACGACCAATACCGTTTGAGGAGTAGAGTGTTTCCCGGGCAAGATCCCTTGGTGTATCGACTGACGTAAGAAGGAGACCCTAACGCGTAAGAATGACCATAATGAGACTCCTCAAAGAACACAGACATTTTCTAAAATTATTCGGACAGACCGACTCTGCCCAGAGAAAAGCCCTGTTAAGAACGATTACGCCAGGTCAGATCAAAGCATTGAGCGAAATCGCGCACAATATTATCAAATTTAGGATCGTGTTGACGCCTTCGGAAAAAGTACTCCTGAGACGCTCCAGACGCCAACTGTACATCTTGGGTGATAGGACGCTGGGTTACCAAAGAAAGGTGGAGGCCCTTGGCGGTAAACAAAAGTTTATTTGTACGCTTCTAAAGATAACGTTGGCCCATTTGAAATCGGAGCTAGAATAATGGAAAAGCTAGTCCTAGTCCCTGACGAGAAGTACCAGAGGCTATTGGATGGCAAAACAATGGAGAAGAAAACGCCGAACCCGCCCAAAAGACGTGAAAGGACCGTGCTGAAAAAAAAGGGTCCACCCGGGGAACGGGATAAACCAAGCGCTGCGACGCGCTACACCATTAAAGACTGGATCTCGTTCTGAACTGCGTAAAAAAACCTCAATATAGACTCCTCCAGATCAGTGTTCGTTCTATACATGAGAGGCCCCTCACCCTTGTATATAGAAGAACGACACCGCGCTCTAGGACGTGACGCTACCATCTCGTGGTCTAGGGCGTTGACTCACCCTCCGAGGTGTAACCGAACGCGTCACAGGGGCCGCCATCTCGTATCTGACGTCGTGGGGCCTCCATCTTGGTGTCGTGGGGGGCGCCATCTTGGACCGGAAGTCGTGGGGGCCGCCATCTTGGACCGGAAGTGACGTCATTGGCGCTAAAGTGGCACCTATACTACTGTTACTGTAGGTATGTACGTACAGTGAATATTCAAGTCGGTCTACGCATTCCCATCTCAGTATTTGTCTGCCTGTCTATGAAATGTTGGAACCCTTGGCTACACATAGAGCGTCCATTGAATATTCTAATCAGACAGCGCGGATGCGCACTGGCAGGCTGATCTGAGTCTTCGACTGGCTCGCACGAGAACTTGTACCTTTTGCTGGAATTAAAGCGATCGATCATATGTCAAAATAGGTTGACGGTAGGGCGACAGTCGCTCATCAATCGACTCGTTTTGCGTTGCCCGACAGGTCGGCCGATCATCCGAAAGAAAAGTATGTTGTCGGTGAAGGCAATCGGTGAGGCATTTTTTTTTTATTTTGACAGCTCTGGTAGGCCGATCGACGTGAACAGTCAGGTCGACCGACTAAAATCATATGTAAATAACAGTCCCATTTGGATCGGCGGTGGGAAGAGACATATGTCTATGAAAGTGTAAGCCCAGACCGAGGTTCGAACTCGAGATCCTTCTATTGAAGTTCATGGAAGGTTAGCTAAAAAAACTGCTCAACGCGGACCGGCTGTTTGTTACGCTGCTGCGTATACATTAGGTAATTTTTATATGAAAAAATATGCTCCGGGTGTATTTTGTTTACTGCCGTGCCAGAGTGACAGTGACGTAATATTTTGTTTACAATTGTTAAGTAAAATTAAATATGTACACTCCACTTTAGCTGACGCTAATCGATATATCACTTGTGTATTAATTCTATCCTGTGGATAGGATTAATACACAAATGATCTATCGATGATATGTCCATGATAACATGACGCCACTGCCACTCTTGGCTGACAGGACAGTAATTGTGTTAACGGTATTTATAAAGGCAAATATTTAGTGATTTTCAATTTAAGTGTACTCTATAAACTACGACAAAAAGAGGATTAATCGAATTAGTCGTTTCTGACCGAGTCAGCTGAAAATGCCCTTTTTAGGTATACCTGGTGCAGACTTGCCGCATTTATAACTATACACTGAACTCGCGCTCGCTTTCTATATTTCCCTTTATGAACAGTATAGATCTCGATGTACCACGATCTCTGAGTAACGACCTTTGGAACATTCTATTTCAAAAGGTCGATGCGTTACGCGTAAAATAAGCCAGTCGGGCTGAAACATCTATGAGTGTCAAAATATTATAGTAGATATAAGTAAACGCCTGAAACCCCTATGTCCAGCTTCGTATTTTCATTATTGTAAATACAGTCACACCTCAAAGTTTTTTGTTTATTTATAAAATTAATAGCATAATATACAGATGTATCAAATCCTCTGAACAATGACCTTTGGATCATTCAATTTCAAAAAGTTGATGCGTACACGTAATGTATAGAATGAGCCAGTCGGGCTAGAACATCTATGTGTGTCAAAATATTATGAGCCGCGACATGAGATTTCCAACAATGTGGTATGTGCGACCAGCAAAGCTCAGATCAGCCTGCGCATAAGCGCAGTCTGATCAGAGCCTTTGCTTGTCGCTTGAATATTCTATGACTGTTAAGCTACTGATCGAACATCATTTGGAGTTTCTAAGCTTAAAATGAGACTGCACAGACTCCTCAGAGTCTACACTTGTCAAAAAGCCACATTGTTGGAAATCACATGTCATGGCTCTTAAGTAACTGTAAGTAAACAACCGAAACCCGTATTTCTAGGTCTTATAATCAATATTGTAAATACAGTCACGCCTCAAAGATTTTTGTTCCTCTGTACATTAGAAAGGTTTCCCTAGTATGATCAGCTCCTGATTTACCTACAATGCATCGTATGATAGAATTATGGCCGACATGTGTCCGAAAAAGCTACCTTCTTTTGGTATGTTAAAATAATTCAAAACTCATATTTTAGGACAGCAATAACATGACTTTTAAAAGTTATTTAATTTTAAAAGTTGAAAAATTGGAGAGATTAAAAACATCTCATATTGTATTTAAACAATTGCACGTGAAAAATAACATATTTTTCCTGAGAATATACTACTTGTTTTTGGCTGATAATGGGAAAAAATGTATTGTCTCCCCTGTTCACTAATTTCTAAGCCATATGGGCGTAGACAATCATGGAAAATAGCTTGTATGATGTTTTACGTCATAGAAAAAACAAAATCAGTCATGTTGGGATGTTTGTCTCGGGCAATGTCTTTACTTCCTCAAGAACACAAATCAATGACTCTGCAGTAAGGCTCAAATCGCTTGATAAAGTGCAACTGTCAGAGGATACATTCTAGTAGCAGAGACTTAGACATATACAAGTCTCCTTTTTGTTTAGGTGCATGAGCACCTAAACACAATATATAAGGTGAGAATTAGAGCTGTACCATGGAGGAGCATGTGACCAAATGTAACCAATCATGGGACCTCTGTCTAAGATTAAACTGATGTCATTTGTAAATATAGATTTGTCATTTTCTGGTTTCCCAGTCTATCTTGATCATGTTCTTCAAAGATTGACCTAGGCCGACCTGGTATGACATTTAGCCACTATTCTGCTGAAGAGAATAATAAGACAGTTGGTCAGTCAGAAATCCAAAGTAAAAAGGGAGCTTATTAAAGCACAGATAACATGAAATTGTACAAGTTACACGATACATGGATTTTGAAGAGGCAAATAGTCAAGTAGATTCTTTATGTGGTGCCTTACCCAGAGATGATTTGCGAATGCATAAATGCATAAAGTCTGACATCTCTAAGGTCATGTACCAGATGAAATGTATGGACCCTTTGCATGCTAGTCCTACTGTTAACTTTCAGACCCTAATCAGACTAGCAAAATGTTGGTTGTCATCCAAATCCAAACTGTTCGACATACTTATGGTATTGGATGGTACTTTAAGTCTAGACTGGCATCAGTCCTGAAAACAAATTGATACACCAGAAAAAATAAGAGTATCTTTTATTTTTAGTTGGAGGTATTAGACTTGCCCCAGTCAAGACAGAAAAATCCCAATTTTCCATTCAAGCACTCTTACTAAATGATTGCAACCTTTTAAGTGTGCTAACAGATACAATTATAATGACTAATTTGTTCAGTGGAATGGAACAGTTTGTATAATTTTGGTAACAGGCATTTTGAGGATTCTAATATATTTCTCTGAAGTTATTTTAAAACAAAAGATAATCCTCTTTTAGCTATCCTAGGTTAGGACTTCCTTTATGCGTCTGTTCATCATCAGTGTCATCAATATATACTGGCTGACAAAAGAAACGCTATAGGTAAAATTCAAAGCCATGTCACATCAATGTTTATACATAAGGTAATACATGTAAATTTGGATTATTTTTTACTTTAAATGTTGTACCTCAAAATGTACCGCAAAGGAACAGATACGCCGCTTTTTGGGGGTATTTAAGCAATTAAATTTGTGAAAAAAAGCAATTGTTTTCAAATGAAGGGGTAACAAAAAGGAATTAAATTTTGGAAAAAGCAATGGTTTTATAAATGAAGGGGTAGCGAAAAGCAATTAAATTTTGGAAAAGCAAAAGAAAAAACAAACTGATCTAAATATGAATATATCCCATGTTAGCACACTTAGTGTGGTAGCCAGTTCAAGCCTTTCTTTTGTTGTGATGTTACTAAGTCTCCTTTGAAGTTTGATACATTAAGCAAGTCATTTGTCAGTTACTGGCTAAAGTATTTGCACAAAGTACTTAGTCACTCAATCTGTATGTTTCTTCCATTACGAAAACTAAGATTATTATTTTAATTATTAACTAAGATTATTAGGTACTTTAATTATAACTTATAAATAAGCAATTTCAAAAATCTATGTAGGGTAAAAAATATTTTAAGCAATTGTTTTTGGAAAAAAGCAATTCATAAAAATCATGTGGGGTAAATACCCAATTGAACTGAAAGCTTATCTGGACCTCTGTACCGTCCGAGAAAATTCAATGGGTAAAATCAAAACATGGAAAATTGATGTGTGGTTTATTAAAAACAAAAACATCAATATTTTTAGGGAGCACACAAAATTTTGGTACTTTGTTTGGTAAAACCCTATAAAACCTACCCAGCGGCTTAAAGGTCTAGATTTTGGTCAGACATTTTCTACATGTAGTAGCGACGGTTCATTCGCAAGAGCTCATGCTCGATAATATAATCTGTACAAATAATCTTTTCAAACACCTATTCTGCCTCGGACCCAGTATAATTGGGTCTGAGATTCTGCTGACTCTAAGATTTGTTAAACAAGACCTATTATAATAATAATAAAAGTAAAGGAATGCTGTCATAAAAACAACCTATTTGCCAAACCTAAACTATTGGCGGCTTTTTAAAAGCAGCCAACTTGTTATATTTTACTTCATACAGAGGCACGGAGCGAGGTTGTTCAAAGAGCGATAACGGCAATCAGAAAATGTCGAAAAGTTATACGAGTTGCACTCCTTATTTCTAAGTTGTATAAACATTCTTTCTTATACAGTTGTGTGGACAAATGCATGTAGTTTCTTTAATACTTATACTAGTCTTTTATTACTATTTTTTACAATTTATCAGATACTGTATAGTGCCAACCAAAAGTGACAGTGACGTATGTTTTGTTTACCATTGCTAAGTACAACACTGTCGTGTACACTTCACTTGAGCTAACGAGAATCGAAAGATCACTTGTGTATTAATCCTATCCTGCGGATAGGATTAATACACAAGTGATCTATCGATTCTAAGTCCCTAATAACTTTGTAAACAAAACATGGTGTCACTCACTCTTGGCTGGTAGAACAGTACATTTTACTTCATGTAATCTAGTTATAAGCCAAGTTTGAAGAAGTGACATTTTGTAAGTGCAGCATTCCGTAGACTTATAATTTAGAGATAATTGAGATGAAACTTACAGAAAGTTAGCTATGGCAGGTATTAAATCTCAGTCTGCGGCGTCTGATCTGATTGTGCACTGTTTGCCGATGTCCCATAAAAAGGACGCGCGGTGCGCCGTGGTTCAGTTGGAAGAGAGTTAGACTGGTGATAGAAGGGTTGCTGGTTCGAGCCTCGCCACCGTCGGAGTCTCTGTGTTGTGTCATTTGAGCAAGACACTTTATCCGCTGCTTGGTATTGGTTCCGGACATGACTTAAATTGTTGACTGGGACGTAAAAACCAAACAAAACAAACAAGAGAAGGACGCTAGGCTTAAATCGGTTAGGAGTAAATAGGAGATGACCATTCTCGCGAGAGATGGAGATATCTCATCTATAGAACTCTCGCATTTCGCGCTTTATTCTCGCGCTCCTGTTGTGACACAATTTTTCGCAAAAAATCCAAATTTTGAAAGTTTAACATTTCTCTATTATAGTCAATATTTTCCGGATGTAAAGCCCTAAGTCATGCAAGCAGTGATCGAATAATAATTGGCGGGGGAATGGAAGTTCAATCCCAGTGTGCACCGAGCGAAAGGCGACAGGTCAGTGCGTGCTAGAGCGCTTTCTGTCTGTGACAATGGGAGATGACCACAATAAGCTTCACAGCTTAATGCCAGATCCTACTTATAATAATATCATGTAATAGAAAATTATCTTGATTGAAAAATATTGTTTAAACCAAATGGGTTGAGTTAAATGCTGTCTCTTGGCTGGTCCTGTAGGACATTGTACACCTTGTCTGGTAAGTAGATTAACCCGAGATAAAAAAAAAGTTAATTAAATTAAAGATATCCAATAGTTCTGAATGTATGTGTGGTTGACCATTGTCCAGTTCACACGCTCCTATTCTCTCTGAGACTCACCGGACGTTGCCAAATCGGAACATCTCGGATAAAAGCCCGATAGCCATGCATGGTTGACTCGTACGTGCGACCACTGGTCAGATATAATCTGCAACTCGTGCCAGCAATAATTACCGGATGGAACATTTTTTATAAACATGTACGTATATATATAAAGAAAAGCAGAAAACGCAACAGTATCAGTTGATTTTGTCTGACTGAGCGTGCTATATGGATAGAGAATATTTCTAGGAACCAAGAGTGCTGTTATTAAGAATTGTCAGTGTAAGTAATATTACGCTTTATATCACATAATAATATGTAGACTTTAAAATTTTTTCTAAATTGTCTTTCTCTAAAATGGTTTCTTTTTTATGTCTTGCAATTTTTTTGTGTATTGATATCCTCAAATCATAGGGTTCATTGCAGGATATCCATAATTTGATCACTGGATATCCATAATTCGATCACTGGATATCCATAATTCGATCACTGGATATCCGATCACTGGATAGCCATAATTCGAGTTTGGGCCCCGATCAGGCCTGACAAATCGTCAGGCCTGATCTGGATCCAAACTGTTTGACACTTTGATGGGTTTCCCGAAATATGCTTTCAAAAACGTTGATTTTGAAGAAAATAATCAGCAGACAACAAAAAACATGAAAACTTTCCCAGGGGTCAAAGAGTTAATGCTGAATATAACATTCCATACTTACTGCTGTACCTGTTCGAATGATCAGTTATTCACTATAATAGTTGCTTGTAGAAAACTTTGAGACAATTTCAGCAGAAAATGTGCGGATCCCGAAAGGTTTAGTCAGAGGCGGTCCATTTCTGACAACGTTATTTTAGTTGATGAGGGGAGAGAGGGTCAAAATACAACTAAAAGCGGGCCGATGATGGCCCAACATTAAATGCTCGCTTGGTTTTACAGGATATCAGGACCAGTATTGCTAGGAACCCTATATTTTTGTGATTTTCAGGGGGCTCCGCCCCCCCCCCCCCCCCCTCTGGATCCGCGAGTGGTCTGGGTCTGCATTGTTTGCTAACGTCATATTTATGGGACACTAGGCATAAAAGGGTTAAACAAAAATCAAACATACAGGAAAACCTCGAAAATTCGAAATTTGATTTTTCGAAACACTCGCTAATTCGAATAAATTTGGGACATTCTAGGCATGATCTATTTCAATAGCTTTCTAAAATAACGTCTCTTTGAAACGTTTCTTTTACACGCCCAAAACATAGGTTTGATAGAAGAAAAAAATGATACTAATAATTTTTTGGAGGTAATATATTTTGTCAACCTCTCTAAAGTTCGAACTACGGACACTTCGAAATAAAACCTATAGTCTCGAGGATTTCAAATCAAAGAGAGTTGAATGTATAATCAGATGGCCCGTTGTATTTTTCAGTAAAAAAATGGGAGATAATAAAGACCTTAAAGACATTTCCCTGACCATCTATGGATTGAAGAAGACAATCAAAGGTCTGTCGGAGAGCACAACATGCGATGACGTCATTGAAACTGTGTTTGATACTCTCGCTATCAGCATTGTGTACGCCAGTTCATTTGGTATTTTTGAATCGTCATTACGGGCAGAGAGATTCCTTCCGGGTAGAACTAGAGTTTTGAAGTTGATAAGATCGTGGGGCACTGATAATGACAAGTTTGAACTCATCATGAAGAGGGTTGACAACATAACGCAGGACACAGACAACGTATTGGAGATGAACGAGAGAACTGCTTTGCCGCCCCAGTCATGCGAAACTAATAGAGGCACGCTTATGTATCAAGACAATAAACCAAAATTAAAGCGAGCTACCGGTTATACAAGTATTCAGACGTGTCGTAATGGCAGTGTAACAGAGAGGATCGTGGATGTTGATAGTAATTCCACAACTGCAACAGAGGAAACTGGTGACAAAATGTACATACTCAAGAAATACATGAACGATGTTAGAGTTTATGCAGATATGTGGGGAATGGTGTCAAAGTCTTGTCTCACTCCAAGAGCACCGGCCGATGGTTCCGATTACGACAGCTCATGTTTACGAAATATCCGCCACCAAACAAGTAAGAGAGAGTTGGAAGAAAATTTTCGTACGCCGCCAACTAATCGTATACGAAACTCTGGCTACCAAACCCTAGATGCAGAGCTAAATAAATCTGTTCGTACTCCGGGAGATGGCGAATACTCTAACAGTACCTTCAATGAACATTTAAATGATGCTTTCTTGTGTTCCGATCCATTCGGAATGTGTGAAACGCCCAGAAAGGACACACGTGGATTGAATGAAGCATTTATTGTAACTGGTGAGGATTATTTCCATGGTGACAAGAATATGGAAATAAGTGACGATAGTCCAAATGATTCGGAATCATTAGAATCTTTTAACAGTCAAAATCAACATTTGAGGGATGCACGGACGACTGTGTATGACAAGTACATGGGGTCGAGTGATGTGCCAGCGAATTGCGAGATGGTAAAGCACATTCTTGAGACGGCCAGCTCGGGAACACCATCAGCATCGAGCAGTGAAGACAGTCTGATAGAGAGCTTTATGAATACAAAATTACACGAAGATAAATGTGTTCGACAATATCTATAACATGTATAACTTACATGTTACCATAGAAGCGCCACCTATGATTTCGAAGCTTGACTTTAGAACAGAACAGATGGTTTATTTGAAAATTTCAGTAGGCAATAACGCCCATGAGGATACACATCATGTGTTACTGTCCTGCTAGCCAAGAGTGACAGTGACGTCATGTTTTGTTTACAAAGTTATCAGTGACTTAGAATTGATAGGTCACTTGTGTATTAATCCTAGCCTCTGGATAGGATTAATACACAAGTGATCTATCGAGCTGCGTATGCTCAAGTGAAGTGTACACGTTAGCGTTTTACTTAGCAATTGTAAATAAAGTATTACGTCACTGTCACTCTTTGTTGGCACGACAGTAGTAATCCATATCAAATCAGTAAGATACAAAACCTCGAATATTGAATATTCGAACTTGGATTTTTCGAATACTCCCTAATTCGAAATAAATTTGGGACACACTGGTTTCAGAGAATATGGCCCTGACTTATTCATGATCTATTTTAATCAATGTCTATAATTACATATGTTTTTGGCGTCTGAGACGTTTCTTTTACGCGCCTAAAACTTATGTTTGATAGAGAAAAAAAATGACTCATTTTGGGGGGTTATATAGTTTATTTCTATAATGTAAAAGAATGTGTTAAAATGATTATGCATATTTTGTAATAAAACAATTAAATTACCTGTTCTTATTATTATCTATCTCTTTGTGACATAGGCCTCGTCATGAGAAAACCTGACGTTGTTGCATTCGAAAATCAAAGGCACAGACCAGCCTGCGCATCCGCGCAGTCTGATCAGCGTCTTTGTTTTTTCGCTCACTACAAAGTATACTATCTGCTCTTGCTTGATACAGAATTTCATTATTCTAACTGGTCTCTATAGCTGAGCAGAAACCCCGAAGACAGGTTTCCCATCATAATCAATTCTAAGACGTAACATGCGAAAATGACCAGGAAATATCACAGGCCATACCACAGACAGACAACTGTAAAACAACAACAAGAGGACCATAGGGCCATGGATCGCTCGCCTGATACCTGACTCAGATATGGATGCTAATCACACAATATATATCCCATTTTTCCAACACCTATGTCCTCAGATCATAACTTAAGCCTGCCAATAGTACAACCCTTGAGTCTGCACTATAATCACTATGCGTCCGTTAGCAGTTAGTGAAAATATTCATATCTCTTGAACCAAATGGTATTTTTTGATCACATTTTGCATACATATGCGTGTCAGCATTCCCTTACCACTGGCATGCAAAACCACATTTTTGATGGGCGCGGGTTTGCTGAGTATCAGTCGAGCTTGCTGTTGTCAAGCTAGTGGAATTTCTCATAACTCTTGAGCATTATGGGATATTTGGATAATATTTTGAATACTTATTGATTTTAATATTGTCTAGCCACTGGTATGCAAAGCGGTGACAAGGGTTTACCGAGCATCATTTTGGCTGGTCGAGGTCTTTTAGTGAAAAGGCTTATAACTCGTGAACTGCATGGTATACTGTTATCATTTTTTTCGTACTAAATACTTCACCATTATCGAGACACAGATATGCAAAACGGTGACTAGGCTTCGCCAAGAAAAACTTTTTTCAAAAATCTCAAGACCGTTGCATACGATGTACAACGTAAGAGAATTAGCTCTCTTGTTGCAAATATATATGCTACTTTGTTGTGTAGGATCAATACACCTTTTCTGTTTGATTTGATTATTTACGTCCCCTCAACAATCTTTCAGTTATATAGGGACTGGTCTACCTTGGTTGAACCAGTACTAAGCTAGGAATACTGTGCCTTGCTCAAGGACACAACGCAGTGAATCAAAAGATCTGGTCTTACTAGTTAGTGTGGTAAAACGTTTTCTATCGCCCATTAATGATTTACAGTTAATATATTTAAAAGGTCTGTATCCCCCATGGATGATTTACATTTAGTTTGTTAAATCCACTGATGATTTACAGTTAGTGTGTTAAATATTCCTCTATCCCATATGGGTGATGTACAGTTAGTGTGTTAAATAGGCCTCAATCCCCCATTGGTGATTTACAGTTAGTGTGTTAAATAGTTCTCTATCCCCCATTGGTGAATTACAGTTAATGTGTTTAATTGTTTACCCCAGTTCACAGTTAATGAGGTAAATAGTTCTCCATCTCACATTGATGATTTACAGGTAGTTTGTTTAATAGTTCTCTATCCCCCTTGGACAATTTAAAGTTAGTTTTTTTTAATAGTTCTCTATCCCCCATTGATGATTTACAGGTAGTTTTTTTAATAGTTCTCTATCCCCCATTGATGATTTACAGGTAGTTTGTTTAATAGTTCTCTATCCCCCTTGGACAATTTAAAGTTAGTTTTATTAATAGTTCTCTATCCCCCATTGATGATTTACAGGTAGTTTGTTTAATAGTTCTCTATCCCCCTTGGACAATTTAAAGTTAGTTTTTTTTAATAGTTCTCTATCCCCCATTGATGATTTACAGGTAGTTTGTTTTATAGTTCTCTATCCCCCATTGATGATTTACAGGTAGTTTGTTTAATAGTTCTCTATCCCCCTTGGACAATTTAAAGTTAGTTTTTTTTAATAGTTCTCTATCCCCCATTGATGATTTACAGGTAGTTTGTTTAATAGTTCTCTATCCCCCTTGGACAATTTAAAGTTAGTTTTTTTAACAGTTCTCTATCCCCCATTGATGATTTACAGGTAGTTTTTTTTAATAGTTCTCTATCCCCCATTGATGATTTACAGGTAGTTTTTTTTTAATAGTTCTCTATCCCCCATTGATGATTTGCAGGTAGTTTGTTTAATAGTTCTCTATCCCCCTTGGGCAATTTAAAGTTAGTTTTTTTAATATATCTCTTTATCCCATTGATGATTTACAGGTAGTTTGTTTAATAGATCTCTATCCCCCTTGGATAATTTACAGTTAGTTTTTTTAATATATCTCTTTATCCCATTGATGATTTACTTTGGTGCTCAAAAGAATCGTCTCGATGAGGCGTTTAATTGAGTAAACACAACATATGTTTTGGTTGAAAAAATAAAAAAGAACATGTTACGCACTCTTACTTTGCAGGCATATACTTTTTAAGGTAGGTATTTTGAACAGTTTGCAAAATATGATAGTTGGTTAAGCTGGTGTCAGTGACGTCTTCGACATGAGTGCTCATATTTTATTGAATTTATTAAAAGAGTTGAGGAAAAGTGATTTTCGTAAAGCGTTTAATAAATTCAATAGTACCTGTGTAGGGGGCCAGGAGCACGAATTTATCACGTGGCATTAAAAATAATTAAAGCTCGCATTTATGGGGTGAAAACGTCAATATTTTGACATCTTTTACGCGACGTTATAATGGACGTCGTTTAGGAACGTTACCAAATCTGTAAACCACTGGTGGTTTATCGATTTTGTTGCATAGCCTTATTTTACTCCCAGGCGTGACGTTATGTGATAAATGTGAAGACTTCCCTTCGCATTGACTATTGACGTATTTAATCTAGACCGGTCGGCTTGACATTTTTTGAACTGTCAACCATCGCCAACTTTTGTTCTAACCAAAACCAATTAACGACACTACTAAAAGCAAGTATAAGTTGTTTATGACATATTAATTGTCCCATTTTATGATTGCGGAATTAAACAAGTATGCATATTTAAATTTCGGGATATCAAAAACAAACAAGTACAGTAATCATTGAATCATTGTCCATAAAATTGCTCGTGCATAAATTAATACATAAGCAGCACGATTTTCGTATCACACAATGAAATGAAGGTCAATTATTTTTGAAGTTTAATTGAGCCAAAGAACCGGGATGGTATTGATTTTAGAACCTACGCTAGCAACCTATATGAACAAAACTATTTACATAAGAACAGGGATGGTATTGGTATTCGAAACTACACTAGCCACATATGTGAGTCGAACTACATACAGAAGAACAGGGATGGTGTTGGTGTTCAAGCTATGCTAGCCACCTATGTGAGCCGAACTATTTACAGAAGAATAGGGATGGTGTTGGTGTTCAAGCTATGCTAGCCACCTATGTGAGCCAAACTATTTATAGAAGACTGACAGGGATGGTATTGGTGTTCGAAACGACGTTAGCCACCTATGTGAGTCTAACTATTTACATAAGAACATGATTGGTATTTGTGTTTAAAACTACGCTAGCCACCTATGTGAGCTGAACTATTTACAGAAGAACATGGATGGTATTGGCTTTCGAACCTACGCTAGCAACCTATAAGAGCCGAACTATTTACATAAGAACCCAGATGGTATCGGTGCCGTTTGAACCTATGTTAGCAACCTATGCGTGCTGAACTATTTACATAAGAACCGGGATGGTATTTGTGTTCGAAACTACACTAGCCACCTATGTGAGCCGAACTATTTACATGAGAACAGGGATGGTATTGGTATTCGAAACTACACTAGCCACATATGTGAGTCGAACTACATACAGAAGAACCGGGATGGTGTTGGTTTTGGACTACGCTAGCCACC
Organism: Loripinus fragilis; assembly: GCA_964019695.1. Lineage (NCBI taxonomy): Eukaryota > Metazoa > Mollusca > Bivalvia > Lucinida > Lucinidae > Loripinus > Loripinus fragilis. The sequence goes on from OZ026519.1 coordinate 77,415,038, forward strand.
TATGTGAGCCGAACTATTTACAGAAGAACAGGGATGGTGTTGGTGTTCAAGCTTTGCTAGCCACCTATGTGAGACGAACTATTTACAGAAGAACAGGGATGGTGTTGGTGTTCAAGCTATGCTAGCCACCTATGTGAGCCAAACTATTAATAGAAGACTGACAGGGATGGTATAGTGTTCTAAACGACGTTAGCCACCTATGTGAGTCTAACTATTTACATAAGAACATGATTGGTATTTGTGTTTAAAACTACGCTAGCCACCTATGTGAGCTGAACTATTTACAGAAGAACATGGACGGTATTGGCTTTCGAACCTACGCTAGCAACCTATAAGAGCCGAACTATTTACATAAGAACTGGGATGGTATCAGTGCCGTTTGAACCTAGGTTAGCAACCTATGGGTGCTGAACTATTCACATAAGAACCGGGATGGTATTTGTGTTCGAAACTACACTAGCCACCTATGTAAGCCGAACTATTTACATAAGAACAGGGATGGTATTGGTATTCGAAACTACGCTAGCCACATATGTTGGCAGAACAATGTACATAAGAACAAGGATGGTATTGATGTTTGTACCTACGCTAGCAACGTATATGACCAAAGATATTCACATATGAACAGGGCGGTATTGATATGCGAACCTACGCTAGCAACCTATATTAGCCAAACTATATACTTACATAAGAACATGGATGGTATTGGTGTTCGAAACAACGCTAGCCACCTATGTGAGCAGAACTATTTACATAAGAACAGGGATGGTATTGGTGTTCGAAACTACGCTACTCACTAATGTGAGCAGTACTATTTACAAAAAAAACAGGGGTGGTATTGGATTTCGAACTTACGCTAGACATATACATGTATGTGAGCCAAACTATTTACATAAGAACAGGAACAGAACAGAATATATATTTATTGACATAAACTGTACAGTTTCTTGTCATACATACATACAAATAATAGAAGATTCATAAATGGCCACAATAGATGTATACACGATTTGACAACAAAGTCTCAAATTGTTCACAACAAAACTATAGAAACTATACATGTGCTCCAATATCAGTTACATGAATATAAAACACGACTCTGTTTTAAGAGAAAATACAATCTTAATAACAATTTATTGTCTATCAAAATATCACCTAAACTGGAGGCTGAGTCCAGTTTTATTAGAGATTTTTTTTGGATAAGTTAATAGATAAGTGTGTTTGACTTAAATTGAAATGCAAAGAAATTCAAATATTACAAAGAAAAAGAGGATACCTGTAATTTTTTGAGGAACATTTAAATCCCTAGATCTGATCTTGTCAAAACGAAATTCAAGAAAGGGTCAAAGGATAACATATAACTTATAGTTATTATTATCCCTAGATTAACCCATCTAAGCCGGATGCACCCTCCTACATCAGTAGGACGCTCTCATTTCCAATTTCAGGTGTGTTTGGTGGTATTTTTCATTTTCAGTCAAATTTTAATAGAACACTCTGTAAGCAAACAGTGGGAACCAGACCAGACGCTGAGTTCTGTGGCGTCTGATCTGGTTCTGCAATGTTTGCCCATGTCCCACAAAAAGGACGCCAGGACTATATTGTTAAATCTTACAAAATGCAAGAAAAGCTATTGTGATATCACCCGTCATTTCAGTAATTAGTGGAAAGCTATTTTTCAAGACATGATTTTCCGAAAATCAAAAAAATACTAAAAGAAAAAATAAACAAATATATAAATAAGATGGGCTAAATAATGCTATTAGGGAGCTTACCAGTTTCACCCATTGAAAATACATCTAGATCAGCCCCGCTATAATGTTAACTTGTGCATGAGAATCCTTGTGTATTGCATGACAAAGGTTTTTCATTCAACGTATGTGGTCAAAGATATTTACATATGAACAGGGCGGTATTGATATTCGAACTTACGCTAGCAACCTATTGTTTGCCAAACTACTTACATAAGAACAGGGATGGTATTGGTGTTCATAACTACGCTAGCCACCTTTGTGGGTCGAACTAATAACATAAGAACAAAGACGGTACCTACGCTAGCCATTGACGTGACCAGAGATATTGACAAAAGAACAGCGACGGTATTGATATTCAAACCTACGCTAGTCACTTATGTGAGTAGAGATATTCACATAAGGGCAGGGACGGTATTGATGTTCTAACATATGTTAACCCCATAATTAAGCAGAACTATTTACATATATATGAACATAGATGGTCGTCAGTCACCTTTGTGACCAGCGATATTTACATATGAACAGGAACGGTAGTGGTGTTAGATCATTCACTAGTCATTATGTAACCAGAACAATTTACATGTGAACAGAAACAGAATTCGTGTTCGGACCCACGTTAGCCACCTTTGTGACCAGAGATATATTTACATAAGAACGGATGGTTTCAATTTGATGTTCGAACTTACTCACCTATGTGACCAAAACTATTTACATATTCACTGAATCGAATCTTTTTTATTAAAAAAAAAAAAACATAGCTATCATACTGTTTATTGTTGCTTTTTTTCTCAAATGCATTTCGTGTTAAAAGGGTCCGCTTATATTCTTGTGTAACTAGTTCCTTAAGGTCCCTTAGACATAGCACCATTCTGTGTATAAATAGAGAAAACAAAGTGAGTTGCAGTAATTAACTTTGTACTGAAATAGGAATGAACTGTTTGTGGGTGTTAGTACTAGCCGTTTTGATCTCGCTTTGTGTTGGTATGTTGTTTTATTATCACTGCTAGACTTGTTGTTTTATTATCACTGCTAGACTAGTAGTAGTTACAGAAGTAGTTCTTGATGTTTTGATATACTACAACTATTACTACTGCTGATATAAATATACTGACGTCAAGAAAACACGCCTCATCTAAAAGTAAACGTGAATATCTCTTTGACTGATCAGACTAAAGTTATGCATTTTAGTGCATTACAACATCTTATCAGTCAAGCGTATCTCATGAAATCAAAATAGCTGAACAAATATTTGAAGATGAGATAACGACCTCGGTTTGAGACAGGGGTCAGCAGTTTCGTGTGACATAAGATTTTAGCCTCATTTGCTTTGTTTCCAGACACAATCCGTTGACAAGAAAAACGTGTTTTACCATTGTAAAACATTCTCTATTCTACCAAAAATGCGTTTATTATGTTAAGACAATGTTAGTATGCGTCTGCTGAACGAAACAACTTACCCAACCCACCATTTCGCCATGTATTTCAGTAAAACTTAAACGTCATGACTTTGCAAAGTGGGTGAAAATATTGTTACGAATCATTTACAAAAGTCTTTAGTCTTTAGCCAGCGACGATTACTGAGGAAACGCAATCCAACACGTGCTCCAGAAGGCCGTTTTGGATGACGTTAACGTAGACCAACCACTGGCCATTGGGCGTTACAGCTCATCTTAAATAGCGTAATTTAATGTAGGCATATTCTGTGTACATTACCTAATGAACCCCTTATCATTTTTTCCATTACTTAAAGTAAAACGAGAATGTTGGCAAGTTTCCTAAACGGACCTTACATTTTGCCTTTAACATGACGTCATAATTTCATAAAGTTACTCACAAGCACAACTGTTTGAAAAATGGTCAAAAATTTGCTCATTGTTTAGCTAAACATTAACGGCACAAACAGGGTACAAATTCAAATTGAAATCATAAGCGATTGATGCATAATGCCGTCATGTGGACGTTGAGCCTGTATGGCGTCATCATAACACGTCACCTGCAAATCAAATTAAAGCCATTTATCAACTCTCTCTTCCCCATCGAGATGATTGCAAAGCTAGAATGGACACAAAGCAACGCACAACAAAACATAGAACAATTATAGAATCCCACAATGGGATTAACAATCAACAACGAATCAATAACAACAGAACCACCGCCTTAAAACGGACAGCAGACAAAGTCACCGGGGGAGGGGGGCTTAAATGCATTTTGTTGGTACCAAATCTTTGCCCTAGATTCTGCTGCTGTTTAAACACAACAAATGTTAAGCTCGCATGGAGGATTCCTAACTATTACAATGTATCATCATAGTTAAAACAATATAATCAAATAAACGCACTTTGATCAAACAGAGAAAAGGACTCACGAGTCACATATAGTCACAGCTAAAGGAAACCTCCCGTTGAGCCACGGTGGGTATACATCTTCTGAGAGGTCTAGCTTCTGTCTATTATTTGGTATACTACATCATTTGCGTTTAGTTCAGTCAAAATGTATAGCTTTTAATAGAGCATTGTGAAGCACGCTACCCAAAAATTTCGCTATTTTAAGCTTGCAGTCAGCATAGAATTAGACGCTGTTAAGTTTTACGGTTATCACGGTTATTTTGGACCATCTTTGAGGCTTCAGAAGACCGGCTTTAAGGACTAGATATAAGCACAGCAAAATACTAAACGCCTTTTAATATACATGTAGTGTGTGGCGTGGTAGTATTTATTCTATTTCGTCGACCAGTTTCTGTTACCATAGCAACGGTTAAATCAACGAAATACAAGATTGTTCCAGTAAACAACCATACTATTTTTGAGAAAGGCAAGTCTCAATTTTAGCCGTATATCAGCAGTAGTAATAGTTGTAGTTCATTCGGTTTATATGGGTTACTGTAAAACGCAGCCAGCAAACTATGAACTTGGCCGAACTGTGAATTTAGATTTTCAATATTATTCACATTTTTCCAGGTCAAGAAAGAAGCGTTAACCCTCGATCAATATCTCCTCGTCGAGGTGATAAACAAAGCAGAGGCCTAAGTTGGCGTCAGTATGAAGTGAGAGGATTTCGCGGACAAGAACGTCCTCATATTTTCGATAATCATCAGTATGTTGGGAAGACACCTTATCGTCAACAAAGTAATCGCCGACTGAATAACGGATTGCAGGGTAGAAGTATAAATGGTCTTCAAAGTAATAGTCGTGCAGGACAGACTAATCGACTAAGATCAAACAGACAAGGAAATCGTCCAACAAACCTCATTAATCGTCGGCGAGATTATGTCTCAACTCTGTTAGACTATGTGCAGAATGGACGCCAAAACATTTACAGCCGTGTCTTTGATAATCGACTGGCTACAATCAATCAATTCGGTGAAGCATCTGCTCTGAGGGATAGTCCATGGAGGCCCCCTCTGGAATCTACTGATATACTTCCTGAAATTATGTCCCAGCTTGGTGAATTCGTGCGTAATCAGCAGCAAAATAATCGAAAAGAACGAACTCGAGGTCGTAGAACAAATCCTAAACGTCTTGGTACACAGTTAGGGAGATTTAACCTCAGGAAAAATAGACCACGAGTGGATCGAGGATTCAATCGGAGACAAAACCGCCTAATGCTTCCGCCACGAAGAAACAACGACTATTTTCACAACGACAATGAGATCAAGTCTTTTGTTAATCGGAATCGGTGGAATGTGGAAAACCTTAACTCTTTAATGTTAAATGTAGACGAGATTTTGGAAATAATCGATTAATAAACATTGCGCAGTTTCTTTCATTTTCACAATACATAAGAGTATATCATTTGGTATACGATTTACATCATTGGCGTATAGATTAAAGTCATTAAAAAGTAAGTGAGTATGACCAGGGAATGTCACAATACACTCACAGACTGCAGACAAACCAACGGCACCGTGAGGAAGAGACACAGAACACAGACAGCCTCAATGTAATTGAAGTAAAGCAATCAGCCCCATCTTCTTCAGCAAGATGATTGCTTAAGTAGTAAGGACAATACGAACCACATCACAAAACAAGGATCAAACAATGGAGTAGCCAAAATGCTGGAAGAGTTACGCACATTAAAGGGAGATTACTGGATCAATCAGTGGTTCTCTTCAATTGCGTCCCTTCTCATAATAGAAACTTCTCTAAAAGGAAAGAATTTGCTCCCAGAGGGAGCAAATTCTTTCCTTTAAGAGAAGTTCCTTATGGTATTAATAAATCACTTTTACCACAACAGGTAACCTCCCTTGGATGTTATCATTTTTATTACGCTAGTGCGTAACTGCGTAATGGGAGCTACGCCAATGCAAACACAAATCCCCACACAGACTGGGAGCAACAATAATCAATCGATAAACAACAGAATCACCACTTTCGAACGGACAGCAGCCACGGCCACCGGCTGGGGAGGGGGCTTAAATATATGTTATATGTCACATCTTAACCTTGCAATGCCAAGGACTATTGAATCTCAGTTGTATTCAAATGTACCCCTAGAGAAAATCTGCATATGTCGATGCAAACAACAAGTCTGATTGGCGCTATTTATGAAATATATTGGCAATGTGGTTCTCCTCTCTACCACAAGAGGGAATTTTGTAGACCACATTTTCCTTTCAGCGCATCATTTAACAAGTTTTTAGAAATATGTTACCCCTCTAATAGTTGGGACGTTTGGATGTTGCAGCGTGTTAATTACATTACCTCTCAATATTTTTAGAAACGAAGAAGAATGTAATGAGGTTGTTAAGTTAGTACTTGATCTATTCAAACTGGTTAAATACTCCTGCAATATGCAATAACAGTTCATTCCCTACAGATAGTATTGTTTGTAAAAGTCAGTGGGGCCCATTATGGTGTCATTTACGTTAATCTTCAACTACACCTTATAAAATCATTGATATTGTGTTAAACAGTTTCATTTGATAAACTTCTTAACTATTATAGATTAAATAACATGTCCCAAAAAGACAATTAACTAACCATTTTAAAACTGCAAACATCTTGCTTTTAAATTCTCAGAAATATAAGCTATTTAATATGACTACCCTGAATATAATGTATTGTATAAGGTAAGAACCTTTTTTATTTTGAAATTAAGCATCTAATCCTATATATGTAAGCTTATGAGCATTCTGTTAATAAGCGTTTAGTGCAAAATATCATTTTGTTGTTTGTTTGGCAATATGTAACGTATAATTACAAGCTTTATGACTCAATAGATTGCTTAATTCCTTAGAGTATACATTTTCATTTCAAAACTGATTTGTTTTGTTAAAAATATATAAAGAAGGCACTAGTTTGTCTAAAATAATTATTCATCAGTTCTTATTAAGAGACTATATCTACGCGAAATAGTATGTTTTTTTTTAACTTTTTAAAAGAACAAAATATATTAAGTCAAAGGTTTTAATTTAAAAACCCATATACGAGATCTGTTTCATGTTTATTTGAACAGATGTGAACCACACTTTTTGCTGTTGCATATAAAAAATAAAACAAGCACATTTTGCTTTCTTAATTGTAACCGACGGCTCCAAGGTATTGGCAAATAGAAAAAATGGCAATTTATAGCAGAACCATGCCACAGAGCCAGGCATAAAATCTGTCCTGGAAGAAATTTGAATTAAAACAGTGTTTTCAGAGGAAAACTATATCCCCAATCGTAAATTGACTGAAGCATGCTTACCCCATTCAGCTCATTATTGTGTCACCAATCTATCATTTATTTCAAGAGATAGTATGCACCAACACAATAATGGTCAAAATTTGACATTACAAAGTGCTGGCGTGACCTTGAAAATAAGTCTTATCAACTCTTTTCCCCTCTTAATAATGTGTCTATGCATGTTTGTTCAAAATAAATCTACTGATTAAGAAGATAGAGCTCGAGAAAAGCTGATTTTCAGTCTTTATAGGATGGTGACATTGAAAATTATGTTAAGGTCAGCACAATCTTATCGACTCCTCATTATGTCACACTGATACAATATACATGTATAAAGTGTGGCTATTACCCATTGTTCAGTTCCAGAGATAACATGCGGAAACCAAATTGGACATTTCAGAGTGCTGGTGTGACTTTGAAAATAAGGTCAGGGCTGCTAAACATTAATCAATTAACATTACGGGTTTGGCAGAATTTGCAAATATACTGTATTGTGTGCCTCATGGATCTATATTAGGCCCTACACTTTTATTATTTTCATAAATGATTTACCACTTAACTTCGATTTCTGTTTATCAGACTTTTATGCTGATGATGGGACTGTGCACACACATGATTAAAAAGGATGAAACCGTTGAAATCAAGTTACAAGGAGACCTTAATAATGCAAAACATTGGAGTGAAGAAAACAAGCTTCCACTCAATTATAACAAAACCACATGTATGACTATAGGTACATAAAATGAATTAATGACAGTCGTAAACTGAACTTAGAGGTTGATGAAGTATGCATACAAAACATGTCCACACAGAAACTACTTGGTGTTCATCTCGACCAGTACTTGACTTGGTCAGCCCACATAGATAACTTATGTTCAGCTATATCCTCTAAAACATCACTTTTGAGATAATTAGCTGAATACGTACCAACCTGTGTTCAGAAACGATTTTATCAGGGATATATTCTTCCTTTGATAGACTATGGCTCAATCACATGGGGTACAACATCAATTGCAAACATCCAACGGTTGTCAAAATTGCAGAAACGGGCTGCTCGTATCATTCTTAAAGCTAACTTTGACACACCATATTCCCTGATGTTTCAAGAACTTGGCTGGCTCTCAGTAGAGAACCGATTAAAATATAATAAAGCAGTGATTACCTACAGAGCTTTAAACAATTTTACACCCGATTATCTTTCAGAGTTATTGACACACTTATCTGAAATCCATTCATTAAACTTAAGATCATCGGAAAATGGGCTGCTACACATACCATTATCACGTACGACAGTCCTTCATAACTCATTTACTTGCTCAGCTCCAAAACTATGGAATACTTTACCTCAAACGGTCAGGGCTTCTGGTTCTCTGGTGACTTTCAAGAAAAATCTTAAACATTGTTTTAACTCTTAATCATAGAGATGATATCTTGTTTACTTCAATATGTTATAGTATACAGTGATATCCAGAGACCCTAACTATTACTAGACTCCAGATTCTTATTTATGTTTAAAATGCAGCTATTTATATGTTTCAAACATTGTAAAGTTTTATGCGCTCGTTCTAGATCTATAATGTGTACTTAGTCTTAACATTATGATATGGTGTAAGTCACTTTTAAGTATGTTTTAGTATCATTCACTTTGATGCTAATTGTTACAATCCAGCGGTATCTGCTGGTCTATGTTGTATATAAGTGAGGGGGTGGACAGGGGGGTACCCAATCCCCACTTCCCTCCCCCTTCCACCCCACTTCCCTCCCCTTTCACCCCACTTCCCTCCCCCTCTCCCCCCACTTCCCTCCCCCTCCAACCCCACTTCCCTCCCCCTGTCAGATTTTTCCCTCCCCCTGATAAAATTTTGTTCTTGTTCATGAACTTTTAAGCGTAGCCAAGAACCAGAATTAATTCTAAAAATAGCTTACCAAAGACCCATCTGCATTTTCAGGACATACTTTAAGTTGTTTGTTTTTTATGCTAAACCCTACTTGAATCAGCGGAAGGGAGGAGAATGGCCGTAGAATTTATTCCAAGATCAAATCTCCACTAAAGTATGGGACCAGGCCGAGATCGAACTCTCAGCCCCTGTATCTGCAGTCAGACATGCATCTGCAATCCGACACGTTATCGTCTGCGCTGCGCGACCCCTTAAAAGTACTGTCACATGAGATGAATGTCTCTTCTGGAGTGAGCAAAGTAAACAGTATTTACGTGTATATTAGGCCAAAACACTTCTTGTTTTCGGTTACCCTAACGACCCTTATATTTTGGGACCTCCTTTTTATGCCCCCCAAAGGAACATTGGGAGGCATATAGTAATCGCACTGTCCGTCCGTCAGTCCATCCGTCCGTCCGTCAGTCCCGCTTCGTGTCCGGTTCATATCTCCTTTATTCTTTGAGGTAGGAATTCCAATTTTGGTATGTGGACACATCTTGGGATGGTGGAGTGTCACGTGCCATTTTCGTGTCACTGTGACCTTGAACTTGACCTCTGACCTAGTTTTTAGAATAAACGTGTCCGGAGCATATCTCTTATATTATTTGAGGTAGGAATCTCAAATTTGGTGTGTGGATGCATCTTGGGATGACAAAGTGTCAGGTACCATAATTGGGTCTCTGTGACCTTACTTGACCTCTGACCTAGTTTCTAGAAACTGCATTGAGTCTGGTGCATATCTCCAATATTCTTTTAGATAGGAATTTCAAATTTTGTGTGTAAATGCAACTACCCATAACTTGAAGGTTAAGCGTCTCTTCCTTGCGTTGCCACAGAGTTGTCTGCGGTTTGAGATTGTGGTATTTCCTGATCATACTCACTTACTATTTTTGGCAATATTTCAAGTGACCTTGATGTCACAGTCAAGTTCATATACTATATTTTCTTGTGAATACATTTCTACATTAATGGTTGGATGTAGCAACTTCAAACTTTGCAGGTGCTTAGATCACATGATGTAGAGGATACGGGCAACATTTCATGTAAAAGGCGGTCATTTGCGATGGTGTACCATCGACTGAAGTCTGAATAACATCGACTGAAATCAATAAATACATGTTTTTGTCTTACTCTTAAGTGTCGATTGATTATTTGAATACTTGGTGATTTTTCATGCGTTTGTTTCCATCTGCTGATTTTTTTTTCAAAATTAACCTTTTCGATTTTTTTCAAGAACATCAGAGCCAAGGTGTCAAATACTTTGGATCAAGATCAGGACCAGTAGAATCAAGATCAGGACAGGCATTCTGTCGGTGCTGACCTGGGTCCAAACTGCTTGCAAAGGTTATCAGCAGAAGACAAGAAAATAAAGTTAACTTGTTCAGTCAGATCCGGGAGATTTCTTGATCTTGTAAAAAGTTGTATTTTATACTTCATTTCAGGGAGTCTCCCTGTACGATAAGGGATGGTTTGAGTCGGGTAGACATTATAACATAAACATAAGCACCAAGGAGCTTTTGAAACTTCATGAAACATTTTCGCATGTGTGGAAAAGGGAAATGACTTTCCTCTGCATTTAAGTCTCAATACATTTTCTTTTTCTTGCAAATATCACTGTAGAATGCGTGATACATCGATAATGTGAAAAATCAAAACACTAGGCTTGACGATATGCGTGGTATTAAACTTTCGGGTCTGTCAAACAATCATTGTTTAGTTAGTTTCTCAAACTCTGACAATTATATATCAAAATGCGAACTATCGAACATAGCACAACTAAGAAAATTTGGTTCTTTGCACAATTAGGCTAATCGGTTCCTTAAAAAAGTAGATTTAAAGCCTCCTATATTAGTTGGATTTGTTTCTGTCACTGAGTGACAAGATCTATCATTCACCTAAAGACAACCTACCCTGATAATCTCGTTTTCTCGGTAATCTCTGTTCTTTGAACGACAGTAAAAATCAAGCTGAAATCCTACTGGCGCCATACCTTACGTGGGTCGTGTGACAAAATAGTCCACACAAATATGCATATTTATCTTGGTGGACCTTAATATTATCTTATAGACCTAAAACTGCCATTTTCTTTGAATTTTCTATAAAAAAAATCAATTTCCCGCCCCAATCTTTCCAGGCTCCCCGCCCCCTCTGTCCCCGCTTCCCGCCCCCTCTACCCCCGCTTCCCGCCCCCTCCACCCCCGATTCCGCACCCTCCACCCCCGATTCCGCACCCTCCACCCCCGTACCCCCGCCCCCCCCTGTCCACACCCTCATAAGTTTCATTGTTTAGTTATATGTTGCAGAGGGCCGCAAGGTAGAATAGTTATCTTAGCTAATCGTGTCACCCTCTATAAAATTGTATAAATAAATATATAAATAAATAAATCAACACTTCTCCCCTCCCAACAATGTATGCATGCAAGTTTGGTTAAAATCCAACCAATGGTTCAGAAGACAGTGTGCGGAAAATGCTCACTTTTAGTGTCTTTATAGGATGGTGTCCATTGGTCGGTTCAAGAGAAAACATGCGAAAAACCTATTTTGGTCAAAGGACATTTTAAAGTGCCGTTGTGATCTTGGAAATAACATCAAGAACACAAAAATATAATCAATTTTTCCCGCTCTTCCACCAATGTACCTATGCAAGTTCAGTGAAAATCCGCCTACTGGTTCAGAAGATAGCGTACGAAAACAAAGGATCCACATCAAAACCAATATGTCTTCTCAGGCATAAAACAAATTCCTAAAAGTCACAGCCGACTCAAGTTCTTAGACATTTTAAGCATATATCGCATATAAAACTGGTCACCAAATATTGCATTTACACTAAAACAGTGTTGCCTTGGCAACTGTAAACTCTATAAGTTGAAAGTAAATATTCAACTGAAATTCTAGGGTTTCCAATAGAACATGCTTTAATTATAAATGTACAATTTTAAGAGGTTCCAAGAAAACAAACTTTATCTCTTCAAGAAAAACATTCAAGCATGATTCAAAACATTTCGTTTTAGACAGGATTTAAACGTTTGTGATAAACATGAAACATAAATAACAAAATGGATCCACAAAAGAAGCACCACTTTGGAACGGTCAGCAAAAACGTCTTAAACATTCAGTAGTACTTCAGTTTCATAACTGCATCAAATTGCAATGATACAGCAAGTTATAGGTCATTCAAATAAGAGCACGGACTAGAACACGTATTACAACGTTATTGAAATAAATATCATTAGGTGTGGTATACAAAAATCTTAGAACTTTTGACAATATGTTTTGAGATCAAGATTCAAATCATTTCATTAGAAGTGAGGTATATTCCATTATATAATTAGTTTGAATACCTGCAAACAAGGTTATTATAGGACATTGGTAGGTCATACTTTATAAATCCCATAGAAAATAAATGCACAATCTCACAAGGCCTGCACATGTTTTTGATTAAGCGAAGCTTTAGACGAAGACATTGGCTCAGATAATTATGGCGAATTTGAGGAATATCACCATGTCTCTTTCGTGCTTACACTTATTAGCAAAGTATTGATGACATTTTATCAAGACTAACGCTTAAACGGAAAATGCGGTGCATATACATTCATAATATGAAGCGTGACCAGTGGTTGTTTCGATGTGGCTAAAAAAATAAAAACTAGGAAAGGACCCACGAAAGCGTGGGCTTAGCATATTTTAGCAAATAATGATATAATTTCTGACCTCAGATGAGCATTGCGTATGCCCTCATATATATTAAAATTGGAACAATTGTTAGCATATTAATATCTATGAGCAGGATGAATATTAAAAAAATTCTGACATGAATGAAGGACCATAACTCTGTTATTTATATACCTAAATATTTCTATCAACCTACCTCAAACATAAGAAAGACCGAGAGACGAACCAACCAAGAGCGGAAAAGACACAGTGCCAAAACAACGTGGCTAGCTGTGTACCGTAACACACCACAATATAGTTCTAATCGAAGTTCTGTACTGTGTGACAACCCACTACTATAGTTCTAATCGAAGTCATTGTACCTTGTGACCTGTTGTTGACACAATCACTGCAACAAAGTTGGGAGAATTAAAGGTGAAGAAAACTGCTGAAATATCTGAAAATCACAAAATCTATGTTCAATTGAAAAGTATTCAAATCAAAATTATCAATAACAAGACATGGTATCGAAGAATTGCAGCAAATCATCATCGTTCTCCAGGACCCGGAATTACAATGCCTCCTTAGAGTTGAGGAAAACTTAAGTTAAGTATTGATATTTTAACATGCTATATTAGATGCTAATTAAATGGCCTGGATCGATGCAGTACTTGTGGTCAAAGAAATCATTGTGATCTACAGAAAAAAATAAAACTATTTTCATTTTGATCTTCTGCTTCTGCTTCTGCCGGATAATAGCCTCCTTCAACTTTCTGAAGATTATGCTATGTTTGAGGCACATGGAGAAAGGAACAGTTCTTCCAGAGTGTTGAGCTGATCTTGCAGCCAAAAGTTTATCTAAAAGTCTTGTCTGTCCGAGATATGTTAAAATGCCAATATGTACAATTAAAAACTTCCATCTGGTTCGGATTAGTTTGAAACATTATTTTTTGCATCCTGAAAAATCAATACTTAACTTAAGTCTACCTTAACTTTAAGTAGGCATTTTAATTCCGGGCCCTGGTTAACACAGTAATCTATTTATTTGGTATTTTAGATATAAATGTAAAAGACAGCCTATCAGAGTGGAGCAATTGATAAATTCAGAACATTTTTAGCAAAATAATTCGCATTTGCTTAAAAAATATTGCTTCTGGCATTTAACAAAGCATAAAAGGGGGAAAAATCGAATCAAGAATTCCTGGTTTGAACTCTGAAACTTCTTCTTGATAGGCAAACACCCAACCAGTAGAGCTACACCGCCGATTCACTGTGCAGTTGTACAAAAACAAAAGTCGCTACCATTTTCACAGACTTTCTATTTCTTCCATTTCATAGATCATTGAACTGAATTTTCACTTTAAAGTTAAGTTAAGGAAGCAGGAAGGGAGAGTCGGTTTGTTCAGCATGAATAGCATCTGTATAGTTGTTTATAATAAATATTTACTGTAATATACTATTAAACATTTTATGGCTTACACAATAATTGAGCCGCGACATGAGATTTCCAACAATGTGGTATATGCGAAGAGCAAAGGCTCAGAACAGCCTGCGCATATACGCAGTCTGATCAGAGCCTTTGCTAGTCGCTGGTATATTCTATGAGTGTTAAGCTACTGGCTGAACACCATTTGGAGTTTCTAAGCTTAAAAGGAGGCTGCACAGGCTCGTCTAAGTCTCCACTTGTCAAAATGCCACATTGTTGGAAATCACATGTCACGGCTCATATGTGAATGATTGCACTGTACTGCCATAAACTATGGTCTGGTTGATCTTACTGGCCTAATCAAAATCTACTGTATAAAGGTATGTACGAGGGTCATCCAATAAATAGAGACATTGTCCTTACAATGAAGGAGTTTGTACCATTTAAACATAAAACATGTAAGATCATGTAGTAATAAGGTGGCATATACCTAGTTGAGCAAACAACAACATATCCGAAGGTTTGATGGAAAGTGAGGTCGCTTGTTGCTTAGCAACTAAAATACTAATAAAGCTAACATGACCCTGTGTCTAAATATCAATTGCCATGTTACTGGCACGTGCAGATCAGTTCCAAATAGGATATATTTTATGAACTACAACATAAAGTAACTATTCTGTAAAACTCATGGACTTCTTTTGAAAAATGTCAAATTGGCATAAGCATGAAAAAGCGACAAAAGTGCAAAATTGTCGAGCGTCACAAATGGCGACATGGGGGTCATGAAAGTGCAAAATTGTCGCGCGTCACAAATGGGGACATGGGGGTCATGAATTGATCCATAAATTATCTTTGGTTGGTATAAAAGTTTTGAATCACCCTTAAATTATCAAATATAGTCTGCATTTTAAACAGCATCTTTAAAAAAAGCACGTATCAAATATGTCCCTTTTTGCCTAGCAACAGAAGCATATAAACCATAAAAAGAGTCCAATTTTCAACGATTTATGGTTGCTAGGCAACCGTGACTAACTTATACATGTAACATTGAGAACAATTATACTATGCTTGAAAATAAGTGGCAAACTATGTTCAGATACATATGATAATAGTTAAATGTCAGACTCCGTTTCTTTAGCATGAGGTTTTTTTTATGAAGAAAATCTGGCCAGGTTAGCTTTAATAGCATGTTTTCGTTGCAAAGCAAAAATAGCGACATCACTTTGCATCAAATTTATGGTTATATTTTTGAATGCTCATCAAGTTATGCTATCTTATGGTTGTAATAGTTTTGTTTAAATAGTACGCACTCATACATTATATGGACCCCCTCCCTTTTAGCTGGATGTTTAACGGCTTACACGAGGTCTTTTTGATCTTACTGAACTAAAAATAAGCTTTATATATATACTCAGCGGCAATTAAAAGTTACCAGTAAGTCCCATACACTTAACGTAGACCAACATGGTGCAAAATTTAGTTCATTCTGAACGAAGAACTGCGAATGCTTCAGCACTCAATTTTATGGCATAGAGTCCCATGCACCACCACTTTGGAAAACGGTATCCATCACATCATGCATGCATTATACCCATTCCTTGACGGACCCTAGTAGTTTTCATTGCATTGTATAGGAAAGTGCAAAAATTCGGTGCTACCTTAATGTTTGATCCTCAATTTTTGTGCATTTACTGGCATGCTGTCTTCTGAAAATGATGATTTCAATTTCCTAAAAACTGCGAATAACATATAAAAGCACGTGCATCATGTGCACCATAGTTCCAGGGCTCGTGGAACTGTTTTATCTCTCCAAATGCCAAGGGGTTCCGGCGCATTCTTGTATACACTTTATTTATGAACTAGAAAAACCATATTCTAGAATATATGTTTAATAAAAGCTCAGCTTCGCACCAGCGCCATTGGTTGTCGCTGCCAAAATAGCATACTGATTACATATTCTAGCTAGCCTTAAGTGTTACTGATTTCTTTTGATGAGACTTCAATACTTACACAGCGTATTTAGTTTTTAATTATATACAATTTTGTCGATATGTGTTTACCAATATCTCAACCCTCTAGTGATGATTACGTCACAATCATAACAAATCTATATACCACCTACAGAATAGAGCGAGGTTCTATTTTAAGACTATAAAACGGGTAGTTTCCTATGAGTAATAGGATAATGATTCCAATTAAGGAATGGCATACGTAAATCGAAACTATGTAAAGTGTGTTTTCTCATGTGATGCTTAATACAGTCTCAGATAGGTCTTAGTTACTACTAAGAAATGTACACAAACATATTTGTTTCTGTACATAACCTACGCCTGTCATATGGATTTACGACATATAAATATAGAGCGAGCTGTCTGCTGTCGCTAAATGTCATTGAACTATGAGATTAACAGTTGTAAGAAGGAATTATAAAGGAATTCTAAAATACAATTTCAGGTAAGAGTCAGCTGTATAGTACACAATTCTAATCTTTGCCAGAAGTGATATTCTTTATCAAAGGGGGAAATGTGGTGTTACGCAGTTTACCCTTTTCCTTAAAGCTCGATCGAATTATAGAAATTGTACATACATTTTCAAATATGAATAGTGTTATTTCCGTAAATCGATATTTTTTCTTTCAGTAAATTATTTATCTGCTGTGAGTCCCTATTACATGTATTTGACACTATATATTCTAGTTATTAAGTCGCATTTTTCAATTAAAATTAAAAAAAACAAAAACGGGCGTAATGTTTCTCTCGTTTACACTAAAAAGTAGGTAGGTTTAATTTGGTGTTGGCACATTTTCGGTACGGAACTAAAATATCAAACTTATCATAATGGTGTTGGCACATTTTTGGTTTTGAAGTAAAATACCAAACTTATCATATTGGTGTAGGCACATTTTCGGTGCGGAAGTAAAATATCAAACTTATCATATTGGTGATGGCACTTTTTCGGTACGGAAGTAAAATATCAAACTATCAAATAAAAGATGACCACCACCGCTTTCGAACGTTTGGAAACGATGTTATTAATGTTCTTTCTGCTCTTTAAAGCAGTACATTTGAAAGAAAACAAAAATGACATCGCATGTACAGTGGCGTTACTTTTAAAGTTTGTTTTCCCAAAAGCGTTTTCTATATGATAGTTATAAACTGGTATATGGACACAAATCTGATTCTCTATAGTCAGGGTTAACATAGCAATGAACGTGCATATCAAAATTATGCCTATTGCTTGGTATTTATAAGCATAATGTGACTAATACAATCATTTGTTGTTGTTGTTTTTTTTAAAAAACCTGTCGTCTGCGAACTTCCACTGGGTCAATGTCTAGTAGTTTTCTGATAGATATCAAATGGGCCCTCGACGCGAGAAAACCTGTTTTCGGGGGATTGCGAACAACACAGGCGCAGACCAGCCTGCGCATCCGCGCAGTCCGATCAGCGCCTTTGTTATTCACTTTTCGGAAAGTACCATATATAAACTTGCTACATGTAAAATTTCAATTCTCTAGCTAGTCCCTGTAGCTGAGTAGGCTGGTTTGAATCTCACTATGTTGGAAACCCCGAAGACAGGTTTTGTCACGTCGAGGCCCAAATGGTCTACATAGAGCTGGCTCAAATGTTTCTATTGCAGTTCTTTAGTTGTGTACAGATATGTTACAGTACGGGTGTTCTTTTTTTTCTTTTGCAGGGCCTGTATATGAAAGAAATCACTCCTCTATAAGAATCGAGACTAATCCATGTGATAGATCGTCATAGTAGATTACACATCCTCTACTTGTGACTACAAAGAGGTATATAAAAACAAGATTCTCTGCGGGTTTTAAAGGTATGTCATCCGAATACGTCGATACAGTAGAAGAAATGAAAAACAGGTTATGTGCATTGTTTCACCGACAGATTAGTTCACAAAATATGTCGTATGAGGGCACGAGAAGGAAACTCATTCTTCATTTTGATGTGAACAAAACTGTGGTTCCAGTAGACACAGCTACGGGTGAAAAGGTTGAAGACTCTTTGAATGTTTACCTTTCTGGTCTGGCATGGGGGAAGGACAATAAAGGCGTTTGGGAGGAATCTTCACCTCAGCTGTCGCCCAAACCGAAAGACAAAAACGATGTGAGTTTCTACAAATTTGAGGAAAAGCGGCTACTTCAACAGATAACAGAAGACAGATCTGTATTTCGCTTTCATTTGCAATCATTCACAGACCGCCCTCAGGGATCTAATTTCAAACCATATCTTGATACTCTTCTGGAGAAACTGAGGTGGTTGGAGCCATACGATGACAATATTCACCGTGGGTTAACAATTTCAGGACATAGATATCCTAAGTACCATTTTATCTTGCCATCATTTATCAAATTATTACAGGAACTCATTCAAACCCAAAGAGAATTCGCAATTATCTTTCGAACGTTTGGAAACGATGCTATTAATGTTCTTTCTGCTCTTAAAGCTGCATTTACTGGTGCCATAAACTCCTGTGTGAATATGCAACCGTATGTGAGTATGGTTACAGAGAATGTTCTAACACTTCAAAGAGATTGCAACGGACTATTTCACCTGGGTGAGAATACAACTGGCGGACCTCGTCTCACAGGAAGCGAGGCAGACATGTATTCCTATTTTAGGAGTTCCTCGGGTATTTCGGCCATTCAGGACGATGTGCATATGTGGTATAAAAATAAGTTCCATCCAACTCATGGTAAACCACTGTGGATAGATTTGAACGACTTTGAAACACAACACATATTTTTCGATGATAATATTCGACCAGGTTCAGACGATAGTATAGTGGATCTAAGACTTCGTGAAAATTCTCAAGATTTTCGTAAATTCAGGGCTGTTGAACGTGCCGAGGAGTACCAATTTGTAGATGCCAATCTTGCTCAAGTAAACTTTGTGGACGCTATCATGAATGAGGATTATTATATTGACAAATTACGTATTTGTGAAGAGAACTATTCATCTATACTCCATTCACATCATATGAAATAAAATTAAAAACAACATTTTAACTATTTATTACTGGTTTGCGCAACACGACAAAACCTGTCTTTTGGGATTCCGACAAAGCTGCTGATCAGACTGCACAGATGCGCAGGCTGGTCTGCACCATTATTGTTCTGATACACCGAAGACAGGTTTTCACGCGTTGCGGCCCATATAGCGTCCCAATATTGTGAAATTTTGTGGTGATATCATTACAAATGTTGCTTATTCAAATGTTTAGATAAACAAAATTTTTGAGCGTAAAGTTATATTTTTTTCTTACCCATCAGTTGTAACATATGTTTGGGTGCTCAAAAGAACCGTCTCATTGAGACGGTTCTTTTGAGTACTCACAACATATATTTTGGTTGAAAAATAAGAAAATATTTTTTCGGTTACGCACTCTTAACTAAAAAGTCCTGTAATATTTTACCACTTTGATTGCTGTTTGTTTGGAGGAAAAATGTCTCTCACCTCTTCCCACCACTTTTGAATCTTCAGTGTCTGACGACGGTTTCTCTTCCTCACGGTGCCATGGGTTGGTCTGTGACCTGTGATTGTGGGAATTTCGAGTCATACTCGCTTGGGATTCTTTGTGTGTGTTTTGTATATTCAAACAGTCTTGGTGAGACTTTCTGAATAACAATCAAATTCAGAGAATGTATGTCTCCAACCACTTGATGGTTGTCTTTTAGTATATGAGCTATCATAAAACGAGTAAGTTAAATTGACTAAGTTCACTAAACAGAAAAAAGAAACAAAACTAAATCAGAGAATTTTATCCTAAACACATGCATATCTTCAGGTCATGACACAAGCACACACAAAGTTTCAAAACTGTAGGACACACAAGGTACCGCCTATATATAGACACTTTTTGCACCAAAGGTAGAAAAATTTCTCGAATTTCACATCCTACAAAAAAATGACAAAATAAAATCTGCATGAGGATTTTATAAAAACCACATCCTTATCTTCAGACCATGGCAAAAAGCAACTGTAAATTAAAATTTCAAAAGACTCATAAAATAGCATAGCATAAAAGTGTAGGTGGAGTTGCGCACACACAATTTTATTTGTTTGGTTTGATTGTTCAGGTCCCAGTCAATACTTTTTCAGTCATGTCCAGATGGGTCTTCCTAGGGTGAACCAGTACTAAGCAGCAGATAATGTCTCTTACTCAAGGACACAACACTGTAACTTCGATTCACTTTGAATGACAGTAATTACGCCTGAAAAATGACTAAGTTAAACTTGTAAAAAAACTGTCCCAATTGACCTGAGGATTATATCCAAACCAGATGCAAATCCAGACCATGACCAAAGCACCTATAAAGTTTGAAAAGAATCAGCATAAAATTGTAGGTACTATGCACACAGGATACCCACTATTTATTCAATTGGAATGTAATAACGCCTGAAAATTGACTAAGTTGAACTTGTAAAAAAGTGACAAAAATAATCTGAACACTATATATCCAAAGCCGTGCATCTAAGTAAAGTTTCAAAAGAATCGGCATAAAACTGTGGGAGGAGCTCGCAAACAAGGTACCTACTACTTTATGGTGACAGAAGGACAGAATGCAGAGTACTATGTCCCCTAGCTTTTCTTTGAAAAGGCGGGGGACAATAAAACGGGCGGACAGAATCATGGAATGTCAAATGTTTTCTTCGAAAAGGCGAGGGACAATAAAACAACATTTGAACTGTGGGTTCAAAATCTGAGAGCACCACATCAATAAATGACGATGTTATTTGTTTGATTTGATGCTTTCCGTCCCAGTCAACAATTTTTCAGTCATGTTAGGATTTTACCTTGAAGCAGAGACTATAAAGAGCCTTGCTCAAGCTCAAAACGCAGTGCAACCGGTGGGGCTTGAACCAGAGGCACTGTATTTTGTCCTTTAGTCTCCCACAAATCTGAGAGCACCACATAAATAGTGGATAGAGGCATGATGTATATCGAATGCCTATTTCAAACCAGATAGTACCACATAAATGGTGAATTGGGTTTGCTGTATATCTAACGTCTCTCCTGAGCTTGAGGGCACTACAATACACTCAAAGGACTTTAAAACGCAAAAAGCAAAATTCATAATATTTACTAATTTTTAATGTCTCAATTTTATTGAGATTTGGCAAAAATGAATATCAATATGTCAGCAAAACATGTTATAAATTTTATGCCCAAATAATAAAATATGTTAGAGCAACAGTATATCAAAAAGCAATACCCTATAATTCTAAAGTTGCAATTTGAAATTTGTCTAGAAATTGGACACGATTTTAAGTTATTGTGATAATTTTTTTTAAAAAATCAGAAACAAAGTACCCTTGGAGCCCTACTATTCGTCTGGCACTGATAGTCTGCAGCCGGAACGGATATCGTCGATGTAAATATCGTTGAAAAACAATGGACGTAGTTGCCTTTTAACGTCAGTCGTCATTCTTGGCTGACCAGACCTGCGTCGATCTTTAACAGTCCCAGTAGCCTGGTAACGATCTCTGAGGCGCTGTTTAGTTGACGCTGTTTAGTTTATATCTGGCTACGTCAGAAACACGCTTCCCAGCTTTTAACATTTCAATTGTGCCAGATTGTTCATGTTCAGACAAACGTGGCATGAATAACAAAGCTATAGAAATAAAGCTGCTGTGTTTTTATTATACTTTCAAAGATAGATGAGAATCGATGTAAACAAACACTGGCAGGTTTATCTTAATTTGGGGCGTGCAGGTAGTCTCAGTTTACAGTTATATTGAACCTACCACAGATTATTGCATATATATGAAACAGTGAAAAATCATGCTTTACCTGTTTGTAAGAAAAATAGAATAGCCTCATTACTATGCATCTTTGAAAGTATAATATACATGTATACTTACAAGGTAAATGCGAAATGATAAAATATTTTGCTTCATTGATTCGTGGGGACGCCACGTGCAAAACATAGTAAACCAGCAATGCATAGCTCATGGTAGCTAGTGTCTTTAAAAACACCGGCATTGGGTAAAGATAGAAGCAGAGTATCGTTACCATCCGTTTTATCTGTCAAAGACGGCTAAAAATGTTTTGGGTGCAAAAAATAATAATTTTCATTTTTTTGCGTTTTTAAAGTCCTTCAGTGTAGTGATTGGATGGATGATGCATATCTAAAGTCTCTCTCAAACCAAAGAGCACCACAATAGTGGATGGATTGATGTATATCTGATGTCTCTCTCAAACCTGAGAGTACTACAATAGTGTATGGAGGAATGATGTATCTCTGTTAATCTTAAACCAGATAGCACTACAATAGTAGATGGAGGAATGATGTATATCTAATGTTTCTCTCAACTACATTAGTAGATGGAGGAATGATATATATGTCTGATGTCTCTCTCAAATCTGAGAGCACTACAATAGTGGATGGAGGGATAATGTATATCTTATGTCTCTCTCAAACCCGAGAGCACTATTGTAGTGGATGGAGGAATGATGTATTTTGATGTCTCTCTCAAACCTGAGAGCACTATTGTAGTGGATGGAGGGATGATGTATATCTGATGTCTCTCTCAAACCTGAGAGCACTATTGTAGTGGATGGAGGGATGATGTATATCTGATGTCTCTCTCAAACCTGAGAGCACTATTGTAGTGGATGGAGGGATGATGTATATCTGATGTCTCTCTCAAACCTGTGAGCACTACAATAGTGGATGGAGGAATGATGTATGTCTAATGTCTCACACATGCTTGCGACAATTTGTAAGAAATTGGTACTTATAGCATAAGCTGAGGCTCATGCGAGTCTCCCAGGGGGGGGGGGGTACTCTATTTTTTTCTGCATACGTAGGCTCGGACCCAGCATCTACCGTTCACCCCAAAAAAATATCAGAAATTTCAAGCACCCCAAAAAAATATTTGAAATTTTTGCGACCCAAAAAAATATCCTGGTTCTGTATATTTACCTTAAGAAAAGACCACAAAATACATAGAAATACCCCCTAAAACTAGTCCAATTTTGGGATGACCCCAATTTTCATACCCAAAAAAATACTCATTTTTATTAAAAACCCCAAAAATATTGAAATTCAAAAATTTGACCCCAAAAAAATGGACCGAGCCTACGTATGTATGAAAATATCAGAGTACCCCCCCTGGGGCGAGTCTGTTCATCTGCACCCGCTTATCCCACAAACACAGTTTTGAAGATTATATAATGGGTTCAGAAGATATTCTAGATATCATCTGTGCATTTACATTTAAATGACGAGTTATTAAAGCGGTATGTACTTTTTCCCACTGACTTGCACAATTATACCATTACATGTTACTTGAGAAGTTTGATTTATTTTAAGTATTGATTTTTAAAGATCTAGATTATATCACTTTGTCATGTGGCGGGCAACGTATATAGACTAATATTTTATTTGCCATCAATTTCTAAGATTCAAAATTATTTGCAGGGGCGTTGTCAAATATACTAAGGGTGAGGTTTGGTGCGCCGTTTAACCGGTTTAAGCCCTCCAGTAAAATATTTTTACTGACCGTTCCAAGGTAGACTTATAAAGTCTGATGAGATTGTTGTTTTTTTTGTTTTGTTTTTTTATTTTGCATATACATTTTCGCTCATGTAACAAACACTACATTGAAGGTGACTATATTTGTTTTCAAATGTCAATATCTAGGGCCCAATAACAGCTTACTTAGAAAATATCTATATATTTCACTAAATATCCATATTCCCCTCAAATACTTTTTTCTCTGTCAGCATAAATTACGGCAAAAGATAAGATGTGGAATGGTATTGGTTGGTATGGATTCATAGGTCCTATAACATCTACGTCTGATATAAGTCTAGTTCCAAGGCGATGCTTCTTTTGTGGATCATTTATGTTATTGCTGTCTTTTTTATGCTTTCATGCACGTCTGTTTGTTGATGCCTTGTGTTCACCTGCTGGGAAAGGGCTGACCTCTTGGCTCTCGTTTGTGATGTCTAATTGTGACGTTGTCACTTTTCCATTGGTATCCTGGGTCATGTGTGGTGCTTGATTGTATCAATTCCTGATCTTTGTCATCTTTCTTACTTTATGTACAATGAGATCTTTCCTGTTTATATTGTCAATGGATCTTGTGTGAAGTAGTCATTTGTAACCACGGCCCATTCCCATTTTAAGATGTCGTTGATAGTAGGCCTACCTTGTTAGATTTTAACCACGACAGAAACGGATATCTCAAAGATATTTTATACTAAACTTTGTGGGTGTTATAAAATATATAACATTCCGAACGGGGTTTTCATTCTGTCACCTGGATCATGCCCCAGGGTGGGACTTAGTGGTAAAAAAAATGCTTTTCCCTATCATGGTCATGTGGCATATCAAATTGAAGGGGATGGTGAGTAGAACAGGATACAAGTAAAAATTTCACCCTATGGTCAAACTTGTGACCTTCGGTTTGGGTCAAATATAATAAAATTTCTGCGAGAACATTGGGTTTGCATTGGCGCCTCATCGCCTGTGACCTCTAGTTGTTCTTTGTTGGTGCCATTGTTTTGTGGGGGTTTTGCGTTTGTACCTTGTTTTGTTGAATGGTGATTAGTGGCATTTCTAGTTTTGCCATCATCTCGCTGCCGGGGAGGGGGTGGAGGGGTTGGTTGCTTCGCTTTAATTGCCCTTTTTATGTCGTGGTTTCTGTGTCTTTTTTCAAGTACCGTAATCTGCCATGTGTGAGTGTGCCATAACCTGAACATACTCACTTTTTCATGGCTATATACAGAATACTAGGTGAGTGTCTTTCGATATCAAGTTTACCAGGCAAGGCTTTGAGAACGCTTGTTGACATCGCGAGGCTTGCTGAGATATAGAGAATAATAGGTGAGTTTAGCTATGTAGAGAATACTAGATAAGTGTCTTTTGATATCAAGTTTACAAGGCAAGGCTTTGAGAACGCTTGTTGCTATCGCGAGGCTTGCCGAGATATAGAGAATACTAGGTGAGTGTCTTTTGATATCAAGTTTACCAGGCAAGGCTTTGAGAACGCTTGTTGACATCGCGAGGCTTGCTGAGATATAGAGAATAATAGGTGAGTCTAGCTATATAGATAATACTAGGTGAGTGTCTTTTGATATCAAGTTTACCAGGCAAGGCTTTGAGAACGCTTGTTGACATAGTGAGGCTTGCTGAGATATAGAGAATAATAGGTGAGTTTAGCTACGTAGAGAATACTAGGTTAGTGTCTTTTGATATCAAGTTTACCACGCAAGGCTTTGAGAACGCTTGTTGCTATCGCGAGGCTTGCCAATATATAGAGAATACTAGGTGAGCGTCTTTTGATATCAAGTTTACCAGGCAAGGCTGTGAGAACGCTTTTTGGCATCGCGAGGCTTGCTGAGATATAGAGAATTATAGTTGAGTTTAGCTATATAGAGAATACTAGATGTCTTTTGTTATCAAGTTTACCAGGCAAGGCTTTGAGAACACTTGTTGACATCGCGAGGCTTGCGGAGATATAAAGTATACTAGGTATGTGTCTTTTGATATCAAGTTTACAATGCAAGGCTTTGAGAACGCTTGTTGACATCGCCAGGCTTGCTGGGATATAGAGAATTCTAGGTGAGTTTAGCTATGTAGAGAATACTAGGTGAGCGTCTTTTGATATCAAGTTTACCAGGCAAGGCTTTGAGAACGCTTGTTGACATCGCGAGGCTTGCCGAGATATAGAGAATACAAGGTGAGTGTCTTTTGATATAAAGTTACCAGGCATGGCTTTGAGAAAGCTTGTTGACATCGGGAGGCTTGCTGAGATATAGAGAATACTAGGTTAGTGTCTTTTGATATCAAGTTTACCAAGCTAGGCTTTGAGAACGATTGTTGACATCGCGAGGCTTGCTGAGATATAGAGAATACTAGGTGAGTTGAGCTATATAGAGAATACTAGGAGAGTGTCTTTTGATATCAAGTTTACCAGGCAAGGCTTTGAGAACGCTTGTTGACATCGCGAGTCTTGCTGAAATATAGAGAATACTAGGTAAGTGTCTTTTGATATCAAGTTTTCCAGGCAAGGCTTTGAGAATGCTTGTTGACATCGCGAGGCTTGCTGAGATAAAGAGAATACTAGGTGAGTTTAGCTATATGGAGAATACTAGGTGAATGTCTTTTGATATCAAGTGTACCAGGCAAGTCTTTGAGAACGCTTGTTGACATCGCAAGGCTTGCTGAGATATAGAGAATACTAGGTGTCTTTTGATATAAAGTTTACCAGGCAAGGCTTTGAGAACGCTTGTTGACATCGCGAGGCTTGCCGAGATATAGAGAATACTAGGTGAGTGTCTTTTGATATCAAGTTACCAGGCATGGCTTTGAGAAAGCTTGTTGACATCCGGAGGCTTGCTGAGATATAGAGAATACTAGGTTAGTGTCTTTTGATATCAAGTTTACCAAGCTAGGCTTTGAGAACGTTTGTTGACATCGCGAGGCTTGCTGAGATATAGAGAATACTAGGTGAGTTGAGCTATAAAGAGAATACTAGGAGAGTGTCTTTTGATATCAAGTTTACCAGGCAAGGCTTTGAGAACGCTTGTTGACATCGCGAGGCTTGCTGAGATATAATTATAGGTGAGTTTAGCTATGTAGAGAATACTAGATGAGTGTCTTTTGATATCAAGTTTTCAAGGCAAGGCTTTGAAAACGCTTGTTGCTATCGCGAGGCTTGCCGAGATATAGAGAATACTAGGTGAGTGTCTTTTGATATCAAGTTTACCAGGCAAGGCTTTGAGAATGCTTGTTGACATCGCGAGGCTTGCTGAGATATAGAGAATAATAGGTGAGTTTAGCTACGTAGAGAATACTAGGTTAGTGTCTTTTGATATCAAGTTTACCACGCAAGGCTTTGAGAACGCTTGTTGCTATCGCGAGGCTTGCCAATATATAGAGAATACTAGGTGAGCGTCTTTTGATATCAAGTTTACCAGGCAAGGCTGTGAGAACGCTTTTTGGCATCGCGAGGCTTGCTGAGATATAGAGAATTATAGTTGAGTTTAGCTATATAGAGAATACTAGATGTCTTTTGTTATCAAGTTTACCAGGCAAGGCTTTGAGAACACTTGTTGACATCGCGAGGCTTGCCGAGATATAAAGTATACTAGGTATGTGTCTTTTGATATCAAGTTTACCATGCAAGGCTTTCAGAACGCTTGTTGACATCGCCAGGCTTGCTGGGACATAGAGAATTCTAGGTGAGTTTAGCTATGTAGAGAATACTAGGTGAGTGTCTTTTGATATCAAGTTTACCAGGCAAGGCTTTGAGAACGCTTGTTGACATCGCGAGGCTTGCCGAGATATAGAGAATACTAGGTGAGTGTCTTTTGATATAAAGTTACCAGGCACGGCTTTGAGAAAGCTTGTTGACATCGCGAGGCTTGCTGAGATATAGAGAATACTAGGTTAGTGTCTTTTGATATCAAGTTTACCAAGCTAGGCTTTGAGAACGTTTGTTGACATCGCGAGGCTTGCTGAGATATAGAGAATACTAGGTGAGTTGAGCTATATAGAGAATACTAGGAGAGTGTCTTTTGATATCAAGTTTACCAGGCAAGGCTTTGAGAACGCTTGTTGACATCGCGAGTCTTGCTGAAATATACAGAATACTAGGTGAGTGTCTTTTGATATCAAGTTTCCCAGGCAAGGCTTTGAGAATGCTTGTTGACATCGCGAGGCTTGCTGAGATAAAGAGAATACTAGGTGAGTTTAGCTATGTAGAGAATACTAGGTGAGTGTCTTTTGATATCAAGTTTACCAGGCAAGGCTTTGAGAACGCTTGTTGACATCGCGAGGCTTGCCGAGATATAGAGAATACAAGGTGAGTGTCTTTTGATATAAAGTTACCAGGCTTGGCTTTGAGAAAGCTTGTTGACATCGGGAGGCTTGCTGAGATATAGAGAATACTAGGTTAGTGTCTTTTGATATCAAGTTTACCAAGCTAGGCTTTGAGAACGTTTGTTGACATCGCGAGGCTTGCTGAGATATAGAGAATACTAGGTGAGTTGAGCTATATAGAGAATACTAGGAGAGTGTCTTTTGATATCAAGTTTACCAGGCAAGGCTTTGAGAACGCTTGTTGTCATCGCGAGTCTTGCTGAAATATAGAGAATACTAGGTAAGTGTCTTTTGATATCAAGTTTTCCAGGCAAGGCTTTGAGAATGCTTGTTGACATCGCGAGGCTTGCTGAGATAAAGAGAATACTAGGTGAGTTTAGCTATATGGAGAATACTAGGTGAATGTCTTTTGATATCAAGTGTACCGTGCAAGGCTTTGAGAACGCTTGTTGACATCGCAAGGCTTGCAGAGATATAGAGAATACTAGGTGTCTTTTGATATCAAGTTTACCAGGCAAGGCTTTGAGAACGCTTGTTGACATCGCGAGGCTTGCCGAGATATAGAGAATACTAGGTGAGTGTCTTTTGATATCAAGATACCAGGCATGGCTTTGAGAAAGCTTGTTGACATCGGGAGGCTTGCTGAGATATAAAGAATACTAGGTTAGTGTCTTTTGATATCATGTTTACCAAGCTAGGCTTTGAGAACGTTTGTTGACATCACGAGGCTTGCTGAGATATAGAGAATACTAGGTGAGTTGAGCTATATAGAGAATACTAGGAGAGTGTCTTTTGATATCAAGTTTACCAGGCAAGGCTTTGAGAATGCTTGTTGACATCGCGAGGCTTGCTGAGATAAAGAGAATACTAGGTGAGTTTAGCTATATAGAGAATACTAGGTGAGTGTCTTTTGATATCAAGTGTACCAGGCAAGTCTTTGAGAACACTTGTTGACATCGCAAGGCTTGCCGAGATATAGAGAATACTAGGTGTCTTTTGATATCAAGTTTACCAGGGAGGGCTTTGAGAAAGCTTGTTGACATCGCAAGGCTTGCTGAGATATAGAGAATACTAGGTGAGTTAAGCTATATAGAGAATACTAGGTGAGTGTCTTTTGATATCAAATTTACCAGGCAAGGGTTTGAGAAAGCGTGTTGACATCGCGAGGCTTGCTGAGATATAGAGAATACTAGGTGAGTTTAGCTATATAGAGAATACTAGACTAGTGTCTTTTGATATCAAGTTCACCAGGAAAGGCTTTGAGAATGTTTGTTGACATCGCGAGGCTTGCTTAAAGTAAGTAAGGGTGCAAAGATCAGGAATCGATACCATCATGTACCACACCTGACCCAGGATACCAATGGGAAAGTGACAAACTCACAGACGACACCACAAACGAGAGCCAAGAGGTCAGCCCTTTCCCAGCAGGTGACCACAAAGCACATATAAACAGAGGCGCACAAAGACATAGCAAACACAAGACAGAACAAAAACATAAAAGATCCACAAAAGAAGTACCGCCTTGGAACGGCGAGTTAAATATTTTACTGGAGGGCTTAAACCGGTTTAACGGCGCCAACCTCACCCTTAATTCAGATGTGGATCAAGACACATAGATATTTGGTTTGCATGAAAGACCCCTAACTTATCAATGCATCATCTCCTAAAACATATAAATCAAGATATAACAAGGATATAAAGCAAGGATAAGGACTCAACAGTAAATTAAACTGAATACCGGAGCAAAAGAAATCCAACAGGTAAACCCCGGTGGGCCCGACAAACAACCAAAGCATCAGGCCCCTAAGTATAGAGAATAATAGGTGAAATTAGCTATATAGAGAATACTGTGTGAGTGTCATTTGATATCAAGTTAACCAGGCAAGACTTTGAGAACGCTTGTTGACATCACGAGGCTTGCTGAGACATAAAGAATACTAGGTGGGTTTAGCTATATAGAGAATACTAGGTAAGTGTCTTTTGGTATCAAGTTTACCAGGCAAGGCTTTGAGAACGCTTTTTGACATCGCTCTGCAAGGCAATGCTTTGAGAATGCATGTTGAATCGCTCGGCAAGCCTCGCACTGTCATCAAGCGTTCTCAAAGCCTTCCCTTGCCGAGCAATGTCAACAAGCGTTCTCAAAGCCTTGCCTGGTAAACTTGATATCAAAAGACACTCACCTAGTATTCTCTATATCCCTGCAAGCCTCGCGATGTCAACAATCATTGTCAAAGCCTTGCCTGGTAACTTGATATCAAAAGACACTCACCTAGTATTCTCTATATCTCGGCAAGCCTCACGATGTCAACAAGCGTTCTCAAAGCCTTGCCTGGTAAGCTTGAAATCAAAAGACACTCACCTTGTATTCTCTATATAGCTAAACTCACCTAGTATTTTCTATATCTCAGCAAGCCTCGCGATGTTAACAAGCGTTCTCAAAGCCTTGCCTAGTAAACTTGGTATCAAAAGACACTCACCTAGTATTCTCCATATAGCTAAACTCACCTAGTATTTTCTATATCTCAGCAAGCCTCAAGATGTCAACAAGCGTTCTCAAAACCTTGCCTGGTAAACTTGATATCAAGACACTCACCTAGTATTCTCTATATAGCCAAACTCACCTAGTAGTCACTTTATCTCAAAAAGCCTCGCATTGTCAACAAGTGTTCTCAAAGCCTTGCCTGGTAAACTTGATATCAAAATACACTCACCTAGTATTCTCTATATAGCTAAACTCACCTAGTATTCTCTGTATCTCAGCAAGCCTCGCGGTGTCAACAAGCCTTCTCCTTGCCTGGTAAACTTGATATCAAAAGACACTCTCCTAGTATTCTCTATATCTCGGCAAGCCTTGCGATGTCAACAAGCGTTCTCAAAGCCTTGCCTGGTAAACTTGATATCAAAAGACACTCACCTAGTATTCTCTATATAGCTAAACTCACCTATCATTCTCTATATCTCAGCAAGCCTCGCGATGTCAACAAGCGTTCTCAAAACCTTGCCTGGTAAACTTGATATCAAAAGGCGCAAACCTGGTATTCTATTTATCAGTTTACCCATTGTTGAACACTCTTCAAAGTAGCGAGTATGACGTAATTTTTTATTTTTGTGTTAGCGACGTCATTAAGAAAGTTCAACCTTATCATGACCTGGCAAAGGTAACATGCCGTGAGATAGGAAACGTTTATTAGGCTATGTTGAAACAATTCAGTTAATATTAGCGCTGACTGATAAAGTAGCTTACAGCTTATACTTTCTAAACAGCCACCTGCTTAGTTCTGATTCAAAATTTGCTTTAGAGTCCTGGATCACTCACCTGAATCCTCGCACATGAGATGATGTAACAATGTTATATTTTAGCTCTGGTGGCAGCTTGGTTCAGCCGAGCTGAATATTGTGTGTAATTTTGGTAGAGGGCATCACGAGGAACATTTCTGTGGCAATATTTTGAATTTGAACCAGTGGATCAAAAGATGCAGTTTAAAGATATTTCTTATCTAGAGCCCTTGTGTCCCCTTTGTTTGGCAGAGTGGAACCATTTGTGCAGTTTGGTAGAGGAACTGTCTCCGAGTCCGGTACCGGACCCTTAGACTACGGGGCTACGGGTCCGGTACCGGACTCCGAGTCAAGCCTATGAGGACTGTCTCGGGGTCCGGTAGTTTGTTAACAACTACTCGACAAGTCTAGGGATACGGGGATGCATGTCCGTACCTGCACGTATATGTAGTAACAGTTATTTTACCAACAAAAACTCGTGTTGAAGTTTCACTTTGCTTCGTCCGCCATCTTTGGTTTCACACTATTCAAACAAGTATAAGCTTATACAAAAGGTATGAGATTTTTAACGGACAAAAGTGAGAAAAAAACATAACTAGATATAATTTGTCTTACTTTATTCCTTTTATTTATATTTTCCTTATTCTTATTTTTTTCAATAAGGTCATGAATAAAGGTAATTAATGTCAGGGGGAACTTACTATCGCATCAGTGAATTGGCGCAGGGTTTGATGTTCTTTAATTGATGTTTGTCTCAATGTTCTTATTAATTTATTGTTGTTATCTGTCTACTTGATTATTAACCTAAAGGTTAATACCAATTTGCACTTTCATTGAAGTAAGCAAACGGTGATTGCAGGTGCATTGTTTAATTGCTTTCATACTGGCTAATTGGTCACATATCCGGATGTCTGTCTGCCTGTCCGCCTGTCCATCCACCACCAGCACCAGTGAAACGCATTAGCCGATGGTGGTTCGAAGTTATTCAAAATAAAACAGCTAAAAACGTGGGCCGATTTTGGCCCGATATAACATGCTAGCACGGGAAGTTATTCACAGCGGTGAGACGGTTCTTTTGAGCACCCAAAAGCTTAAGACCAAATAAGCACACAGGATCAGACCACTGTCGAATACCAGCCAAATGGTGGCTCGGTAATAGCATGCTGGCACAGGACGTTATTCACAACAAAACAGCTATATATGACTATTTAGCTCTACGAAATGTGGTGCTCAGAAATTTATGATAGGGATCTAACATCAGTTGGGCGTATTCATGCGCAGATCCAGAGAGGGGGGGCAGGGGCTCCCAAACCCCCCTCTCCCTGAAATTATCATAAGAAATATAGGGTTTCTTAGCAATACTGATCAGGATCCCCTGAAAAATTAAAAAAAGCTACTAAGCCAGCAATGTTGGGCCATCATTAGCACGCCAGCGAAACGCCATTTATGTTCTGCTTGATTATTCCAGTCCAGTCTTTGTAGCAAACAGTGTGGATCCGGATTAAACTGTTCTACTAAGAGCAGTCTGATCCAGGTCCACAATGTTTGTCTGTACGGAGAAATTAGTCATTGACGTCAGCATGATTGCATTTTCCTTACATAACGACCCATATGTCGTCTACTTGTTCGTTATTGAAAGACGTCTTTGAAGCAATCAATATTGGCCCAGATCTCATAGGAGTGATCTGATCCTAGTCCCAAATGTTTGTCAGTACGGGGATATTGGCCATTGACGTAAGCATAAGTTGCATTTCCCTGACATAACGACCCATAAGCCGACTTTGTAGCAAACAGTGTGGACCCGTATCAAACTACTATCCTGGGAGCAGCCTGAACCGGATTCGCAATGTTTGTCTGTCCGTAAGACGTCTTTGTAGCAAACAGTTTGGACCCAAATCTGACTGCTCTCCAAGGAACAGTCTGATCAGAGTCAACGGCGAAATTAACCGTTGGCGTAAGCATTTGCATGTAGCAGATAACTCCAGCAGACGTAAATTTTAGATGAATTTTCACAATTGAGTCGTTCAACCTATGTAGATCCTTTTGTAACGTATCTGTAGCAAATAGAGTGAACCGAGATCAGACTGTTATCATAGGAGCAGTCTGATCTTGTTCATCACTGTTTGTCACTATTTTAGATGCATTTCCGCGATCGAGTCTTCAACCTTATGATATCCATTTGTAACGTGTCTCTAGCAAACAGTGTGGATCCAGATCAGACTGTTATCGTATGAGCAGTCTGATCTTGTTCAACGCTGTTTGTCTTTATGCCTAAAAGTCATTTCCTTTTTGAACCATATCAGTTGTTTAAAAAAAGACAAAAAAAAAGACTCAGAGTCTTCTTATAAAGCTATGTCCGAATGTCAAATCCACTGCCGTTGTCCCAGTAGTGAGTCTCTTTGAAAGCTATAGTTGAATAATGAATCTACACTACAGACTATGTAAGCTTATTTGACACTGCTCACTCATCTCACTAATCAGCTGCCAACGAATAGTTTAATTGGTTCCTTTAATTGAAGACGAGAAGATAATTGATTTTGTTACAGGTGATTTAAGTTCTTTTTTTTTTTACTTTATCGTTATTTTTAAGCCTAATTGTTTGAATGGTGTGACGCATGACAGTAAATACAGATTGGTTTCCCTTTGATGATTAAGCAAAGTGAAACTTCAACATGAGTTTTTGTTGGTAGAATAACTGTTACTTCATATACATGCAGGTAAGGACCTGTATCCCTAGACTTGTCAGTAGTTGTTTCACAAACTACAGGACCCCGAGACAGTCCTCATAGGCGTGGTTCGGGGTCCGGTATCGGACCCCTAGAATCAGTGTCTAGGGGTCCGGTACCGGACCCGTAGTCTAGGGGTCCGGTACCGGACTCGGAGACAGTGCCTTTGGTAGAGGACATTCATGAGGAACATTTGAAAAATTATTTAAAATTGGACCAGTGGTTCAATGGATGTCGTTTTTAGATATTTCTTATTTAGAGCTTGGGCGGCCCAATCTTCGGCCGAACGGAACCATTTATGCAATTTATGTTGAGGGTACCATAGAAAATATTTCTGTGAAATCGTTTTGAATTTAGACCAGTGGTTCAGGAAAAGCTGTCATTTAAAGAAGTTTCTAATCTAGAGCTCTAGCGGCTCCTTTGTTCATTGGAGAAAAAGTGTTTGCACAAGGAAGATTTCTATGAAATTATTTTGAGTTTGGACCAGTGGTTCAAGAGAAGATGTTTTAAGATATTTCTAGAGCTCTGGTAGCCTCATTTGTTTGGCTCAGCGGAACCATTTGTGCAATTGTGGTAGAGGGCATAATAAGGAACATTTTGGTGAAATTATTTTGAAATTTGGACCAGTGGGTCAGATGTCATTTGAAAGATTTCTTATCTAGAGCTCTGGTGGCTCTCATGATGGGCGAACCAAATTTATTTATGCAATTATGGTAGAGGGCATTGTGAGGAACATCCATGAGAAATTATTTTTAATTTGAATCATTGAATCAGTGGTTTTGGAGATGACTTAACGAAAAGTTTTCGAACAACGGACAAAGACCCATCACAATAGCTCACCTTGAGCCAGCCAAGCATATTATGCTTTCTGCCCTATCATATAATAACATTGTTTTCAAAATATTTTCTGCATGCTTATTGTCCATATAATAGGCTATTTCAATTTATAATGTGTAAAACTTATTACGTTCCCTTGGCTAATAAGGAAAATATTGTATTTGATACAACCCACTTCACTGAATTGACAAGAAAAGTTTTGATATTTGTTACTGCAATTTTGATATTTGTGACATCATACTTTGGGTCAGCCTATCAAGTTACTGCCTTTGATTAAGTCTTGGCAACATGCAAATGAATAAAATATAACCTTTATCAAACCATTTTTATCAAAAATCTGCTGTTATACCCGGAGTACTACAAACTCATTTTCTATGTGAAATATACCAATTGGACCCCACACTTCACTTCTAAGTCATTGATTCTGTTGTTATTGAACGATTGTTATAGTCCGTACAGAAATTCAGTGAACATCGTTTTTCTTTTTTAAAATGTCTTTAATGAAAAAATTTGGACCAGAATTTTGCACATACATATAATAAAACACCGCCTAATATACAATTGCATATTTAATTATTTACGATAGGAAAATAAGTCTGGAATCTCTTGTGAAATAAAATAACTTAGTCATTTTCGATTTAGAAATATCCTTATTGTCCCTCAGTGTATTTCATATGGGTAACACGCGGTTTATACAGTTCAATTATTACCATGTTTACTTTCGTATATGATAAAGAAATCGGTCACCAGCAGGATAACTCTTGGTTTGTCTATATATTCACTGAAAATGCTTTGAAGAGACTGCACAAATTACAATTCTGTCTGAGTTATCATATTTCACGATAATCATTTCGCATCTTGTTTTCTTATGTGTGTCATGGTTAAATGACACATATAGCAATTGGACCGCGACTGAGAAAACCTGACTTCGGTGATTTGTAATAATAAAGGCCCAGACCAGCCTGCGCATCCACGCAGTCTCATCAGCAACTTTGTTGTCTGCTTTTTGAGAGAATCATCCCTAGACTTGCCTCGTGCGAAAAAAAATCAATTTTCTATCTAGTCTGTTTAGCCGAAGGGACTGGTTTGAGACTCGCTTTGTCGGAAACCCAGAAGACAGGTTTTCTCGCGTTGTGGCATGTGTTGCTTTATCGACAGCTCTAGGACAAATATTTCAAGTGCAACAGATAATAATATTAAAAACAAATATAATGAGGCCTAATACTCAAGTCATTCGTAACTACCGTCCACAGAACCAGAGAACGGCGGGGGCTTTGATTGTCTGGCTACAGGTCTCTGGCATGACCATGTACTAACATCGCATTTGCCCGGCTTATACGTGGATACAAATGATGATGCACATGATTTCTTTTGTCTTTATGCGCAAATCCATTGTGACCAACCCCTAGCTCAGAGGAATGTCGAGGACTTTGACTTTGTGTCTGCAGTTCCCCATAGTAACCACATACTATGGGGGCAGCTAGCTGGCAAAACCATGACAGTTATCCTCCGCAATCTGTTATTATACTGCACAGCAATGTTTGTCTAGGTCTATCAAACCCCTACATTTCCTCCGCATAGTGGAGACAACGTATTTTAAAAGTAGAAACACACCACATTATATCCCCATCCTGCTAAGACGCTTTAGTGAAGCCACCCCAAACACATATTGACCTCAAACACAAAATATGACATCCGCTGATATATTGTTCAACCTATTTCCAAGCACATTCCCACCCCATCACTAGTTTCTCTTTTCGACCTCAGCATTATTTTATTCTTTTTTTTTCACTTGAATCACACCTGTCGGGTGAGCCCTGTGATTATTTTATCTTATCACTTATAGTTGCCCGGAACCACGTTTAGGCATGCATGTTTTGCATTGTCTGGTTTTAACAAATCAGTATTTGGAATAAACAGGTAGAAAGTTAAATTTATTAATAAAACAAATTTGATTTTTTTAATCTGATGATCAGAGAAGGAGCAGGGAACACAGAAAATCAAGAATTTAAAATTGAGGAACAGGGGAACAAAGAGATTCATTTCATAGGAACAAGTGGACGGGTACCCACTGGGAAGGCCTCAATATTTTCTCGTATGCCAAAATTCTGTGCGCCTAAACTATGGACATAATTTGCATTTGATTTTGATATGATAAGAATCCCTTCTCCTTACACGTTATTTCGTCTAATAAAACCGTATAATTATTCATCGATAGTAAACTAAAGGCAGTGATCCGTACAAAGGTGCATTTAGGGTAAATTAAAAAATGCAGGTGCCCAAATGAGGACAAATTCCATCATATCACAGCCCATTTGACAATACATTTTGTAACGAAAAAAAATATCACCAATTAGGCGGTGTATAGATGTATTAAAATCAGATGGTCATTGTGCGATCAGTCCGCACATAACGAAATAAACGCAAAAAAGCGTTGTTCACCGAATTCCTGTACGCACAGTAGTTGTTGATCTCATTGTATTTAAAGTTGGGGGTTTGTGTTTTGTCCTTGTTTTATGATGTAGTTCTTTGTTTCTTTTCTAGTTTTATAATTATCTTGTTGAGGAAGAGAGAGCTGGCCCCGAGGTTATAAAACTTTTTTTGTGTGCTCAACTCAACTAAGACCGAAAGTTCAAATGCTAATAAAAACTAAAATGCCAACAAATGAAGAAGTTTCTTGCTTTAAGATTCTCAGATGTTGCTTGTTTGTTTGATGTGATTCTTTACGTCCCATCAACAATCTTTCAGTTAAACAGGGAAAGGTCTTCCTGGGTTGAACCAATACTAAGCTACGATAAGTGTGTCTTGCTCAAGGACCACAATGCATTGAGGCCATTGAGGCTCGTACCCGTGGCCCCTCGGTCTCGAGTCAAGCACTCTACCAATGAGCCACTGTGCTCCTCATCAGATATTGTTTTTATCATGCTATTAATGTTAAAATACCAAAAATTGTTGGCATTTTAAAATTTATGAGTAGGATAAATTTCGTGCCCAGATGAGTTGCGCATGAAAACCTTGGGGCCTGGTTGCTTTGCTTTAATTATATTCTTGCTGTCACATGGGTGTCTGTGTCCTGTCTCTCTTCCTCGTGGTGCTGTGGGTTGGTCTGTGGTATGAATGGGTGAAATTTTTCAGGATTATTCCTGAATTCAGGTTTTCAGGATTCTAAAACTGAATTGGGCAGATTATAATAGCAATTTTGAATTTCAAAAGTTCAGGATTTTGGAAATTTCGAACTTTCACCCATGGGTATGTGATTGTGGCATTTCCTGGTCACATTCACTTGGTTTTCGGCATTTAAGTAGGCTCCCTATAGATAGACGTGTTAAAAAATTACTTCTTTTTTATATGTTGAAAAATTGTCAAAGATTTCATAATCCTAAATAAAGTAGTTTCTGAGAAAACTTTGATGAAAAATGTCCATATGTGTTATATAAGAGTGACAGAAGGAAAAATTGTAAATTTGAAAAAAGAAGGCAAAATGAGTATTAGCAACTTAATTTTCATATTTACCATACACTTTGCCTATCTGAAAGTATACACAAGATTTCATAATCCTAAATCAAGTAGTTGCTGAGAAAATTCTGACGAAAAACATCCATATGTTTTATATACGAGTGACAGAAGGAAAAATTGAAAAAGAAGGCAAAATGGGCTTAAGCATCTTTATTTTCATTTACAAAATACACTCAGCCTACCCGAAGGTGTACACAAAATTTGAAAACACTGGCTCCAATAGGAACCGAGAAATCTGCAACAGAAATTTTCATTGGAGAGAAAGAAAAATGAATAAATAATGGGACTGATAAGCAATATGTGGCTGTCTTTTTGTTACACAATACATCTAATCACGATCAAGCTTTGTACCAAATTTCAGAATCCTAACTCAAGTAGTTGTTGAGAAATCTTTGACAGATTAAATGTCCATATGTATTATATTAGAGTGAAAGAAGGAAAAAATGAAAAATTGAAAAATGAAGTCAAAATGGGGATAAGCATCTTAATTTCCATATACACAGTACACTTTGCCTACCTGAAGGTGTACACAAAATTTTAAAACACTGGCTCCAATAGGAGCTGAGATATCTGTGACAGGAATTTCCATTGGAGAAAGAAAAATGAACAAATAAAGGGACTGATAAGCAATATGTGGCTGTTTTTTGTTACACAATACAACTCATCATTATTAAGCTTTGTACCAAGTTTCAGAATCCTGACCCAAGTAGTTGCTGAGAAATTTTTGACGGAAAAAAAAAGTTTACAGAATGACAAACATAATTACAGAGAAGCCAAAACTATATACCCCCTATACATGTCGTACCCTGGGTATATAGGGAAAAAGTTTACAAACAGACAAACAAACATAATTACAGAAAAGGCAAAAACTATATATACTCCCTATATACTTCGTACCAGAGGTATAAATATAGGTTACAAGTAATATTTTAGGACCAAAAATACATAACATTACAGACCTTTTTTAAAAAGACATTGGATTTAAAAGGTGAGAACTCTGTTTTTTGTTTGATTTGATTCTTTAAGTCCCATCAACAATCTTTCAGTTATATAGGGACGGGTCTCCCTGGGTTGAACCAGTAATAAGCTAGGATAAATATGTCTTGCCCAAGGACACAATGCAGTGACGCAGTGACACTCGAACCCGCGGCACCTCGGTCTCGAGTCAAACACTCTATCACTGCCTTTGATTTAGTCTTGGCAACATGCAAATGTATAAAATATAACCTTGTCGTGCCATGGCTTGGTCTGTGGTGTGTGATTGTGGCATTTCCTGGTCACACTCACTTGGTTTTGGGCATTTAAGGAGGCTCCCTATCAATAGAGGTGTTAAAAAATACCTCCTTTTAATATTTTAAAATATAGGTTACAAGTAATATTTTAGGACCAAAAGTACATAACATTATATACCATTTTTAAAGACATTTAGTTTTAAAAGGTGAAAATTTGAGTTTCTTTTTTTGTAAAATATTTCACATATTTTAAACAATTGAAAAAGTCAAACAATACAATTTTATGCAACACATGCATTTTCTTACTGACCCTTCAAGGGGGTGCTTCTTTTGTGGACCCGTTTTGTTATTTGTGGTTTGTTGTTGTCTTTGTCATAGTGTCTTGTCCGTTTCTTGCAGCCTTGTGGTCACCTGCTGGGAAAGTGCTGACTTCTTGGCTCTCTGGTATTTGATGTTTTCTCATGTTTTTGTCACTTTCCCATACGTCCTGGGTCAGGTGTGGTACTTGATTGTATTGATTCCTGATCTTTGCCTTCTTCCTTATTTGTTAACGATTAATAAATGAAAACAGAAATGAACTTATATGTATATATCTAATTTATTAAGCTAAAACAATATTTTCCTAAAAATATTTAGGCAAAAAAATTCTTTAATATCCAGAATAAATTTGTCACATAATGTAATAACTAGAGGGACAAAAACTCTATTGTGGTCTCATAAAAGTTTTAAAAAACATATGAGCCGCGACATGTGACATGTGATTTCCAACAATGTTGCATTTTGACAAATGTTGACTAAGACGAGCCTGTGCAGCCTCCTTTTAAGCTTAGAAACTCCAAATGATGTTCAGTCTAAGAGTCAAAGAATATTCAAGCAACTAGCAAAGGCTCTGCTCGGACTGTGTGTATGTGCAGGCTGATCTGAGGCTTTGCTGTTCTCACATACCACATTTTTGGAAATCTCATGCCACAGCTCATATGTCATGGTGCTTGTTTTCTAGTGTCCCTGTTATTTTTCACACCAATCCCTCTCAAATGAGTAAATTTAAAAAATGCCTTCCCTGCTCACTGAACTTTGGGTTTTCTAAAGTATGTGGGCATAGACAATTTATGGAACTGAGTTTGTACAGGAAGGAATCCAGGCCTCGAAGTTATAAAACTTTTTTGTTGCTCAACTCAACTGAGAAATTGATCCTGCTCATAATTTTTAAAATGCCAACAATTGTTGGCATTTTAACATTTAATAGCATGATAAATACAATATCTGAGTGACTTAAAGCAATAAACTTCTTCATTTGTCAGTACTTAAGTGTTTATGAGCACTTGAAATTTCGTGCTAAGTAGAGTTGAGCATGAAAAAAGCTTTATAACCTCAGGGCCAGGTTTGAGTTGATGCATTATGCACAGGTCACACATTCATAGATTGGACGCTGAATTAGCCAAGGATACAATCCAGCATCATTCAGTATCCCGCATCATTCCTGGCAATCTGTATTGGTCCGTAGCTTTCCATATTGCATCTTTAATCATGCGTAGTAGTACTTGGACATCCGTGACAGTTTTTGAACACATCAAACATCCTTGGCAAGTTCAAAATTCAACAGCTTCTGGTAGAAAAATGTAGCTGGCTTTTAAACAAGTAAATGGTTAGGCTTTGCTCTCAGCCACTGCACCAGATGCTAGGAGGAACAGCATGGATGGTGCATCAGAGAGGCTATGGTCAGGTTTTGCTATCAACCACTGTTCACCAGCATAGAGGCTATGGTCAGGTTTTGCTATCAACCACTGTTCACCGGCATGGAGGCTATGGTCAGGTTTTGCTATCAACCACTGTTCACCGGCATGGAAGCTATGGTCAGGTTTTGCTATCAACCAATGATCACCCGCATGGAGGCTATGGTCAGGTTTTGCTATCAGCCAGTG
This sequence comes from Loripinus fragilis, assembly GCA_964019695.1. NCBI lineage: Eukaryota > Metazoa > Mollusca > Bivalvia > Lucinida > Lucinidae > Loripinus > Loripinus fragilis. The sequence continues at coordinate 77,456,834 of OZ026519.1, forward strand.
CACCAGATGCTATGAGGAACAGCATGGATGTAGATCTAGAGAGTCTATGGTCAGGCTATGCTATCAGCCAGTGCACAAGATGCCTGGAGGAACTGCATGGATAGTGCACCAGAAAGGCTATGGTCAGGTTTTGCTATCAGCCAGTGCACCAGATGCTAGGAGGAACAGCATGGATGGTGCATCAGAGAGGCTATGGTCAGGTTTTACTATCAATCACTGTTCACCGGTAAGGAGAGGCACCAGAGAGGCTATAGCCAGGTTTTGCTATCAGCCAGTGCACCAGATGCTAGGAGGATCAGCATGGATGTAGCACCAGAGAGGCTATGGTCAGGTTTTGCTATCAGCCAGTGCACCAGATGCTAGGAGGATCAGCATAGATGTAGCTCAAGGGAGGCTATGGTCAGGTTTTGCTGTCAATCACTGCACCAGATGCTAGGAGGAACAGCATGGATGTAGCATCAGAGAGGCCATGGTCAGGTTTCACTATCAACAACTGCACACCAGCATGGAGAGGCACCAGAGAGAGGCTATAGCCAGGTTTTGCTATCAGCCAGTGCACCGGATGCTAGGAGGATCAGCATGGATGTAGCACCAGAAAGGCTATGGTCAGGTTTTGCTATCAACCACTGTACACCCGCATGATGAGGCACCAGAGAGACTATAGCCAGGTTTTGCTATCAGCCAGTGCACTGGATGCTAGGAGGATACGCATGGATGAAGCACAAAAGAGGCTATGGTCAGGTTTTGCTATCAACCACTGTACACCGGAATGGAGAGGCACCAGAGAGGCTATAGCCAGTGCATCGGATGCTAGGAGGATCAGCATAGATGTAGCACCAGAGAGGCTATGGTCAGGTTTTGCTATCAACCACTGTTCACCCCCATGGAGAGGCACCAGAGAGGCTTTATCCAGGTTTTGCTATCAGCAAGTGCATCAGATGCTAGGAGGACCAGCACGGATGTAGCACCAGAGAGCCTATGGTCAGGTTTTGCTATCAACCACTGTACATTGGCATGGAGAGGCACCAGAGGCTATAGCCAGGTTTTGCTATCAGCCAGTGCACCTGATGCTAGGAGGATCAGCATGGACATAGCGCCAGAGAGGCTATGGTCAGGTTTTGCTATCAGCCAGTGCACCGGATGCTAGGAGGATCAGCATGGACATAGCGCCAGAGAGGCTATGGTCAGGTTATGCTATCAGCCAGTGCACTGGATGCTAGGAGGATCAGCATGGACATTGCGCCAGAGAGGCTATGGTCAGGTTATGCTATCAGCCAGTGCACCGGATGCTAGGAGGATTAGCATGGACATAGCGCCAGAGAGGCTATGGTCAGGTTTTGCTATCAGCAACCGCACCAGATGCTAGGAGCACATTATGTTTGGCATAATCCAGATATACAGTTGGTGTAGATTTGGTAGAAAAAGCACCTAGTAGTTCTGGGGAGTTGTGGCCATCCGAACTGAAATGAGAAAAAAAGACCATGTGTCATAACCAGATGACCATAAGGTCACCTTTAACCTTTCACTCCATCAGCTATTTTTAGATCAAGACATCATTTTTCTACTTTTAGACAACATTGAAAAAATCAAAAATTTTATTTAAGTTTTGTATACTATTGGAAATATTGTGGAAAATGGAGCATTTGCTCAAAAAGAGCACACACTCCATTTTCCAAAATATTTTCAAATACGTGATATTTCAAAGGCTTCAAAAGTCATTATTATGGAGTAAAGGGTTAACAAGGTCAACCTATGGTCATCTTTTGAACAAACATTAGGCTTGTATATAATGACTATGACTACAGCTTCAGCAGTTATCAGGGAGCGCAGTGGCTCAGTGGTAGAGTGTTTGACTCGAGACCGAAGGGCCGTGGGTTCAAGCCTCACGGGCGTCACTGTGTTGTGGTCCTTGAGCAAGACACATTTACCCTAGCTTAGTACATGGGCCGATCAACTCCTACAACAGCTTTTGATGGAACAATTTGATACTTTTCCTATACAATGTAGACACATTGAACATATGCATGAAGGAGTTTGGTTTAGAAAAATTTTTTTTTGTCAAAATGACAGCTGTGAGAACTAAGACAATATTTCCCTAATAGGGCTTTTGTATATGCATAGATGGTGCCTTTATTGGCCGATCAACTCCTACCACAGCTTTTGATGGAGCAATTTGATACTTTGCTGATACAATGTAAGCACATTGAACATATGCATGAAGGAGTTTGGTTCAGAAAAAATAATTTTTGACAAAATGACAGCTGTGAGAACTTAGACAATTTTTCTCTACTAATGTGTTTGTATATGCATAGATGGTGCCTTCATGGGCCGATCAACTCCTACCACAGCTTTTGATGGAACAATTTGATACTTATCCTACACAATGTAGACACATTGAACATATGCATGAAGGAGTTTGGTTTGGAAAAAATAATTTTTGACAAAATGGCAGCTGTGAGAACTTAGACAATTTTTCCCTAATATGGCTTTTGTATATGTATAGGTGGTGCCTTAATGGGCCAATCAACTCCTACCACAGCTTTTAATGGAGCAATTTGATACTTTGCCGATACAATGTAGACACATTGAACATATGCATTAAGGAGTGTTATAATTTTTGTTTGCACAGATTATACTGAAATCTTCTTTCAAAACTAAAGTCTGCTGGTTTGAACTATAACTTGACAAGTTTTTTCTCTGACTCTTACTCTGTGCGAGGGGGGGGGGGGGTATCTTATGAGCATTGCTTATTGACTTTTTTCATTTTGTCAAAAATTATTTTTTCTGAACCAAACTCCTTCATGTATATGTTCACTGTGTCTACATTGTATAAGAAAAGTATCAAGTTGTTCCATCAAAAGCTGTGGTAGGAGTTGATCGGCCCGTGTATGGCCTATAATAGCATAAGCATAAAACCCTATATTAAAAGCCATTTAGAACTACAAAGGGAAATAATTCTAATAGAATAGGCCCCTAGCCCTTACTTTTTTTGTCTAAAGTATTTGTCTTGCATATATGAATATGTTTGCAAGGTTTGATGAAAATCCAGCAATGACTCTTCAAGATATTAAAGACATATGCGGCTATTTCCAATGCGCACCTTTCCCGCGTCTGCAAACAGGGAAAGTTGTCTGGGTCCTGTCTTTCGACCCTTTACGGATTCGGATCAACACAGCTTCCGATATTCTTATGTCATATCGGTGTTCCGACATTTTCTTCACAAAATAACTCATTAAAGTGTGTTCGAAATATCTAATGAAATCTATTCAGAACTGATCGTCTTAGCACTAAAGACAGATAAATGTAGCTCAGTCGAAATCAAACGACGTACACAATAACCCTGGTTACGAATACGATAGTGGCTGAGTCTATACTATTTGTATGGGTATTTCGAGCGGCGCACGACCTGACCTCGTGGCCTGGTGGTTAGCGTGTCTGGCTACAAAGCCAGAGGACCGGGATCGATTCCCAGATGCACACATATTTTCAGTGTGTTTTTTCTTTCTTTTTTAACATTTTAATGCTAAATTACTTCATATACTAGTAAAATGGCATCATCAAAACAACCGAAATGGTCATCCCCGAACTTTTTATATTGAATTACGCATGAAACCTATGGGGGTGGGGTTAAACTTGGCCCTCAAGAAAGAGAATTAGTTCGGTGACCCCAGATTTTTATTCTTTTTTCTGAAAGGTATTATAATAGTCCATGAATTAAAAATAAATATTCAAGATTTTCAATATCAGATTTTTTAATACATGATTTATTCTAAAAACAAATTCCATTTATCGACGAATTGCCAAAATATATCATGCAGTATCTTGTCACAGCATGGGATAACAAGTAAACATGCACATTTTCTTAAAAGTTTGAGGTCATAGGCAGTAATTTAAGTTAAAAGAAAGAAGGTGGCTGAAGATTACAACCGTTTTAGCTCGATAATAAGGAGTAGTGTTATTATTTTATATTTCTAGAAAATTTGTCAAATGCTGTAAACTTCAATATGAGATTCAGAAAAAATAAGCACGGTGACATATCCTTTTTATTTCATAAATGGATAGCCCATGCATAAAACAAACTGTATGCAAAGTATTGAAAATATTTCAATATGGGAAGTATTTAGTAGCATATGTCCTTAAGGAAACAAAACATTACGGACGGACGGACGGATGCACGGACGGACGCATGCACAGACGGACAACGTGGAAACAGTATACCCACCACAAACAAAGTTTGCGGGGGGTATAACAATATTTTTAGGGCTATTCCAGAAAAAAACACCTGGGGGTGGAAGACGGCACTTATTTTTTAACCCAACCACCCATGGAATTCAAATTTCCTCGGACTTCAACCACCCATGTAATTAGAAAGCTCGTACACCAACTACCCATAGAATTCAATTTTCCTACGGCCCAGTGGTGAAAAATTCCCCATCCACTCCCTCGCATTGGTGAAACTTCGGATTTGACACTTTAAATGCATTTTTATCCTTTAGAAAAGACGAAACAATGGTAAAAATACAGATGGTCAATCCTTTTCTTTGCAAACCGGATGTGTATATCAGACAGTTGCAAGTACGCATGCGCAAATCTGCGATTAACTCCCCAACTCCCCAGCGGCTTGTGCGCAGAGCCCCCTCTGGACTCAGGGGGTGCAGACGACGGAGATCGTCCCAATCGGAGGGCGAATTCAGAAATTGAACACCACATTTTTGCTTACACCAATGCCGGTCTTTTGTTCCACATTTGCTGTCCAAATTAAGTGTCACAGCAAGACATTTGATCGTTTTAAGGAAAGAAAATAAGGGTGGTGGTGGTGGTAGGGGGGGGGGGGGGGGGTAGGGGGTTTGGGGGGTCATGAGAGACTGAGTGTGACATAAAGCAAATTGAAATAATAAAACCTCAGCAGTGAGAATAAAATGAACTTAGGAGCTACCTTAGCTGTGCAAAGAAATCAAACAGATCAATTCACAATTATTATGTGTGTAATAAACTGCACATCTTTCTCAATGAAAGAAATGGTAAAACACATTTTTCCAATGTCCAGTTTCAGTCTTTATTGGTACAGGTTTTTACAGGTATTGGCTTTTACCAGTAGCCTAACTACCCTTTGGCGTTGTTTCCTTGAATAAATTCTTCTGAAACTACATGTTTCCCAAATGAAGTAATGACCGCTATCTAAGCCACTATTGGGGAGTTTATTTTGGTACCGTTTTTTACCAATATTTGACGGAAACATCTGAGTTTTGACGACTGCGTATCTCCTTGCTTTGCATGAAAGGCATGAGCTTGTAACTGTTAGTATTTAAGTGTCCAACCATTCAAGTGTAACATGACATAGCATTGATGACTGAGCTTCATTATTTGAAACAGCCGAATGCTTATGGAATGATATAGGCTGTGTCGGGACTAGCTCTCAATAGTCTTATCTTGCGCAAAATTCGAGGTTCATCGGACTATACAATCAGCAAAACGAAAAACAAGGACACAGATCGGAACGCTTAAATATGCAAACCGGCCTGTGTCTTTGCTTTTCGGGCACATCTAAACACAGCATGCTTTTAAATACTTAAAGCGATGGACGTGCTCTCCTTACACAGGTGATAGAGCTAGATATTTCAAGTGAATGGCTGATACACGATTCACATGTGAGTCGCGACGTGGGGTTTCCAACAGTGTGGTATGTGAGACCAGCAAGGGCTCAGACCGGCATGCGCATACGCGCGGTCTGGTCGGAGCCTTTGATGGTCGCTTGAATAATCTATGAGTGTTAAGCTGTTGACTGAGCGTCATTTGGGGTTTCTTGGCTTGAAGGGGGGCTGCGAGGGCCCGTCTGGGTCTGCACTTGCCAGGGTGCCACATTGTTGGAAGACACATGTCGCGGCCCAGGTGTGTTCTAGCATAATCTGACTGAGAGAGGAACTTGAAACAGGGCTGATATCTAAGTTTTCGTCTAAACCTGGGTATGCCGCCTGAGTGATATATATAATTAAGCTTATGGGTCTCTGTACAGGCTACTTTTATATACATAAATTAACAAGTCGTTTGATGTACTTTTCACGAAAATCACGTATTACTAACTGTATCAAAACTTAAATCAAATATATTAACCCAAAGGTCTTTCAGCAAAATTTGTCTACTTTTGACGCCTGCTGAAACTCTTTTGAAGCCTCTCCTTCAAACGGCGTGGACCCGGATTAGACTGTTACCAAGCAATCTGACCTGGGACCACACCGTTTTACCTTCTGACTGACGTTAAAATAGGGAACCAAAAAGTTAACACTTCTATTATGAAATTGTGATACCCAATGCTATTTACAGCGTATTTGGTGTGTGCGTGCGTGTGCGAGCGTGTGTGTGTCATTTCCTTTAATATGTATAAAAGGGGGTGTCGCACAAATGAAACCGACTTACAATACCACTTTGCTTATTTTATGCTAAACTATTTGTTTGAAATGTTGCATAACACTACAAATTCAATCCATATCTGAGACCAATACGCGAAACAAGGGTACATGTTGTTTACTGTTATAACTAGTTAACAGTGGCGTAATTAGAATGCTAAGTAAATAGCGCACATCAAGGGAGACTAATGCGTTAGGCAGTAATTCTCTACAGCTACGTCCTTTTTCAAAATAGATACTTCTCTTAAAGGAAAGAATTTGCTCCCAGAGGGAGCAATTTCTTTCCTTTAAGAGCAGTGGTAAGGTCACCTTTTACCACATAAGGCGAGCTCCCTTGAGTGTTACTATTTTTATTATGGACCATACTGTGTAATGGGGGCTACGCCAATGGTTAACGAGGTATCGTGTATGGGCCCAAATGTGGATGCATCCTTGTATGATGGAGCTTTTTGGTCGCTTTGGAGGCGGTAACTTTAATATTCATATCTGGGCGGGGTTTGGCTATTCCATCTACTCAGGAATCTTGACGGTATATACATTGACCTCAGGTGTATTAACCATAAAAGAGCATATTAATAAAGTCGTATGTTTTTTGTCGTCTGTTGAAACATTTTGAAGCCTCTTAACAAAAGTGTAGATCCGGATCAGGCGGCTCCAGTAGAAGCAGTCTGATCTGGGCCCACACTGTTTGACTCTATACTTATGTTTAACAATAAACAGGCACTTTCGAATGTAGTTATATTCGGTTGTTAAAAGGTTGAATTATTACTGCCCTAAGATACAATATAGTTACCTCCGGATGGAATTACGCCCCAATTTCGGCTTTTGCCTGTGTCCGGGGTGGACCAGTCCTAGTTACGCATACATGAGGTGCTGCCTTTACAGTGACCAAAAGGTTTTATAATATGAGGAATTATGTCCAGCGGAAAACCGGTATTGCGAGAGTTGTTTCCCATACCCCTCAACTTTTGTTTTCGTTTCGAAAAGACCTGGGGAAGGGTAAAACAACCTCTCAGTAAGTCAACCAGTGTGTGTGTGTGTCATAAAATGAACTTCCTGGCATACGCACTCACTGTAGAAACTCGATAACTCGAACTCTGGATCTCCCGCATCACACCTAAGTGGGTCAGGCCGCTTAAAGGAGGTGCCCCTGTGTGACCCTTCCTTGAGCGGCAAGTAAATTGCTTTTGGTTTTTTAGACAAAAAGTGGAAACAAATCTCTTATGTATGATACAAAAAAACATTAAACAAAAGCTTTGATCCTCCAAAGTTTGAATAAATGAGGTTCGGTAGTATATAAGTACCAGCATAAGCATTTACATATATACTTGACAGCAAAAGAAACGCATATTATACAATAACCATTAAATACCAGAAACCCTTATCAAATTTTACCCTAAATGATATGAAGATGTTTGAACGGACTCATGCGTTCGTTCAAGACCATTTATTTGTCATTAAACAGTTAATTATTATTTTTTGTTAATTAATACAAAAAACGCAAAACAGCATTTGATTAAACACATGTTCCATACATCAGGGATTAATTTCATATCATTAGATGAGTATTTAAACCCCGATTTATACACTATACCAAATATACAAAATAGGCGTTTCTTTTGCTGTTCAGTATATATACGGGTACGATATTGATGCGGTACCTAATTCATAATTCATTATGCATGGCAAACCTGTTCACCACCTTGAATAACTAGATGTTATCTAGAAACCACGCTCATATACTTCCTCTTATTTACTCTTCACTGTCGCCTTTTTGTATACGAAACATGTACGCTTTTTACAAGACTATTAAATGAATTTCTCCTGCTGCTCTTTCAATGTTAGAGGTTTGGGCAATAAATCTAAACGGGAACAAATATTCGCATGGCTAAAGTCAAGCAATCATACACTCTGCATGCTTCAAGAAACTCATTCAGGAGAAAACACTCACACTTCATGGAAACAGGAATGGGGAAATGACGCGTTCTGGAGTGGACATAGCAACAACAGTGAAGGTATAGGAATCTTGATATATCCAACAGTTTCATACACAATTCAAAAATACACAGATTTAATCCCGGGTAGAATGCAAGCCTTAGAATTAATAATGAATGACAAGGAAATTTATTTTATTAACATCTATGGTCCAAATAATGATGACTGCAATTTTTTCGAACAATTAGAAAAATACTTAAAAGAAAACAACGAAAAAACATTCATAATAGGTGGCGATTTTAATACCGTATTGAATGAAAACCTTGATAAAAGAAATGGCAGGATATACTCACACAAACGTTGCAGAACGGTTATTAACAATATTATTGATGGATATAGCCTAACTGACATTTGGCGCGACATGCACCCAGACATAAAACAATTTACTTGGCATTTACATCACAAACCACCAATATTTTGTAGGCTTGATTATTTTTAATTTCGGAAAATTTGAGGAATTCCGTAGTCTCCTGCAAACACAACATTGGGTATAAGTCGGACCACAGTAAAGTCTCCTTAAACATCGACCTAATAAACCTTACCCGTGGGCCTGGCTATTTCAAACTTAACAACAGTCTATTATTGGATAAGGATTATCAAGAAACAGTTAAGAAAAGCATAGCTGAAATAGCTGAAATAAACAAAGAAGCAAACCCAAACACAAAGTGGGAATTGATTAAAGGTACAATTAGAAACGAAACAATAAAATATGCAACATACAAGAAGAAGGAAACTAATAAACAAGAAAAAAAGTTGACAAATGAAATAAACGAATTGCAAAACAAAATTTCTGAATCAACGGAAGCCAATGTAATAGAGGTATTAAAAAACGATCTTAATGAAAAAAAGAACACATTTGAACAATTAACAGAAACTAAGCTAAACGGTTTAATTCTGCGATCAAAAGCTAACATAGTCGAACATGACGAAAAAAACAGCAAATATTTTGCCAGCTTAGAAAAAAAGCGGTCTGAAACAAAACTGATTTCAAGGTTATGCGTCAACAACATAATTAGTACAAACCAAAAAGAAATTTTAACAGAAATACAAACATTCTATAAAAATCTATATAACAAAAGAGAAATGAGCAACTCAAAATATAACTTTTTCGACCAGTCAATAAACAAATTAAGCAATATTGATCAAATTAAATGTGAAGGAGAAATAACAGAATCTGAATGTATAAATGCCCTAAAATCTATGAAAAATCAAAAAAGTCCAGGCACCCATGGGATTACAGTGGAATTTTATAAACTCTTTTGGAATAACGTTAAAGAATTGTTCGTGAACTCTATAAATTACTCATTTCAAACTGGATCGCTCACAGAACTGCAAAAACAAAGCATAATTACAATTATACCTAAACAAAACAAAGATCTGACATCACTGGATAGCTGGCGACCAATAAGTTTATTGAATGTAGACTATAAAATCGCAACTAAAGTTATTGCAAACCGTGTAAAACATGTCATTACTAAAATAATTCATAATTCACAGACCGGATTCATAAAAGGTAGATATATAGGCGAAAACATTAGATTGCTCTTTGAAATAATTGATAACGCTGAAGAAGAAAATAAACCAGGTCTTATTTTTTTCACAGATTTTGAAAAAGCGTTTGATAGCATTGACCATACATATATAATAAATTGCCTAAAACATTTTAACTTCGGTGAAGATTTTATTAAGTGGATACAACTATTCTATAAAGATGCAAAGAGTTGTGTTTCTAACAATGGATATTTGTCTGACTTCTTTCCTATTTTGCGAGGTGTCCGCCAGGGGTGTCCCTTGTCCACTTACCTCTTCATTATATGTATCGAGCTCTTATCATATAAGATAACAACTACTGAAGATATAAAAGGTATTACATATTCGAAACACGAATTTAAAAAGTCTCTTTTTGCTGACGATGCATCTTTTATCCTAGATGGTTCAATAAAATCATTTGAAGCTCTTGTTGATGTCTTAGATAACTATAGCTATATATCTGGATTAAAACTAAATTCAAAAAAATGCCAAGTTTTGCGAATAGGCAGTATGATTCATAATGAAGTAGTATACTTGAAAAAACGGAAATTTAAGTGGAGCTCTAGCGAAGCTAGCTCACTCGGATTTACCTTTTGCACTTACAATAGTCACATATACAAAGCAAATTTAGAACCCAAAATTGTTCTTTTTGAAAAATGTTTAAAACAATGGCAACATAGAAAACTAACGCTTATGGGTAAAATTACAGTGATAAAAAATTACGCTCTGCCAAAATTGATATATGCACTCTCATCTCTGCCTAACCCATCCCCTCAAACAGTAAAAAGAATTGAAAAACTTATGTACGAATTCATATGGGATGGCAAACCTGACAAAATTAAGAGAGATATTCTCACGATGGGGTATGAAAGCGGGGGTTTAAAAATGATTGATTTAGACAATTTTATAAATTCGCTAAAAATATGTTGGATAAAACGAATGATAGAAGCTGAAAATGACGCAATTTTAAGCAAAATATATATTAACAGTCTCAGCTCATTTGGTGGAAAACTTTAGTTTGAATGTAATATCTCCAAAGACGACATTTGTAGAATAACTCAAAATAGGTTTTTAAATGATGTTCTATTATCGTGGTGCAGATGCAAATCTAATGTTGTTATACAAAGTTACAGACATGAAATTCTGTGGAATAACAGTAATGTTAAGGCAGGTGTAAACACAATTATGTTTTCAAATTGGTTACACAATGGAATAAAAGTTTTAAAAGACATATATGATGACGCCTCAAAGAAGTTTTACCCATTTAATAGGTTACGAGAAATTTACAACCTACCCGAAGGTGATTTTTTAAAATATCTAACTTTGACACATAGTATACCACACTCTTGGAAAACCAATATTAAAAATGAAAATACAAATACGCCAAACCCAAACACCATATTAAGACAATTAATGAACACAAAACACACCAATAAATATGTATACAACTTACTTCAGAAAAAAGAAAACATCCAGATAAACAAAAATGGCCGTTTCCAATGCGGTTTGCTAAGCTCAACGCATTCTTTTGGCTAGATTTGGTAAAACTTCTCTCTTCTTTTGGCAGATAATCTTCTTTATTCCCCTCCCACGCAGCGAAATACCAAGCACCCATGTAATTAGATTTGGTCGGACACCAATGACCCATATGATTTGAAAACTTTCCGCACCAACCACCCATAGAAAAATATATTGCCTGCTGTCTTCCTCTCCCAGGTCTTTTTTTCCTGGAATAGCCCTTAAGATATTTTGAAAATGCATATATATTTGTATGTTTTATATCATTTCAACAGACAGAATTTGGGGCTAGTCAGTATATTATGTGTATGTGTGTGTCAAATAATTACATCAATATTTAACCTTGACAAACCTTTGACTCGGTCATATTCTCAAACATTGTACAATCATTTGTGCAACCTTAATAGGGCCAATTGAATGGCGGCCATCTTTGTCATGTGACCAGGAACATTTGTGCACTTTGTCCCCCCACTCTAGGGAGTCTACATATGAAATTTTAATTGATTTGGCCTAGTTGTTTCTGAGAAAAATATACTTAGATTATTGTGTAGCAGTGCAAAATGAGCGACCTTGGATTAAAGGTCAAAGGACAAATTGACCTTTGGTACCTACAGCACCCTAGATAAGCAGCGTATTTGCGTAAATACGCAATTAAAATCCTCAAAAAAGCAATTAAAATGAAATGTGTGCGTACCGAAAAGCAATTCTAACAATCGGTATGCAATTCCATGCGATGTCATTGCGTACCATTTGGTCCATTTCGTTTCCATTTGGGTAATAAACAAATGACAGTCGGGTATTGATTTTTTATACTAGCGAGCGAGCAATATATTTCTTTTTGTAAATAAAATATCAGTGCCCAGTCCAGTATTTCGCGGAAAAACACTATGATGAAAGTGAAACTTTGCAAAGTGTACACGCTCAAATGTCAACAATGGGATGAGATTTGCTTCAGGTACAATAAAATGAGCTTATTTGATACTTTAGAAAGGCAGACAATGGGAGTAAATAAATATGCAAACACATTCCCGATGGCTTCATGCAATATGAAAACGTGTAATCACAGAAAAAAACATGGTGTAAAAAAAATGAAAATAGGCAATTGTTTTTGCAAGTACGCAATTGAAGATAACCAGGTTGCGTAAATACCCAATTGACACAAAAGCTTGTCTAGGGCGCTGTACCTATCAGTAACCATTGTCTCATTAGGTGACACATATCTAGCAAGTATAATTATTTGTTTGTTTGGTTTGATACTTTACGTCCCAGTTAACAATTTTTCAGTCATGTCGGGACAGGTCTTCCTGCGTTGAACCAGTATTAAGCAGCAGATAAATTTTCTTGCTCAAGTGACTCTGCCGGCGGTGAGACTCAAAGCAGCAATTCCATCCCCAGTCTAACACTTTACCAACTGAGCCACTTGGTAGGGCTCACATCCACTATGCTACATACCAAGACCCAAGGTCATTGGCGTTTTGGTTCCAGAGTAGATTCTCTTGAACATTTGTGCAAACTTTCGTTCCCCCACCCTGGTAAGTCTCCATCTGAAATTTGAGTTGAATTGGTCCAGTGGCTTTAGACAAGATGTTTGAAAATGCTGTATGATGACGGACACATTAGTACGCTAATATACTGAGAGAAAAAAGCTTAGCAATATACTTTGAGTATTCACAGTTTAGAAGAAATAGGACTTTTAATTTCATGGTGTCAAAAATATATGTTGACAAACATTCACGAGTACGATGACATTAACAGGACACTAACAGGTTGACATTTCACATAATGTAAAGTCTGATTTTATGCCCCCTTGCTAAAACAGCTTATCTGGCAATAGTGCGAATAGTTTCAACTTAAAGTTTCATTTTTCTGTCCAAAGTTTAGATCCAAAAGCAAGAAAGTGAAAAAAGATTTAAAACTGAATCTTATGTTCACCCTTTTCGTACAGTTCTTAGTTGAAAATCACGTTTTTCCAAATTACCTCCCTTTCAATTGAATAACGTCTGGAATTAAAATGCTCAGCAGATCAAATCCTCACTTTGAAATCGCATATTGTTTCTTTTGACCACTTGTGGGTAGTCATTAGGCCATTTTCAAACAACTGACATGTTTGCGAACCTGCCAATTAAAAAGATCTAATGCTTCAACCATCACCTATGGGAAACCCCATTATAAATAATTGCTAAACCTTTTTTCCCTCAGTATAGCTCACCTGTTAGGTAACTAATGCCCCACACTTTTACTTAACACAAATAGGCGTAGGATAAAGACAGGATACAGTCTGAATTCCTTTATTAAAGCCTTAGTGGGTGCATAAAACTGGGTGCTCTGTGCGTGCTCCATATGCATTTGCAAAGGACCACATTGCGCCGACATTATAACTTAAAAATTATCTTTCCCTCAGTATAGATCACCTGTTAGCCTTTGGCTCAGGTATGCTAAAAATGAAAGGAGTTTGCAGCATGAGCAATGGAGAGGTTTTAAATATATGTGACCAAGACCTTTTGACTCCAAGGTCATAACAATGAACTAAAACTTTGTTTTCATCTACATACATGGGAAAAATGTAAAATATATTTCTAGAACAAAATAGGCAACCCTTACCTGGTCCCTGGAGGGGTTTTCCTCAGATCCCAGACCCTTATACAGCTGTCCAGCCCACCTAGAAAATAAGGGACACCTGTGTTTTAAAAATCTTTTCAGTCCAATTGTGACTGCACCACACGACAAATTTTGCAACATCTTTCCTAATTTTCGAAAAAAATAAGGTATGATATTTCATGAGAATCGTCTGCCAGCAGACGATTCTAATGAAATATCATGCCTTATTTGTTATTTTTGAAAAAGCAGCAAAATTTGATATTGTCGTCTGCTGCAAATTATAGGTGGCGCTTATGTGTTAAAAGTCATTTCAGTTCAATCACAATAAAACAAGATGCTGATCAGTCTGAAGAAGAAAGGTCTATATATGAGCCATGACATGTGATTTCCAACAATGTAGCATTTTGACAAGTGCAGACTCAGATGAGCCTGTGAAGCCTCCTTTTAAGTTTAGAAACTCCAAATGATTTTCAGACTGTAGCTTATCTCTCATAGAATATTTGAGCAACTAGCAAAGGCTCTTATCAGACTGCGCATATGCGCAGGCTGATCTGAGATTTTGCTGGTGGCACATACCATATTGTTGTAAATCTAATGTTGTGGCTCAAATGTGAGGGGGAATCCAGCATAAGGTACAAATTGCAATGTGCATACAGTGAAGATTCAAACCAGTCAGCGCATCCGCATAGTCTGATCAGAGTCTTAGTTTTCCATCTGAAGAAACGTTGGACCCTTGGCTACCCATAGAAAGCCCACCAAAGACTGATCAGACTACATGGATGTGCAGGCTGATCTGAGTCTTTGATGGGGGGCAAATGGCAAGTTATTGCTGGAATTTTGAAATTTACTATTCATCCTATAAAGAAAACCTTGGAGGAAGGTATACCAATTCCAGAAACGTGATTATGAATCTATGAGAACATGTGCATTCAGATATGCAAAAGAAAAATATTTCAATGGTCATTCACATTCTCGCTCTGTCAAGAGAACTTCAACCTACTACATTGTTTATTCATGATTAAGTGGATGCCCACATTCCATCAAAACTAGTCACTTCATGTGCTCAGTTCCACTGATAACCCCTGAAATAAAACGGTTCCCATGGAGGAATTAGAAAGCATGCAAAAGCGAGCTGCCAGATTTGTATTAGTGAACTACAACCATGAAACCAGGAGCATGACTCACATTAGGGTTGCAACGATATACTGATTCACTCGTAACAAATATTGTATCACAATAAACTTTTGGCTGTACCAGTACACAAGCCTTCCCTATGTGTCCACAAGCCAGTTTCCATAATTAAAGTGGAAGAAATCAGCCGCGTAATGTGTCTGACTACAGATGTCAGTCTGACTGCAAATCCAGGGGTAGCTAGTTCGATCTCAGACCGGTCCTGGAGATTGATCATGAAATAATTTCTACGGTCATTCCCCTCCCTCCCGCAGAGACATTCAAGAAGGGTTGTTGTCAGTTACAAGCGAAAGTATGTGTACAAAATACTGGTTAACGGCTTGTTCAAGCTTGCCCGGGAAAAAGTGTGGTTAGGTACACTGACCATCCCAACATGACCAAAGCTGTTTACTGGGACGTAAAGCAGCAAAACAAATTAACAAAAAACACTAAATCCTACGCTGGCACAGATATTTATAAAGGAAGCTTCTTTCCACTGAATATAAGAGATTCTAACCTCCTCCCACAATCGACAATCCTCTGCCAAAATTGCTGATGATTATACTTTTGACCTGCATTAAGCTATTATCAGTCTTGAAAACCATTTTTTTGTCTTTTTGATAGTAACTTTTTTACACAGGTTTTACTGTATCTTGACCACCTGCACCAGTATCACTGGCAGGTACCGCTCGTTTGGATGCTTTATTGAAATTTGGTGCTAAGGAAATTGGCTCAAAGAGTAAATATCTGTGTGACTTTGAACATACCTGAGGCTAATACTGAGTTTTCCTCATTAAAAGAGAGAGCATATACTGTGTCTGTGTGACCCCTAAACTCCTTAAGCAACCCACCATTTCTCAGGTCCCAGACCCTTACTCTTCTGTCTTCACCTTAAAATAATATAAAACAAGTAGCCCAATGGGCAACGATCGCTCATCATGGAGCCAGTATAATGTTTGTAGACACCATTTACCATGCTCAAAGGCAGATAACTCTGAACTTGAAACAGTGACCAGGAATTAATTCAAAAACATAAGATATTATACCAGTTCTAGTTATCTGCAAGTATTAAAAAGATCTGAATAAAAATTGAATTTGGCACCTGGTGAAAGTGTAGTTTTCGGATACTCAAGGGCAGCTAACTCCGTAGTCAGTTATGGGATCTGACCGAAATTCAAACTCATTCATACTTTTATGTATGTCCTGGTAACCTACAGGAATGAAGAAAATCAAATGAAAAATGAAGGTGCTAGAGTGGTCACAACATTATATAGTTATATTTTAGATGCTCAAGGGCAGCTAACTCTGTAGCTGGTGGATGGGTGTGGCGGAAAATCAAATTCATTCAAAATTTTATGGAAGTCCTTGTTACCTACAAATGAGGAAGATCCATTCAAAAATGAAGGTGCTCGAGTGGTCACAACAGATCTCCCATTGTAAGTCTATGCAGATTTTTTATGATGCTCAAGGGAAGTTAACTACACAGTCTAAAGTTGGTTCTACTTTAAATTAAACTCATCCAAGCCTTTATGGTTGTCCTTTTTTACCTGCAAGAATGAAGAAGATCCAATCAAAAATGAAGGAGCTAGAGTGGTCACAACATTATTCATTAATTTTTAAGATGCTCAAGGGGAGCTAACTCCAAAATAAAAATATGTGTTGGGATCTTGACGAAATTCAAACTCATTCAAGCTTTGATAGTTGTCCTTATTGTATGCAAGAATGAAGAAGATCCATTCAAAATTGAAAGCACTAGAGTGGTTGCAATATTTCTCCCATTATAAGTCTATAGGGATTTTTCCAAACACTCAAGGGCAGGTAACTCATAAGCCCCTGGTCAGATCCTGCTGAATTTCAAACCCATCCAAGAAATTATGGGTTTACTAGTTGCCTGCAAGAATGAAGAAGATCCAAACAAAAATGAATGAGCTAGAGTGGTCACAACATTATTCATTAATTTTTCTGACGCTCAAGGGCAGCTAACTCCGAAGTCAGTGATGGAATCTTGCTGAAATTCAAAGTCATCAAAGCTTTAATAGTTGTCCTTATTGTATGCAAGAATGAGTAAGATCCATTCAAAATTGAAAGCACTAGAGTGGTCACAATATTTCTCCCATTATAAGTCTATGGGGATTTTTCCAAATGCTCAAGGGCAGGTAACTCATAAGTCCCTGGTCGGATCCTGCTGAATTTCGAACCCATCCGAGATATTATGGGTTTACTTGTTGCCTGCAAGAATGAAGAAGATCCAATCAAAAATGAAGGAGCTGGAGTGGTCAAAACATTATTCATTAATTTTTCTGACACTCAAGGGCAGCTAACTCCGAAGTCAGTGATGGAATCTTGCCGAAATTCGAACCCATCCAAGCTTTTATAGTTGGTCTTGTTATCTGCAAGAATATAGAAGATCCATCCAAAAATGAAGGTACTAGAGTGGTCACAACATTTCTCCCATTATAAGTCTATGGGGATTTTTCCAGACGCTCAAGGGTAGCTAACTCATAAGTCCCTGGTTGGATCCTGCAGAATTTCGGACCCATTCGAGATTTTATGGTTGTCCTTGTTACCTGCAAGAATAAAGAAGAACAAATCAAAAATGACGGAGTTAGAGTGGTCACAAGATTTTCCCCATTATAACCCTATGGGAGCTATCTGTTGCCATGGAAACCAGAGTTCTGATTCGATCTTACCCAAAACCTAATGCAGTAAATCCCCCACCCCAATGATGCTCCTGATGAAATTTGATTATGATTGGCCTGCTGGTTTCAGAGATATTCATGTTTGAAAGTGTGGACGGACAGACTCACGGACGGACGCCGGCTCGAGTCCCATACTATAAGCTCACCCTGAGCCTTCGGCTCTGGTGAGCTAAAATAGGAGCATAGTCAAACTAGCTTAAAATGTGGGTCATAAAAACATTCCCCAATGTTAGTAAAAATATGACAATATTATAAATAGAGCCCCAAGAGGGTGCAAACCATACGCCTTTCAGATACAAGACATCTAATTTGTAAGTAGGCATTTTGTGTATCATCACTTGTAAATAAATATAAATGCACAAACCAAGTTGCTCAAAAATAGGTCATTTTACGCAGACTCTAAAGTGAGGAAACCATCAGCCAATAAGTAGATATAGAGCATATAATCAAAATCCACAATCAGACTTGACTGACAGTAAATGTTCTTAAATTTTGAATAATTTTCTCTTTCTGTTCTTAAAAAAATGTTGGTTTTCGGGGCTGAAAATCATAAATTTCTTGGCAGAATAGCAAACAGGGAAGACCCTGATCAGGCTGCTTCTTCAGAAGCAGTCTGATCTGGATCTGCCCTGTTTGCTTCTTCAGAAGCAGTCTGATCTGGATCTGCCCTGTTTGTCTAGACCATTTTGGCGGGCAACTAGTGTTCAAAATTTTAGAATATTTACCATCGGCCATTTTTGTCTCTAATCAAACTTGACTATAACTACATTTTTATGATCAATATCTATCATCAAACTAGACTAAGGCCATTTTTATCTATAATCAATCTTGACTTTGGCCTTTTATCAATAATCGAACCTCACTTAGGTCATTTTTATCTATCAACAAGTAGCCCAATGGGCAACGATCGCTCACCTGGGAGCCAGCTTAATGTTTGGAGATATAATAATTGATGATGCTCAAAGGCAGGTAACTCTGAACTTGAAACAGTGACCAGGAACTAATTAAAAAAAACATGAGATATTATGCCAGTCCTGGTTATATGCAAGTTTTAAAAAGATCTGAATAAAAATGGTGTAGGTGTATTTCAGATGCTCAAGGGCAGCTAACTCTGTAGTAAGTGATGGGTTCTGACCAATCCAATCTTTAATGTATGTCCCGATAACCTACAAGGATGAAAAAACTCAAATGAAAAGTGAAGGCGCTAGAGTGGTCACAACATTATACAGCTATATTTTAGACGCTCTAGTGCAGCTAACACTGTAATTGGTGATTTATTGGTGTGGCTGATAATCTAACTCATTGAAGCTTTCATGGGTGTCATTGTTACCTGCAAGACTGAGGAAGATCCATTCAAAAATGAGGGTGCTAGAGTGTTCACAAAAGATCTCCCATTGTAAGTCCATACAGATTTTTTATAACACTCAAGGGCAGTTAACTCAACAGTCTGAGGTTAGTTCTATTTAAAGTTCAAACTCATCCAAGTTTTATGGTTGTCCTTGTTACCTGAAAGAATGAAGAAGATCCAATCAAAAATGAAGGCGCTAGAGTGGTCACAACATTATCCATCAATTTTTTAGACGATCAAGGGGAGCTAACTCCATAATAGGTGATAGGATCTTGACGAAATTCAAAATCATTCAAGCTTTTATAGTTGTCCTTCTTATCTGTAAGAATAAAGAAGATCCTTTTGATATTGAAAGCACTAGTGTGGTCACAACATTTCTCCCATTATAAGTCTATGGGTTTTTTTCCAGATGCCCAAGGGCAGCTAACTCATAAGTCCTTGGTCAGATCCTGCAGAATTTCAAACTCATCCAAGCTTTTATGTTTGTCCTTGTTACATGAAAGAATGAAGAAGATCCAATCAAAAATGTAGACACTAGAGCGGTCACAACATTATCCATCAATTTTTAAGATGCTCAAGGGGAGCAAACTTCAAAGTGGGTGATGGGATCTTGACGAAATTCAAACTCATCCAAGCTTTAATAGCTGTCCTTATTGTATGCAAGAATGAAGAAGATCCATTCAAAATTGAAAGCACAAGAGTGGTCACAACATTTCTCCCATTATAAGTCTATGGGGATTTTTCCAATCGCTCAAGGGCAGGTAACTCATAAGTCCCTGGTCGGATCCTGCTGAATTTCGAACCCATCCAAGATATTATGGGTTTACTTGTTGCCTGCAAGAATGAAGAAGATCCAATCAAAATGAAGGAGCTAGGGTGGTCAAAACATTATTCATTAATTTTTAAGATGCTCAAGGGGAGCTAATTCCAAAATATGGGATGGGATCTTGATGAAATTCAAACTCATCCAAGCTTTCATAGTTGTCCTTATTGTATGCAAGAATGAGGAAGATCCATTAAAAATTGAAAGCACCATAGTGGTCACAACATTTCTCCCATGGGTTTACTTGTTGCCTGCAAGAATGAAGAAGATCCAATCAAAAATGAAGGGCAGCTAATTCCGAAGTCAGTAATAGAATCTTGCCGAAATTCAAACTCATCCAAGCTTTTATAGTTGTCCTTATTGTATGCAAGAATGAGGAAGATCCATTCAAAATTAAAAGCACTGAAGTGGTCAAAACATTTCTTGCACTATAAGTCTATGGGGATTTTTCCAAACGCTCAAGGGCAGCTAACTAATAAGTCCTTGGTCCAATCTTGCCGAATTTGAACTCATTCGAGATTTTATGGTTGTCTTCTTTACCTGCAAGAATAAAGAAGAACCAATCATAAATGAAGGCGCTAGAGTGGTCACAACACTAATTATTGATTTTTCACATGCTCAAGGGCAGCTAACTCCAAAGTCAGTGATGGAATCTTGTTGAAATTCAAACCCATCCAAGCTTTTATAGCTGACCTTGTTACCTGAAAGAATGAAGAAGATCCATTGGAAAATGAAGGTACTAGAGTGGTCACAACGTTTGTCCCATTATAAGTCGATGGGGATTTTTCCAAACGCTCAAGGGCAGGTAACTCATAAGTCCTTCGTCGGATACTGCCCAATTTCGAACCCATGCGAGATTTTATGGGTGTCCTTGTTACCTGCAAGAATAAAGAAGAACCAACCAAAATTGAAGGAGCTAGAGTGGTCACAAGGTTTTCCCCATTATAACCCTATGGGAGCTATCTGTTGCCATGGAAACCAAAGTTCTAATCTGATTACGATCAGCCAGCTGATCTCAGAGATATTCATGTTTGAAAGTGTGGACAGATGGACGGACAGACAGACGGACGGACGCCCACTCGACTCCCATCCTATAAGCTCACCCTGAGCTCTGGTGAGCTAATAAGGCATTCATGAAGAAATGCATATATAAGAACTTTGTCATAGTTGGCTGAATAAAGTGTCTACTCTGAAGAAATGGTTTAATACCTGAGGAGGCTAGCATTGTACCATTCGGTGAAAATGCCAAGGCAAGGACAGAGCTCTTATGACCTGAAAGAAGGCGTACTGACTTTCCCTCCTGTACACTCCACATACGCACAGTCTTGTCACCAGAACCTGTCGCTATATAGTTAGAGTTGGGATGAAACCTGACACACTGAAAAAAACACACAAGAGAGCCAAGAGGGCCCTAAATTGCCACAGGTAACAAATAACACAGATAACAATATTTTTCAGTTTACAATTATAAATATTTTCTTACCCATCATTTTTAACATATGTTTTGGGTGCTCAAAAGAACCGTCTCATTGAGACGGTTCTTTTGAGTACCCACAACATATGTTTTGGTTGAGAACTAAGAAAGTTAATTGTTCATAGGCCTGATCTCTCACCTGAAATTAAGGGCATCACTTTTCAAGGGATCTCAAACGGTCTCCTATTCAATCTGCCCAAATTTTGAGAGCCTATGGCTTGGATTATGCATACATGTAGTTGATAACTGTGTTTTTACGCTTAAATTAAAACCTGGCATTCAGTGCATAGAACAAAATTAATATATTTGGAAAATATTGCATATAAATTCCAGGACCTCAGTGTTTAGAGACTGTGGGTGTTTTTGTTTTTTTAATTTTTTGGCAGAAAGCCAAGGTTTTGTCAGGCATTCATCTAAATACATGGAAAAATAATGTTTGCAGAATAAACTTGATATGAAAGTGTTGTGTTTGCATAGAGCTCTGATCTAAAATATTTCATTGTTTTTGGTAAATTAACTTTTGACTTTTACCACATAGATTTTACCTGTTCTTTTTATGGTTCAATCAGTCTGACCTGTTCACTGAGGTGTATCATAACTACATGTACATATACTGTATACATGCCATTGTAAAGGGATATTAAGCAACAGGTTTGAACAATATTACTGATGCGATGAACTTTTATAAAAATTTGTTTTTTAGCATTCTGACAGCCCACCCACTCCACTCATTGATCAAGCATGCCATTTTATATGATGTGTAATGTAAAACAACAACTGTATGCAAGAGGATTAGCTTGATCAATGGGAGACAGCACTTCAAAAAACCTTTTTTCTATTTCCTGTATGTTGAAAGCTTTTAAAAGGTTCTCTTAAAATGTTGTGCAAAAGAATTTTCAAATATTTTTCCCCTCATTTTCATTGACTATGTACAGGAAATCGGTATTTAATAGTTTTGTGTACAGTAAAACCTCAAAATTTGAACTCGATTGTTCGAAATTCTTGCTTATTTAAATACAATCGAAATACTTGCTAATTTAAATACAATCAAAATACTTGCTAATTTAAATTAAATTTTGGACACAGAGAATAGGGCCTATTTATGGACTATTCTAATAACAGACTATAAAAACATGATGTTTTGGGCCCGTAAAAGAAACGCCTCCCCGAGACGTTTCTTTTATGCACGCAATACCAATGTTTTATATGAAAAAAAATGAAAATAATCATTTATAGGGAGTAAAATACTTTTATGTCTACCTTCCTATAATTGAACTACTGAAAATTCAAAATAAAACCTCTAGGCCAGAGGACCTCCAATTTACAAGAATCAACTGTACTTAACTTACATCCACATCATATGTATGGCCAACAAAGCTCCTGAGAGGATAAGTTCTTTCTGTACACCATAATTTAGCTGTCTGGTCATGGGAGCAGCTAGCAAAGTAATCACCAACAATACTGAAATACATTAACACCACAGGTTTAGATAAGCAAAATTTTTGAAAGTAAAATTGTAATTATTTTCTTACCCATCTGTTTTAACATATGTATTGGGTACTCAAAAGAACCGTCTCATTGAGACAGTTCTTTTGAGTACCCACAACATTTGTTTTGGTTCAGAAATAAGAAAAATAATCTTTTTAACGCACACTTAACTAAAGGCCTGTATTCTACCTCTCAATATATACTAATGCTCTATATGACCTGTAACAGTGAGTTGTAAGCTTAAAACATTTGATCCAGCACATAGACTAGTCGGTGGGGCTTCAAAAATAGGCTAACCTTGAACTAATTGCAACAGAAATGCCATTAGTTTTATTTGTTATAGTAATATGCCTTTGATCACATACTAAAAGTTGCAAGTCCTATCTGGTGGGGAAGTGCTCATATTTTCGACTTTAAATGATCACTTTTATGCTTAAAGTGGCCATTGAAGATCATTTTTATTCAATGGGTCACATCTTCTGCAGTTGTTTTAAGTCATTAATGCTTTAATTATGGAATTTGATTAGATTATATGAGTAATACACATTATACATATGTTATTAAAAACATATGAAAGCATATAAAATGAGCCAAAATGTTGAAAAGCAGAGGTTGAATTACCCCACCCACCAATATATTAAAATTAGAAGCACAATAGTTCTGTTTACATTTCTATTACAATATTTTATTATTATTTTAACATTCATAACAAGCTGATAACCCATAGTGACTCTCACAATAAATACACCAGTTGTTGTTGTAGTAGTTGCTGTTGTTGTTGTTGTTGTGATTGGACGATGTAGCTTTCAACAGGGTTTTTTCTCAATCATACCATGATCGTCTGTTAACATTGCTCTGTTCCATTAGTGGTTTATGCGTACTTAGTGAACACTGTGTACTGTCATCAGTAACTGAAAATCATTGGCAGGGAGAGAATAATCTTTATGAAAGTATGTAACCTTATAAAGATTAAAGCTCACATCCCCTCTATTGCTGTCCATACATTTAAAAGTCAGATTATCAATCAGACTCACTACTAGTCAAGGAGCTAAATATTCGAAAATTCGATTGGCACAATTTTCCTGCCAGAAAAGGTTTGACTTTATTAGTTAAGACTAGCCTTTTACAACATTTCTAGACACGTTGTATGGTTAAATTGTGGTAGCAGTTTTCAGGAGGATACGTCATTTACACCTACCCCATTCTTTTACTTTTAAAACTAAATTGCGACATTTGAATAAGAAATGGTATCCAGGTGGTGTCCAGCTGATGCATAGTCTTTCCTTACTATCCACAGCTTTCTTTGAGGCCTAAACAAGTATCAAAATAAATTGTATGCTTCCAGAAACACACCTTTATGTTATTTATGACATTTACGTTACATTTCCAACTACATCTTATGAAATCATTAAAAATGTGTTCAAGTTTCATCTGATAAGCTTTATAATGAGTATTTTGGTTTTAGATACCACATTCCTAAACGACAATTAACTGACTGTTTCAAAACTACAAGCAGCTTGTTTATATCATAAATAATTTAAGAATTATAAGCTGTTGAATATATGATGATCCAAAATTAAATGTTGAATATAGTAATAACCTATTCATTTTTAAAACTATGTTATGCTATCTATTAACTTTTAAAACCCATATATGAGCATTTGATGGATTATCCCGATTAAAAAGCTATATATAACATTGTTTTTGGTGTAAAGTAGCATTTTGTTGCTTGTACGGAAATATGTAACATACATAACAAACTTTGAGACTTGCTATATATACTGCTAAATACCTTATCTTATAGATCATATGTTTTTTATTTATTTCGTTTCATAACTTTTTGTGTTAAATATATAACAAGATACCAGTTTGTCCTAAAATAATTATCAGTTATTCTCAAGAAATTATATTTATACACTAAAGTCGATATATCTACACGCATTTACATTTGTGAAATAGTAAACTTTTGAACGTTTTTTATCTATTAAAAAAAAATCATTTGGATTTGTCCAAAGTTAAAGATTTTAAAACTCATAACAAATAAAAGGATAGTTCTTTAATAACAATAGAAGAATACATTCCCATTTTCTGTCAAATATATCAAAGTAGCATATATAACCTTATAAAATATATCATAAGAACCAAAGTTTGTCCAAACTGTTTAAGACTGTATAGTGTATATATTGGGCCTGAAAAGCTAATATATGTGTGGATGTAGATTGTTGTAATATTTATCAGAAAAATAACTTAATTGAAAGAAATCTAATCATTTATTTAAAAAAATATTTTTGTGTACCCAGTTTACTGTTGTTCACATTCTACAAACATAATCAGTAACATGATACAGCCTGTTTCCTTGTATATGGAGGTCAATTTACGTAAAAAAACTGCTAATTACTAAATGATTTTAGAAAGGTGGTAGCATACAATTTTCCTTTGCTTACATTCCAGATAGAATCAATCATCTAAGAGTTGTTAGAATAAACTTTGATATATGTTACATTAGATATTATGCATTATATGTGTCTGTAGTCAGTTATTTTAAAGAGACTGTCTCAAAAATCAAACTGTATACTGACATCTTTATGGGTATGCAGAGGGTGACACATTACTTGTTTTTAGCTTTTAAAATGGTTTTAGTTTATTTTCAGCATACCTTTCATTGTTTAATTAATAAAGCTGCATATCACACCAACTTAGTACTTCTGATCATTTGCTTAATCAATAACGCTTTATAAGGAGATGTTTTATTTAGAAGAAAACATTTCCCTAAAAATGGAGTAAATCAGGTATAATGGTTGGTTTTACAAAATGGCAATGGTCCCATTTGATATGATCATATTCAAGGAAACAGGTCGATTGTTATTTACGAAACCAATTGAAATCTTCAAAACTTTATCGGTCAGAATTGTCAGGCTGAAATATACCTGATGACATTCAAGTTGTTAATGTCAAATAGATTTAACAATGTTCTTTCATAATGTTAGATGGAAAAGCTATATATTAAAAAAAAACGTGCAGTCATGAGATCTTACTTAGATTTAGCAAATAATGCTTATATAGCTGATGCTAATTTCCACTATACAGAATGTGGTATGGCCAAATTATTACAGGAATCTTGTAAATGGAATCCTTGATAACAAAGCGTTACATGCATATAAAACATTAGACTTAATGAATAAGTGGGATAAAATCAAAATCAACACAGTTTTTTTTTTTTACTGTAATATGTTTCAGAAATGTTTTCCTTCTTCAGACAGTAAACAAATGCACTACATGTGAGCAGCAAAGGCTCTCATAAGACTGCCCATCTCGTAAATAGGAAATTATGTAAATGCGCCCAAAAATGCTGAGGGTATTGATCAATAGACACACGAAAAAAATATCAACTGTTCCAACAAACATTAGCATTAAGAGGCCCCTTATTTCAGTACAGTCATTGTCACCAATGATAGACTTACATGTAATGTCTAGAAAGTGCACATGGACTTAAAGAAAGTATATATACATATCGTATTTGCCATGCTTGTTTTTGTTCAATCCTATTTCTTTTACTTGTGCATTGTATTAAGGTTATTATAAATCTCAGAGGTTGATAAAGCAATGTTTCTATTGTCATTTGTGTTATGTGTGTATAATATAGTATATCAAATACTCGATACCATGTCGAATTGTTCTTTGACAGTAGTAAAAGTATGAATTTCGTTACCTTTAGATGAAAAAAATATTGTTGAACACTTTTTATGTAATTTATACAAGCTCAAATGAAAATTTGGAGCAGCAAAAGAGATTTTGGTCCTTGTCGCACATGGCAAATGCAACTTTAATCACCCATACTGATGCAGCGGAGATAGCATTCTAAAATTTGGCCTGTGTCTTCATTTACACACTTACTTTATGTATAGGAAAAGCAAAGGTTCTGTTGTGTCTAACTACACATTTTCATAGGCTCGCCTGCTCCTTCATTGCTCAACACTGGGTTATGAACTACATTTGTTTTATATCAATGTTTCATTTAACTTAAGCTGTAGCCAGTTAAAAAATATCTTGTATATATCATTCCAAATACAAAAAGAAGGAAACACAAATGTTTCAGAAAGATAAAAAGATATCATGTAAGCATTTAAGAAACATAATTTGATCATAAAATATAAGTAGTTTCTAAAAATGCTGTTTATATATTTGATAAAACACTCTGACTTGAAATGGTGTTTTATGTGATTTAGGTTCAAGTTTCTTCCTTTTTATCATTAATGCTTTGTTGGGTTTTATTCTTAGTTACTTGTTTTGTCAAATAATACAATATTCATCATTTTTCTCATTACTGGGCACAGCAATTTACATATATTAGTAGTGTGAACTCATAAAGTGCTGTTATTGCATTAAAATATTGCATTTAATAGAAAGTAACGTATATAACTGTAATCACAGGTGTCTAAATTAGGTAAAATCATATTGCTAATCATTTGCTTTCAATTAAAAGATAATATTGATATGTAAGAATAAGGAATAAATTGATATAATAACACTATAGGATTTCCTATTATTTTAGGGTAATGTAGTGATTGTTGCTATTGCAGGGTATCCCCTCGGCCGCTAAAGAGCTAATATACTTTATTATGTGACTAGTATAATGTGGTTTTAGAAAATAACAGTCTACAAACCTGATTCCTAAGAGGTATTTTGGCAGCCTATGGTCTAAAGATAGTGCTGCATTAAATAGTAATACATTTGAAAGTAAGTAACATATATAACTGTAATACCATATGGTATGTTGTTAGGTCATTAAGTCCAATCACAACAACCTCAACACTGTTAAAATAATACTTATATGTTGTAATCGAAAAGTAAACAGAACTATTATGTTTCTAATCTTAATATAATTGTAATATGGTGGGTGGGGTAATTCAACCCCTGATTTTTAACATTTCGGCTCATTTGATATGGTTTGATATGGTTTTTATCATGTGTAATACTCATATAATCAAATCACATGCTATAATCAATGCATAAAGAACTTAAAGGGGACAGCAACCCTAATAATAAGTATATTCTATCAGAAAGAGCTCTACGAACCATGAATTTTGATACAAGTATCATCAAAATCGGTTGAAAAATTGGAAAGCTATGAGCATTTCAAGAATGCAATTGGCCGACATTTAGCCACCATTTTGAATATTTAATTAGTATTCAGAATTTTTTCAACTGCCTAATTTTCAGTTATTACTACTATCACATCATCTGTGTTTCAGCAGATATGTAGCTTTATACACAAGGAAAATGTTTCATTAAATATAAATGCAAATAATCCATTGGTTTGTCTTTTATTTTGATTACGCATATCTAATTAGGCTGAGTGACGTCACTAAGCCTACAATATGGCCGCTCCATTACAGTCCATTTGCAAATATTCAAACGCCCACAACTTCCACAATTTTCAACCGATTTAGATGAAACTCGTATCAAAATTCATGGTTTATTACGATCTTTCATATAAAACATAGTAATTATCAGGGCTGCCGTCCCCTTTAAAACAACTGTAGAAGAAGTGTCTAAATGACTGAACAATAATCTTCAATGGCCAATTTAAGCATAAAAGTGATCATTTTTAAGTCGAAAATATATATACTTCTCCACAAGATAGGACTTGCAACTTTTAGTATGTTGCTCAAGATAACCCAAACAGTCGCAAGATTGCTGAAAAAATTATGTTGCAATTAGTTCAACCTTATCAGTTCTACTGATTAGACTAACATGAAAATTTGGTTCTTATCGCATTGGTAAGCATGTTTATTTGTTTTGATGCTTTACATCCCAGGCAACAATTTTTCAGTGTTGTCGGGAAAATTCCCTGTCTTCATGGGTTATCGGGCCTGATCTGGTTTCAATCTGTTTTTGCAAGGGTTAGTATAAGATGATTTGTTTGTTTAATTCTTTGCGTCCTATCAACAATCTTTCAGTTATAGAGGGACGGGTCTTTGTGGGTTGAACCAGCACTAAGCTAGGATTAATGTGTCTTGCTCAAGGACACAACGCAGTGACGCCGGTGAGGCTCGAACCCGCGGCCCCTCGGTCTCGAGTCAAGCACTCTACCACTGAGCCACTGCGCTTCCATAGTAGAAGATGACAAAGAAGGCAATGAGTTAAATGGAATAAATAATGCCCTACCTTGTGTCTACATCCCACACAGGATAGGAATGTCCTTTGTAAATTACGACGTTCTTCTGTTGTTCGATATCCCACAGTCTCACTGAAAATATAGGAAATATTTATCTTTACCTTGCTAGCGATGACTTTTGGCTTTTGCTGTTAACCTTTTCCAAACCATTTGACACTCTGATAGTGTTACTGAAAGAATTTTTTAAAAATGTTTACTTTGAAAAAAGTCAGCCATTGATTTATGATATAAAATTTGGTTTCTCTAAACCTTGAGTGCAACTTGTTAAATTTTAGAATGTGCTTAAAGGGTACCAGAAATGGATTTCATACTTATTGTCTTTAATCTATGTATTATTCCACTTATTGCCAGTGGAAGAATTTCAGAAAACATCTGCTCTTGCTTGTAAATTCAATAAAGGACCTGAGTTTACCTCTTTGGATAATTTCCGCCTGTATTCTCAGGTAGACGTAATAGAAGCCACACATTTAGAGCCAGCTGTCTGCTACAGAGCAATTACATGATAAATACACTGTGCTTTTGATTGTCTAAGCTATTAATTAATTTTCCATTTACACAATATAGGCCATGGCACGAAAAACCCTTATTTTGTTGCACATGAACAACAAAGATGCAGACCACCCTGGGCTACTTTACAGGCTGATCATGCCTTTATTAGTCAATCATTGGAAAGTATGAAAACTAAACTTGTCTTTGCAAATTTTCCAAATTTTAGCTAGTCTCTATAGCTGAGCATAGTTCTTCTCGCTACAAGATGCATATAGCAGTGCATAGGTATCTGTAATAAAAATCTGATTGTTTGATTTGATTCTTTACGTCCCATCAATAATCTTTCAGTTATGTAGGGACAGGTCTTCCTGGGTTGAACGAGTACTAAGTTAGGATAAATGTGTCTTGCTCAAGAACCACAACGCAGTGACGCCGGTGAGGCTTGAACCTACGGCCCTTCGGTCTCGAGTCAAGCACTCTACCACTGAGCCACTGCGCTCCCTCAATAAAAATCTTAATTTCTGTAAATATATGTCATGTATATGTATTATGTTCAGTTGGTCCACCTGACACTGGTTTCTTAGTTTGAAAAGTGCACGCTACCATTTATAAGTTGATATATTTATTGCGCTTTCATTTGGTAGTGTCCTCTGTTTATAATTTTGCAAAAGGTTTGGACAAGGATCAGACCCTATGAAATTTCCACCTGATCTGAATAAAAAAAAAATCTGAAAAAGTTCATCATAGAAAAATATCCGCAAACCATGAAAATCATGAAGAAAAACCAACTAAAATGTGTCCTTTGTGTGATATTTTTTATTTATACTAGCAAACATTGTAGACCGTAATGAGATGCCTCATTTTATTGCACCCATTTACTCAGTCTCTTTTCATTCCGTTGGACTTTCACAGACATGTTGATAAGATAAGTATGGAATGCACTTTTTGTCTTTTTGTATTTTACCGCTTTTATGTAAATGCTCGAGCAATGAATTGTCGGGCGACAAACTTGTCTTCTCTCATGGGCGGATACAGAGGGGGAACAGGGTGTCCGGACCCCCCCCCCCCCTTGAAAAATCACAAAAATTTAGGGTTTCTAAGCACTACTGGTCAGGAACCTCTGAGAAGCTACCAAGCCAGCATTCAATGTTGGGCCATTATCGGCCCGCCATTTAAATGGCGTTTCACTGTCGGGCCAATGATGGCCCACTAATAGTGGTATTTTGATCCTCCCTCCCCTCATCAAAAAAAAAGTTGTCAAAGTTGGACCCCCTCTGACACAACTTTCTGGATCCGCCCATGTCTCTGCTTATATAAGGCCAAGTGCAAATAAGGTGTGACATTTTGGTAAAAAAATTTTGTGTGTAGAATGCATGTGTTCATGTATTTTCTCAAGCAATATACATTATATTTCATGGAAAATAGGGTTTCTTTTGAGGAAATTAATGTATAATGGGAATAAATTACATGTAATTGAGAAAAATCCTGCAAGATTGTGACTATACTAAGGTTTGTTTTAGAGAAGATTTGTGCCCTAACTCAATAATTAGGCATCTGTTTTCACTTCTGGTGGCAAAGTATGGTACCTGACAATATTTTGAACACTGTTTTAGGGGTATTTTATTATTTTTGTACAAAATTATGACAATTTACACCCAAGAAAGGTAGTTAAAAATGAATATGGTCTTATTAAATTCTACTGCTTACACAAGAGGCAATATTTATTTGATGTAAGTACTTCAGCATATACTCTGATGTTGCAGCAAACAACAGTGAAAATTTGGTGTTCATGTCTTCTGTATTTTTCCAGTGATTTTAAACTTAAAAATTGGTCTGGAACATCCAGATTGCCGTTACTGTTGGGACACATTAACTACATGATATTTCTTAATATATTAAAGCTGCATAATCTGTAACTTTTGATATTTTCATTTTAAAAATAATGTTTCTATTTTTCAAGACCACAGTAAAAATACTAAATTTCAGGTATACATTTTACCTTTTTCGTAATAATTAACAAATAATAGTGCCAAAACAACAGCATTTATGTTAAAAATCAACTGTCTAGAATTATTGGAGGGACGCAAATAATTACAAACAAGAGAAAATACACCTGTTTTTATAAGATTATTCACTTTTCATGCAGTTTTCAGCTGTAGAAATTAGATTTATTGTGACAACATAACTTTATTCTACTTTTGCAAATGATTAAAAAGAAAAACATTTTTTTTCGAAAAATGTTCATAGTTACAGAGTATGCAGCTTAACCAGCATATAAAAAATCAGCTGTGTATTTCCATTGCTGGAAATATTCACAGAATGTTTATTTACCAAAATCCAAAGAAAAACAACAGTATTTAACCAAATTACACCAAGTGACCCTGCTTCTTGAACACCCAGTATTTTAATAAAAACAGTCATTGTGAAATTTAGAATATTTTGTTTTGGCAACGTTTTGCTGTACAATAGACAAAAAAGAGACAATGGTAACAAAATTGATACTGACCAGAGATATACTGAGACAAAAATTTCAAGGAAAACTTTCATGTTGGACAATATACGAATGGTAAGAAATGGCCATAACACCAATTATGTAGCACAGTTTCTGTGATATTGGGATATACTATTGGAAAGTAAGGTATTTTATGTTTCTTTATGAAAGTAAGTAATGGTGCAAAGATCAGGGATCGATACAATCAAGTACCACACCTGACCCAGGATACCAATGGGAAAGTGACAAACTCACAGAAGACACCACAAACAAGAGCCAAGAGGTCAGCCCTTTCCCAGCAGGTGACCACAAAGCACATATAAACAGACGCGCCTAAAACATAGCAAACACAAGACAGAACAAAAACATAAAAGATCCACAAAAGAAGTACCGCCTTGGAACGGTCAGTAAAATATTTTACTGGAGGGCTTAAACCAGTTATACGGCGCCAACCTCACCCTTGACCCAGATTTGGTTCCATTCAATGGTTTACCTAATTTAAACCTTTTTCAAGAAATATGAGTGGCATTAAAATGGAGGTATAAGCGTTACAGTTGGGACAATTTTCAAAATTTACCGGGGTATATCAGGATCTTGTTAGACCATACTTATCAAGTTTCTTATGTCCTCTGTGACTAAAGCTTTCTGTAAGATGTGTTAGGTCATTGTTTACCCATTACAAAGCTTTTGTAGCACCAACAATATGATGCATGAGAAATTGTCCCAACAGTAACGGTCCAGTAATAGCACTCTTAAGCATTATACACATAGATTTTGTATTTGTTTTTGTTGCTTAACGTCCCATGTCAACAGCTATGGTCATTGCGGGACGGTCAGTTCACTTAACCACACTTTTTCCTGGGCAGGCTTGAGCAAGCGGTTAACCAGTAATTTGTGCACATACTTTCGCTTGTAACTGACAACAACCCTTCTTGAATAAATCAGCGGAAGGGAGGAGAATGACCGTAGATTACAAGAAAAACAGAACACTGAAATGGATAGCTATGCCCTATACTTATGATTTGGAATGGTTAAATAATAAACTTGTCCACAAGAAAGTTTGAGAATACAAATGTATGTCGGATATGCGCCAGATTATAATACTGTTTTGGGGTTACGCTTAGACGTTGAATTATGTCCTGAAACTGATAATTCCTATATAGTTGTTATAAAATTATGGTTCTAAGAATAGTATAGAAGGGAATAAATTGTTTTTGCAAGCAATGCCCACATCTTGTTTTGGAATTAAAAGCTAAGAAAACAGCCGTTACTGTTGGGACATTTTCCGTTACTGTTGGGACATGACAATGTAGTGCAGATATATGGTTTATATGAGTAGTCACAGAAAGCTTCTGCTGCATATAATAACTGGCCTCCATCGAGGAATGCAAAGACTGGCAAATGAAGCTGTAAATACACTATCTGCAGATGCAAGTTAATAAAATAAAAACTTTGGTGAACACTGCTACTGTTGGGACAAATTTTGGCCTGGTGCAAATGGCTCAGTAAACAAAGTAACATGGAAAGAAAGTGACAGGAAGTGTAAAACTAGTATCTGTGATCTATATACAATATTTCAGAGTACTTCAGTATCACCAAACCCTTTCCTGGTAAATACAGCTCATGCCTTTAGATACATGGGGTTGAATTTGACTTTTTGGCCACTTTTGGTTATTTTCTGAAAAAATTTGCCAAAAAAATAATTTCTTGATTTTTTCAAATCATTTAATTTAATTTAATGCTTTATTTATTTTACAAGGATTCCAAACAGCCCAGGGGCTACTAGTTGGTCTCCTTACATATAACATAACAATTAAACAATATAACAATATATATGAAGACACGGACATACATACATACATACATACATACATACATACATACATACATACGTTCCTACGTACGTAAGTACGCATTCACGCACCCACGCACGTACATACATACGTGATACGTACGTACGAATCTGCTAGACAGACAGACAAACAGACAGACAGACATACAGACAAGTAGACAAAACAAGACACAAAAGGGTAGAGAGAGGACATAGAGCAGTCACCCTATTAAGACAGTGGATATTAGATAGTGTTTAATGACAATGTTGCGCCAGCAGTGCTAATGGTAGCGAGTCTTCAAAAATTATTGCTGAAATATAAACGGCAGCATCTTTAAATAACTGATGTTGAACGTCAGTTATCGAAATATGCTATTTACAAGCCATCTCATGTTTAATAATTCTATGTCGTGACGGCGCAACCACACTGATGCACAAATTATCCGAAAAAAGGAAAAGAAAAGCCTGATAGGAGGACATTTTGCGGCGTTCAGGTTTCTCATACTTCTTTGAATAAACATTAATTATCGGTTGAGGTGTCAATTAATTCTTGGAAAGTATTAAAACGTTTAGTTGAGTCTATATATTTGAATACATCATCTAGAATTGAAATATTTTCATCATACGATGCGTCTATGGAGCCTTCTAGGAGTACTTTACATACATACTTAGGCATCAATGTAATAAATGTATTATGATTAACGTTTTGAAATAGTTTATTTGATATATTTTCAAGTAGTAATCGTCTTTCATTGTTAAATTTAGGGCTAATTAGAAAATAGTGTTCTTCTGATTCTGTGGTTCCTCCACAATCTGGATTGGAACAGCTGGGAGAGTCTACAAGATTGTAGCGGTGTAAATGAGAATTTAGGCGGCTAAGGCCTAATCTTATTCTACAATGATTTACTTTACTAAGGCCATGACCATAAGAATACAGTTTGTTTTGAACTAGTGGCTCATATAAGGATCTAATTCTTGATTTAAAGATATTCAGGGACTGTAATTGTTTTACATCGTTTGGTAGTTTATTCCAATCACGAATTGTCTTTGGAAAATAAGATTTGGAAAAGGATTCCCTATGAATAAATGGTACAAGGAAGGAGTTGTTTCTTCGAAGCTGATAGTTATTTGTATTATGTGGTATTAAGTTACATAATTGTTTTAAGTATTGGGGGGTTAAGTCATTTAATATTTTATAAAATAAGACAAGCCTGTGACTTGTTCTTCTATTTTTTAATTTTGGCCATCCTAACTCTTTTAATAGTTTTTCATTGCTGGTGATCCTGAATGCACCAGTACATAATAAGCTGGCTTTCCTTTGTAGTTTGTCAAGTTGTTCACTTTCATACATGGTACAAGAATCATAAATAACATCACAATAATCGAGTAAGGGAAGTATCATGCTTTTGTATAGCTTATCAAGGCAACTTCTTGGTAAAATATGTTTTGACCTACGCATCATTGAGAGTCTTTTTTCCGCTTTGGCCAGAATTTCATTTATATGAGATGACCAAGACATGTTGTTACTAATCGTTAATCCCAAGTGTTTATGATTATTTACTTCGGAAAGTTTTGTGTCATTTAGAAGAAAGTCAGGATGCATTGCACGTGTTTTTCGTTTAGATACTATAATATATTCGGTCTTTAGTGCATTAAAAGTAATTAACCATTGGGTACCATAGATGGAAAGTTTGAGCAAATCATCGTTTATTACTTTAAAATCATCATGGCTATCCAGACATTTTTGTATGGATGTGTCATCGGCAAACAAGTTAACGTTGCATTGTAGGTCATTTATGATGTCATTAATATATATTAACAAGACCAAACTCTGCTCTGGACCTGCGTCGCGGGAGCAAATCGTCAATGTGTAAACAGTCAATATGCAAAGATCAAATAAACAGGAATGAAATCAGATTACACCCAAATTTCGCAATGTAATCTACAGTAAGCATTTCAGATGGAAAAAAGTCTATCAAAAATGAGATAAAATTTATGAAACGTGCACAATATAGGAGGTACATCTTAAATATGTGAACAATCATAAGGCAACGTTTGAATTAAAAGGAATGAAAACTTTTGGAGTTACAGATTATACAAACTTGTCACCCCTAAAATGTTGCAGATGGACGGACAGATGGGAAAATATCTAGGTTCAACACCCATCAAAAATGAGAAAAAAACAATGAAACAATCTCACAATATAGGAGGTGCACATTTTCAATGTGTGAACAATCATTATGCAAAGTTTGAATATAATGGAATGAATACTGTTGAAGTTACAGATTACACAAACTAGGCACCTCCAAAGCATTTCAGATGGAGAAAAATGTCTATGTTCAACA
Source organism: Loripinus fragilis (assembly GCA_964019695.1). NCBI lineage: Eukaryota > Metazoa > Mollusca > Bivalvia > Lucinida > Lucinidae > Loripinus > Loripinus fragilis. The sequence goes on from OZ026519.1 coordinate 77,493,215, forward strand.
CCCATCAAAAATGAGAAAAAAATTATGAAATGTGCACAATATAGGAGGTGCACATCTTCAATGTGTGAACAATCATTGTGTGAAGTTTGAATATAAAGTAATGAATACTGTTGGAGTTACAGATTACACAAGCTAGGCACCCCTAAGCAATGCGGATGGAAAAAATGTCTAAGTTCAACACCCCTCAAAAATGAGAAAAAAATAATGAAACATGCACAAAATAGGAGGTGCACATCTTCAATATGTGAACAATCATTTGCCAAAGTTTAAATAAAAAAGAATAGAAACTTTTGAAGTTACAGATTACACAAACTAGGCACCCCCTAAGCATTGCTGATGGAAAAAATGTCTAAGTTCAACACCCCTCAAAAATGAGAAAAAAATTTATGAAACGTGCACAAAATAGGAGGTGCACATCTTCAATATGTGAACCATCATTGTGTGAAGTTTGAATAAAAAAGAATAAAACGTTTTGGAGTTACAGATTACACAAACTAGGCATCCCCTAAGCATTGCTGAAAGTAAAAATGTCTAAGTTCAACACCCCTCAAAAATGAGAAAAAATTATGAAACGTGCACAAAATAGGAGGTGCACATCTTCAATATGTGTACAATCATTAGGCAAAGTTTGAATAAAAAAGAATGAAAAGTTTTGGAGTTACAGATTACACAAACTTGGCACCCTAAAGTGTTTCGGACGGACGGACAGATGGACGGACGGACGGACGACCGGACGGACGGAGTGGACCCACTACTAGACCTGCTTTCGCTAAAGCGACGCAGGTAAAAATAGTAGCAGTCCTAAGATTGAACCCTGAGGGACGCCAGTTTGAAGATTCTCAGAGAGGAGGATATTCCATTTATCACAACATTTTGTGATCTACCAGTGAGATAATGCTCTATCTAGTTATAAAGTGTACCAACAATTCCAAGTTGACGTAGTTTGAATAATAACCCTTTATGCCACACCTTATCAAAAGCCTTTGATACATCAAGGAAAACGAGACAAGTATCTTTACCATTATTGATATCCTGATATATTTGATGTACTATCTTTAAGAGCTGATTTACTGTAGAATCTTTTCTTTTAAAGCCAGAGTTTTGTTCGATGAGTAAATTATTATCCATTAAATATTCATAAAGCCGTTTGCAGCAAGATAGGTCAGTAATTTGTTTTGTCCGATTTATTGTCTTTCTTAAATACTGGACATACATTTGCTTGTTTCCATTGACTAGGAAATATACCTGTTTCAAGTGACTTATTAAGTAATTTTGAATATGGGAAGCTTAGGGACTTAGCACAAATCATTTAGCATTTCTTGTTGAGCAAATAGTTACAGACAACGTAGATATAGAGAAATAGGCTACAAATATAAGTGATTTATAGCAATTTAGATAAAAGAGAGTGATTTTAAATGTTCGTCACACAAAAACCAAGGTTTTCTGTAGTTTTTGCAATCTTCTACTGTTGATTACTTCTGGACGGAACACCTGATTGCCATGAAATTTTCAGCATATTTTCCTCAGGCCCTATCATTTTGAAAATACATGAGCTTAGTCTGATATATTCAATACTTTTGAAATTATTGTTTGGTATATCATGGCCCCAACAATATGAATCCTTTTGCACTTGGCCATATGCAGTATTCACCATATTATGATGAGGTATACTGAATGGGCTATGGGGGGTGCGTTTGAATAATTATTGATAATAATTAGACTGCCTATGAGTAAAATCATCAAGATTTTTTGTTTTTATTTCGCATAACTTGTGAACTATGAAATTCACAAAGAGGTAGATTCATCATCTAATCTTAATTACATGCTATTGTTTGTTAACAATGATTGAAATTAGACTTCAGTATTCCTATCTTAATTGTTTTGCATGCAACATAGATATATTGAGATTGCTATTGTGTGTAAGCTCCTAAAGATCTATTCTGTTTCACCTAAGAAACTGTTGATTAGAAATAAATCTTATATATGGGTAAGGTCCGTATTTTCTTTATTACACACACAATGAGACTGTTCATATGAGTGAGCCCTCAGACCCCTTTTACAGATATAAAATGTAACTTATGTAACACTATTTATGTACTGCTATAATTCAGAGTGTGTTAGTATATGATATTTTTAGTTAACTCTTTGTATACTGGGGATGTTGTCTGCTGATGGAAAACATTTTGGACCCAGATAAGCAATGAGAGAAGATCAGTACTGATAGAACATCAGTCCTGGTATAGATCCACAATGTTTGACAATCTAAAGGTGTTCCTGAAAGAATTTATCTAGTAAAAAGGTTTGGAGGAAATTCAGCAGACGACAAAGAGCATGCAAAAATCCCCTGTATTAATCTGATGAAAGATAATAATGTATTAGCTTATCAGGATCTGCAATATAGATGTGAATATCAACATTATAACTTCCATCTGGTGTTTCAATTTTTGTTCAACTTAATCCAATATTAGCTTTTGGTTTTGAGGCTATAGAAGTGATATAAGGAGAGACCTCCTGTGTCTTTGATGACATCAGAGCTTTTCTCCTAGCTATCTGGAATTTTCCGCTATTTTTAACAGAGGCAATAAATACCTTGATGTAACACGGTGATTCATTGCTTTTCTAGACATTGTAAAGAGATGGGATTTCAGCAAAAATAATTATTCTTTGATCTTCATCTAATTATTAAACAATCAAGTTCATTTCTGGTCTCCTTTAAGCGATAATCACAACTTTTTTTATCTTCATTATATATATTTTAGGCAGAAGATCTTTAAATTTTAGGCCAAAAAATATTAGTCAACATTATCTTATCGGCTGAAAATTGCTTATCAATATAAAATATGGCCAAAAATCGCAAACCAATATACCCAATCCAGGCTCTCTTACATTAGCCCTTTGTATTTGGGAAACCCCTAAATGAGTACTTTTGAAAACAGTGAGGACCCAGATGGAATGCAGCATAATGCTGCATTTCATCAGGGTCTATACTGTTTGTAAAGATAAAAAAAAGTTCTTCAGACAAAAAAAAATATTTGAAAATTATAACCTGACACCCCTAGATATGTCCAATGGACAATCCCAAGTTTATTGTTTCGAACCAAAAGGAAGAATCCATTAGTATAAAAAGGATTAAGACACTATTATCTTATGACAAAAAAACTACAATTTCATCCAGGGTTAAGATATTAAAGTATGAGTACATACCAGTTGTGTCATCCGAACATGTGACAATGTGGCTTGAGTCTCGCGTAAACCGTGCTTGGTAGACACATCCAGTATGACCTTTCAATGTCACACATTCCTGCTCTGTACCAGAAGGACAGCTGAAAGGAAATTGATTAATTCTTTATAAAAAGAGATCATAGGTTTAGATAAACAAAAAATTTCATCGTAAAATTGTAAATATTTTCTTAGCCATAACTTTTAGCACATGTTTTGGGTACTCAAAAGAACCGTCTCATTGAGACGTTTTTTTTGAGTACCCACAACAAATGTTTTAGTTGAGAAATAAGAAAATTATTTTTTTGGTACACACTCTTAACTAAAGGTCTGATAGAGATTATCAGGCCTAATCCTGGCTCAGAATTTTTGAAAACACTTTAGCCAAATGGAAAAAAAATTGGGGCAAAATGAAATTGACTTTAGTCAAGGTTTTAGCCAGAAAGTAGTAGCAACAAGTTGTTCTGTATTTAAATATGGCAGATTGCTAATGTGTAAGGGAATAATAAATGCCATATATGTACTGTCTTGCAATGCTCACATATTTGAAAATCCAAAGTTGATCAGAATAAACGTTTTGGCAAATATGTATTTGTTTACCAACTAGAGCTCTAAGTACTTTTAGCCAATGACTTATATTTGTAGCCACTCTACATTCTTTTGCAGCTCAGGGCTACAATGGCTAATGGCAGGGTGAGCTCTGGTCTTGTGGTACCAAGTTTACCAGGCAAGGCTTCAAGAATGTTTGTTGAATCACGAGGCTTGCGGAGGGTTGTTGACCCTTTCTGGAAAAGAAGATTGTTTTGTTTTGTTTGTTTGATTTGATTCTTTACATTCTATCATCAATCTTTCAGTTAAACAGGGATTTTACCTAATATGGGCATGGTAGCCATTTTTGCCATGTGACCTCAACCACATAGTCAATTTACATTGCCTCATCTAATGGATGCTCCAATTGAAGTTTGATTTCCATTGGCCTTGTGGCTATGGAGAAAAACATGATCACATATATTTATGGCAGTCCGGGTCTTTTGGGGCCAGTTGTGATGACTGACATGTTCCCAATGGCAGAAAGTATATTTTTCCCAATTTCAAGGAGGAAATTCTGAATTCAAGGAACAAAAAATCATTTAGATTATGATATTTCCATTTTGTAACATCTTAACTGCACTGTGCCACAGCAAGTTGTATATTTGCATTCCGAATTTTAAGATGTGCTTATGAGTGAAATACAGGTCAACCTCACTATGTAAAACTTGCTTATCTCAAATACACGGCTTATGTGGAAGTGATCATCCATTCCCAAGCACTTCCCCTATATAGCTTTGTATTTCAAACCTGTTTATGTCCAACTTGGTTATCACGAAATCTCAGCTATATCGAAATCGTCTTTCATTCCTGAAAATTAGTTTTAAGCTTTTTAGCACTACTTGTGTCGAAGTCAATTTTGTACTGGTCAAAAAATTAAACAATATGAATGTCAAACAAAGTAATTAACCTTCAGACATAGAACAATAGTCTTTAATTCAGTCCAGTATAATCCATTGTTGCGGATGATAGCCAATAAGTTATAGCGTGGGAGGGGCCATTGTTCATTAATCAGCTGTTTGTGTATAAATAATTGCATCGATTGACCTTGACAATGAATAACAACCCAGGCTTGCTTGATTCGAACATCAGAATATTAGGAGTGCCATTCAAATCTTAATGTTGTTTATTGGTTTCCTTTGCTGATATATTTTTAACAGTCTTTACTTTACAACTTGGTTTGGTTTTTATGTTTGGTTATTCTCTTGAAAAAAAATCAGAACTTTCTATAATTAAAACCTGTTTTCACCATTTCCCTATTCATAACCAGCAATTTAAAAAAATCACCGTTTCCGCAATATTGTTTATCCCTCACTAAGGCTGTGGCGTTATAGCGGTCCACAGAGTAATTAAAGTGGAAATAAAACAAACTAAAATGAATTTCTTATGTCTTCATTACAATCCTGTTTTCAGTAGGAACAATTTGACTACACATGTACTGCAAAAGTATGTCTAAAAAGAAATTGAACATGTACATCATAATGGGTGACATCACATTTTGCTTGTGTTGAATTTCGGAAAACTCGAAGTATTTTTCGCCATTCCCTTGGACTTTGAGATAGCGAGGTCGACCTGTATTCAGAGTTGCATGAACCAAATATATGACCTTTCCATAAAAATGGTCAAGGTCAACCTCATTTTAACAAACTTGGTTAGATCCACATCCCAAATCTTCATACATGTACCTATTCGTCACTTTTTGACAAGCTGATGAGTGCCCAGGGTGTATGTCCCATATATTTTAAAAAAAGGACATGTTTCTCGAGTAATCTCTTAAATGCCTACGTTCATGAAAAAAGAAGCATGCAAATAAAACTAGAAATCAATAGGTGGTAACTGCCCTTTAACATATTTAGCTCTGTAATGTATGCACAGCATACAAGCTTATTTTCTTGTCTCTTTGCCCACTAAATGTGTGTACACCTTAAAAACATATGTTGGCTACTGTGGAGTTCCAATACAACCATTGAACAGTCCACACCTGACAGTATGCGTCAGGTAACAAAGGTAAAGCCAGGCTGAAATCTCAGATATTCTTATCCATTGCCCAAGAACAATCTAGCCTAAGAATCCAGAGTATTACGAGACATCCTGTTAATGAACTGGCAGGAAAAGAGCAGTGAATGTTATATTGGTTTGTTTGATTTGGTTCTTCATGTCGCGGTCAACAATTTTTCAATTATGTCGAGAAGGGTCTTCCTGCGTTGAACCAGTACTAAGCAATGATAAATGTGTCTTGCACAAGGACACAACACAGTGACGCCGGTGAGGCTCAAATCCAAGCAGTGAATTTGACAAATTATTCGAATGAGCCACACCAAGATTTACTCTTTCCTTGGCAACTGAGACTTTTGTCCTCTGCTGATACCTTACAAACATTTTGGACCCAGATCAGGACGGACATTTTGTCAGTCCTGATCTGGATCCAAACCGTTTGACATTCTGAAAGTGTTCTGAAAGAATTTCTTTTAAGTCAGCAGATAACAACAAAAGCATGAAAAATACCCAGCATGCAAAGAGCTAAGACAAATACTTTTTGCACAACATATAAGAATATCTGAGGTTTTAGCCTGGGTCCGAAATTCTTATCTTATCCATGTTATCTTACCCAGGCTGTCACAGAGGAGTGTTCATTTGTTGTATTGAAACTCAAGCACATAGTCATCAAGTGACGTCATTGTTCAGTCAAAATGACCTCATCATGTAAAAATGCATCTCAGCATATTCAGGGACTTCTGGAAGCTTATTTCAAAATAAACATCAATGGTGAGCAAGAAAAAGAATCCATTATTTGTGTGAGGGTGGGATAGAAAAATCCATCTCTAGGGATCACAGTTTGTCATCACTCAGCAATTGGTGATCCTTGAGACAGATTTTTCAATCTCACCCTCACGATGGATTATTATATTATCCCTTAAAGTGCCAAGCAAAAAATGCATCTGAAAATGTCGTCTGCTGAAGTCGTCTGCTGCAAATAATTGCGTAACATAACTGAAAAATTAAGTATAGAAGCAAACAGGGTGGACCCAGAACAGACTGCTCCTGTAGGAGCAGTCTGATCTGGGTCCACACTGTTTGCCATAGAGGCTTCTTAAACATTTCAGCAGACGAGGAAAGCAGACGACTTTTGTTGCGATTGGCGCATTAAGGGTTATGAATTTACCTCTCATCTGACCTATTGTCTTCTCCGTCACTTTCTAGATAATCAGCTGACAAGTAGATCATACTGGGAGAACTAGTGTCTTTGACAGATGAGAAGAGACCGGGAACCAACCTCCAGATTTTTGTGGAACCATCCTCAAATCCAGCACTGATCAATTCTCTGTCTGGTGACGTGGAGACACAGCATAACCTAAACAAGCAGAAACTTTTGTAAACAACCAGAATGTCACTACTTGGATTTTTGGTTTGTTGCTTTACGTCCCAGGCAACCATTATGGTCATGTGGGGATTCTTAGTTCACCTAACCACATGTTTTTCCTGGGCAAGCTTGAACAAGCGGTTAACCAGTACTTTGTGCACATACTTTCACTTGTAACTGACAACAAGCCTTCTTGAATGATTCAGCAGAAGGGAGGAGAGTGACTGTAGAAATTATTTCACGTTCAATCTTCACGAAATTATGGGTCCGGACCGGTATGGAACTGGCGACCCCTGGATCCTGCAGCCAGACACGCATCTATAGTCAGACACGTTACTGACTGCTACGCTGCCCAGTGTCATCACTTGGACAAAATGGATTCAGAGAATAGGAATATCTAGGAAATATTTTATTAATTCCTCACAAAAAAACATATGTTTTGTGTCCGTAAAACAGACATCTTTCGGATATGTTGATAGGAAAAAATATATAAAAATGAGCCGAGGCATGATATTTCCAACAATTTGACAAGTGTAGACTCGGACAAGCCTCTGCAGCCTCCTTTTAAGCTTAGAAACTCCAAATGGTGTTCAGTCAGTAGATTAACAATCATAGAATACCCAAGCGACTAGCAAAGACTCTGATCAGACTGCGCATATGCGCAGGCTGATCTGAGGCTTTGCTGGTCGTACATACCACATTGTTGGAAATCTCAAGCACTGGCTCAAATCAATTTTGGGGGCTATACACTTTTATGCTACCACCCCATGAAGCCAACTACTGATAATTCTATATAAAACTTCTAGACCTTTAGGCTTCAAATTTAAGAGATTCTACTATATTTTAAAATCTGCCCAGTGTCACTTGACAAAGATTTATCTACAAATGTATAACAAAAACCGACCTTGCCCCAAGATTATAAAACTTTTTCCATGCTCAACTCAGCTGAGCACAAAACTTATCCTGCTCATAAATGTTAAAATGCCAACAATTGTTGGCATTTTAACATTTATTAGCATGATAAATACAACATCTGAGAGACTTAAAGCAATACACTTCTTCATTTGTCGGCAATTTAGTTTTTATTAGCAGTTGTAACTTCATGCTCAGCTGATTTGAGCGTGGAAAAAAAGTTTTATAACCTCGGAGCCTGGTCACCTAGCAGCCATGATTTACATCTAGTAACTTTAGTCATCTTGCAAAATCATTTTCAAATTAGCCCAGTAGCTTTTTAACTTACCCCTGATAAGCATTCATAACAGTATAGAAACATATTGAGGGCAGGCAAGGTGGGCCTTCTCTCACATCTTTGATACACTGTCTAAGACTAGATAAAGCCTGGTCATCCTGGACCACTTTATTATCAGGAATGATAGCTGGGGACACCGGCTGGTGCTGACCATCTACTGGTTTATCATCCTTCAGACCAAGGCCTGGGGAGGTGTCTGTCTGCACTGGATAAATATAATAGAATGTGAGTTGATGCAAGAGACTTCATTATCCGATATGATAGCTGGGGACACAAGCTGGTGCTGACCATCTACTGGGTTATCATCCTTCAGACCAAGACCTGGGGAGGTGTCTGTCTGCACTGGAAAAATATAGAATATTAGAATATAGTGTGTTCACCGGATCACTGTTCACACAGAGAGGTTTCTTTTTCAATTTAATATGGAATTTATCCGTTACCTTTCATATTAACTGCATTGTTGCATGATGACCTGCCTGGGACACTTGGTATCAAGAGACTTTCACCTAGTATTCACTATATCTCTGCAAGCATTGCGATTCAACAAGCATTCTCGAAGCCTTACCTGGAACACTTAATCTCAAAAGACACTCACCTAGTATTCAATATTTACCTTATAATATGAAATGTGAGAATAATAAATTTCTTGAACATTCAAGAACTTTTGTTGAACCTTTAGACCTGTTCAGGAAATGACAAAACAGTTCTTGATATGTGGTTATGAAATCAGGATCATTCTTGAATTGTTCAAGCACCACGATAAATTTCTTGAACATTAAAGATTTTTTGTTGAACCGTAGAACTGTCCTTGAACTGACATTACAGTTCTAACACATCCGCTCTGGAATGGAAATCATTTTTGAACATTGGTTCTAAACCTATGAAATCAGAGAACACATTTACTAGAAGAAAAAACACTTCTTGAACTGATTTGTGAGATCTAGAGCTGTTAGCCAAAATTCAAATATTTCTAAACAGTTGTTACAAAAACACAAAAATGAAATTCAAAAAATCTAGAACTACTGCAGTTCTGATTTGTGGGTTCTAGAACTGTTGTCGTAATTTTTATATGTTGCTTCAACACCTTAGAATAGATCATTTTTTAATTGAAAATATATTGGGTGGATGAAGAGACAGTTTTTGATAGTGGTTAAATACTATTAAAGGGTAGGTTAGGTCTAGAATATATGTAGAATGCTTTTAGAACCAATATTTGTTTGTTTGTTTGATTTGATTCTTTATGTCCCATCAACAATCTTTCGGTTAAGAAGGGATGGGTCTTCCTGGGTTGAACCAGTACTAAGCTACGATAAATGTGTCTTGCTCAAGGACCACACTGCAGTGACGCTGGTGAGGCTCGAACACACGGCCCTTCGGTCTCGAGTCAAGCACTCTACCACTGAGCCCCCTTTTTAGAACCAGTAAGTTCTGCAATTGTTCTAAATTAAATGGGGAAATGAACACATAAAGAACAGATCTAGAATCCTGTTCTAAAACCAGGAAATAAGCTAGGGGGTGACTATGGCGAAATAGTCGCCCTAAGGGCCGAAACTTTGACCTAAATGGGACCTAGGGAGAAGTGGGAATCTTCCTAAAAAAAAAATATTTTTTTTCCAAAAAAAAATTATTTTTTTTTTAGGGAGACTCATTTTCATTCTGTCACCACACTAATGCAAGCTGTGGTGACTTTTTACAACCACTGCATCATATTTCTATTTCCATTTAATGGCAATAGTATGTGTAATGGCAAATTTGCTTCTAAACTGACAGAGAATGCTGTACTTTTGCGCTGTAACTTCTCCCTATCTGACTGTCACTTCTCCCTGATTTTCCTGGAAGGAGAAGTCACTTCTCCCTACTGTCAGAGCCGAGTTCAAACCCTGCCACAACTGTTCTTTGTTAGTGAAGTTTGGTTAAGATATTAGCTCGTCATGAAAACGGCAACAATACAGTGTATTAGAATGGTAAATGCATGGGTGAAAGTTCAAAATTGTAAAAATCCTGAACTTTTGAAACTCAAATCTTAAAACTTGTTGTATGCCTACAAATCTTTTACAATTTCAAGTTAAATGGTCTAATTGTCCCAAGATGAACTGCAAATAAATCAGAGAAGCTATAATAATCTGCCTAATTCAGGATTTTGAGGCCGACTAATAATAATCATGAAAAATTTCACTCATGTAAATGGACACTCTTCCAGTGGCAGTAATATTCAAATTGTCCTAAGATCAACTTATAATAAATCACAGAAGCTATAATAATCTGCCTAATTCAGCATTTTGAGGCCGACTTTCCATAGAAAGTCAGCCTCAAAATCCTGAATTCAGGAATAATCATGAAAAATTTCACAAATGTAAATGGACACACTTCCAGTAGCAGTTATATTCAAATTGTCCTAAGATGAACCTATAATAAATCACAGAGGCTATAATAATCTGCCTAATTCAGCATTTTGAGGCCGACTTTCCATAGAAAGTCGGCCTCAAAATCCTAAATTCAGTAATAATTGTGAAAATTTTCGCCCATGTACCTAAATGGTCACACTTTAAGTAGCAGTAATATTCAAATTGTCCTAAGATGAACTTATAATAAACCACAGAAGCTATAATAATCTGACTAATTCATCATTTTGAGGCGGACTTTCCATAGAAAGTCGGCCTCAAAATCCTAAATTCAGTAATAATTGTGAAAGTTTTTGCCCATGTACCTAAATGGTCACACTTCCAGTTGCAGTAATATACATGTACAGGGTAAATAGGATTTTGGTTAATTCAGGTGAAAGGCAAACATGTGATCTTTCTGGTCAGGGAGAAATAAAAGCATTGTAGACACTACAGGATACCCCACCACAAAATAAACTTGTTTAAATAAATTTGTCTCACGTAAGAGAATGAAATATATTTTACACCAGGTGAATGCAGTACTACATGTTGTAGTTTTTAAAACCGCATATAGAAAATGAATATATTTATCCTAGTAACCATCATTTGTTTGTTTGTTTTGAGGTTTTACATCCCAGTCATTAGCTATGGGCATGTCACGATGACCAGTTCACCTAACCATACTTTTTCCTGGGCAGTGGGCAAGCTTGAATAAGCGGTTAATCAGTAGATCTACTTCGTGTCCATACTTTCTCATGTAACTGACAACAACCCTAGCTTCTTGAACAAGCAGACCGTAGAAATTATTTCTTGATCAATCTCCACGAAAGTATGGTACCAGGTCTGAGGTCGGAATCAAACTCACGACTTCTAGATCAGCAGTTGGACTTGCTACCGACTGCACTACTTGGCCTGGTATTTACCCATTGAAATGAGATGAGTTATTAAACAGCAAAAACAATATAAAACAGTGAAACATTGTGGATAAGTGCAGGTGAGTTTTAAAGCGCCAAGAAAAAAATGCATCTGAAAATGTCGTCTGCTGAAGTCGTCTGCTCCAAATAATTGCCTAACATTACTGACAAATTAAGTATAGAAGCAAACAGCGTGGACCCAGAACAGACTGCTCCTATAGGAGCAGTCTGATCTGGGTCCACACTGTTTGCCATAGTGGCTTCTTAAACATTTCAGCAGACGAGGATACAGACAACATTTGTTGCGATTGGCGCCTTAAGGGTTAAAATCATTTACCATCCTCATACGGCGTTAAATTCTGGTTGTACTGTCCTGCAACTAAACATCAATTGCAAAAAATGTTAACTCTTTATCTCCTGTTAACTCTAACCTTTGCAAATGGTTTGGATCCAGATCAGGCCAGACAAAACGTCCAGCCTGATTTGGATAAAAACTATATGACACTCTGCTGGTATTCCTGAAAGAACTTTTCAAAAAGGTTGATTTTGAAAAAATTAGCAGACGACCAAAAAGCATGAAAAATTACCCATGTTTATTGGTTCCGAGATATTTCTAAACCACCATCTGTAAAATATGTCTCAAACAAAAGTTTGCCAAAATACGTTTAGTCAACCCTTTACCCCATAGGCTATTTTTAGATCATGACATCATTTTCTATTTTTTGACATAATTAAAAAAAAAATGAGAAAATTTAAGTTAAGTCTTAAATACTTTTGAAAATATCATGGAAAATGGAGCATTTGCTCCAAATGCTCCATTATCCATAATATTTTCAAATACATGTATGTGAGATTTCAAAGCCGTCAAAAGGCGTTATTATGGAGTAAAGGGTTAACAACTAAGAAGTATAAAACAATTTAAAAAAAACAATGCAATTTTTGTTTGTTTGATCTGAACTTTTACATCCCAGTCATGTTGATTTTGTTTGATTTGATTCTTTACGTCCCAGTCAACAATCTTTCAGTTATGTCGGGACTGGTCTTCTTGGGTTGAAACCGTACTAAGAAAGGATAAATGTGTCTTGCTCAAGGACACTTTCTTTCTCTATATACTGCCAGACCCTCTTTCGAGTATTATCGGCAGGTGTACTTTGTACACTCCGGGTTGCAGGATGAAAGCCTACATGTAACCAGATCTAAATTACCGTAGGGTTCTTTAACCTGCACAGGGGGTGACTTTCCCTGCACAGGGGACATCCAGTTAACGTCCCGATCCGAAGGACGATGCACTTATCTAGCGTCATCCCTGCAAATGACACTAGAGGAACCGTGTTCTGACACCGAAATTTTTCTCGCCGCGAGTGGGAATCGAACCTGGGACCTCTAGCACCAGAGGCAAGTGCCTAACCACTGAGCTACCACGCTTCCAACACAACACAGTGATGCCGGTGAGGCTAGAACCAGCAACCCCTCATTCTCAAGTCAAGCACTTTACCAATGAGTCACTGTGCTCCATCCAGTCATGTTGAGACGGTCAGTTCAGCTAACCACATTTTTTCCTAGGCAAGCTTGACTTAGCAATTAACCAGAACATGTACTTCTAATACATGGGAACTGTGGGCCGGGATCAAACTCATCTAGGTCTTATCACAGAGACAGAGTATTTCCAGCCAAACTACTCACCTTTTAACTTGATAAACTGGTTAAAAACTTGCATCATAATCATATTGTCTTCATTCTGCAATCATGACGAAATGTATAAATAAGGGACATCACCTTAGGATCAACATAGGAAACTGATAAGACCTTACAGCTAACAGATATGCGGTCCATAGAGTAAAAACTGCTAATACCCACACACCATGGGACCTGGAAAAAATTCAGCTTTTACAATGGTTTGGTGTGATAAATCAAAGGGTTATAATGGAATATTACTGAAGGCATGTGAACATGTTCTCATGTTTGCAGTCGCTGTAATCAGACAGCTGTATCCCTTACAGAATAACACTTCCATAAGAATCTATAAGAATAGTCCATTTTATTGAATATATTTAGTTAAAAGGTAAAAACAATGATGCTTTTATACATGTGCATGTATTTACAATTTGAATCAATGAAGTGCTCAAAACACTCAGGAACAAGCATTTTGCGACAATGACCAAAAGTTATTCATTGTATGGGATACCTTACATAGGAGCTCTATTTCAAAAGAGCCTAGTAAAGTTTTACTTTATTTGTTATTGTAAAGCTGTCCATGGTTGTTTGGCCTTTTGAGCATTTATTCTGCAGTATGGCGCACACAGTCAGCGATTTCAAACTATGCAAAAAGATAATCTTGAACAAAATTTGGACTTGTAAGACAGCACCACCTGTAACATGTGGGTAGATGATGCTCACTAACCCAGGAGGGTCAACCATCTAGGAGTTTTCTCTAGGCCTCTAAACAAAACTAGAAAGTGGCAGCTATGCCAAAAACTAGCCTGTCGGAACCTGGGTGATGGTAGCTTCACAGCGGGAGTCAACAGGCAGACTTCCGAGTGCTGTAGCAGTGGTCCAGCGGAAGAGCACTACTAATTAATTAATGGTGCCAACGGTGAAGCACAAGGGTACAGGCGGAGGTCTTGGACTGCCGAAAGTGTCTGAGCTGGTGAATAGAAGGACATCCTGCCATATAACTTTGCTACAAATATGCAAGTGGCAGTCTTACCCAAAGTAAGATCTAATATGTGTTCAACTAGCCAGTTACCTGGAGAGGGGACCACTGATGTGGAAGATGTTCCTGCACCTGCACATTAATCAAAACCCGATGATGATGGTAATATGAAAATTTGCATGCAAAATTAACAGCAATATTGATTACCCCTGAGCTGTATTCCAATATCCATTGGTGTCTGCTTTATCTGATGGCAAGTTTTGAACATGTATGCAACAGATAAAAGTGATGCATAATTTATTTATGTTATGCTGCTCTCACACCTATGGGAATATGCTTCTGAATGGCCTTACGAAAGCAATTCGGTGTCAATTCGCAATGATCGCAAGAAATTCATAACTGTTCCTAAACATTATCAGGGTCTTGGGAAGACTATTAGTTTGTTTATTTGTTTGGTTGATTCTTTACGTCCCATCAACAATCTTTCAGTTAAACAGGAATGGGTCTTCCTGGGTTGAACTAGTACTAAGCTAGGATAAATGTGTCTTGCTCAAGGACCACAACACAGTGAGGCCGGTGAGGCTCGAACCGGCCGCCCCTCAATCTCGAGTCAAGCACTCTACCACTGAGCCACTGTGCTTCCCTTTCACAAAGATTAGAAATATGCTCCTAAAATTTGCAAGAAAAGCATATTCGCAAGTTTGCAACATATTGGTAAGATACTGTGATACTAAAATTTAGTGTAAATATTTTACCTTCAGATGCCTCATCACACTCTCAAAAGCTTCTTTAGATACGGCTACTTCATACTTCTGGTCCCTGTAATAGAAATGTCGGCTAGTCCATGATATAAATAGAGAAAAGCAGACTGTATTTCCTTGCTATGAAAATTATGTCAGGAAGGAATGGCGGTGAATCTGTGAACATGACGAGTTGTTTACCAAATAACCACCATTCCTGAGTGAGATATCAAATACTCAACAAGTTTGGTTATTGATCAAAGCCAATGTGGGAAGCAAACAATTGATTTGAGTTTATTATGACATGCTTATTGCACAACAATCGAGAACACAATTATTGAGAGCATGGTGAAGTATTTTATAATACACATGACTGGTAGCTGGAATATCACAGCTAAGGGTTGTTGTCAGTTACAAGCGAAAGTATGTGCACAAAGTACTGGTTAACTGCTTGTTCAAGCTTGCCCAGGAAAAAGTGTGGTTAGGTGAACTGACCGTCCCGCAATGACCATAGCTGTTGACTTGGGACGTAAAGCAACAAAACAAACAAAATATCACAGCTACAAAACTTGTTGTTTGTATTTGTAGCCAGATTGTTAATGCATCTATTGAATTAATGGGAAGAAACTGATTTTTCTTTCAATAATCAAATTTAACAAGTAGAAGCTTCTTAAAAATGGAGTATGTTCATTGTTGAGTGTAACTAGAAATAAGTCAATGTGACACAAACGTTCCTGCCACAGGGCCATTGTATTATATGATAAATACAATAGACTAGGATACATACTTAAAATCTTGAACTTGTTTACAGCTCATCAAATCCTCTCTTGTGTACAACTTTGGAAGCAGCTCCAGCAAGTCTTTGTGTGAGTCACCAGTCTTGAATAGACCACTGTGGCGATTAAAGAATTTGTGTGCTGAAATATTGTTAAGGCATCAAGAAAAATCAAACAACTGTAAATCACTAAATATTAGCGGCATCAAAATTTGGCGTTTTCACAAATTATATTGGCAAACATGCAGTTTAACTTTGGCTGTTTAGCCATTTAATGCCCTTTATCATATAACGTCGCATCTGGGAGTGAAATAACGCCATGCGATAAAATTGATAAACCACTAGTGGTTTACAGATTTTCGGGAAACGTTATGACCTCCATAACAACCTTGCCTACATAATGACAAATTTATAACATTTTAACAGCACAATGAGATTTCAAAGTAACTTTAATGTCATATGATAAATAGAATCTAACATTTGTGCTTTTGTATTATTGAATTTATTAAACTTGTTGCGAAAAAGAGATAAAATGCTCGGCAAGCATCGCATTTTATCTCGTTTCCCCAACTCGTTTAATTAATTCAATAAAACATGAGCACTCATGTAAGATCCTCTATTTAAAGTTATTTTCTATTCCCACAGGGGCTCAGGTGAGCTATAAATCACTGCTCAGTGTAAAGTTGTGTTGCAGTAGAGAAAGAAAGCTTTTAAGCCAAAGCAACCACTCAGAAATGGGGATGAACGCTTATGTTTGCGAAAGGTATGTCCCAGTCCCTACCACTTTGTCAGAGCTTTGTGTTCATAACAGTCTTAATTGTGATAGAACCTACTTAAACCAAACATACATAAGTATGAAGAATTAGTTTTCTACTCGTTATACTTTATCGCAAAATAAAAAATTGCTTTCATTTGGCTGCTCCACGGGAATCTATGCAACATGTTTGGAGTGTTGCTAAATAACCACTCACCTGCTTCAATTTCCAATATCCCCGTGTTTTACATTTTCGTTGCATGCTGATAAAAAGGGACTTATTTTGCTATCTTGTCATATTTATAGGTAGGTTGTTTAGTCATATCTCAATGTAGGCATGGAAAGTTAGAGCCAAATATACCCTCAATTTTTTACCGGTTAAATGACATGCATTAGAGCGACTAAACTCAAGATATTTTTGGCCAACTTTTGGTTACAACAGATGAAGCAAAGACTCACACAGATTCTGCAACTCACACAGATTCTGCAAGTATCTGATTTCTAATTTTATGCAGTATTTAGTATAGCCATTGCTTTAAACTGAAAGTAAACAAATAACACGTCTTTTTACAGAGTAAAACCAGAATATGGCCTATCATTACACATTTCTACAGTGAACCACTGTAGATTCCCAGATTTTCCTTAGCACCAACAGGTTCAGAAAAACGACATTTCGTAGTGTAAAATTGTAAATATTTTCTTGCCCATCAGTTTTAACATATGTTGTGGGTGCTCAAAAGAACCATCTCATTAAGATGGTTCTTTTGAGTACCCACACAATATGTTTTGCCTGAGAAATATATTTTATGTTACACACTCTTAACTGGAGGCTGAGCACCTTTATCAATAGCCTTACGTACCGGGAGTTTTATGGCCATAATTGATGAGCTCTACAGGGGACAAAAATTCCACTTGTCAGCTCATAATTACGAGTGAAATCTAGAAAGGATGAGTAATTTTTCCCAAAGCACTCATCCTACAGGATGTGTGCTTTGGGAAGAATTACTCGAGGAAGTCATATTACATATTACACCCTTATGTTCTTTATTGCATGTGCTTTAAAGGACAAGTGCATATGTTTGCTGGATGAGTGAAAAAAAGTAAGTTACTAATCCTTAAGGACAAGTGCATATTTTTGTCCCCTGCTCTACAAGGCCAGTACATACCTGGAGTTTTATGGCCACTATTGATGAGCTCTACAAGAGATAAAAATTCCACACGCCCGCTCGTAATTACGAGTAAAATCTAGAAAGGATGAGTAGTTCTTCCAAAAGCACTCGTCCTGTAGAACATATTACACCCTTATGTTCTTTATTACATACGCTTTAAAGGACAAGACTGCATATGTTTGCAGAAGGGTCACTCGTCCTGCAGGACAAGTGCAATATTGAAATATTTTTGTCCCCTGCTCTACAAGGCGAGTACATACCTGGAGTTTTATGGCCATTATTGATGAGCTCTACATACATGTGTACAAACACTGGGTACATCAGATTGACTGTATTGCCATCTAGAACCTTGCTGTTTTCTTGAAGGAAATTCTTCAACCTTTGTAAAAATGAAAAAAAGTGGCAATTTAAATTAGCAATGCACAGTAAGGGACAGTGAAAACAAACTGTTGCGGCAAGTGATGGTTCAAACGAGCAGATCTTAGTTTTTTTTAAAGGTTTCAGTAGAATCTGGGCAAATGGTCTTTAAGTTGGCAATCTGTAACATTTGGTAAGATACTTTACATTGTAAAATTTGGTATTAATGGTACAGAAAATATTACACCTGATAGTCCTTTGAATATATCAGAGCCTTAATCAGTTCTCATACATGTAGCGGTCATTTTGTCAAAAATAATTTTTGTGCACCAAACTCCCTTCATGCATATGCTTGATGTGTTTACATTGTGTAGGTTTTAACTTATAAATAAAGTATCAAATTAATACATCAAAAGCTATAGTAGGAGCTGATTGGTCCATGAAGGCACTATTGCCGCCTTGACGTGAGAAAACCTGTCTTCAGGGTTTCAGATAAAGTAAAATTCAAACCAGCCTGCTCAGCTACAGAGAATAGCTAGATTACTGAAACTTTGCACGTGACAACTTAAGCTATTGTACATTCTAGAAAGTGAAAAACAAAGAGGCTGATCAGCAGTCAGGGCACTTACTTAAACAAGTGATTTCTTTGATCACTTATATGCATCATTTTTGGCAAAAAGATACATCTTGTAAGACTTGTCTTTCTTGAAAATGATGAAAAATGAAAAAAAAAATCACTTCTCCAAATGATTTGGATAGAAAGCTTGCTGATCACTGATTCAAGTAACTTCAGTAATGAATCACTGTTACAAGTGATTATATCACTGTAACATATAATAGACTCACAGTGGAAATCACTAATTTAAGTGATTTTGTAAAGAAAGGGTCAAAACTTGAAGGCACTGAGCACAAAGGTAAAATGAATGCCCACAATATACTATTATATACCAATTATGGAGTTGAAGTCTTGAACTTTCAGGAAAAAATAGGCGCAATAACAGGAAAAAAATAGGAAAAACATTATAATGGACCATAAAGTTGGTCAATTGTATGGCCTTTTTGTGGTATTTTAGGGCTTCTGACTAAGTTTTGAGGTCAAAGTCTGGCAGTAAATGCTCATAAGATTGCATAACTGGTCAGAAATAATACTGACACACATTTCTAAGCAGATGTTAATAAGATTAGCTGCTGTACTTTAACAAAATATTTAGTAAAATTAGTCAACATGACCAGATCAGATTCTCATCTGAAAAATTACTTGAACAAGTGATTATAGGGATCACTTGTTTAAGTAAGTGCCCTTACAGATCAGACTGAGTGGATGCGCAGGCTGATCTGCGCCTTTGTTATTCACATGCAACAAAGTCAGGTTTTCTCATGCCGAGGCCCAAACACAGGTCTAGCTTCACCTTGAAAACTGCTGTTCACAAACAGTTGCGTCCCCTGATATACTGCTGTAAGCAAGGCTATTATCTGTACTTGATTCTCCAGAGGTGCTTCCCTTTAGAGCCATGACTTGAACTGGATGGTTCCACTTACATTCCCTCTTCTCAGACGTGTCACTTTCCTTCAAAATAGAGACGAATTTCACCCCTCAATCATGGGTTTAGAAAAGCAAAATTTTTCAACGTAAAATTGTAAATATTTTCTTACCCATCAGTTTAAACATAGGTTTTGGTTGCTCAAAGGAAACGTCTCATTGAGACGGTTCTTTTGAGTACCCACAACATATGTTTTGGTTGAGAAATAATAAAATTAATGTTTTGTAACACACTCTTAACTAAATTAAGTCCTATTATCTGAACTTGATTCTCCAGAGGTGCTTCCCTTTAGAGCCATTACTTGAACTGGATGGTTCCACTTACATTCCCTCTTCTCAAACGTGTCACTTTCCTTCAAAATAGAGACAAATTTCGGGAGATTTACGTTTGAGCGTATCCATAATACGAAAGAGCAGATTTATTTTTATGAAAGAGCAGAGAAGGATGGTGACCTTGAAAACTAGGTGAAGGTCACAAAAATCTAATCAACTCTTTATTGTGCCACAAGAATCAATGTATAGAGATTGGCCAGAATTCATTTTTTGGTTGAAAGTGATAATGTGAAGAAACCCTACTTTGGTTGAAATTTGACATAAAATTTTCAAAGTACTGGATTGACTTTGAAAATACATGTAAGGTCAAGGTCACAAAAATCTAACTAACTCTCTGAAACCCCTCCTACGATATATCTATGCAAGTTTTCTGAAAATTCAATGACTGGTTCCGTAGATGGTGTGAGGAAATGGCCAATTTATACAGTCTTTATAGGATGGAGACCTTGAAAATTAGGTCGTCACCAAAATCTAATCAACTCTTCCAGTGGCCAAAAAAAAGTATCTATGTAAGTTTGATCAAATCCATCTACTGGTTCAGAAGATAGAGCATGCCATGGTACCACTATTTTTAACAAGACATCAGGATTTTTGCTGTGCATTATAGAATAATGAACTTTTTATAATTTATGATTTTTTTTATAAAATGTATAAATCTTTTAACTATATTCATTACGCCCTTTTCACGCCTCATAAGAGGTGGTGCATTGAAAAAACATCAGTGGAGACCTACGAGATACAGATTATCTGTTAGCTACAGATGCCAACCCCAAAGGGATCCGCACCTAATCTGAGCCTTTTCTGATGTTTAAGTGGCTTTTCCTTATTTTGATATTTGCCAATAGTGGCAAATATCAAAATAAAGAAAAACCACTAAAACGTCAGAGAAAACTCGGACTAATCCGCACCAAACGCAATATGTCCACCCTCCCTTTGGTTGGGGTATATAATTCGCCCCTAGTAATAGCTAGTATACAAGTTCTGCATGCATAATCTGGTTCTAAACTGTTTGCAAAAGTAATCAGCAAAAATCGTCACTAGCTCCAGCCTAGATATTGTCAGTATCTATGCAGATACAACATCGGTAGAATTCTATCAATTTGTTCTGGATTTAAGATGAAGTGAAAATGACAGAATAAGGGACAACCCAAATAGCTCCACTTTTTCAAAGCGCAGCTGTAAATAACTCCGTTGAATAAATCATCACATGACCCATAGATACAGTAAGAAACAATGAGATGAAATTTTGCACCGAAATTAGGACTGCCTCGAAATTAGGAAACAACCCGCCATAACCTGTGACAGTGTGGTCACGGATTCCGCGCCTGTAACCCCCGTCCCCGCTTCAATGTATAAATTTCTAATACAGGAAACTGTCTTCTCCTCAGATACTGTGAAACGGATGCCTGTAAATGCTCATTTCTGCCTCGCTTCATTGTTTTCTTCCCTCGCTAATTGCCGTCAACATCTCAGTATCAAGTATTAGCTTATCAAAAATAAATAGACTGCATTACGTCCCTTGATATAAGATACAGAACAGAACAGAACTAGGGCATTTTACATGCGTCCCCCAGCATAGTACGTAGGTTCGGGTCAATATTTTTTGGGTTCAAAATTTTGATTTTCAATATTTTTGGGGGTTTTCAGAAAAATAAATATTTTTTGGGGTATGAAGATTTTGTGGATATTTTTTGGAGGTCATCACAAAATTGGACTATATTTAGGGGTTATTTCTATGCATTTTAGGGTCTTTTCTTAAGGTCATTGTACAGAATGTGGATATTTTTTGGGTTGCTAAATATTTAAATATTTTTGGGGGTGCTTGAAATTCATGATAGTTTGTGGGGGTGAAGGGTAGATGCAGGGCCCGAGCCTACCTATGTAGAAAATTAGAGAGTCCCCCCCCCCCCCCCCTGGGATGCGTCCCTTTTTGTTTACGCTAATTTTGAACGAGTCTTTCAGATGATGCATAGATTTAGCCAATTAATCAAAACAAAGTAAGATAGAGGGCAAAGATCAGGAATCAATACAATCAAGCACTGGTCACACCTGACCCAGGATACCAATGGGAAAGTGACAACTTCACAATTAGACATCACAAACGAGAGCCAAGAGGTCAGCCCTTTCCCAGCAGGTGATCACAAGGCATCAATAAATAGATGCGCACGAAAGCATAACAAAAACAAGACAGAAATAACATAAATGATCCACAAAAGAAACGCCGCCTTGGAACGGTGAGTAAAAATATATAACTGGAGGGCTTAAACCAGTTTCACAGACGCCAACCTCACCCTTAGTTTAGATGTGGATCAAGACACATAGATGTTTGGTTTGCATGAAAGACTTATCAATGCATCAATCCAAAATGTAACCCAGTTATATCAGGCCGCTTGCCGCATTTGGACTGCATATCGGCAATGGCTCTGGCTAGTGGGCTGCCACCAGGCCCCTGTCAAATAAATTTTGAAAAAAAACGCAATTTGTGACCAAACTTCAAATATAGATACAGGGGCCTGTTGGCCTTGGTCCCAGCCAGCATAGTTATATCAGGCTGCTGACGTCATATAGAAGGCGTATCCGCAATGGTCCCCGCTAGTGACCCGCCATCGGGCCGCTCTCACTTGATTTCGAAAAAACGCCATTTAATGCATTGGTTACATTTGCCACGGTCGTCGTACGATTTATTTGTCTACGATTTTCTCTACGAATATTTCGGCAGCGTAGGCGGCTATAAGCTACGACGTATCTTACTTTGCTTACGATCACCTTACGATTTCTTTCGGCGTCAAACTAGGACAAAACCTTACAGAGATCTTGTGGATATCGTACGACAGCCGCAAGGTTATCATACAATCATCGTGTTATCTTCACGACCTCCCTATAAAAATTGCTTGATGCCCATACGATGACCTTGCGGATTGTCGCAAGGAGTCGGTACGCTGACTGTGCAATTGTCGTGAAATTATGTGCATGGCTTTAAACGGCTATCCATGTTCATTTTTGCATTCTATTTGAACTGTGTTTTAAAGTTATGTGATCACAAATCGTGCTATGAAGAGGCTAGTGTTTTTAGTTGAACATAATCCCAAAGTATGGAACAGCATGATACGTTTGTGTATATTTTAATGTCAAGTTCTAAGTTCTGCAGATTTCATAAAGTTTAAATCACAGAATATTACAACCCCTTTTTTAAAGTACACTTTTATAATTCGAAAAGTATCACTTTAATTGAAAATATAAAGATGCTTTAATTGTATCAGCGTAGACTAAAATGCATATAATGGTTTTATTCAGTTTAATCATCCAAAGGCACTCTACAGCCAGCAACAGTCATAAGAAAATCGAAGGCGATGTATGCGAACAACAAAGGTACTGACCAGAATGCGCTATCTTCCACCGGCCTGGTCAGCAAATTTGCCATTTGTTTTCAGTAAAATACATTTTGTAGAACATTCATTCATTCAAATTTCGCGGTGCCACGGGGTTGTCTGCAGTTTGTGATTGTGGTATTTCCTGATCATACTCACTTACTATTTTCAATGTTCGAACTAGTCACATGTTCTCACTACGAGACCCATATACATGTATTATATTCCTTGAAGTAATACTCAAATTCAAATCGCAGAGTTATAAATCACAAAAAATATCTGGACTTTTTATTAATATTATCTAATTTATTAAACCCCTTATCCAACCAGCATTTTATATACTGAAAATGCATATGCATTTCATGTTAGGTGCATATTTTGAATTACACTTCAGACGATTTTATCATGGAAGCATACTCTATGGGCCCTGATTAGACTGTTTCCATCACAACCTGAAGACAGATATTGAAATAAAACAAACAGCTAATGATAAGTCTGGAAATTGTTGAAACGTCGAAAGGCGACCGCACGATCATCCTGCCATCGCTTTGGCTTTACCACTGGATGACCGTCCGATGTCCGCACGATTTTATGGGCCCTGCAAAGGCATCATGCGACGACCTTGCGGGCTCCTAACGACTATCGCATGAGTCTAGGAACATTTTTGGGCCAAGATAACATTCTAAAACCCTGCGCTGTCCTCACGATCACCGTGTGGTGCCAGTACGGGGATCCTACAATGTCACTGCGATGTGTCTACGGGCTACGGGCTTACGATTTTTCGAATTTGTAATTGTGTGGAGTTAAACAAAAACGTAGAGGCCACGATGCCCGTAAATCCGTATGATGATGGCAAGGTCTCTCTGCGGAGGCCGCATGGAAACGGTCATGATTTGAACATCGTACGGGCATCGTATGCTCGTCGTAAGGCAAGTGTAACTGAGGCATAAAGTATTATTTTCTTTCTGTTCCATTTTCCTATTATAACTTTTCCTGTTATAACATATTATATAACTTAATTTTGTTGATATTTTACTGCAATCACTCTTATTCTTACATTGGTTTTTGATAAAATGGATATTCGGTTCACCTTCGGGCCGCTGCTCATCGAACCTTGAGATTATGTGTTTTAAGTTTTCATTTTATTTTTGTTTCATTTTTCAATCATAATTTTGTTTCGATCTTGTTCACTCTAATACTTACATTGGTTTTCACAAAACGGATAGTGGCCCGCAAGCGGCCCGCTATCTTGATGTTAGCTCCATATTTATTGTAAGTGAGAAAACCATGTATAATAAATATTTAAAACAATAATTATCAAACAAAAATAGTAAATGAGTATGATCAGGAAATACCACAATCACAAACTGCAGACAGCCCGTGGCACCGTGAGGAAATGCCGCTCAACCTTCACAAGACACCAGGAAGACAAATTAAGCAAAGCAATCAGCTCTCTCTTCCCCATCAAGATGATTGCAATACTAAAATAGACATAAAGTAACGTACAACAAAATATAGAACAAATACAGACTCCCAAAATGGAAGTAACAATAAACAAAAGTCAACAACAACAGAACCACCGCCTTAGAACGGACAGCAGCCTAAGCCACCGGGGGGGGGGGGGGGGGGGGCTAAAATGCATTTTACTGGTACCAATATGGTAGCCCATATGAATTCTGTTTCACAAATATCAAACTATTCATATTTATGTGTAAACATTTTGTTAATATATATATTCATGATAACAATATGTACATATTTACTAGTTTGTTTCAAAGGAACCACTTTTTTAATAATGTCTGAATATAAGATCATACTATATTATAAGAAGGTCAAATCAAATTGATACTGTTTGTATCTTTGCGAATATGGGCGTACCTACTACACATTGTAGGAAGCCTTCAGTCCCTCTTATCTGGGACTGTAACAATGAATGATGTAAATCATCATTATTAAATGTAAAAAGTAGAACAGATTTAAAGCAGTATCAAGAAGGAATTTATTTTATAAAAAAGACAGCGGCCAGACAGCGGCTGGATTAGCGGCCAGACAGCGGCCCATCGTTTCTTAGAGTATATTGGGCCAACCAGTTGCCAAGCTGCACATCCGCCGGGGGCCTCTGTCGGCAACCCATATCGGTTCGCTGTGTAAAACATGTGGGGCCGATGACGGCCCACTGTTGGGTTGCTGTCTGGGTAATTTCCTTGTAATAAACAAGATTGTGATCAAGAATATTGAGACATTTGGTACAACCACTTGATAAACACTTGATAAAACCAACTACAGACATTGCTGTTCCAAGAAGATAAAATAAGATAAGAAACTTTGTTTAAAGACGACATGGCAGTAAACCAGAGAAACATAGAAACATAAGCTCTAATGAGCTTATGGCCATCTTTAAGTTAACATACATTTCATTTTAGATAAGATAATACTACAGCAATAATTGCAGAGAATAGCCTCAAATGGATTAATAATAGTATATTAGTGTATATCTGAAAAAGAAACATATACGGTTACTAGCTATATTAATTAAGCCATTAAGACAGTCTGACTACAGGCATATCAAGCATTAGTGTATATCTGAAAAAGAAACATATACGGTTACTAGCTATATTAATTAAGCCATTAAGACAGTCTGACTACAGGCATATCAAGCATTAATACTTTACAATAATTATTAAGAGAAATAATAACTCCAGCACATATAAGCAGTTAATAGAAAGACTATCACATTCCAACTAAAATATAAAAACATACGCACGTAAATTATATCACAAGCATACATCATGGTAAGGAAGACGGCAAACATCAGGAATCGAAACAAACAAATACCACAACTGATGACCCAGGACAAAATGGGAAAGTTAGTGAAAAAACACATAAAACATAACATACAAGAGAGAGCCAAGAGGTCAGCCCTTTCCCAGCAGGTGACCAAAAGGCTGCAAGGGACAGGCAAGACAGTATGACAGACACACACAAAGTAAGTATATATATATATATATATATAAGAAGGCAAAGATAAAATAACAAAAATGATCCACGAAAGAAGCACCGCATTGGAACGGCCAGTAAAAAAAATACTGGGGAACTTAAACATGTTTGACGGCACCACACCCTTATTTCTGATGTGGACGAAGACAACTAGATAGTTGGTTAGCATGAAAGATCCCTAACTCATCTATGTATTATGATATTTCCTAGTACATATAAACCATATTGCAGTATGGAGACTAGCAAATCAGTCTTGATTTATGCTAGTGTCAACACTGTTCCATTATGTATTAACATTAAATTTGAACTAAACAACGTTGACTTTTCTAGTGATCAGCGGAGATATGCCATTTGTCAACTATATATTTAACTTGTTTAACAATTATAAACGTGAATGGAACCGATACCGTTGCATAAGTTAGCTTCTAAATGTATTTCCTCTCTCACGCAAATGCGACGTTTGCCTGATGTAATGTGCTTTGAAAACATAAACCTGATTTTGAACAAATGGTAAGTCAGATTTATCCCACTGAGCTTCAGTTAAAAAGGCAAATTCCTCAGATACTGAAGCCCCCTTTTGGACTTAGACTTGTCCATTACAAATGGCATAGTTTCAACTAAAATTTATGATAAACGGGACGATTTTAATTTTGAAATAGTTTATTTTCCTTTTCTTGATGGAGATGTTCCTCGCTCCCCTTCCCATGGTGTATACATTTCGCAACTTATTCGTTTGGCAAGAGTATGTTCTAATGTTTATGACTTCAACAATAGAAGCAATTTCTGACTTCTACGTTACTTAAACAAGGTTATTGATACCATAAACTTCATAAAACTTTTTTCTAAATTTTATTACTGACACTCAGAGTTGATTGTAAAATACAATATTTGCTTAGATACTCTTCTGGAACAAGGCATATCAGAACCTGTATTTTATGGCGATTTAGTTTATATATTTAAAAGAATTGTTGGAAAGCCTAATTTTAGTGATCAATTCAAAAAGATTGTTAAACGTTATAAAAGAGTGGGATACAACATGAATATCATGCAACAGTCATCATGCTCGGTTTAGAGCTATGTTTTCCTCTTTAATTGCACATCGGTGGGTCAGGCCTCAGACCCAATGATGGCCCTGACGTAAAGCTTTAGTCTGTTGGTTGGTGCCTGATGCTTGTCTTTGGCTGGGCCAACCGTAGCTCAACTTGAGGTTTCTTTTAGCTCTGACTATCTGTGAGTCATGCGCCCTTTTCTTTGTTTCATCATAGTGTGTTAATTTGTTTTACATGGTTCTCTGTGATGATACACTGTATTAGTTAAGAAGCTCCATGCGAGCTTAACAATTTTGTGTTTTAACAACAACAGAATCTAGTGCGAAGATTTGGCACCAGCCTCAGAGGAAGGGGGCTAACTACGTATACATGACATTGTACGGATGTTCGGCCCGAATAACCCCTTTTTCAGTGCTTCCAGGTATACGTTAAGCCCCCCTTTTCTAGAAAAAGTATATGACCGACCCAGCTTTTCATCATTGATATATGAATTGTCCCATTTTCTGACATCCCCATTTGAAAATACTCATAAATTTGCCCAGATATTCAGCCCAGAAACCAAAAATGTAATATTTTATTTGTGAACTTTTTTACTGATTGCAAAGAGGGTATAAAAATCAAAGAACAGTATATATGAATATGTAAATATTTTGTTCAATCAAATATATGAATAGGTCATTTTTTTTCGAAGACCAAGTATATGATTTGGGTAGGTTTAAAAAAACACCTAGTTACCCCCCCCCCCCCCCCCTGAGGTACCAAACCCCCTTGTGGCTTAGGCTGCTGTCAGTTCTAAGGCGGTGGTTCTGTTGTTGTTGATCTGTTATTATAATGTGCTCCCCATTGGTTGTGGGGGTTCTGTGTTTGTCTTTGTTTTGTTGCGCATTACTTTGTGTCCTTTCTAGTTTTACAAACATCTTGATAAGGAAGAGAGTTTTATGTGTTTTTGTTGTTGTTTTTTGTTGTTGTTTTTTATCATTATTTTAACAAAATTTCAAAATCAGCACTCCTTGGTGTAATGCTCAAGTATGAGCGAAGCCAGTAATGATAGAAAGAAAGAAATACAAAAAGAGAGAGTTAGTTGCTTTGCTTTAATTGTCTTACGGATGTCTTGTTACTGTAAATGTTCTGTGACTCTTCCTCACGTTGCCGTGGGTTGGTCTGCAGGGTGTGATTGTAGTATTTCCTGATCATACTCTCTTACTTTCTAATAGTAAAATACATTATTCAGAATATAGATACAGAGATAATTTTGCAATTTTTCGTTGTGTAGTGTTAAATAAATCATGTGAGAGGATAATTGACATTGTTGCTTCGGTTCAATGTTGGTCCAACGTTGGTATGTCGACGCCCACATTTCCACCAACTACATGTACCAACGTGGGCCCAACGTATCCTTGCTATCTGGGCAAGAATTGGTCCCAGAGTACATTGGTACATAGAACAGCAGCCCGCTGGACCTGCATGAGTATGGTGTACCGAAAGGAGAAAAAAGATGAATTATGGTATATGCCATAATTAATTATGGTATATGACATAATAAATTATGGTATATGACATAATTAATTATAGCATATACCATAATTATTATAGTTTGTACCATAATTCATTATGGTATATACCATAATAAATTATGTCATATTCCATAATTAATTATGTCATATACCATAATTAATTATGTTATGGTATATACCATAATTCAAACTCATGACCCTTTTGGTGCGCCTCAAATAGCAAATTATAGCATATGCTTTAATAATCAAATAAATATGGTATATATCATAATTAAATATGGCATATACCATAATTAATTATGGTATATGATATAATTAATTATGGTACATACCATAATTATTATGGTATGTACCATAATTAATTATGGTATATGACATAATTGATTATGGTATATGGCATGGGTCCGGACCGCCTGTCCCCCCTCTGGATCCGCACTTTGATAATGATCATATATGGTCGCCTGAGTAGATATAGATCCCGAGCTTTGCATTATCTTCCAAAAGGGGGCCTTCTTAAATAAATTTCGTCGAATTTCGAATTAGACTTTTAGATTTAACCGAGACTGGCCGACTTTTACATGCAACCAAGAAGGTAAACAAACTTCCGTCATATGATCATGAAAACACAGTGATTTTTCCATAAATTGCCGGCATCAGGTAATGAGTGAAACGTGTATTTTATGATACGTTTTGTGGCCGATCTGAAGAACTATATTGCATTTCGTCAAGCTTCATGCTAGTTGCAGAACTGCGACTTTAGATTTTTTTTTTCGATCTGACTGAATCTAAAGTCGCAGTGTTTTTGTGCTCTATCTTGACCAGTGATGGAATCCCCTTTTGTTTTGGGAAAAACTCGTTTCTTTGACAATCCAACCATTCAGACTTCTTCATGTGTTTTACATACACAACCAAAGTTATAAAAATGTTACCATTTGCTTCGTTATTGTGACACGATCAATGCAATCTGTAATATTATGTTCTTGTTGTTGTTTTTCGGCACATCGCAGCCATTTTGCATGCTTTTCACGAGTTAGGGGTGATGACGTTTTTGCGATAAATTTCGGATGTTAAATTGATGAGACGAACTTATTAAAACGTTGAGAATATATTATAAAAAACCCGTACTGGTCATACTCCCCATGACTAGGTAAGGGATGTCAGCGCTTTTTCAAAAACTCAGTACATTATAAGAATAACATTAACAGTGGATTTTGCACAATATAAGAAACAAGTAGGTGTTTGAATTTTGAAAATCAGCGCAAAATAAATTGTTAGTTATCGATTCTGTTAACTTACTCAATGTTGGTGTAACGCTCGCAGCAGTCTCGTTTCTGTATTATTGTGCATTGTAGCGCCCCCTATTTTCTATTAATTTATAACGAGTAATGACCTATTTCAGAAAATGAAAGTCGATTTCCAAGAATGGTTTGATTTCAATTTAATATAGCATGCCAAAGAAAATGAGATACTTACTTGACAGAAATCCTTAACAATCACATACCCCGCCCATATTACACTATATAAATCCAATTTTCGGAAAGGAAGCTTTGTCATGTCCCAAAATGTCATAATCAGACTGAAAATGGACTTTTCCAACATGGCGGACAATTGTTATTCTGATCATGTGCTCACGTGACAAGTTTCCCGCCAAAAGAAGCAAGCTAACGCAAGAGTACATTGACCTCTGAACCGAGAGGGGGTCAGCTTGTTTACGACAAGAAGCGATGGATTGGAAAGATCAGAATCAAATTACTTTTGCACAGTGATCAATAAGATATTAGTGAAGGAAAATATTTTTAATATCATGGCTAACCTTGCTGCAAGCTGAATAGCTTTACTAGCACACGCTTATGTTCAATTAGGCTATCAGTCAATACACACAATTGGTGCCCATCGTTTTTAAGGCGCCACGTGAATCTTATATAGAGACATTGGGTGTTTTGACCTTCTTTTTGAACACGTGCGCAATGGTTTAAGATTAGAATTGTAGAATGATGTCATTATTTGAATATGCAAAATCATTTGGCATTTTTTTTCTATGTATTTCCTGTTAGTGGAAGTGGGGGAATTCCTTATCTGAAAATAGTCAATTTTCTATCCAGTGACATCCGTCGGAATACAGAACCAGGGTGAAAAATTTGCATACTAGGTTGAAGATTGACCTATATTCGTTGACATTCATCAGATATTAAAAGAAAACCTATTACAAATGGTGAGAGAGGTCACCATAAAAATCAACCTGTATGCACAAAAAAGGATCCCATCCATTGCCATTAAGAACTCCTCGGACACAGTTTGTACATATCCAACTGGGTAGTTCTCGATGTCAACAAATTGGTAAAAAGCGGCTCCAGTTAGATTGGTAATTGGTCATCTTTTTGCAAATAACTATATGTAACAAAAGTATGGTGAGATGGTATTGGATTATTTTAATCTCAACAGACCAGGTATGATCAATTTTTGGCCAATTATGATAATAAGGAAGGTAAAAGAAAACATTATATAAGTCTGATTTTGGTATTTAATGTTGTTAAAACATATGTGTATTTAGAAAACGGAAAGTGAACGGGTCATTGTCGGTACATAAAATACCAAAACAAATTCGTGCATGACTTTAGTTTCCCACAGAAAAAGCATGCTCTTCAGCTCAGAAGACAAAAATGAAGCCATGTTTTGAAAACAAATAGTGTAAACATTCTGTGTGGACAGGAGTATTTTATCTTTTTAGAACTAATCAGGTATGCATCAGCGGCAAACCAAATAGCAACATATAGATAAACCTATAAACATACAAAATGGAGTAGTGTTTGAGGAAGACACTGTTTGGAAATGTGTTTTCAACTTGGTTTACGTCCACGCTAACAGTAAGGGAAAAGATAGAGGCTTAAAAAATCAGGGCTATATGATAACATAAAATAAAAATCCATCATATGGCCCTGAATTCAGTGCTAGCTTCATGCAGATAATATATACCTCAAGTTTAAATTCGTTCGTGTGAGAACAAGTTATATCTTTAAAAAAAGATATACAACGAAGTGAGAGGTGAAAGAAGACAGCTTTGACGGTCCGTAGAATAACCGAAAACCACGCAAAATCAAAGTTATAGTGGAGATATGCCCTCTTAGTATATGGTTTATGATATAAATTATTTATGAACTTTTGTTACAGGGTATATGTTGAAGCCACTCAGTGACCGGGAAAGAATTTTTTTCTATGCGACAATGTAGATGGCGCTCGAAGATGTCGCACGCGAATTTCAAAGGGGGATTTTGGAACTTTAAAATATGGATAAAAAGGAGGGTTCTTCTACCAATTTTATGCCAGATGACCTTTTAGAAGTCATCTGCATTCTTGAGAGAGGGAAAAAGCACAATTCGTATAAAATTATAAATGTACGTAAGAGGAATTATTTTTCTCTCATCACCAAATTTCCCGCCAAGAATGGATCGACGCCATTGAAGAACTGCGCTTCCGCTCGAGGAACAGCAACTCATCAGGATCAGAGAGAATTTTCTTCCGACGACAAGCTACCAAATAAAAGGCGAAAGCGTAGAAGGAACAAATCTTCACATGCTTCTAGATCTGCAAGTCATCATACGGATAAGAAACTTAAAGATTCTTCCAATGTTCGGTTAGCACAACAGAAGCCAAAGAAGAAATCTTCAGCTCGAGTGGCAAGTCAACATACGGATAAGAAACGTGAAGATTCTTCCGATGTCCAACTAGCACAACCGAAGCCAAAGAAGAAATCCCCAGCTCAAGTGGCAAGGGATCGTGCCAGGCGAAGAGAGTTCTGGAAACGTATGCGAATACCCAGACAGCTTAGAGCTGAGAACCTCGCTTTGCACTACCGACTATTAGCACAGAAGGAAGCCAGTCCACAGTCCTCCGTGGTCAGCCAGTCAGAGTCAGAGAACTCCAGCTGCTTGGATCGTACATCTGATGATTCTAAGTCATACCAGCTGCAAGAAACAGAGACGGTAGCCAGTCCACAATTTTCTGTGGTCAGCCGGTCAGAGTCAGAGAACTTCGCCTGCTTGGATCGTACATCTGATGTTTCTCAGTCTTCCATATATTTAACCATTGAAGGGGACGTTGTCAACACACTTTTCACAGCCCAAGTTCAATCGGATTTAAATAAACTATCTGCAGAGGCTGCAGTTGAGCATTCTAGTATTTCAGTGGATAAATGTTATGATTCGGAAATTGTATGTACACGTTGTTTGAAAAAAGGAAGTTTGACAGCTTTACGTTGCTGTACAGGCTGTAAAAGCTTTAGCTACTGTAGCAAAGACTGCCAGAGATCAGATTGGCCCTCGCATAAGCAGCTGTGCAAATCAATCCAATCTCAAAACCCACAAAATTAACTGTAATAGCTCACTTTGTACATAGAACTTCAGGTGAAGGTGTTTGAGACTTTTAAAACTGAAAAAGCTCATTCTTGTACATAGAACTTCTTGTGGTGTTGGAAGACTTATTCAATTGATTACTCACTGTGTTATATTGTGCATTGGTGTTGGTGACATTTAGTGTTTAGAACATTTTTATTCATTATCCCCCTTTTACTGGTTTATCCGGGTGCGCCGATAAGTCAGCGGCGGAGCTCTACGAAACAACAACAACAATGGCCCTTCATAATCCAAAATCAATGTGACATTTTGAAAACCAATGTGACATTTTCAAACTCTAATGTGACATATCCCAAAATTACTAGAATTTGCACACAATTATAGTTCAAGTGACTTTATTTAAGTCTATAGACTCGTTTTAAACAAACAAACAAACGGAGCCAAATTCTGTGACATTCGTGACAGGTTGTTTATCGGACTAGGGGCCGGGCAATGTTTGAGATGAAACTGGATTAAATGGCTTATCTTGAGTGGATGATTTAAATAAGTTACTGATTAGGCCCTGATTATCCGGTCTTTTCAATTTTTTTATAGGTGGCATGGTCAAAACAAAAGTAAATAACTTGATCCGCGATCGTTACAGCGCAGACGATGTTTACTATTTGCAGCGTTCCCACAGACCAATGACGTCATTAAAACGTGTAGTTACTCGGGCGCTTTATTGTAAATGAAAAGCGTGAATCACAGCGTCTGTATTTATCTATTCGTACTCACCTATTTCGTACTCACCTATTTCGTACCGAAAATGATCGTAAAAATCGGAAAGAGACCTGGGCGCATCCATTGCAAAAAACGATGTGACATTTCCGTTTTTAATGGGACTATGGCGCACAGCGCATGCCTTTCCCGGTCACTGGCCACTATATCATGGATTTATTGAATTATAACCGTTAACGTATAGCGCTTAGCGAAAAGTTTAATTTATGCTTAATCAGACCTTTTTACTACTACGTTTTTTGCGTATTTTCTACGATTTTTTGCTTCAAAATACGCTCTATGGATCACTATTGCAGAACTACGCACAGAGCGAAATCCCGATTTTCTATCAATTCTTATCAATTTTGGTTCGTTTCAAGACGTGTTTCTCTGCTTAAGGGAGGTAATTTCTTCACTGATCCAACTGTGTTTATCAGCTGATCAATTACCGTGAACAGAAACAAGTCAATGTGTTGCTGCATTAGCAAGTTAGTGCCAAATAACCCCAAAAACTGGTAAGGAATGACAATAATACGGCCTTTTCAGGCTAGGAATTGGTAACCATTCGTTTAACTAGCTTGCACGGCTCACCAACCCGCCATATCAGAACGAAACCCACTGCCCCTGACCAAGGTTGGCAATCAACCGATCAATATGCATATTGACCAGACCAGTGGTCATTACTGGTTTTAACCGGTCATTACTGGTCGATTGGTGGTCAATTGGTCGATTGAAAAACTTAGTTAATGTGAAGATATTTGCATTACTTATCCCCCCATAAAGACTAAAAGTAGTTTAATATAAGATAATCCTGTACACTGAGGTTTAACTGAAAATATGTTGTTGTTTTTTTAGTTGATTAAGCCGTAAAATAAACAAAAATGAAATGTCAAAAGTTTTAGATCTTCAGTCCAAATCATTACCTTAACTTGAACTAATATTCTATTAACCATTAATAAAAAAGGCAAATTCAAGTAATGAAAATAAATAAATTTTAAAACTAGCTTTTTTCATAGAATGAGAAAAATATTTAAATCAAGGACTTATTTTAAAATGAGACAAAGTTTAAAAAATCAATACTTCAAATTGATCACCAAAGAGGTCATCATGTACAAATAAAATATGCTGTATTAGTTAAAATTCAAATGGGTTTGGCTTCTTACCTGAAAAGATAAAGGTGTGCAAATTATAAAGAAAACATTTAATGTTGAACAAAAATCAGATATATCAAGGAGTTATTTTTTTACTTTAAGTACTCTAGAACAAACAAAACTGTCAAAAATACTGGGCATGTCTCTCAGACTTAAAGGGGACGGCAACCCTGACGATTACTATCTTTTATATGAAAGATCTCAATAAACCACAATTTTTGATACCAGTTTCATCTAAATCGGTTGAAAAATGTGGAAGTTGTGGGCGTTTGAATATTTGAAAATGGACTGTACTGAAAGCAGCCATTCTGTAGGCTTAGTGACGTCACTCAGCCTAATTAAATATGCGTAATCAAAGTAAAAGACCAACCAATGGATTATTTGCATTAATCTTTAATGAAACATTTTCCTTATGTATATAGCTGCATATCTGCTGATACACAGATGACGTGATAGTAGTGATAACTAAAAATTAAGCAGTTGAAAAATTCTGAAAACTAATTAAATATTCAAAATGGCGGCTAAATGTCCGCCATATTGAATTCTTTAAATGCCCATAACTTGCCCATATTTTAACAGATTTTGATGATAAATGTATCAAAATTCATGGTTCATAGAGCTCTTTCTGATAAAATATACTTATTATTAGGGTTGCTGTCCCCTTTAAGAAGGTGTGTCCAGTTTATAACACTGATCCAATCACTGAGCTTAAAATGTATTGGCTAATTTAGTGGCATCTGTGTGTATATAGAGGTGTGAAAGTGTGCTCATTCAGTTATCTGCTGTTATCAGTTAATAACTAACCAAGTGTCATAAACTAATAAAAGTTATTGTCTCAAAATTGAGCTAAAAAAAAACCCTGTATGGTTATTCTATTCTGCCTTTGATGATGCAAGAAAAACTAGTGTCAGGTACATGGACTGTAATGCAGAACTCAGTGGTAAGGTCTTGAAATAAAAATCTCACCATATAAAGTGCCCTTGGCAGGGACGAAAAAGTATTTTTTTTTCTTTTTTCAATAGATAGAACATAAAACCTTTACAAATATCTCAATCCACCACAAAAACGTCCCTTAGAATTTTCAATCGCCCACTCAGATTCATATTGACCAGTATTGACCACTTTTTGGCATATTGACCGGGGCGGTTTACCGGGGGTGGTTTCGACCGCCCAACCTTGCCCCCGACACTGGGATTCGAACCTTTGACCTCCCGCTCCCGAAGCGGATGCCTTAACCACTAGGCTTTCGGGACCGGTCTATTTAGCAAGTGAAAACAAGTCATTTTCATATCAACCAAACTATGAGACACAGCATAAGTTGTATGGCAAACAGTGTAGATCCTGATCAGCCAGCGTCTGAAGAAGCTGGCTTATCTGGATCCACACTGTTTGCAAAGAAACCTAAATATTGGTTCAGAAAGATAAAAATGATAAATAAAGTACATTACTTATTGTCAATGCTAATTGAATTAATTTATTGGTTCAATCTTCTAATTTGTGATGTAACTGACAAAATGGTTATAACTTCATTTTCAGTGAATAAGCAAGTTGATCAGGACTTTTAGCATGTGAGAAAGATAGTCACTTGCTGTTTTTAGCAAGTGCTTAGAAATCTTAAATTTGATCCCTGCTATTTCAGAAAACATGTAAAAGAGCCAATCATAATCCAGCTTTATCCAAGTAGCAGGTAAGAAAAGATTGAAGGATGTCTGGTTACCCAGGATATGGTTCCACCGTTAGGGAGTACAGAGATGATCCAAATTTCCAAGAATACAGGGACCAGCCCCAAGGCTTTGGCAGTTCAGGTAAGTGATCAATTCATGTTTGTAAACATAGCTAAATATATAGGTGTTAAGGTACTGTCCTGCCATCCAAGAGTTACAGTGACGTAATATTTTGTTAATAAATGTTAAGTAAAACATTAATTTTGTACACTCCACTTGAGCTAACGCAAATCGATATATCACTTGTGCATTAATCCTATCCTACAGATAGGATTAATATGCAAGTAATATATCAATTAAAAGTCCCTGATAAATTTGTAAACAAAACATGACGCTACTGTCACTCTTGGCTGGCAGGACAGTAGGTGTTGAGGTATACACATGAATGTTTGCTTGAACTGTGTAAACATGTTTTTAGTTCCTTTGTTTTTATTACGAAGGTACAGTGAGCCACTTCAGTTACGCACCACTTACAAAATGTATAATTTCTCTAAAACATACTACTGTATGACATTTTTATTCTGAGACTACCGTTATAAAGCGCATTTATGTTTGCATAATCCTTAGACAAAGAAAAGTGATTGGACAATAAACGCATGAGAAAATAGATCCTGAATGTCGCTAACCTCCTAACACCAATTCACATTGCATTATTTTGAATAGCATTCTGATCACATTGCACTACTTTCAGTATCAAATTTCGGTCATGCCATTGGTAAGAGCGCTGATTTATTTTTGACAAAATTAAAGACTGGAACATGTCTGTTAACTTTATTATTCTTTTAACTAATCAACTATTTTGGTTCCCAACTGGCCAAGGTTTGAAAACTGTTGCTTTTTGACCTTTTTTAAAAGGTAGATAAAATTTTGAATGATTCTGAGTAAACCTGTTGTCAAAACACTTCATTTACAATTTATTTTAAACAATGATGCATCATTCAATTGCATTTTACTGGCACCAAATCTTCACCCCAGAGTAGATTCTGCTGTTGTTGAAGAACCCAGGTGAGCCATCTATGGCCATTCTGGACCTCTAGAGTCTGGAGCATATGACTCTAGTTTCATAGTATGGGTTTTGTGCGTACAGATATGAGAAATTTTGATAATCATCAGGCCCC
Source organism: Loripinus fragilis (assembly GCA_964019695.1). NCBI lineage: Eukaryota > Metazoa > Mollusca > Bivalvia > Lucinida > Lucinidae > Loripinus > Loripinus fragilis. Next base: position 77,531,274 of record OZ026519.1, read on the forward strand.
CAGATAAGAGTGCGTAACAGAAAATTATTTATCTTTTTTCTCAACCAAAAGATATGTTGTGGGTACTGAAAAGAACTGTCTCAATGAGATGGTTCTTTTGAGCACCCGAAACACATGTTTAAAATGATGGGTAAGAAATTAATTACAATTTAACACTAAAATTATTTGTTTAATTGGCCCTATGTATCATGTTTTATATTTCAGGGTCTACCTCATTTGAACAAGTATTTGAACAAATCACCAGCAATATTGTTAAAATCAACCAAGGGGGTAAGTTTCACCATATTCCTACATAGGGCTGCCACGTTAATACGTGTAAACGGCACCGTTTCGTGTTTCTGCAATAAACGTTTATAAAACTGACCTACCGTTTACACGAACTTTAGCACATGGCCATCGTCATGGTTTATAAATAGCATTTCCTAATGAAAAATATTCTCTTAAATGGTGATACGCCACATCTCGATCCTGATCATCAATCAGATTGTTTGTTTTCTCAGATTCGGCTGTATTTGATAAAGTATCTACTGCAATTAGAAATTACTGCGGACATGCTCAACCGAGTTTTGTCTCACTCAGCCACCGCTTGGAAAGATTATATTCCTGCATTTTTAACAGTTATTTAAAGAGAAGGCGCATGAGAAACTTTATTTTGTTTACTTGCTGTCGGAGTGTGTATTGATGTGTACATGACGATTCACAGTTATGTCTTGTGTGTCCACTCATTAATTACACGCTTGCAACTTAAGAAAATGTCCGTAATGTGCTAGTCTGCTCATGATGCAATCACTTTCAATTTACTTGAAAATGAGTTCTACCACAACACCCTACCAGAAACAATTTCGAATATTTGCACAAGGTACATTTTTCAAAGGTTTTTTTTTTAGGGAAAATATCGGCGCTTTTATGGAGCTGCATAATGGGAAAAAATCAGTCTGGAAGTTACGTGTAAACGGAATCGTTTCCGTTCCTGGAACTCGTGTAAACGTTTACCAAATTTTGTAAACGTGGCAGCCCTATGAACAATATTTAACCCTTTGTATTGGGGAAACCTTTTACAAACAGTGAAGACCCAGATGAAATGCCACATGATGCAGCATTTTATCAGGCTCTACACTCAGTCTGTTTGTAAGGGTTAAACAGATCTTCAAACAAAAGAAATCAATATTTCTTTTTTAATTATAACCTGACACCCCTAGATATCTACAATGGACTATCCTGCCGGGCCGCGTAGCGCAGTCGGTAACGTGTCTGGCTACAGATGCGTGTCTGACTGCAGATCCAGGGGTCGTGAGTTTGATCCCGGTCCGGTCCCATACTTTCGTAAAGATTGATCATGAAATGATTTCTACGGTCATTCTCCTCCCTTCCACTGATTCATTCAAGAAGGGTTGTTGTCAGTTACAAGCGAAAGTATGTGCACGAATTACTGGTTAACCGCTTGTTCAAGCCTGCCCAGGAAAAAGTGTGGTTAGGTGAACTGACCGTCCCGCAATGACCATAGCTGTTGACTTGGGACGTAAAGCAACAAAACAAACAAACAAACAATGGACTATCCCAAGTTTATTGTATTAGACCAGAAGGAACAATCCATTAGTATATAATGGGTTAAGCAATTATACAATGTATTAACAATAATTTGACCAAGGTAAGTAAGGGTACAAAGATCAGGAATCGATACAATCAAGTACCACACCTGACCCAGGATACCAATGGAAAAGTGATAAACTCACAGTTAAACACCACAGACTAGAGCCAAGAGGTCAGTCCTTTCCCAGCAGGTGACCACAAAGCACATATAAGCAGACGCGCACAAAGACATAGCAAACACAAGACAGAACAAAAACATAAAAGATCCATAAAAGATGTACCGCCATGGAACTGTCAGTAAAATATTTTAGTGGAGGGCTTAAACCGGTTTAACAGCACCAACCTCACCCTTAATTCAGATGTGGATCAAGACACATAGATGTTTGGTTTGCATGAAAGACCCCTAATTTATCAATGCATCATCTCCTAGAACATATAAATCAAGATATAACAAGGAGATAAAGCAAAGATAAGGACTCAACGGTAAATAAATCTGAATACCGGACCAAATCACTACTGCTAGCATTATTGTTAAAATCAATGAAGAGGTGAGTTTAACCATTTTCCTACACAACATTTAAACATTTACATTAAAGCTGCATAGTCTGTAACTTTTGATATTTTTCGAAATTTTTTAATTTCTTTTTAAATCATTTGTAAAAGTAGAATTAAGTTATGTTTTCACAATAATTATGTTAACTATAGCTGAAAACTGCACGGAAAAGTGAATTATCTTATAAAACAGGTGTGTTTTTCTCTTGTTGGTAATTATTTGCGTCCCTCCAATAATTATAGACAGTTAATTTTAACATAAATGCTGTGGTTTTGATACTGATAATTTGTTAAGATTTACGAAATTGGTAAAATGTTTACGTGAATTTTAGTTATTTTACTGTGTTCTTGAAAAATTGAAACATTAGTTCTAAAATTAAAAGATCAAAAGTTACAGACTATGCAGCTTTAACAATTATTGACCAAATCACTACTGTTAGCTAATAGTCACAGACTCTATATGCTATATTGTTTAAAGTAAAATTGACCAAGGAGGTTTAATAATGTCCATATATTCCTACACAATATTTAAAAGCAATTTAATACATTAACAATGATTTTACCAAATCACTACTGCTAGCAATATTGTTAAAATCAAGATACTTATTGTTGCTGTAAATACACAAGTAGACTGGCTCCAGTCATTAAAACAATTTTTCATCAATGTGTCATATCATATACTTGTAGCCAGTCTTACTCTGATTGCTCTGTTTTAAAACAGAGCCATCAGAGTAAGACTGGCTACAAGTATATAAAATGACACATTGATGAAAAATTGTTTCAAGGACTGGAGCCAGTCTAATACACAAGTTTCTCAGAATACCATTCATTTGATTTTTCCTTTCAGCTTCTGTTCTAGAGAGAGCAGCAAAGTTACTTGGGACAGAAAGAGATAGTGATGGACAGGCTGGTGAAAAAATGTAAGTTTCCTTTTCAGTTCACAGGTTTTTGTTTGTTTGTTTGATTTGATTCTTTACGTCCCATTAACAACAATCTTTCAGTTATAAAGGGATGTGTATTCCTGGGTTGAACCAGTACTAAGCTAGGATTAATGTTCTTGCTCAAGGACACAATGCAGTGACCCTGGTGAGGCTCACCCGCAGCCCCTCGGTCTCGAGTCAAGCACTCTACCACTGAGCCGATGCACTTCCAGTGCACATGTTTAGATAAACTAATATTTTTATCTTACCCATGCTATCTTACCTAGGCTGTCATGAGAGCACTGTTCATTGGTTGTTCTGGAACTCACACACATGGTCGTCAAGTGACGTTGATGTTTAGTCAAAGTGACCTCATCATGCAATAATGCATCTCAGCTTAATCAGAGAATTCTGGGAGTTTATTTTTAAATAAACAGTCAATGGTGAGCAAGAAAAAAAATCCATTATTGGTGTAAGGGTGGGGTAGAAAAATCAGTCCTGAGGATCACTGTTTGGCATCATGAGGCTTGCCTCATGATGCCAAACGGTGATCCTCAGGACGGATTTTTCTCTCCCATCCTCACACTCAAGATAGATTCTTATAGTATAGATAAACAAAAAGCAATTAGGCGTGACTATATTTACAATATTGAAAGTACGGATCTAGAAATAGGGGTTTCATGAGTTTACTTACATTTACTATACTTGATAATATTTTGACACACTTAGATGTTCTAGCCCAACTGGCTCATTTTCATAGAATGGTACAAAAGGTCAATAATCAGCGGCTGTGATACATCAATACCCAAAGGATTATAAGGAGTGTCAGGGCCTTTTCCAACAATTTTGGCCAAAATTGGGAAAAAATGATCGACTTATTATCAAAATTGGGAGAAATTAACAACTTAGAACATTACAAGGGTAGCAAAATATTATCCTCAAAATCAAGTTATTTTAGAGATTGCATAATGCCAAGCATACCACTTAAGCACAAGTGTTTAAGTATCATTCTGATATGGGTCAGTGCTTCTCATAAGTAGTAGTGGTCTCTAAAAAAAAAAAAAAAAAAAAAAAAAATTCTTTTACTTTTCTTAGTTGGGAAAATCAGACATGGTATTGGGAAAAAAGGTGACTATATATATATATTTTTGATTGGGAATGAGATCTCGGCCCTTAGAGATGGGCAGAAAAGGCCCTGAGTGTACTTGTGATTTATTTGAGTAGTCAAAACTTTGTATACTTTCAGACATGGGGTGTCCCAAGAAAGCAGTAAAATTGTGACCAATACAAGTAAATTCTTTCACCAGTTATCAAGAAGAAAACTTGACAGAGTATGTATTGTAAAGTTATCTAAATAGAGGATCCAACATGAGTACTCATGTTTTATTGAATCTATTTAAGGAGTTGAGAAAAAGAGAAAAAATGTGAGGCTTGCAAAGCATTTTATCTCTTTTTCGCAACCAGTTTAATAAATTTGATAATACAGGAGCATGAATGTTGTTTGTCACATTGCATAAAAATTAATCAAATCTCATTTTAGGCGTGAAAAAGTCAAGATTTTGCCATCTTTTTAGTAACATCATCATGAACGTCTTTGAATAACAATAGTAAATTTGTAAGCTGCTAGTGGTTTATCAATTTTATTGCATGGCGATATATCACTCTCAGATGCGACATCATGTGATAAATGTTTTTAAAGGGATGCATAGTAGCTGCTCTCAAATTATATGCATGGTTAGCATTATCAATAAGAAACGTCAAGCAACACTTTAGTAATAATATGGCTGTAAAATTAGACTCCTTTTTCTAATTTGTAAGATTCCAAGTCCTCAAGACTAAAGGTTTTATTTTGAATTATAGGGAGGTAAACATAAAAATACATAGCCCCCAAAAATGATTATTATCAGGGTTTTTTTTTTTCTATCAAACATAAGTTTTGTGCGCTTAAGGTAAAAAAGATCTTCAGACAAAAAAATACAATATTTAGGGGAAATTATGACAATGGACTATCCCATGTATATTGCATCACACCAAAAGGATGAAGCCATTTGAGTATAAAGGGTTAATTAAAATGAGCCAGTGCATGAGTTTTCCAACAATGTTATATGTGCCTGGGCATATGCGTGGTCTGATCAGAGCCTTTGCTAGTCGCTTGAGTATTTTATGATTATTAAGCTACTGAAGGCTGCAGTGGCTCATCCGAGTCGACACTTGTCAAAATGTCAAATTGTTTGAAATCTCATGCTGCGGCTCAAATGTATATTTTCAGACACAGAGACTACAGCTAGAGAAAGTGAAGAATGATTTTCAAGAAAGTGTCCAGAGATTTCAAACACTGCAGAAGGTGAGGACAAAGATTTATACCACTAGAGACATTTTTCTCTAAATATATATGTATTAAGACCACAATTTTTTTATTAGTTGATTTACAAAAGCTCCTTCTGTAATTTTCTGGAAAGTAGGCAGAAAATAAAATTTAATTTCTGAAAAAAAAATATATTTTATCCGCCGACTCTAAATATTATTTGTTTCTTTGAAAAATAATAAAAAAAATTTGAGGTTCTGTCTGTGTATTTTTGAAAGTGACACTGTAAAAAATTGTCCGGTCCAGATCTTTAGGAAATGATAAAACTATTTTTTTCTGGAGATATTAAAAAAGCTCTAAAAATAAAAGCTTTGAAAATGACCAGTTAACTGGTCATTTAAAGAGCTTTTTTATTTATTTATTTTTTCCTCCCAACCCTAAATCTGAAAAAAAATCCCGTAAATCAACTAATATAAAAATTCTGGCCTTATACCACTAGAGACATTTTCCCTATAAATATTAAAACTTTGAATATTCAAGGAAACAGACTTAAAAGGAAACAGTAAACAGCTGGGCAAATCTTTTATCTCAGACTTGCTAATACCTTTAATTTATTAAACAATAGACTTTATTGAACTCAGTTTAAATCATTTTTGCAAGTCATTTTCAATAATTGTGTACATATATATCAATGCTGGCATTGTTTATTTATCAGGTGTGTTTATTGTTATCATGTGCATACACCACAATTCTCGTGTGTTCCAGTTTGAGCATCCAGTGTGTTAAATATAAAAGATCCACACATAAATTCCCATACCTGAACTCATGGGCTTCGCACACTTGCAATGAAAATATAATTGTAGTCATATAATGTCTTCATGTACTGACAAATTTCACAGCTAGAATAAAACTGAAAAAAAGATTGTATTATATTATTATATTGGCCTCAAAGCGAGAAAACCTGTCTTCGGAAGATTGCGAACAACAAAGGCACAGACCAGCCTGTGCTTTGGGACAGTCTGATCTGTGCCTTTGCTATTCACTTATTTGAAAGTATCATATCTAAACATGCTAGAAGCAAAGTTTCAATGTTCTAGGTAGTGTCTATAGCTGAGCTGGCTTGTTTGATTATGACCTCGTCGGAAACCCCAATGACAGGTTTTCTCTCAATGAGACTCCTTTTTATTTCTCAAAACTGTGCCGAGACTGATTGGAAAAGCTTTGTTTGATTTTTTTTAAGGTTGTACGATGACAACTTCTATAGGTTAAATTGTTTCATAAAATACTTATACTAATACATTCTCTAAATTCAGAAATTTTTGTGAGAGTTTTTAATTTGCAAGGAGCGTTATAAAAGACATATTTGTGACATTAAAAATTTATGACTGTAGCATGATTTACCTTCATCAGTAAATGACAGAGTGATTCTTCCATTGCACGAGGGTTCTATTTTCGCAAAATTTCTGAATTTACAGTAAAACAAAGAATTTTCTTTGCAGAAAGCCTTAGAGAAAGCTAAGACAGCTAGCAGGATTGAGAAGCCAAAACCAAAGATCACATCACCATGGATGGTAAGTCTATACTCATTGTTGCATACCAGACCATTTGCTGTGCTACTTCTTGCCATTGTCAAAGAGTCGGATTTAAAGTTGGATCATTTGTCACCCAATTTCATATACGCAATACTTTAATTAATCTCTCACTGAAGGTCGAAATATGAGTTATATTTCCAAATATGATCTGGACCCCCAAAAAGGCACCAGATTGTGTACTGTTTGCATTCATATGACGCCATAAGTAATCTTAAAATGAGCCGTGACATGAGATTTTCAGCAATGTGCATTGCCACCAGAGAAGCCTCAGATCAGCCTGCGCATACGCACAGTCTGATCAGAGCCTTTGCTAGTTGCTTGATTATTGTATGGGTGTTAGGCTACTGACCGAACATAATTCGGAGTTTCTAAGCTTAAAAGGAGGCTGCACAGGCTAGTCTGAGACTACACTTGTCAAAATGCCACATTGTTGGAAATCACATATTGCGGCTCAAATGTATCCTATGAAAAATTAATTACAGTGTTCATGAGAGTTAAATACAAAGTGCATCAAACCTTACACCCGTAACACTTGCTTTAGTCAGAACCTGATAATGTGTGGGTGTTTTCACTGTTAGCAATTTTTTATTCATATTACGATGGTCAGGCAGAGTGCATTGTCTTAGTTGGTAGAGTGTTAACATAGGTATGCTGATATCTTTTGCAAACAGTTTAGATCCAGGGGGCTCAGTGGTAGAGTGCTTGACTTGAGACCGAGGGGCCGCAGGTTCAAGCGTCACCGGCATGACCGCAATGTTGTCCTTGAGCAAGACACATTAATCCTAGCTTAGTACTGGTTAAACCCAGGAAGAACCGTCCCTATTTAACTGAAAGATTGTTGATGGGATGTAAAGAATTAAATCAAACAAAAAACATAGGTTTAGATAAACAACATTTTTAGATAAACAAAATTTTTGAGTGTAAAATTGTAAATAGTTTCTTGCTTATCAGTTTTAATATGATATTACATGAGAATAGTCTGCCAGCAGACGACTCTCATGAAATATCACGCCTTATTGGTTATTTTTAAAAAAGTGGCAAAATTTGAAATTGTCATCTGCTGCAAATTGTAGGTGGCGCTTTAAGGGTTAAGCTGTATACTAAAGGGGTCAAACATGATTTTCTAAGCATTAACATCTGCTGGACCCTGAGGGTAATAAAGGGGCTGTTTCAAGCACTGATTATAGACCTACTTATTCTTGATGGGAGCGCAGTGGCTCAGTGGTAGAGTGCTTGACTCGAGACTGAGAGGCCGCGGGTTGGAGCCTCAACGGCGTCACTGTGTTGTGGTCCTTGAGCAAGACACAGCAAGACATCCTAGCTTAGTACTGGTTCAACCCAGGAAGACCCGTCCCTGTTTTACTGAAAGATTGTTGATGGGACGTAAAGAACCAAATCAATAAACAAAACAAACAAACTTATTCTTGATGTTTTTTTTGTAATAAAGGATGATGAAGAGGACACAACAAGGCTTGTCGAGGATGACAGACGACGACAACAGTTGATGGCCCAAGAACAGGTCATAGATGATGATCTCGCATTAATACGGGAGAGAGAAGAACAGATACGAGAGTTAGAGGTACGTTTATCACAGGTTTCGATAAACAAAACTTTTAAGCGTAAAGGTGTAAATATTTTCTTACCCTTTAATTTCAACATAAGTTTTGAGTGCTCAAAAGAACCGTCTCATTGAGATGGTTCTTTTGAGTACCCACAACATATGTTTTGATTGAGAAATAAGAAAATAATATTTTCCTTACGCACTCTTAACTAAAGTCCTGTTTATACTCATTATTGAAACAACTTTATTACAATATGACAGGCAACTCTAACCCATTGTTTTAGCTCAGCACCTCATCACAAGAAGAATAACATAAGCTTCCAGCTTTCGTTCTAATCCTTTTACATTCTGTAACTTTTATATAGAGAATACTAGGTCAGTGGTTTTTGATATCAAGTTTACCATGCAAGGCTTTGAGAACACATGTCATCTGGTTAATATCCATCTAAATGGAAAATCGGTTATATAAAACCTCTTTATAAAGGAGATGATCCAAACTTGCCCGAAAACTATAGAGGGATTACAGTAATGCCATGCTTGGCCAAACTTTTAAATAGTATTTTGAACACAAGGTTACGGAAATTTCTAGACACAAATAAGACGATAAATCATTGCCAGATAGGTTTCCAACCTAAAGCTAGGACTGTGGATCATATGTTCATCTAACGAACGTTAATAGAAAAATATACAAATAACAGATCAAAATGGCTTTGTTGATTTTCAAAAGGCATTTGACTCTATCTTACATTCTGCCTTGTTATATAAATTAGCAAAACTAGATATAAATGGTCCTCTCCAAAACATTATTCAACATATGTATCAAGACAATATATTATATGTTCGCATACAAGACAAATTGACATGTGCTTTCAAGCCTAAAATTGGTGTCCGGCAAGGGGATAATATAAGCCCTAATTATTTAAAAATATTTCTAAATGATCTGCCGGATATTTTTTATAAAGGTGATGACCAAGTCCAGCTTGATAATAATTTCATCAGTTCATTGCTGTACGCAGATGATCTCATGTTATTATCAACTTCTAAAGCTGGACTTCAGAGATGTATTGAAAAACTAGCTTCATAAAGTGAAGATTATTGTTTAGCTGTCAACTTATAAACAAAAATTGTTATCGTTTGTAAAAGTGGCAAATTATCAAAAGAAATATTTTATTTTAGTGGCACCGAAATACAAAATAGTTCTTCCTATAAATATCTAGGGATCTTATTTTCCTCTTCTGGCACATGTTCATATTGTCAGTCAGATTTATATAAGAGGGCTTTAAGAGCTCAGTTTAAACTAACTAAGTGTATCCCAAATATGACCCTTAAGCTAGATACCTTAATACACTTGTTTGAACATACAGTTGAGCCGGTGGTACTTTATGTTAGTGAAATATGGGGAACAGTTAACATTTTATCATCAAAAATTAAAAAGGCAGACTTCTCCCTCGAACATTTATTTGTAAACTTTCTTTGTGATAAACTGCAAATAAATTTTTTGAAATACATATCAAAAATTAATAAATAGTCTGCGAATCTAGCTGTGTTATTAAAGTGAGTTCGGTAGATATCCTTTGTGTATCAAAGTTATTACAAACACATGCAAATTTTTGCAGAGACTACTTACTGCTAATTCAGTGTTACTACAAGGTGCATATAAAGAAAGTAGTCTAATCGCAAATAATGAGAAAATGAGTTGGGTGGCATGTGTCGAATTTATATTAAAACATATTGGTGTTTCTTCCAAGTTGGCTTATCACTAACATTTTTCCTCAATAGTAAAAACTAATCTTATAAATCGATTTAAAAGTAATTTAAACAGTACCTTAGTCAAGTACAAAGACACAAATGAAGGGAAGTTAAGGACATATGCTCTTTTTAAAACACATTTTCAAGTGGAGAAAAATCTTACTGTAATCAAAGATACCGAAATTCGCAATTGTTTTATGTCTTTCCATATCAGTTCACATAAATTAGAAATAGAAAGAGGTAGGTACAAAAAGTTGGATGTAAAAGATAGGCTTTGTAAAATATGTAACACTGGAGCCATTGAAGATGAGCAACATTTATTGTTTAATTGCAGTGCTTATCATTCACTACGGTATTCTTTTATGAAGGAGGTGGGGCAGTCATGCAAAAACCTTTCAATTTATCACAAGATGCCCAACTTATTTGGTTACTATATAATGAGTCAGACGACATGATTAATTTTTTCTCTAGATATATCTATGAATGTTTCAAGTTAAGAGATGAGTTTACATAATGTATTGCCTAATCACCAAAGGTTTGTCCATTTTAGTACTAGGTAAAAAAAGTTTGACTTGATGTATTTGTATTTGTCTTATAAATGATGAATTGTTTTACTTATGTCTAATGTATTTTGGTTGTTATATTTATGTATTATTATTGTTGAATATGCCAGAAATGGCCCATGATTGGATTAATAAAAGTATTCTATTCTATTCATGTTGACATCGCGATGCTTGCCTAAAGCAGAGCCTGGTAAACTTGATATCAAGAGACGCAAACCTGGTATTCTATTTATCAGTTTCTCCACTGATTCACTCTTCAAACTAACAATTATTTTCGATTTTTGTGTTGATTCAGCGTCATTAACAACATCATTCAAAAAAGGCAACGTCATCATGACCTGATAAAGGCACATGCCGTGAGATAGACAACATTTATCAGGCAATGCACAACATTATAGTTAATATGAGAGGTAACTGATAAATATCATTATTGAAACAAATTTATTACAATATGACAGGCAACTCTAACCCATTGTTTTAGCTCAGCACCTCATCACAAGAAGTGTCCTGGGTCTGTCCATAGACTTTAGGCATTGTTCATTGTCGGCCTTTCATATGTGAATATATCCTAGACAAGCAGGCCAATATTGAGCATATAATTATTAAAAGGCATATCAAAAGCTCCTTTGTAAAACCCAACCAATTATTCAACTTTATTTTGATAAAATTGTGTTGAAAGTTTCTGTTACCAGGGTGTTTTGTGTTTAGTGAAGTCATTGTATCTCTGTTAACCTTTCATGATTTTCATTCATAAATGATAATGGTTTCCTAGAGCAGCTTTAATTCTTCGTAAACTAATTTCATTCATAAACTAGAGCATTTTTAATACTTTGTGAACCAATTTCATTCATATATGATAATGGTTTCCTGGAGCAGTTTTAATACTTTGTGAACCCATTTCATTCATATATGATAATGGTTTCCTAAGAACAGCTTCAATACTCTGTCAACCAATTTCATTCATAAATAACAATGGTCTCTTAGAACAGTTTCAATACTCTGTGAACCAATTCAATCATAAATGATAATGGTTTCCAAGAACAGTTTCAATTCTCTGGACTGCTACTGCTAAATAAATTTTGAATCACATTATTTTGAGAGTAAATCTGCAATGAACATGACACACAACTAGAGATGCGTACTGTAAATTCGGAAATTTTTGAGAGGATTTTATTTTCGTGAAACTACGCGTAGTTTCGTGAAAATGAAATCCTCATGAAATGTAGATATCACTCTTTAGTTTACTGATATAGGTAAACCATGCCCTAGTTGCGAATTTTGAAAGTCGCAAATATGTCTTTTGACGATTTTTGCGAAAATAAAATTCTCGCGAAAATTTCCGAATTTACAGTATCTAGGTGTCATTACCATGATATGTCAGTTTTAGATAGTCCTAAATTCCCCCCTGTTGAAATCTTGAGTTGAACATTGATTTTTAGTACTGTTTCTTTTTATTTTTTAGGGAGATATATTAGATGTAAATGAAATATTCCGGGACTTAGGTGCAATGATACAGGAACAGGGGGAACAAATAGGTAAGCACATAACAGTGAAAACTCTTTATAACGTCACTCGTTTATTCAATATCCGACATAAAATTGCTGGGAACAGATCTGTTTCCATTTAAATTCTCTCTTTATAACAGAATATTCACTTAATGACACAGACAGTAACTTCTGGGAACAGATATATAATTTCTATTGAAAATAAATTCATTATAACAGAATTGTTACCATGTGTCAGACAATTTTGTGGTCAGAACAAGGTCTTTTTGCATGAAAAGGTTTCTGTCTCACTTGATAAGTGGGAAGTTATGCGCATTTTGATGCAATATGACATTCAACTGATGTATACATTTGGAATGATAACATTTCAATTCCTTTGTATAATATTTTCTTTTACCAAATGATTATAATGTGGAAATCTGGTAATGGTCAGAATTTCTTTATAACAGCAAATTCACTTTAACATCAAAGACAGCTTGGAACAAACGGTGACGTTATAAAGAGGGTTGGCTTATTGTATTTGAGCAGCGACATGACCTTTCTAGCAATGTGATATGTGCGACCAGCAAAGCCTCAGATCAGCCTGCGCATACGCACAGTCTGATCAGAGCCTTTGCTAGTCACTTGATTATTCTATGAGTGTTAAGCTACTAACTGAACATCATTTGGAGTTTCTAAGCTTAAAAGGAGCCTGCACAGGCTCATCTGAGTCTATTCATGTCAAAAAGCCACATTGGTGGAAATCTCATGTTGTGGCTCATATTTTCTTAAAGGTTCTTATACAAGATTAACCCTTTGTGGACCGGAAACCCATAAATGGGTTCTTAGAAAAACTCACATAATGCGGCGTTTTATCAGGGTCTGCACTGTTTGCTAAGACAAAATCCATCTTCAAAAAAGAAATACAATATTTGTCTGGAAATTATAGCCTGTGACACCTCAATATATACAATGTAACATCCTGACTAATTGTATGTAGCTTTATGGAAAATTCTTTTGGTTTTAAAGGATTAAACATGTTTGTTGAAAATGTATAGTGAATGTTTATTTGACCTGAGTACAACTCAAGGGGAGCTTTTGTGATGTATGGATGTCCATTGACTGTCTTTATTTGATGTCATTTTGCAGGCACAGTTAAAATTCTGCTTGATATGATACTTTCCAGTGGGGGAATAACAAAGGCATGGATGTGCTGGCTGGTCTACACCTTTGTTGTTCGTAAACATCTGAAGACAGGTTTATCTAGTCAAAGCCCATTTTATTTTTTACACTTTCCTCTACAAAGGTGTGAAATTGACATATTTGCCATGTTTAAATTTCAGATACTATAGAAGCTAATGTAGAAAAAGCTTACACAGATGTAGAACAGGGAACAGAACAATTGCAGAAGGCTTCCACATATCAGGTATAGTTAATGTATTGAGCAAGCTCATTATTTACTAATACAATATAAGCTAATTTTGAAAAAGCTTACACAGATGTAGAACAGGGAACAGAACAATTACAGAAGGCTTCCACATATCAGGTATAGTACATGTATTGAGCTGGCTCATAATTTACTGATACTATAGAAGCTAATGTAGAAAAAGCTTACACAGATGTAGAACAGGGAACAGAAGGCTTCCACATATCAGGTATAGTACATGTATTGAGCAAGCTCATTATTTACTGAGGAGCGCAGTCTCTCAGTGGTAGAGTGCTTGACTCGAGACTGAGGGGCCGCGGGTTCGAGCCTCACTGGCGTCACTGCGTTGTGGTCCTTGAGCAAGACACATTTATCCTCGCTTAGTACTGGTTCAACCCAGAAAGACCCGTCCCTGTTAAACTGAAAGATTGTTGATGGGACGTAAAGAATCAAATCAAACAAAAATCATAATTTACCGATACTGTAAACTACTTTTTTATTAGCTGCATCCAAATCTGGAGGTTTAAACAGACTGACATATTGGTGCAGTTTCATTATAATAAGGCCCCAATTAATAATACTCTACAACTAGTCTTGATATCACTACATAGACATGGAAGAAAAACTTTGAGCCAGATTTACCACACATCTATAAGTTGGTTGATGTATTCATGTATTCGTTTGCGGGTGTGTCTTGCATTTTGCTATGTACATTATTTCTCTTTGTCATGGATGTGTCTGGAGATCTACTAATAATGATACTGTTTTGTTCTATTCGCTAGGCGAGTGCACCCTGGACAAAATTGCATCTTTTATGCCGGTGACAAACTGTCCAGCATGCAAGGAACTTCGAAAAATATAATTCTGAAACTTTGTGACAATCTCACGCAAAAACATGCCAAGTTTATTGATAATACTCTATTAATGAGTAATATGTAATTTCGTCACAAAATATACTGAACTACTAAAGAAACCTGACACTTTTTACTTGCTCCAAACTCGTAAATAACAAATTATAGACATAATCCTTTATGTTATTTTAATAACAAGACATAAGAAAGTATTCTTCGAAAAAATATATTTATCAACTATAGATCATGACGTCACGACGTCAAAAATACCGTTTTTATCACTTTTGCCTCGGTAGTGTATGTCTAGATATTTTTTTGAAAACTTTTTTCATGTATGCAAGGCCAATACCAATACAAACAAAAATGCATTTTAAAAATTTACAATTTCTTGCTGTGACGTATGATATGGAGGTTTTAATTTGTGCTTTTGACGTTCAACGGAAGTGTTTTTTTCCTTTGTTTAAGCAATTTATAGAGACTGAAATGACTTGGAATCAACCAATCATTGTAAGAGAATGCATTTCCAAAAATCAGAACTTATGTTTCGCGTCACCTTAAAGGGTAAAAGCGGAATAAACGGAATTTAACGTCAATTAAGAAACAACGTAAACTATGGATAGTAATCGTTTTTTCTTTGTCAACGTTTGTCGCCGTCTAGTGTGTGCTATCTACCTGGTTGTAGTGCCAATTGGCTACACTTTACTTTAATCATGTATCAATTTCAAGCTTTGCAGTATACACATATCAGCATGTAATTTTAACGCTTGTCGTGGCTAAATGGACGTAGGCAGCAACTACGGAGTTCAAAAACACTGAAACATTATTAAAATGCATTTCAAACATCGTACAAAATGAAAAAAGTTGATAAAGTGGCAGTGCTTTTTAAAAGCCCATAAAACGTTGATAACGTAAAATTGACGTTAAGAAAACGAAAATAGGCTTTTTGGTCGAACAATGCACGCAAGCTTTATTTCAATGCCCAGAATAGTTCAATGAAATAACAAAGAATCACACTAAAGCGGTATCTGGTGAATTTTGAGTGGTTTCTTTGTTCTTGTGAAAATTGATTTTCGGGGTTACGTGACGTTTTGATAGCTGACGTCTGAAATTAGTTCACATTTTCAAATAATCTCAGTGCATCTTAGCCTACCTTTGTTCAACTTCACGCAATGGAAAGATAAGTGTACATCGTATTCATTTACTACCAAAAGATTGACACACAGTATGTGTCAGGTTTCTTTAGTAGTTAAGTATAACTTACATTACTAAACGATTCTTGTGTTTAGAGTGACTTATAAGCCCATGTGACCGGTGTATAGTTGGACATATATTGTTTTGTACTTTTGTTAATACATGTTACACAAGTCACTATAATAAAGGATTTCTTACTTACTTACTTCACTATGGTGGTTTCTCAATTTAATGTCCCATGATTATTATCTGTTCTCATAGTGGCTGATGTCAAAGGAAAGAATAAGCTCCCTATGGGGAGCAACCACTTAATATAAGCTGCATCAAAATCTGGGGATTTTAAAAGACTAGCATATTGGCGTAGTTTACTTTTGGGTGTTTCTCAATTTAATTTCCTTTAAAGTTATTAGCTTTTCTCATAGAGCCTCTTTTATCAGAAAGGGAATACTTGTTATTGTCTAAATCAAAGCTAAATGGACTAAAATGGGCTATCCCAAGTTTATTGTATCAAACCAGTAGGAAGAATCCATTAGTATACAAAGGGTTAAATCCTTGGTCCTCTTGTATTATCCCTTAAAGCACCAATCACAACTAAAGTTGTCTGTTTTTCTTGTTTGCTGAAATGTTTAAGAAGCCTCTATGACAAACAGTTTGGATCCAGATCAGACTGCTCATATAGGAGCAGTCTGATCAGGGTCCATCCTGTTTGCTTCAATACTTAAATTTGTCAGTAATGTTAGGCAATTATTTGCAGCGCCAATCGCAACAAAAGTCATCTGTTTTTCTTCTCTGCTGAAATGTTTAAGAAGCCTCTATGACAAACAGTTTGGACCCAGATCAGACTGCTCCTATAGGAGCAGTCTGATCAGGGTCCACCCTGTTTGCTTCTATACTTAAATTTGTCAGTAATGTTAGGCAATTATTTGCAGCGCCAATCGCAACAAAAGTCGTCTGCTTTTCTTGTCTGTTGAAACGTTTAAGAAGCCTCTATGACAAAACAGTTTGGACCCAGATCAGACTGCTCCTATAGGATCCTGGTCCACCCTGTTTGCTTCTTTACTTAAATTTTTCAGTAATGTTAGTAAATCATTTGCAGCAGACGACTTCAGCAGACGTCATTTTTCAGATGCATTTTTTCTTGGCACTTTAAAGCTGCATACTCTGTAACTATGGACATTTTTCGAAAAATTTTCTTTTCTTTTTAAATCATTTGTAAAAGTAGAATTACGGGTAAGCTATGTTTTCAGAATAAAATGTTCAGTACAGCTGAAAACTGCATAGAATTGTAAATTATCTTATCAAATAGGTGTATTTTTCTCTTGTTGGTAATTATTTGCGTCCCTCCAATAATTCTAGACCGTTGAATTTTATCATAAATGCAGTTGTTTTGATAGTGATAACTTGTTAAGATTTACGAAAATGGTAAAACGCTTACCTGAATTTGAGTATTTTTACTGTGTTCTTGAAAAATAAAAACATTATTTTTAAAATTAGAAGATCAAAAGTTACAGACTATGCAGCTTTAATGGTAATAAAACATTATCAACTGTTGTTTTGTTTTTCAGAAAAAATCCAGAAAGAAGTTATGCTGTCTTGTCGTGATACTTCTAGTTGTTGTTGCTGTTGTTGCCATTATAGTTGTTATTGCTGTGAAGGCATGAGTAATTGAGTCGCGAGCTGTGATTTCCAACAATATGGCATTTTGACAAGTGTAGAATCAGACAAGTGTGCACAGCCTCCTTTTTAACTCCAAAGCTAAAGCTTAGATACTCCAAATGATGTTCCCCCAGTAGCTTAACAGTCATAGAATATTCAAGTGACAAGCAAAGGCTCTGATCAGACTGCGCATATGCGCAGGCTGGTCTGAGCCTTTTCTGGTAGCACTTACCACATTGTTGGAAATCTTGTGTCACAGTTCATAATATGGGCTGTTACGTGAAAAAACCTCCTCTTCGGTGTTTCTGTGCTACAGGGACTAGCTAGAATGATACAATTTGGTTTGTAGCAAGTTTAGGTATGATACTTTCCAATAAGTTAATATTAAAGGCGCTGATCCGACTGTGCAGATGCGCAGGGTGGTCTGTGCCTTTGTTGTTTACAAACCCTGAAGATAGATTTTCTCACATCGAGGCCCATATGAACAAAGACTTTAAAGGAAATCAGAAACATTCCATGGCATTGGTCCCAAACAAGAATGAATATAGGATTATGTTGCCCCGAATTCACCTCTGTAAGAAATGTCATAAACAAAGCAATGAAATACAGGGACATATTGATTAGATGATATATATATATGAAAAAGTTATATTATTACAAGTGGACAAAAACGAAAGTGTGGGTATTTATTCTTAATTGGATCCTAAGGAACATTTGGTAATAAAATTGTGGGGATTTGTTAAGATTTTACCTTCAGCTCCTGTGGTTTCAGTTTTGAAAGACAAACACTTTATGTAATGTCATCACAAATATGACATCATTTGCAAATAGTTTTGCAAATAGTTTGTCGTCATGTGCATTCATGTATGACATTATAGTGTGAACTTCTAAAATTATGTATAATAAAAAGAAAATTCATATGTTTTTGATAAATACGTCTTTAATTTCACTCATACTGAAAAATAAGTATATTTCATTAGTGGTTTCAGGGAGAGCAGTGGCTCAGAGGTAGAGTGCTTGACTCGAGACCAAGGGGCCGTGGGGTTGAGCCTCACCGGCGTCACTGTGTTTTGGTCCATGAGCAAGACACATTTATCCTAGCTTAGTACTGGATCAGCCCAAGAAGACTGGTCCCTGTTTAACTGAAAGATTGTTGATGGGACGTAAAGAATCAAAACAAACAAACAAACAAAATTAGTGGCTTCCGCACTCATGAAATATAGATATTAATCACTTAATTTACCTGCAAAATTAAAGACATATTTACCAAAACATTTGAATATCCTCTACAGTAAAACCTGTGTAAAACGGCCACTCAAAAATAGACAAAATAAAGATCTTTATGACAACTGGTAGTTTAATGAAGGTCAAAAGTATTGCAGAATGCTCCCTTTAGAGCATTCTGCAATACTTTTGGCCTGCGTTAAGCAATAATTGGTCTTGAAAACCAATTTTCTGTCTTTTTGAGAGTGGTCGTTTTACACAGGTTTTACTGTATATATAACATAACACATATTTACAACATAATGTTTATTATCCATATAGTCTCCATCTTTTAAGGTGATAAAATCACATGAGAACAGTTTTAATAAAACCAGAATCTTACACTAGCATTAATTTTGTTTGATATTTATAAATATATATGCATTTTATAGGAATTGTTGCATCATATACGATCCAATAGTTCAGTCTAATCATTGCCAAACTACTAATTTAACCCTTCACCTGCTACGAAAAACGTACATTTGCCCATGTGGTCTGCTGTAGTCGTCTGCTGTATGTATATGCTCACATTATGAAAATGTCTTCTGCAAGTTTATAAGTAGTGTGAACCCTGATCAGACTGATTCTAGGCCGGGCCGCGTAGCGCAGTCAGTAACGTGTCTGGCTACAGATGCTTGTCTGACTGCAGATCCAGAGGTCGCGAGTTCGATCCCGGTCCGGTCCCTTACTTTCATGGAGATTGATCATGAAATGATTTCTACGGTCATTCTCCTCCCTTCCGCTGATTCTTTCAAGAAGGGTTGTTGTCAGTTACAAGCGAAAGTATGTGCACGAATTACTGGTTAACCACTTGTTCAAGCCTGCCCAGGAAAAAGTGTGGTTAGGTGAACTGATTGTCCCGCAATGACCATAGCTGTTGACTTGGGACGTAAAGCAACAAAACAAACAAACAAACAAGGACTGATTCTAGAGGAGCAGTCTGATCCAGTTCTACACTGTTTGCTATTCAAGCTTTTTTTAGAACCAGCAACTACTCATAGCAGTAGACGTTTAATAGCATTGAGCAGTGGTAGAGTTTGGGGCTGGGCTCCTCAATACCACTGTATTGATGTACCCTAGCTCTGTTTTCCTTATACTTAATTTTTCTGCTAATTTCTAAGTTACGTATCTGATGTGGCTTGCTGTGACACATTGTACGTTACTATTTAACATTTTTGGGGTGCCTCACATCATTTACTTGTTTAAGAAGGCAATATGGCGAATCATTGAATATGTGAATAAAATTGGACAAAATTTGTGTTGGTGTTGAATAATTTATAGTTTAATGTTTATAGAACTGGTATTATACAGTCTGTTTATTTTGGCTTTTGATTAACACTCACTTAGAGGTGTACAGCTGCGTTAAATTGCCACAATTTTAAACACAGGTTTCATATAATATGAACATGCGACATGCGATTTCCAGCAATGTGGCATTTTGACAAGTGTAGACTCAGACCAGCCTGTGCAGCTACCTTTTAAGCTTAGAAACATCAAATGCTGTTAGGTCAGTAGCTTAACAGTCGTAGAATATTCAAACGACTAGCAAACGTTCTGATCAGACTGCGCGTATGCGCAGGCTGGTCTGAGCCTTTGCTGGTTGCACATACCACATTGTTGGAAATTCCATGTCATGGCTCATATGTACATTTTGTGAAATACATTTAAATTTTTATGCACCTTGTTAGCTCATACTTGAACATATTTATAAAGAGCATGAAAATCACAATTTTGGCGGGAAAGGTGTACCATTTGGAACGTTTTCAATAATATTTATCTTTTTTATCTTTAATGGCACGAGCTCTAAATTATTTATCTCCTTGTGTCGTCTGCTGATAACTGTTAAAACAGACTGGACCTAAGTCAGGCCAGAAAAAATGTGAGGCCTGATCTGGATCCAAACTGATTGACACTCTGATGGTATTCCTGAAAGAATTTTGTGAAAAAAATCAGCAGATGACAAAAAAGCATGCAAAACTTCCAACGACACAAAGGGTTAACTAGTTTAACACTTTCCTAATAACATGTTTTATTTCGGAGAAGTGATATACTTATGCAATATGTGTCTTTAACAAATATGTCTGCAAGGTTTCAATTACCAGGATTAAATCAATACTATAGCAATGTTTCACCAGCATGGTTTGTGATTGAGATTTGGCCAATACATGTGATAAACAAAATCACCTTAACAATGCCGCCATATCCCTAAGGAATGAATTTAATGCACACCCTGTATATTAACCCTTAAAGTGCCATTCACGACTACAGCAGACGACAAATTTAGCAACATCTTTTTTCCATATTTCCAAAAAATTAGGTATGATATTTCATGAGAATCGCCTGCCAGCAGAGGATTCTCATGAAGTATCATGCCATATTTGTTTGTTTTTAAAAGCAGCAAAAATTAACTTGTCGTCTTTTGCAAATTATAAGTGGCTCTTTTTAGGCCAATGAGTTGGGAAATACATTAGATTCAGACCAATATATTATTACTGTTTTGTCAGTCATTGTTGAGACTCATTTTGAATGACCAGAAATGCCATTTCTCCCAAATGCGGATCCAGAGGGGGGGGGGGGGGGGGGCAGAAAAATCACAAAAAATATAGGGTTTCCTAGCAATTCTGGTCCAGATCCCCTGAAAAATTACAAAGCTACCAAGCCAGCATTCAATGTTGGGCCATCATCAGCACGCCAGTGAAACGCCATTTAAATGGCGTTTAGCTGGCGGGCCGATGTTGGTCTGCTTCTAGTGGTATTTGGATCCTCCCACCCCTCATAAAAAAAAAAAAAAAAAAATAACCTTGTCAAAGTTGACCCCCCTCTGACATAATTTTCTAGATCCCCTCATGTCTGCCTAAAGTCTTTCACTTTTGTCATTATAATAAACTATTCCACTGGACCGCCTTTGAGGTTTCTTCTTCTTCTCTATCTCTCGTTTGGAAGCCAGATCTGACGATATTTTGGCGTTGGGCTTGGTTCCAGTCACATGTATCTCCATATTGAGCTGGGATACTGGTGGCCGCTCTCCTTTATAATGTTTGGCCACTCCTACCCCTATTATGACAGCATTCATCAAGGCCAGAATAGAAGCCACTATGCTAATCGCAAGGGTCCATCCTACAAAAAAGACACCACTTTAAATAACACATCAATCTGTTTTAGATCAAGAAACTCTATATTAGTAAAAAAAAAAAATAATAAAACCGGGCCGCGTAGCACAGTCGGTAACGTGTCTGGCTACAGATGCGTGTCTGACTGCAGATCCAGGGGTCGCGAGTTCGATCCCGGTCCGGTCCCATACTTTCGTGGAGATTGATCATGAAATAATTTCTGCGGTCATTCTCCTCCCTTCCACTGATTTATTCAAGAAGGGTTGTTTGTCAGTTACAAGCGAAAGTATGTGCACGAATTACTGGTTGACCGCTTGTTCAAGCCTGCCGAGGAAAAAGTGTGGTTAGGTGAACTGACAGTCCCGCAATGACCATAGCTGTTGACTTGGGACGTAAAGCAACAAAACAAACAAACAAACTATATTAGTAAAACTGGTGTCAAAATGCTATTAGCAGTCACGACATCAATACAATTCTGCATCAAGCTTAACTTAGCAGTTAAATAGGTCTTCTTTCACATACGAGGGTTAGTCAAAAATAACTGAGCCCTACCTCGTAACATTTTAAATTGGTATTGTAGACAACAAATGTGATTATTTTCTATAAGTATCATATGTCATTGTTGTTTTGACCCTGAAGAACTATCCTAGTGAAGCTTCTATTATGGTTGCTAGGCAACTGATGATCGTCAGTCAGAGCGATGCGATCACGATCTCAGCCACCAGGAATATACAGTATGTCTTTAAAAAGCTTGCATGCTTGATAGTTTTTGTGAAAGACATATTTGACATTTATTGGAATAGCATATATCATACTGTCTTTTCATTTCACTTAGTTCGTTAATGTTTGGGTGAACATTGATTGTATGCGTTGCCTAGCAACAAAAAACGCCAAAATTCCACAAATTTTCAAAAACACGAGAATTGTGTTGCCATGGAAACAATTTTGTGCATTCAAATCAAGGAACTTAATATGTCTGAGAGTTGGTTTGTGTATGCAGTACTGTTAAAGCATTATATTTCATTTTTTCTGTTAAAATTGTGTAAATATGAATGTGGGTGGGGTAAATTATAGGATGTCAGGCATGTAAAAAATTGATAAATTCTGAAATCAAACTACCACAGCATCTATATTTTGGGGTCAGTTGGTTTCTGTTCTGTGACACTGAATAGGTACATGTTAAAGATATCAGACGACAGTGAATAAAGCCGTGCATAGACATTACTGTTTCCATAGCAACGCTTAGAATTTGATGTATCACAGCGTGAACGCACCCCTTTGACAGGTCATATTCTGTTGCCTAGCAACCGTTACACGGAGCCTACCAACCGAAAAAAATTAGGTGATTAAATAGATGACATATAACTACAATGAAATATCATCTAATTATATGTCCATTTTACTTGGTTCAAATGTTATGAGGTAGGGCTCAGTTATTTTTGACTAACCCTCGTACGAGGGACATTTTTATGTTCGTAGAATGGTGGATTAAATGAAAACAGCGAAAGTAAATGCATACATCATGTATATATTTGGAAAGATTGAGCTTTTATCTATTCATGCAACCTAAAATTATTTCAAAATGCATTACTTTAATAATTTAAAGAGGCAAAGACATACCAAAATATCGGCCACTGGAAATATGGTAGAAATATTACATTTATGGACATCGTCTCTGACAGAACGTTAGTGAAAATTGCATCAAAATGGGTCCTAAGCCATCATACACAGCTTCTGAAAATTTGGCTGCAGATAAAGGACACAAAGTGCTACAATATTACATGTCCATTAAAGCATATACGCAACAATTATTAATTTGGAACCTCAGCAAATAGTACAGTATGCGTATAAACTTTTATTGTAAAAAGTTGACACAATGGAAGTTGGATACTGCTTTTGAATGTGGCTTAATGTGTTAGCTGTAAAGTACTTTTATAATTTTTCTTGTTTATATGGTAGATGGAAGTGTTATGGGGAATTTCATCTCAAAACAAAGTTAATAGTTTTGTTTTATTAGCGATGAACTGCAAAATAAATAGCCTAGAGAGTGCTAAAATCCCTAATTTTGTGCATAAATGACGTCATGGAGCGTTACTATATATTAAGAAAATACATGGAAACTGTTGTTGTGCCTCTTAACAGGTGTTGGAATTACTGAAATAAGAAAATTCTGCAGACCTGATTGTTATTGCTTTTTCTACGCGGGTTTGATTTACCCCACCCACTATTTATAACATGGGGGTATGACAGTTACTGAGGTTGCCAGGTACATGCTTTAATCGATACATCAATATAACTGTTGACTAATGATTGAGAACTATGCAAAACCAGAAGAACTAAAAAAAATCATAATTGTAATTTTAACAGATATAATAAATAGCACTTGACTGTGATTATATTGGTATATTGATGGGTGTTTTAAAATTGTTATAGAACAGCAAACAACATGTCTATAGTTTTCATACACTTGCCTACGATAAGCGTTTGAGTATCAAATTTTGATGATGAAAAAGAAAAATCTGCTAGACAAATGCTTATATCACCATAGCGAATAGAACTGAACAGTGTCTAATTTCCTAATGTCTGCATGGTTAAAATTACATGGATTTTGCCAAGTGTCCTTTACTACGCATTTTCAAAGCTTTATATCTTGACCGAACTAAGAGCTAATGATGTAAAATTCACATCAGTTGATAGACAGAAGCTAGACCTTTCAAAATATATATACTTATGGTACCGTAAACTCTATATTTATAGAGATACAGCTCGATTCTTCGAACATAAAGAATGACCCTCGTACTTGGCTTGTCAGTGACACCAACCCTTCTTGAATCAATGGAAGGAGGAGATAAATTGCAGAAAATATTTCATAAATGGCCCCATGTTTTCGATGGTCTTTTTCCTTCTTCAGCTGATTCAAGAAGGGTTGTTGTCAGTTACAAGCTAAAGTATGCGCATGAAGTACTGGTTGACCCCTTAGTCAAGCTTGCCCAGGAAAAAGTGTGGTTCGGTTTCCTGACCGTCTTGACATTACTATAGCCTTCGACTGAGGTAAAACCACAAACCAAACAAAACATTGCTACCTTATGACATCTGCACTGTGGCAAGACCGGCTAATAACGTTTTCAGAATTGTGTGATTTTGGACAATATAATTGCTTGATTGTTACAATTGTCGAAGGATTTACCTTGACCAAGACATACCAGTCTGCTTAGATGCTACACTTTGCTCTAGTCACATGGAAATTCACTTTAAATTTAATTCCATAATCTTGCAAAGACATTTGTAAATGAATCTCAAACTATATGCAAAAGAAAGTTACCAAAAAGTGTTAATTTTTCAGTTTTCTAAAATATAATGTTAGTGATAGTTTTTACAATTATCTTAAAAATGGCATGTGTTTAAATAAATGGCCAAAACATGCATAATGTATACAGCAATGCTTCTTGCGAAATTCTATGGTACTGCTTGCACAAAGTTAGTCTTATAAAGATGTCTATCAGCTGCTGAACATGTCTACTGCATAGGATGATGGTCAAAACTGATGCATGGTCCAAATATACTCCTCAAAATAATTTAAGGACAAAGAATTTCGAATGTTGGTATTTAAATCCTGCAAAACTTGGCCCTAATATTTCTATTGGTTGTGTCCACAAATTAATGATCAATGCTACTGATTGTCATGCCTAATTCTGTCATAATTGTGTCTCAAATGCATCCCCCCTCTGAAAAAAGAAAACACTTTCAAAAGGCAGTTGATTTGGTAAAGAAATTCTTCTGTGGCCATTCCTGTTGAATGATAGCGACATCAAATTAAACTTTGTTTTAAACAGGTCAGCTTACATGCGAAGTATTCTTCAAACAGTTTCAATATATCGGGAAGCAAACGTGTTACCTCTGACAATGGGGTATTGTTTTGTTTTCTGTTTGTAGTAGGCCATCAAGACATAAATTTTCAATCGTCATTCTATGCCTTTGAGTGTTAGAAAGATGTCTCAATGAAATGTACAAGGATTGTCACAGACCAACGCCAAAACAAACTATCTGAACCACAAGGCTGGTGAAACTTCACAGCCAAATGGGCTGTTTTCTCTCACAGGAAGAGGTGGGTTATATCAATGGTATTAAAACACCATGCAATCATGCTACGTGAACAGAGATATCAGCATCTAAAAGCATTATTCATTTATTTCACGCAGCTCTGTGGCCTATTGTTCAGCCACGAAAACGGCATTCCAATACAGCAATGTCAAGTTTTAAAATGACACAAATTTCATGTCAGTAACATTTTCTACCATTTCCTTTTTGCTGTTTAACTTGGCAGTAGGGCCTCAAAGATATCTGAAAATTTAGACTAGATGGTAAAATTGATCTTTAAAATAGGTTCTGCACAAACTACATTAATCTTATTATTGATAGTATTGGCCCTTTAGTTATTTTGAGAAGTATACAGCTGCTTTCCATTTTTTTTTACAGATAGCGATTTTTGTCATAATTATTTACATACCATATACTTGTTTGAGTGTTTGTAATAATTTTGTGCTTTGTTTGAGATATGATTTATTCCTGCTCCTGTATGCACGACATATCTAGTTATAGTGAGTAAAAATATGGCTTGTTTTTGCAGATGTTTTGTATCAAGTTTTAACTTCTAAGAAAGTTGATCATATTTTTTGCAAATCAAAGTTGCTTATCAAAACTATATTTCGAATTATGAGATAATAAGGAGAGCAGCAAAGAAAACTGTGGTGGGAAACTATAAAGTCATGTATACGGTGCATTGTGAAAATACTTTAAGAATTGAACCTATCGAGTGTATCAACAATGAATCACTTGATTGACTTTGGTGTATGTGCACTAGTAGGTTGCACAAAATATATAATTTTACATAATTACTTTTAAAAGATATTTTAAGTGTATTTTGGGTGTTCAAATTTTATGATACATAGTAAGAGCCCAATTATTAGGGGAAAGGCCAAAAGGAAAGTACAGTACTGCCAAACAGTTAAATGGCCAAGAGGATTTGAAATTGTACTTAAATTGGGAAAATGTCATCTTTTCAGATGAATCCACACTCTAAACATATTTCTTTTGCAAACCTATTCCCATCTGGCGTCTGAAACACGAACAAATTTATCCACATTACATTGATGGATGGGTAAAATTCCACTGGAGTCGTATTGAGGGGACTCTCTCGTAACTTTTAAAGGGTTCTCTCAACTTAAGCTTGTTAATGAAACAATCACCAATTAGGCATATCAGGATAATATCAAAAGCGATATAAAACTCCAATATGAATCACGCGTGAATATTTTAAAGAGCTATTGCAAGGTGCCTTATCTTGTTGAATGCTTGGGGTATAGTGCATTCATATTGGAGTTTATATCGCTTTTGATATTATCCTGATATGCCTTACTCGTGATTGTTTCATTAACAAGCTTAAGTTGAGAGAACCCTTTAAAAGTTACAAGATAGTCCCCTCAATACGACTCCAGTGGAATTTTACCCATCCATCAATTTAATGTGGATAAATTTGTTCGTGTTTCAGACGCCAGATGGGAATAGGTTTGCAAAAGAAATATGTTTAGAGTATGGATTCATCTGAAAAGATGACATTTTCTCAATTTTAATACAATTTCAAACCCTCTTGGCCTATTTAACTGTTTGGCAGTACTGTTCTTTCCTTTTGGTTGTACGTTACTTTATGTCAATTTTAGTATTGCAATCATCTTAATGGGGAAGAGAGAGCTG
This sequence comes from Loripinus fragilis, assembly GCA_964019695.1. Lineage (NCBI taxonomy): Eukaryota > Metazoa > Mollusca > Bivalvia > Lucinida > Lucinidae > Loripinus > Loripinus fragilis. Next base: position 77,558,838 of record OZ026519.1, read on the forward strand.
GTTGCTTTGCTTGGTTTGTCTTCCTGGTGTCTCGTGATGGTTGAGCGGCTCTTCCTCGCGGTGCAGCGGGGTTGTCTTCAGTTTGTGATCGTGGTATTTCCTGATCATACTCACTTACTATTTCTCCTAATAATTAGGCTCTTACTATGTAGCATCAAATTTGAACACCCAAAATGCACTTAAAATATCTTTTAAAAGTAATTATTTAAAATTATATAATTTGTGCAACCTACTAGTGCACATACACCAAAGTCAATCAAGTGATTCATTGTTAATACACTCGATAGCTTCAATTCTTAAAGTATTTTCACAATGCACCGTATACATGACTTTATAGATTCATATCACAGTTTTCTTTGCTCCTCGCCTTATTATCTCATAATTCGAAATAGAGTTTTGATAAGCAACTTTGATTTGCTAAAAATATGATCAACTTTTTTAGAAGTTAAAACTTGATACAAAACATCTGCAGAAACAAGCCATATTTTACTCACTTTAACTAGATATGTCGTGCATACAGGAGCAGAAATAGATCATATCTCAAACAAAGCGCAAGTTTATTACAAACACTCAAACAAGTATAGGGTATGTAAATAATTATGACAAAAATCGCTATCTATAAAAATTTGGAAAGCAGCTGTATATACCTAGGACACAGCTTCTGAGGAATCCTGTTCTAGCTATTGCTTGATCAAGTAACGACTGTTGCAGGGTCACATGCCAGGTTTATGGCTTAATTATAGTTGCTCACCAAGTAGACAGCGCGACCAATGGTGATTTTTAGGAATACGTGTCTATTCTATATGAAAATAGACTGCATATTTCTCGCCAAATGTGAGAACATATTGGTACCAATTTTTCACATGCTGTGAGAAATTGGTACCAATTCTCCACAGTGTGAAATTTATGAAGTGTGAAATTTGCGGTTCAAGAGACATATGGAATACTTGACCACTCTCAGTAAAAGGAATAACAACAATTGTCACATCCTTAGCACCAGCTAAAGCAATATTCTGCTTTCCAAGGTCAATATACATAATTTGAACGGATATTAATAGAAGACCACTGAATAATTCTTCATATATATAACATCAAGACTTTGGCCTAGTGCTTTCAGACAAAAGTTTTATGTTCTCACCTTATAGGTCAATGTGAACATGTGATCCTTGGGTGGGGTCATTTGGAACCATGATTTGCACAAACTTGGTAATATATCAGTAATGATACGTGTAAAATACCAAGGCTTTAGACCAAATGGTGTCGGCAAGAAGATGTTTTGATGTGAGTTTGTCACTTTCCCATTGGTATCCTGGGTCAGATGTGGTACTTGATTGTATTAATTCCTGATCTTTGCACCCTTACTTACTTTCTTTGGCCTCATGGCCATAGTTTGAACAAACCTGGTAGAGGTCCACTTGTTGATGCGAAATACCAAACATCAAGGCTCTAGGCTTTGTAGAATTTGATACTATCACTACGATAAGTCAATTTAATATATATGTAACCAGAGATGTGTGGTCGTAACTGGAACAAACTTGGTAGAAGTCTACAAAGTGATGCTACATACCAAATATCAAGGCTCTATGCCTTTTGGTTCAGACAAATAGATTTTATTTTATATTTTCACTACGTTAAGTCAATTTAAAATATGTGACCCGAGGTGTGTGGCCGTATATACATAACTGGAACAAACTTGGTAGAAGCTAAATACTATATATTCAGGCGCTAAGTGTTGTGGTTTCAGACAAAAGATGTTTTATGTTTCCCAGTCTGCTAATCTATATTAGGCAAGTCTGGTTTGGAAAACAGTATGCTTGTTTATGTAATGGACTGCACAACACCCTTTAACTGTTTAATACCATTCACATACTATACAGAGGTATTAACGATGTTACCTGGTTCCCCATCAGATGTTTCTGGTGCTATGGAAGGCCGGAGACCAGCTTTTTTCTTCACAAAGATCACAATGGCTAACGCAACTATTCCACCTGTTGAGATAGAAAAAACATATTGTGTGGGACAAGGTATGAAACTGAGGGGATAGGGGGTGTTTGAATATTTGAGCCACGACATGTACTTTCCAACAATGTGGCATTTTGACAAGTGTAGACTCCGACGATCCTGTGCAGACTCCTTTTGAGCTAAGAAACTGGGTCAGTAGCTGGACAGTCATAGGATATTCAAGCGACTAGCAAAGGTTCTGATCAGACTGTGCGTATGCGCAGGCTGATCTGAGGCTTTGCTGGTCGCACATGCCACATTGTTGGAAATCTCAAGTTGCGGCTCATTTGAGCAAGAACCATGAATTTTATTTCATTATTTGTATCAGATGGAAGAAACTTTAAGAGTAACCAATGTTGCCCTTTTTTCAAAAATGTTAATTAGCGTCTATTTTCTGTTAACAGTGTCATGATCTACCGTCGTCTGAATAAACATATTTTGAACTAGTTTTGGTACCTATTTTCATGTTAATTGTCTTATATGCTATCATAATGCATGCTATTTAAGAAAATATAACTTTTTTTATATTTCAGAGTTAAAGGCGGTTTCATTTTTTTTAAATCATTGCTGTACAAAGAATTGTTTTGATTAAAATATAGGCATGAACATGGTGTTATATGTGCATTTAATTCAGGTTTCCGTTAAAATCAGTTACATGTTGTGTTTTTTTATATATTTAAAAAAAGTAACGCATATAACAGTAATACCAGATGCCTTGTTTAAAAGAAATCAGAAGACTTATAATTTACTTTCAATTAAAAGATAAAATTTAAATGTAAGAAAAAGAAATAATTTGACTTGTTATTAGCAACACCACAATTGCTAAAGAGCTAACATACATTATTGTGTGGGTCAAAAGTTGAGCACCAGTTATATTTTTGCGGAAACAATTTTCAATCTACCATGAAGAAATTTTATTGAGCATGGAAAATCTTTATCTGTTTTGAAACTCTGCATAAATATCTAAATGAAAATTTAAAAATACATTTGATATCAGGATTTGGTTAAAAAGTCATGAATTTTCGCGACTTTCAAAAACTCAGTCTCGCTGTCACCCTGAAATCTTCAAGAAGTTATAACCACCAACATCTTAAGACATATGTTGTGCGTTTTTAGCACAAAATTTTCAATATTTATTCACGTACACACTGTTGCAATGAAAATAAAGTGACCCCTGTGTGCTTCGGCAAAATAGCATGTTTGTTTCACTATCTTATCCCTATATGATGCAGTTATCTTTATTTGTAAGGTTTATATACATCACATAACCTTGCTCTGAAAAAATTAGCTACGAAGTTAGTGGTGCTTAACTTTTGACGCTGTATACAATGCAGTTTTAGAAATAATAGTGTACAAATTTCTCTCCTCGGGGTCTTTTGGCAGCCCTCGGTCTAGTGATAGCACTTTACCAAATAGTAATATATTTGAAGGTAAGTAAAGTATATACAGTAACATCGTATGCGCAGATTACTTTTAACGCATACTTGTTGTTTGCTTCATTAAAGTGCGTGCTTTAAATACAAAGCTCATGTCGATGCTATAACTTTGCATGTGGACAATTGGATTTGAAACTGTGTAAGGGTTGCATAGTTAACATGCCCATTACACGGTAACGCCCTCACTGTTCGAGGGCTATCTTGTTTCATTTTTCTCTGGGACTGACGTTCTATGAGCACTTAAAGGACACCACTTTCAAACCAAAATGTAGAGTATTAGCATTAATAACCGTGCCTACTTACCTGCTCCGCCGCTCCCCAGGACACAGAGTTTTCTAAGAGGTGCTCCCCAGTCCTTCAAGAGAGACAGAGTTATCAGAATAACGACGCTCACCATAAGGACGCCAGCAATGACTGTAAGGACGGCAGGACCAATCAACCACGCTGGAATAAGTGTTAGAACATGGATTACCTGTTTGTACGCGAACACTGGTCGCTTTGGCACAACGAACGCAAGACAACCTAACCCTTCCATAACGTCATAAGTGGCAGAATGGTTGGAGTGGTTATATTACGTCGAAAACATTTTAATCCATTTATGCCTTATGTATTTTCCCATCCGTGTCAATTGGACGAGTCCATTTCCAATTTTAGGGTTGTTGTGTGGCATTTTTAATTTTTATTCAAATTTTAAAAGAAACTTCTGTTAGCAAATAGTGGAGAACCTGATCAGACACCGCTATCTGGTTTTGCACTGATTGCCGATGTCCTACGAAAAGACGCTTGGCTTATATGGGTTAATATCAGTATTAGCATCAGAGTTGATCAGGAATGAATCTACAAAATGCGCTTTCGTCATACGGCGATAAAGGCCAAAGGTCAAGGTCAAATAATGCAGTTTCTTGTAAATGCATCTTCTTGGAAGTAGCAACTTCAAGTTTTGCAGGCGCATAAGTTACATTATGTGGAGGGTACTGAGCAACATTTCGTCAATTTGAAAGGTAAAAAAGATGGACATTTGCCATGGTGTACCACCGATTGCAGTCTAGTTGCTATGAAAATACACCAGTTCTTTTGAAATCACATACACACAAAATCGAAAAACAATGTTTCTTGTGTGTTTTTTAGACGCCAGTCAAATTACCAATGATGCTGGTAGAAAATATCCTCATCAACATATAATAGTCAAAAAGGTTGGTCAACATCTTTTCATAGGACTTATATTGCTACAGTAGGCATGAGTCATTATCAAATTTTACATAAAAACTTAGTGTATATAAAATGGTACTTTTTATGTCGGTAAAAATAAGAATCAGACAATATTCACTTAGTTTGAGGTTTTACGTCCCAATCAACAGCTATGGTCATGTCGAGACGGTCAGAAAACCTACCACACTTTTTCCTGGGCATGCTTTACTTAATTAGCTGTTGAATATACTTTCGTTTGTAATTGACAAAAACCCTTCATGAGTCAGTGGAAAAGTATGGGACCGGGCAGGGATCGAACTCGCTATCCTTGAATCTGCAGTTGAACTCGCAACCGACTGTGTAACGGGGCACGGTCAAACAGCATGCGCAGGACGTTAGCCATTGTTAGCGGAGTATAAAGAGTCCTTATATCCCGGCATCCAATTTAGGTTACCTTGCACCCCCAGTACAATTTTTCATGGGTGCCAAATTGTTCATTGGGACCCCCTGGATGCGCAACGAAGGTGTCCTAAAAATATTTGGTTTGGGCTATGTGAAAATGCATGGTTTCCATGGCAACCCATAGCGGATTTGAGAATGGGGGTATGCCTACAAAAGTAGACATATCTCAGTTGTTACTTATCCTAGACTACTAAACTTAATACTAAATTAAAGCTTAGACATAGGCCTATTATCCCCAAGTTGCATATGTAAATTATCTAGTCTTCATATTCATAAGTATTCATGAAAACTTTAAAAATGTGATTCATAGATGAGGGTATATGTACAATTTCAAAAATATCTCAGCTTCTTTTAGCCATAGATTACTAAAATTTATACTAAATGAAAGCCTAGATATACGTCTTTCATTCCATGGTCAAAAATGCAAGTTATCATGTTTGCATAATTTGCGTATTCATGAATATTAATAAAAACGCTAAAAATAAGAGAAAATCATTAAAAGTATAAATAGGCTGATTTAATCCCAATATTGTCATTTTTGCATGTTTTGATATAATCAATGATACAATTTGACAAGTCCATTCATCCAGTGGTCCTATATGAATAATATCTCATTTGCATAATCATGAATATACATGAAAACTTAAGAAAAGGAGGGAAAATCACGTAGAAACTATAAGCCTAGGGGAGGGGTTGAGGTACGATCTATCCTGCACTCCTAGGGCCTTTTATATTCATGCCAAATTGTTTAGTGGGACACTCTGAATGCGGAACAAAGTTCACTTAAAAACATTTTGATATATGCTATGTGAAAATGCATGGTTTCCATGGCAACGCCATATACGATTTTCGAGAATGGGGGTGTGGCCTACAAATTCAATCGTATCTACCGTTCTACTTATCCTAGAGCACTAAAATTGGTGTCTAATTAAAGCTTAGACACATGTCTTTCTTGCTGTGGTCAGATATGTAAATCTACTGATTTGCATATTTATGAGTATTAATGAAAACCTTAAAAATTAAATAAAAGCGTAATAAAAGCCCATAAATAAACATATTTCAGCCCCAAAACATCTTCAAACCACTATTGTTGCCAGTTTTAATATAATCAGTGATACAATTTGATAGGTTCTCCTATCCAGTGGTCCTATATGAAAATTCTTTCACTTGCGTACATGAATATTAATGAAAACTTTAGTAATGAGAGAAAACATCTTGGAAAAATTAAGGGATGTACATATAAAATTACCTCCCATGTGTTCTAGTGTATCAAACCTAGTGCCAATCCAATGCTTAGACATTGTACCTTTACCTTAAGGTATGATATGAAAAATATTTATCATGAATATTCTTGAATTTTAATGAAAACAGAAGAAATAAATGAAAAAAAAATGCAGAAAAATCAAGGGGATGCACTTCCAAAATTACTCATATCTCAGTTGTTAAATGCCCTATAGTGCCAAACCTGATTTTAAATTAATGCTTTTTGACACAGCATGTTTACCATAATGATCCAATTTATAACACTTCAAATTTAATTTCTCATGAATATTGATGAAAACTTGAGAAATTAGAGAAAAATACGGGAAAATTAAGGGGGTGTATCTACAAAATGATTCATATCTTAGCTTTCAATTGCCCTATAGTAGCAAACTTGGTACCATATAAAACAACATAATCCCTACTTTTTTCGGAGTAAAGTAAAAAAGTATAAGACTTATAGCAGTTGAGATATGAGCAATTTTGTAGGTACACTGCTATCAATTTCTATACATTTTTTTCTTGTATTTTTAAAGTTTTTATTTATATTGATCTTATTCAAATTAGATAATTCTTATATCTTCTCACTAGGTTACTGTTATGCATAGACTTGAATTAAGGATAATGTTTGCTACTCTAGGGCAATTAGCAGCTGCGATATTGGTAATTTTGTAGGTATACCCCTTTATTTTCTTGGCAATTTTTCTCTTTGTTCTAAAGTTTATGTTAATTTTCATGAATATGTAAATAAGACAACTGAAACATGTTACCGTTGAGATAAAGGGCTGTGTCATCGCAATAAGTTGGCACCATGTTTGCTACTTAAAAGCTATACGCTGCTGAGATATGCGTAACTTTGTAGGAATATCCCCTTAATTTTCAAGTTTTTTTCTCAGAATGCTCATGGTGTCATCAATATTCATGAATATTATAATATGATCATTTTAAAATTTGATCATTTGTTAAACATACTATTGTCTTTGCATTTATTTAAAACCAAGTTTGGTACTCTAGGGCACTTAGCATTTGAGATATTATTAGATTTCTCAGTACACCCCCTTCATTTCCCCGCGATTTTTCATTTATTTCTACTGTTAAAATTATTTATTATTCATGTTAATTATTTTTATAGCTGACCTTAAGATAAAAGTATTATGTCCTAGCATTAATTTGGCACCAAGTTTGATACACTAGGACGCATAGCAGCTGAGATATTGGTGTTTTTATGCGTACACCCTTTAGTTTTTCTGAGATTTTATCTCTGATTTCTAAAGTTTTCAATAATATTCATGAATATGTATATTAGATAATTTGCGTATCTAACTAAACCAAATTAAACCGTTATGTCCAGGAATTAGTTTGGTACCATGTCTAGTAAACTAGGATGAGATGCTGTTCAGATATGAGTATTTTTGTACGTTTACCCCCATTCATTCAGATCGGTACTCGAATCTATTCCTAAATGCTAACATAAATCGTCATGTGCATGCCAAATACTTAAAAATGGTCTAATTGTATAGTCCTCAAGGCATATGGCATGTTTTTATACATAGTATTAACACCAATATCTACCACTTCCGGTCTATGTAGTACCTGCAATACGCGTAAATACCAGCAAATCGACGTATACATTTACCAGTGTGATTGTGTTCCAAAATAAGGAATTAGCGAGTATTCATGTTTGTTCGATAAATCGAACTGCGATTTTCGAGGTTTTATTGTAATGAAGGCCGAATTGAGACGGTATACAGTAAACCTCTCTTAAGCGGCCACTAGAAATAGACAAAACAAATGTCTTATAGACAAATGGCAGCTTTATGAAGGTCGAAAGTATTGCAGAATGCTCTCTTGGAGCATTCTGCAATACGTTTGACCTGCATTTAGCGATAATCGGTATTAAAAACCAATTTTCGGTCTTCTTTTTTTGAGTTGCCGTTTAAGACAGGTTTTACTATATATGAGTTCAACCAGTGTCTGCACTACATTGCATTTGTTTTATGACCATCTACACGGCCCTTAATTTTATAACTTTATTGTAGAAGCCATAAAAGTTTATTGGACTTAAATAATCCTTGACACCCTTCAAGTTAGTGCAAGAGTGACCACTTTGACATCACATATTTAGTAATTTGTTACACAGTTTTGTTTGTTTGATTTGATTCTTTACGTCCACTCAACAATCTTTCAGTTGTGCGGGACGTGTCTTCCTGGGTTGAACCAGTACTAAGCTAGGATAAATGTGTCTTGCTCAAGGACCACAACGCAGTGACGCCTTCGGGCTCGAGTCAAGCACTCTACCACTGAGCCACTGCGCTCCCAATTGTTACACAGTAGAATAACTTTGAAAGCCAATTCTCATGAGACACGCTTTAAGCACTCCAGACAATCGCAGAAATGTTGCAGAAGTCGTGGTAAGCTGCAACAAGGTCGTCAAGCAGTCGATTATGCACACACACGTAATACTAGCTATCACGTCTACATTCGTCGATAGTATTAACGTTTTCGATTGCCGCCTCTCTGGTGTGATATATGTAAGAGATTTCATAAACCAGTCGAGAGAGCCATACCAACATAGATTCAGTTAAGCAAAAACATTAAGGGTAAAATTGTAATTATTTATTTCCTTAATAATAGTTTTATCCATCAATTTAGACATATGTTTTGGGTGCTGAAAGGAAACTTCCCATTGAGACCTCCCTTGTTCTGTCTCATTTGTTTGGTTTAAACACTATTATACTTTTATTTAGTTACGCACGCTCACCTGGAAGCCTATTACGAAACGTGCATTTTAATCTCCTAAACAAATCAACCTGCTTTAAAAATGCGCGTAAGTGCGTGCATACATGCGTGCATGTGTGTGTTACCTCTATCGTCCGCCATTCTTGCCTTCTCCGTCTCGCATCTAGTCGAGAAGCAGGTTCTAGTAAACCAGATCCCGAAGTGATACTTCACATGTCCCACCTGCGGCTCTATTTCTTCCAGCACCCACCAGTCCGGTATCGTTATGCTCAGAATATGAAACAAACACACCACAAAACCAGTTCCTATTGCAATCACGTCGTATACTTTATTCACGCGTTTTGGTTTGGAAATGTGTTTCAACTTTTCCATGATGCTTGATCAGTTGATGCAGGATATTGCTTTACAATGTCGTAGTTTATTTCTGTATATAGTAAAACCTGTCTTAAGCGGCCACTTAAAAATAGACAAAACCCAAGGTCTTTATGGAAAATGGTAGCTTAATGGAGGTTGAAAGTGTTGCAGAATGCTCTCCTTGGAGCATTCTGCAATATATTTGACCTGCATTAAGCGATAATCTGCTTTGAAAGCCAATTATTAAGTTATTTTAAGTGGCCGCTTAAGACAGGTGTAGTTCCTTTTTTAAATCCACCTTCCAGTCTGTAAATGTTTGCCTATCGAGTCTTATAATAATTTGAGCCGTGACATGAGCTTTCCAACAATATGGTATGTGCGACCAGCAAAGGCTCAGACCAGCCTGCGCATATGCGCAGTCTGATCAGAGGCTTTTCTAGTTGCTTGACAGTTCTATGCTTGTTAAGCTACTGGTCAAACACCAATTGGAGCTTCTAAGCCTAAAAAGAAGCTGCACAGGCTCGTCTGAGTCTACACTTGTAAAAATGCCATATTGTTGGAAATACTGTAACTAAAGGATCTTACAGGAGTGCTCATGTTTTATTGTATTTATTAAACAAGTTGAGAAAAAGCGATAAAATGTGAGGCTTGCCGAACAATTTATCGCGTTTTTTGCAACGAGTTTAATAAATTCAATAATGCAAGAGCACAAATGTTAGATTCTATTTATCATATATGACATTAAGAAAAATTCGAAACTCTCATTTCTGGCACAAAAAGGTTAATATTGTGTAATCATGCACGAAACGTTGCTATGGGCGTAATTTCAAAACGTTACCGATTTTAATGCATGGCGTTATTTCACTCCCAGACGCGACCTCATATGATAACTAGAAGATCTCCTGAATTAATGGCACTTTCGGTTGGAACAAAACGGTCTTACCATCGATAATAGTTGAATCACGTGTCAGCTGACGTTTGAAGGCATTTCATTCACTAGTATAAAGTCAGGTAATTTCGGACATCGGGTAAAATCGGACACACATTTGCAAACAGTGGAAATCCAGATAAGACGGCTCCTTATGAGCCGTCTCACCAGGATTTTCTCTGTTTGCTTATCTAATTTATTTTTATTCCAATAATTGAAGTATGAAACAAACAAGATCGCTGACCGAATTTAGCTGTCTGTCCGAATATACCCGACTTTACCCTAGTAGACCCATCAACAATCTGGACGGGTTACTTTTCACTCTTTCACCATAAGGAATGTACGAGGGTCATTTGGAAAGTTCTTAGCATGGCATCATAACTCCACAAGGCGTTGATAAAATGCTATCAAATAATACATTTTTGGAAACTAGAATTCAACGGCTACTTGATGGTTTAATTTTTGTCGAAAACAGACTTGGCGTGCACCTGCAGCGCATGCTCAAAATGAGTGGGGGTTTATATACTGGCGGAAATTTTAAGCAAAATACTTGGAAAAAAGCGAAGGAAAATTGGGGACCTTTTATGCGATCATGATTTGACTAAATTAACGATTTGGTGCAACTTATTTTTTATTAAAATATATTATGCGATCACTGCTTGCACGACTACCACCTTTACATTAGGAAAATGTAGACTAATAGAGAAATGGTAAACTTTCAACAATGGGACTGTTTTCGATTTTTCTTTACACCTTTGCTATACATTGTGTTACTGCAGGAGCACGAAAAATGCCTATTGAGTATATGTTTTGCTTTATTTGGAGCGAACAATACATTAAAATCATTTCGTCGCGCAAAGAGTGTGGCTTGTTTAGTTCTGTATTCAAGAAAAAATTTCCTAATAACACTTCCCCTACTTTCGAAGAAGTGGGTGGGGTAATTTAACCCCTCATATTTTGTCGATGACATAAGAAATTCTCATGGTATCGCGTTAACCATCAGAAAAATGATTGATTTCTACTCTCAAAGTATTTTTACTTTTTTGTTTGCCATCGTTTTCAATTTAAGTCAACCAGAACGTCAACTCATAGCTAAACCTACTCTGCCCCATGGGAAGATTATAAGAGTTATCTTCCCTTTGTTCTTGTTTACAAAATTTCTTTTGGTTTTAATACAAAGAGCATAAAGTGAGCTTGACAAAAAAACCAACGCACGGCATTTTTAAACTTCTGTCAGTTATATATTTTCAAAATATGTGCATTGTGACATGCGATTTTTTGTCTAAAAAAATAGCACATTGCTTTGCTTTCTAGACGGTTTTGGTGTTGTTGTTCCGGTTTTAAGTAATTAGAAAAATCCAACATGGTCATCAGTTGTATTCTAACGGTACCAGATTGTGGCCTACCAAATGGCACAAAATTATCAAATTTCATGGACTATTGTTAATGTTCTGCACACTTTTCAAAAGGTGAAATTTTATATTTTCCACTGAAATGTTGCGTTTTCCAGTATACAAACAGTACATGTATTCACAATAATATTTTTCTTGTCTGCATTATAATATCCTCCTGAAATCTGTGCCATAACATAGAGGAAAGATAGCTCTTTAAATGATACCAAACATGATAGGGTTTGTAAATCGGTTACTGAGATAAAAGACTATGCTAAGAACTTTCCAAATGCCCCTCGTATGTCATCCTTATACTTCATAACTTTTATCTAATTAATCCTTTAGTCAACATGATGTTTGCAAATAGTTAGTATTTTGGTACCGCAATAATGTTCTGTGTCTACACTGTCTCTCAAGGTTTTTGTTCCTGCAGTGTGGCGAATCTAGGACCCAGTATTTATTGGGTCCGAGGGCGAATGTTCGCAGACAATTATAAATTATGCAGCAATAACTCACAGTAGCTTTGTTGTGATAGAATAAAATTTAGTGTACTTTTAAGTCAACAAATATCAAAGAAAAGTTTTACTCCTGAAGTGTGTCACAATGTTTTGAATAAGCATTGTATATTTTCCTGAAATTTCTATATTGACACTTGAAGAGTGAAGAAGAGATATCCAAGCACGTGGTCAAAGACCTTTGAAAATGTCAATTGTGTCACGTTAATCTTTTCGAATATATTACCAAACATGTCTGAACGTACAGCAACACATCAGTTTTTTAAAAGTACTATTGCGATCAGTATAGCCAGGCCGCGAGGTTACAAAACTTTTTTTCATGCTCAACTCAACTGAGCAAAACCAAAATGCTAAAATAAGACATTTTACATTTGTGGCTTTCAAGCCTTTAGATGTATTTATCAAGCTAATAAATGTTAAAATGCCAACAATTGTTGGCATTTTAACATTTATGAGCATGATTAATTTCGTGCTCAGTTGATTTAAGCACGAAAAAAGTTTTATAACCTCGGGGCCTGAACTCTCTAGAGACAATTGCGAGAATAACTATAACCGCAGTATCGCTGTAAGCTCTCAGTGGACAAGAGCCCTCAACATTTGCTTGTAAATTTGAAATCACGTCTTATCAGAAGAATCGGACATTTCCACTGATTTCTTTTAACGGCTAAGATCCTGTTTGATGTGGTGTGGGGGGGGGGGGGCGAGGGGGCGTGGTTACTTGGAAGTCATGATTGTACAGATGGGCGGCCTAATATTTCAAAACCCACCACATTCATATATATGGGAATAGGCCCCCCCCACCCACCAACACATTCATATATTTGGTAGTAGGAAAATAGGACCCATACATATAACCGATATCATAAAAATGCAGGCCCATTCACATACTGCATAGGTTACCACCCAGGAAAATGTCAATGTCTCGATATGGAGCACAGTGGCTCAGTGCTTGACTCGAGACCGAGGGGCCGCGGGTTCGAGCCTCACCGGCGACATTGCGTTGTGTCCTTGAGCAAGAACATTAATCCTGGCTTAGTACTGGTTCAACCCGGGAAGACCAGTCCCTTTATAGCTGAAAGATTGTTGATGGACGTAAGGAATCAAATCAAACAAAATAAATGTCTCGACCTATCTGAAAAATTGTTGACTGGCCGTAAAATCAAATCAAACATAACTTTACCGTTTTCCGCCAAAAATAATGGACTGTTCTTTCTAAGAGCCAGCGTAAATGATGCATGGACCAGAATACGCAATGTTCATTGTTGCTATCAAACATTAGGAAAGCAGGCGCTGATGCTGTGCTAACAATTAACCCTTAAAGCGCCAATCACAACAAATCTGCTGAAATGTGTAAAAAGCCTATCTGGCAAACAGTGTGGATCCAGATCAGACTGCTCCTATAGGAACAGTCTGATCTTTGTCCACGCTATTTGCTTCCGTGCTTAAGTTCGTCAGTAATATTGTTAGACGTTTGTTTGCAGCAGTATTGATTCCTGATCTTTGCCGTCTTTCTTACTTGAGCTCTTCAATACAACAACATTATTAGGCGCTTAATTTTCATCCATTGCAGCTTAAATATTTAACGGATGGCGTTTGTAAATCGTAGTTTCATTTGCCTAAATTCCCCTACTATAGTCCTGTCGCAATAATAAGAAACGCGAAAATCGGGAATATTATTTTATTACATGCATTTTTCCGAACATTATGCTCAAATCTGGATTTAGAATTTCCTGCAGTGTCAGAAGAAAATTGTTTGAAAAATCTACTACCACTGCCCTGACCCCTAATATCTTGGGAATTTCGACATTTTTAGGCTTTCTGAAAAGCGGGGGGAATTCAAATGGTGTAACAGCCATGTGACGGCCTATATATCTGTTCTTAAATTTCTACAGGTAAGTGTCAAAAGCATGACAAATTTTTAAAATCGTGATTGCTTTCAGTGTACATGCCATTTTTATTTTTTAAGCACTGCCATTCAGTTGAAAGTACCGATTCAATCAGCGTAGACACAGATCCAACTGATACAATACGATGAGTTTGATCCGGGTAAATACTGTTTGCTATATTTGTAAGGGCATTTTCTACTAAAACAGTGTGATGTGGCTATTTTCAAAGTTTTATAAAACAACTTTTACAGTGGTAAACGGCCTAAACATTATCAAGTACACATAGCCTGTCCCAGGATTATCCCTGTCAAGTGTCAAATAAGTGGAACAAAATGCCCAAATTCTACCATCAGAACTATAAGAACATAAGTTAGCGGTAATACCAGGCAATATATTTTGTCAGATGATTCACGATTATCGAATACTCAATGTGATATAAATTAAAAACGTACATCTAAAGTCATTTATTCGCGATCCTAATTTATGCAGCAGTACTTTATATGCACGATATAATTTATGCTATACTGAACAAAAGTGAAAACGCTACACTACAATATTTTATATTTTGTGAGAAAGCATTGGACGAAAAGTAATTACTAAAGATTAATAACGTTTTCCAGACATCCAGCAAGCGATTCGTCGAGACACAACCAATTAGTCTCTTTTGATGTTTGAGTTATGTTCCTTATTGTTTTTAAAGCTTTATTCACTGAATTTTATTAGCCTCTTACCTATATGCATGAATGAAAAAAAATCTTTCACAAAAATGGTTCTTTTTAGTAGTTTGAATGCTCGAACTGGTCATGACGTTCGGTCAAACAGATCACGTCATAAAAAGTCGACGACGCCTAACCTAATACCAAGCAGCGCCATTTAAATGGGATACTTTTCAATATGTGGTTTTGTTGCAAAATAGAAAATTTCGCCAAATCGGCTCAAATTTGGTCTCAACGTGTTCCCCTCGTCCTAACTAAGAAAACGAGTACCTACAATTTATGTCTCTAACCATAAACAATTAAATGTTATTGGGAGTGGAAAGTGGCCAAATCATGCCTCATGTTGAACGTCTCCTGACGTGAACAAACTGTACGCGCATCGGCGTTGTGCACCAGACGAACGACTGATATTTTCGACTATCACCGGCTGCTATGACAAACGAGTTACAGTATTAGCAGTCGCTATAGTAGCGGGTGATATGGAAGTTTTGTATGGGAAATTCACGTGAGATATAAAAAAATATTTGGTAATCTTCGATTTATCACGATTTTCGATAACTTTCTTTCTTTTACCAAATCAGGTAGACCTATCAGCACATTGTTCCTACCATTTCTCGGCCAGTAATGAGCGGACTAAGATGCAACAACACATTTATTTTCCTATGGAGATTTCAGTGATATAATTTCAAGCTTGGTCAATTTGATGAAAACCCTGCTTTCTAAGGTGGCTTTTGTTACCGATCAAAACACATTTCTGATTGTCAAATGTCTTAGACTACCATTTCGTTCAGTCGGATCTGGCTGGCAGTGGATTTCTGAAGGCCTAAACTGTGTTAGATTTAATGATATGTTCAAATTGGTAACCTGAAAAATTGGACCCCTGTCACATTTAAATGACTTTCATGTGTTTCCTCTTGACAATATCCGTTAACTTTTACTTTATGCATAACCCAGTCTTTCAGATACACTTTCATTTGCTTTACTGGCTTGCGTCAATTTGCATATAAATGGCAAACAATTCAGGTGTAGCATTTTCACTTTTGTTCAGTATATAACTTCATGGCGATCACTGACCTGAAACGCCATCGAATGAGTTAGTCAACCGTTGCATATTATTAATAAACTGGGTCAGTTTATGTCCATTCTACCAACAGTGATACTCCCCCGTTCAAAAGAACCAAAAATATGCCAAAATTCCATCTAATTACAGAAAAACTCAGCAAAAACATCAGGTTGAAAATTTTGTCAAAAAATACTGCAGCTTTTTCTACCCGCATATCGAAAATATCAAGAGAAAATAACGTGAAAAGATGCACTTTTAGTCGATCTTTCGCGTTTCTTATTAATGCGGCAGTACTTTAGTCATTTCAATTGTAATTATTTGTTATTGCTCTAAGGTCAGCATATAAGAATTTGCTAAATTTGTTGTACATAGTACTGTCGTGCCAACCAAAAGTGCTGTGACAAAGTATTTTGTTTACAATTGTTAAGTAAAACATTAACTTGTAAAGGTCTATACACTCCACTTGAGCCGATGCGAATCGAGAGATTACTTGTTTATTAATCCTATCCTGCGGATAGGATTAATAAACAAGTGATATATCGATTCTAAGACCCTAATAACTTTGTAAACAAATCATGAGTCAACTGTCACTCTTGCCTGGTAGGACAGTAAATATTTAATCGTTTGTTTGTTTGGTTTGTTTCTTTACGTCCCATCAACAATCTTTCAGTTATAAAGGGACGGGTCTTCCTTGGTTGAACCAGTACTAAGCTAGGATTAATGTTCTTGCTCAAGGAAACAACGCAGTGACGCCGGTGAGGCTCGAACCCGCGGCCCCTCGGTCTCGAGTCAAGCACTCTACCACTGAGCCACTGCGCTCCCTATATAAATCGTAATTTTCCTTCAATTCAGAGATTATGTTTATATCTCGGACCCAGTATGAACAATTTCGTATTTGGTAAGTATACAAATAATAAGGTTGGTAAATACACCATAATAAGATAACGTAGCTACGGAAGCCTATATGTGACATTGTGTTTTGTGTTATGTCCTTTTGATTTCGGCGTTTTAAGTATTCTTTTTTGTATGCTGTGTTCTCTGTTTGTGTACAATGTTGCACATTTTAAACGGCGCAATTCACGAGGTAGAGCCAAGATGGAGAACAGCCGAGGAAAACAAGACGAGAGTATAAGTATTTTAATTCATCCGTCGTAATGTTAGTTTTTTATATATATATTTGAAATCGATGCAGGCGGTAACTATCTCAGTCAAAAAGTCTACCGGAGGCTTTCCGTTTGATTATGCTATATACTGGGTTCTCACTGTGAAAGTAGTCACATACACCCAGTACTATTCAATATACTACAGTTCGACTCACTATAATGGTTCGATCCATTTATATCGACCCATTTAAATTATTACAGAAAATAATTCTGAGATTTTATTCTGTAGGTCTAGATCTGATAAAGTGCGATAGAAAATAAGATGGCATTAAAAGCAAAGCGTATCTATCTATCTATCTATCTATCTATCTATCTATCTATCTATCTATCTATCTATCTATCTATCTATCTATCTATCTATCTATCTATCTTGAGGTTATCTGTCTGTCAGTCAGTATAAATGCTGTTTTCAAACGTCACATCCACTTCCATATAAATTTCTTGGGTTTATCTACCTTTCTATCTGCCTAAATGAATTATACCCCATATCAACAACCCCTCTCCCCCCCCCCCCCGCCTACAAAAATCAAAAAATGCTTGAGTTTATTCATCTGTCTGTCTGCCTGTCTGTCTGTCTGTCTTTTCGCCTTTCAGTCTGTCTGTATTACACGGACATTCCACCATCACTATGATGAAGAGAACAGTACACAGACAGTCACACGACAGCAAAAAGCATTCAAAGTTGACCAGTCAGTTTTCTGGCTCTTTTCCTCAGCAAAATACTGCAAAACTAATGTATAAAGTCACTACGAACTTTACCACAGAATTAGAAGACAATACAATGCCCCTACACACAATGGGAGAAACAAGGAATAATGAATTAACAACAACATAACCAATGCCTTAGAATGGACAGTGGTCGAGATCACCAAGGAGGGGCTCTTCACCTTAGATTCTGCTATTGTACATAAAGCTGTTTTCCATTGCCTACCCTATACCCACCCACCACCCTATAAGTTTCTTGGGGGCTATCTACATGTCTGTCTGTCTGTCTGTCTGTCTGTATTCCTATCTGCAGGGCCTGCCTGCCTGCGTGTCTGTCTGTCTGTCTTATGTGGTGACGTTAACAGACAATCGTTATATTGCAAGGCTATATGTGTACTTATATACTTTTTTTATTGATTTGACTTTTATCTTTGGCCCTTTTACTTCATCTTTTGTGTTTTGCCTTTTGTGTTTTAAATTTTGTCTTCAGAAAGGGTTATTTCCTTTATTGTTTTTTGCCTTTTGCGTTTTAACTTTCAGCTTTTTACTTTTGTCTTTTGTGTTTAAACTTTTGTATATTGTATTTTGGCTTTGGGTTTTCGCATGCTAGTTCTATGATAAAAAGCCATCATAGTACCCCTTCAAATTTTGGCAGCAGACAAACATACAGACAGGCAGATAGACAATTGATAGCGTATCGGATATAGGAAGGCGGTGGAAATTGATTGATAGATAGATACTTATTGCATTTAATGCCATCTAATTTTTCATTGCACTGTATTCGACCTACATAATAAATACTCAGAATAAATAAATTGTTAATATTGAAATAGTTCAAACTGTCATGTACAGAATCGTCCTAGATCTATTTGAATACTTTCACAGACAGCCTGGTTGAAGGGAAAGCCTATAGTAGACTTTTTGGACTGAGATATTTACCAGCTGCATCGATTTCAAATGTAAAACAAACGTTACACATGCTGCATTAAAATACTTGTACTTTTGTCTTCCTTCCTTTTATTATTTCCATCTTGGTTCTATCCTTATGAATTGTGTTGTTTAAAATGATGCAAAGCATCATACACAAAACATACATATGTATGCAAATTCATATATGAGCCACGTCACAAGTAAACCTGCATTTTGAAATGTGAGAACAAAAAGGCACTGATTAGATGTGTCCTAACATGCTGGTCAACACAATTTTTAAAGTTTAATATCTTATTTCAAGACCATAACACACCTCGCCTAAAGCGTGATATATCAAGCAATAATTAACAGCTTTGACAGTGCGAGAAAGACGAGTGCTAGCTGACGTCATTTGTCACTGCAAAATGACGTCAGTCAAGGCGTTAGACGGTGTAACGTCGTTATTACGCTGGAAAGACGTAACTTATACATGTAAATATATGCGACACAAACCAACTATTTGCAGGATTTCCTCAGTGCAATGGCGGTGAGTTGGAAGAAGCTTTAGAATGTACTTTCGTCGTTCATTGTGTGTTAAAATCAAAATAGATCAGCTCTATTTCGTGAATTGTTGAATAATAATTTACTGTTTGTCGGTCAATTGTACGAAGATAAATCACTTGTGCTATGCGCTCATGATTTGATCTTCCTTACAACTGACCTCCAAACAGCGAATTATTTAGAGCTGATCTTTTTCTTCATTATAGCAAGCTTTTGTAGCTTAGAAGGTCAATTCGAGTCCAAAATAGAAAGATGGAAAATTAAAAATTCGAAAACGAGATGTCTAGCGATAAGGCTAATTGTCACTGTTTCAATGCTTTATCAGTTTCCCAGTGAATGTACAGCTAATCTGCGCCTTTGTTTACTGTATGTTTAAAAATGCAAGTCAGTTTGTATTGGACATCTCTTTGATCAGTTCATTTTTCTATATAAATGTTTATTTGTCTATAGATACACAGCCAAGTTTGAGTTGGACCTGTTAGAAATCCGCAGGGGAAGGTTTTCTCATGATGAGGCTCATATGTCAAAGATTATACAAGGCAACTTCTCATATTTGGCGTGAAAACTACTGGTCACAATATACACAATTTACTTTTACTTTACAAGAATAACACAATTAATGCAGGTACACTGAACGACTAACGAAACCTGGCACTAACGACTGACTTGTAAAGAACAAGTCCTAAGGCAAAAAGTAAAAAGTTTATTTTAATAAAAGAGCATCAAATGTGATTTTTTATTTAAATGCATATCACCATCAAAGTTCCATAAAGTATTTGCTCGTCATGCTGAACTGGCTAGCACATTAAGCCAGTGACCTTGACCTATTTTTTACAAGCTCCATTGGCTGGTATTTTTATATTTGTATGTCAACCCTTGTGCTCTCATCAACCGAAATGCTTAACACTATCCAACATAAGGCATAAGGCATCCTCTCAACATCTTGATTCAGCACGCATCTTAATCCGATGACTTTGACTTAAATTTCAAGCTCCATTGACATTGCCATTTTTATGTCCACCTTCAAGATCTCGTTAGATATTGTGCCTACAATTACCAAAGCGTGCATAAGGCATCTCCTCAAAATCCTGTGTTGGTTCGACGACATTGACCTAAACTGAAACCAAGTTCTAATTGGTCAACACCTTGACCCATGACCTATATCTTATGCTTTATTAATAAAGTCCCAATGACTTTGTCTTTCTTCCCCCAGGAGATGCAGGACCAACTTCCGTGAAATTCTAGTTCTTTGTCAAAACACATCCCCTTTTCATGTATGCTAATTACTTTGTTGTGGCCGTGTAACCAAAGTACATCGCGTCAAAGTCAGAATGCAAAAACATTTCTGCCAATCAATCTATGTTTCTCTTAATCTAAATTGAAATCATACGTTCATCTCATCAAAATTTCAAGTAATGTAGATTGAGCCTTGAAGAAATCTGCATTAACTTAATTCAGAATGAAGATTTCATACATCTAAATAAACCAAATATTTATTTACTTCCACATTAAGCAAAACATTGTCAGGAACGGATACAATTAGATTCTAAACCCTGCCCATAAAACCACAAGGTAAAAGAATCACAACGAGATTGATGGGAGTAAACAAATTACATATAATGAACCGAGTATGCAGCTATTTTCTAAACAGGTGGTGACTCTGAATTCGAACGTAACTGAATAAAAATTGCAGCTTAAATAGGACAATGAAATGATAACACAGAACAGCATGTAACCACAACAAAACATCAACTTGGAATGGTCAGTAATGCGTTACTAGTGGATTTAAGTTAACTCTACGAGGGTTCAGTCCTAATCCTCACTTTCGATATGATTCTAAAACATGTATTTGAATGGCCCGCGTGGGGGTTTTCATCTCATCAATAAATCAACACAGGCAACAAAGGAATCATAGGTAAAACCATGGTAGTTCAAGAATATGAACAGTTAACAGAAACAGGGCTTACTCTTGACATTTCACATCGCTACTGGAACACTTGAGGAAATGAAAGCCAAAAGTTGAATCCTGATGAGCCAACACACAGAGTACGTGTAACGGTTAATTTGTGCGACAACTAATGCTAATTTCATATGTTAAGCAAATACAAGCTTTTAAAAATAAAATTATTTAGAATAACATTTCGTTGCTCTTCTATGGATAATGTAAAAGCTTCAAAGTGTTATGTGTCTGACATGTGTATGCAATGCAAAGTAGGGAAGGAGTCAAAGTTCTGGAATCGATACAATCAAGTACCACACCTCGCCCAGGATACCATATGGGAAAGTGACAAAAACACTAAAATATTAGATACAGGAGAGCCAAGACGTCAGCCATTTCCACAAGGCTTCATGACACAGACAAGACAATATAGCAAATACAAACATATAAAAAAGATTCACAAAAGAAATACCACCTTGGAATGGTCAGTAAGAAAATTACTGGAGGGCTTATACTAGTTTCACGGTACCAACCTCACCCTTAATTCTGATGTAAATCAAGCCACATATATGTTTGGTTTCGCATGAAAGATCCCTAACTTGTCCATGAATAGCCTCCAAGAACATATAATTCAAGATATAAAAAGGTGATAAAACAAAGATAAGGACTCAACAGTACATACAACTGAATACCGTAGCAAAAGAAATCAAACAGTTACACCCTGATGGGCCTGGCAGCAGACATAACATCAGGCCCGAAGCCTCCCATTTATAGATAAGTCCTTAAACTGGAATCGTCAAAGCAAACCTCCTAATTTCCTACCACCACTGTCATCATATTAAGCAAATCTAGTGCAGGTGAAATTAGTTAATAGAACTTGTGTTCACTGGTACATGTATATAAAGCAAAACGTGAGTGTTTCAGAGCTTTTTTTCAGTAGGTCTAGGTCCAATGAACACATTTATTGACGTTTCAAAATCAGTTCTTGGGTTTTATAAGGCTTAGTATCACCAGAAATTCATTTCAACACGTCTTCTTACTATAAATGTCTTTACATGTTGTTACATCAACTTGGTCTACCAGTGTTTCAAACTCAATGTGACCATCGAGTATAGTATATCAGGCTATCCTTCATGTATATCAACATTTTCTCTGCAATCTTATTGAATGGAGATTCCAGTTTTATACAAGCTAAGAAGCCACCATGTGAACTAAACACTCTTTGTGTTTTAACAACGGCGGACACCAGGGCACATAAAATATAGGGCCAGTAAAATATATCAAAGTAAGAAAGACGCCAAAGATCAGGAAACGATACAATCAAGTACCACACATGACCCAGTATACCACATGGGAAAGTGATAAAACACAATTAAACATCACAAACAAGAGAGCCAAGAAGTCAGCCCTTTCCCAGCAGGTGACCACACAGCAGCAATAAACAGACGCGAAAGCGTGACAAACACAAGACATTAATAACACAAATGATCCACAAAATAAACACCGCCTTGGAAAGGTCAGTAAAATATTTTACTCAAGGGCTTAAACCAGTTTCACGGCGCCGACCTCGCCCCTAGTTCAGATGAGGACCAAAGTAAGTAAGGGTGCAAAGATCAGGAATCAATACAATCAAGTACCACATCTGACCCAGGATACCAATGGGAAAGTGACAAACTCACAGTTAGACACCACAAACGAGAGCCAAGAGGTCAGCCCTTTCCCAGCAGGTGACCACAAGGCGCATATAAACAGACGCGCACAAAGGCATAGCAAACACAATACAGGAAAAAACAACATAAAACATCCACAAAAGAAGACACAAAGATGTTTCAACCCCCAGTGGCCTCGTCTGCTGTCCGATCTGAGGTGGTGATTCTGTTTTGGTGATTCATTGTTTTTTGTGGCTCCCATTGTGTTGGGTCTTTGTTTTTTTTTATTTTACTTCATATTGTCCTTTCTAGTTTATTGTTATCTTACTGAGGTATAGAGAGCTGGTTGCTTTACTTTAATTATGTTGTCGTGTGGCTGTCAGTGTTTTTTGTATCTTCCCCTCTGGTGTCATGGGTTAGTTTGTGGTCTATGCTTGTGGCATTTCTTGGTCATACTCATCTGTTTTGGGCGCTTCTATCTAGTTCTGCTTAATGGGATTTATAAAACAGAGGCGGATACATTCAACATAAAATGAGGTTAGTATCTTGAAATTATCCTGTATCTCTCAGATCTTTACAAAGCGCATCAAGCAATGAAATCACTGGCGCCTCAGCGTTTCCCGCCATGTCTCTATTGCTGATTGGAAACACAGTTTCCAGACATGAAGATGTAAATCCAACAACTGAGTCTGCAGCTGTGTGTCTCAAAAGGGTTGCAGAAGCACAATTCTATGTGCCTAGGTCACAAAGAAGATCATCTGTTGCTATCTAGAATAGTTCAAAACATCTAAATTTGAGATGGGTTCTGAATGCTGAAATCGTTGTCGTGATTTTGTTTTTTGTTGTTTTTTGTGTGCGTTTAGGAAACATATTAATTGTCTTCCACATAATGTAAATCAATGATGCACAAACTTTATCATTTGTCAAAATATACCAGAATTAATTGTACTCTAGATTAGCCTTTCTTTTGAGGGAGGTATGATGGAACAAAATAAACTACTCCACACTGTGTAGCAAAATGGCCACATTAATCTTGCAGAGACATGGTTTTAACTGAAAATAAAAATGATAAATTATGAATATTATTAATTATTAATAGTAAAACATCTTCGGATGCACAAATATATGTTTTTCTGTATTGTGTTTTGCTGACTTGTTTCACATACTATACATGCATTTAAACAGCTATTAAAGTTGTTTTTAGAAAAAAAACTGATTTGATATCAGTGAAACTACCAAATTTGAAGGTCTAATAGGTACAATTATAGCATTTTTATGGTAAAACCAAAGATCTCCAGTAGGACACACTGCGCTCACAAACAGTAATTTAGTACAATTTAGTTATTTCCAGAAAGACAGATACACTCATCGATAGATAGATCAATATATGGACGGATAGATATATAAAGTTACTATGCATGTGCGTAGATAGATAGATAGATAGATAGATAGATAGATAGATAGATAGATAGATAGATAGATAGATAGATAGATAGATAGATAGATAGATAGATAGATAGATAGATAGATAGATAGATAGATAGATAGATAGATAGAGATATTGTGTTGTATTGAATTGTCCTGGGTCTATTTGAATGCTTTCACAGAGAGAGAGAGAGAGAGAGAGAGAGAGAGAGAGAGAGAGAGAGAGAACCCACTTACTTAAAGCTTCGTTTTTCGCCCGTCTTTTCATCTATATCTTGTCTCAGCCTCGTGAGTTGCGCCGTTTAAAATGAACAACATCGTACACAGAACACATAAAAAAAAACTCAAAATACGAAAGTAAAAAGTTAAAACACCGAAATCAAAACGTCATATCACAAAACACAATGTCACATATAGGCTTCCGTACTTAGCTAACAGGTACATTTATCTTTCTGTCAACGTTCATTTTGTCAAAATGACGTCTTAATTTTTTGCGTAATTGGCCATTTTTATCCAAACGAATATTAATAATCGAAAACTTTTAATGTCAACACATAGCCCTCAATACATTGCGTAGAAGACATAAGTATCGCGACATAATCGAACAAAATGCGTCTGTAATGACTGTTGTTGTTGTTTTTTTTTTTGTTGTTGTTTTTCTAAAGTCGGTTGACGTCAATAAAGAAACGCAACAACTCAGCACGCAGCGACTGGTAGCGTTGATAATCATTAACTTCCAAACCGTTTTAGTGTTTTCCTTTAGTTAAGACATCTGGCTATCAGATCAAGCTGCCCGTTTTCAAATCGAATGAGACATCACATTTTTAGATTCCATTGTTGAAATTTACTGACATCATTATAACGTCAGAATGGAAATCGTGATCAAAACCATTTTACGGCAAATCATTCCCCAATGCGCAGGAACACAGGATACAATTTAGAAATGAGCCTCATGTGATCCGTGTGGAAAAAAAGGATCGCATTTTGTTTTGCGTTTAAGTATATATATTAAAGATGGTAAATGATTCTTTTGATAATAAAACTTATAGTTTCATGTTCGAGTCATTATTAATTTTTAAGATAAATTTACTGTCATCATTAGATATAATCATAAAGTATGACAGCAAATATTTCTCTGATAAATGACAAATGGCATGGGCGGATCCGGAGGGGGGGGGGGGGGGGCAGGGGGTCCGGACCCCCCCCCCCCCCTGAAAAATCATAAAAAATTAGGGTTTCTTAGCAATACTGGTCCGGATTACCTGAAAAAAAAAACACAAAGCTACCAAGCCAGAATTCAATGTTGGGCCATCTCCGGCACGCCAGCGAAACGCCATTTGGGCCGATGATGGCCCGCTGTTAGTGGTATTTGGATCATCTCTCCTCTCAAATAAAGAAAAATGAAAATAAAAACGGTGTCAAAGTTGGACCCCCTCTGACAAAAGTTTCTGGATCCGCACATGAATGGGTACAAAATAGCCAAATGACTGTTATAAGAGATCTTGCTTACTTATGAACTATGATTATGACGAATCATTACATGTTTTACTAAAAATAGTAACAAAATGCATAATTACCCGGGCTGATACTGTTCGTGATTCTAAACCAATAACAGCCAGCCCACGTGAACCCATATCAGCCCTCACTTGGACCTCGGGCAAATATGAAGACACCGGGCCGATATGCCCGGTAACGCGGCTGTGGCCATCCATGAATCTCTAAACAACGACACTGACACATATCATTGCCAGCTGTTACATTCACAATGCCATCTTAGTCCTCACATATGCGGATCCAGAGGGGGGGGGGGCATGGGGTCCGACACCCCCCCCCCCCCATGAAAAATCACAAACATATGAGGTTTCTTAGCAATACCGGTCCGGATCCCATGAAAAATAATATAAAGCTACCAAGCCAGACTTCAATGTTGGGCCATCAACGGCACGCCAGCGAAACGCCATTTAAATGGCGTTTCACTGGTGGGCAGATGGTGACCCGATTTTAGTGGTATTTGAATCCACTCATTGACTAAAAAAGTTGGACCCCCTCTGAAAATACATTTCTGGATCCGCGCATGCCTCATCACTAGGATCGTCTATTAATCACAAAGTTATCATCTTCATATTATTGGATAGACTGCATGCAAGGTTACCCCGCCCATTTTAATAAGTAGGCAACTTTTTCCTCTAAAACATAAATTCACCTTTACATACATTTATCTCACTTATATTGGAATGACAATATATTAATTTTTTGAAAAATGGTATTTGAGTCCAACCAGTCGCAAACCATACCCATGCATGCTTGTATATATGTTCATAATACCGTTCGTTTATTTCCATGTTTTATATATCAGTTATATGTTCAGAGGGCCATATGGTAGACTTGCCGTCGAGCTAAATATGTCACCCTCTTGAAATATTGTATAAATAAATAAATAAATAAATAGATAAATAAATAAATAAATAAATAAATAAATAAATAAATAAATAACCTCTACTCATATGGGCTAAGGTAGATATGGGGGTAGAGAATGGTAGGAGTAGGGTATGTTATGAGTATCAATTTGATTAGATTATTTCTCTACGATGATGCATTGCAATAGTTACGAAGCCTCCATTTTTGTGCTTCAACAACAACAGGATGTATGAGGAAGATCCGGTACCAGTAAAATAAATTTAAGCCCGCCCAACCCCCCCCCCCCCACAGTGGCTTAGACTGCTGTCAGTTCTTAGGCGGTGGTTCTGTTGTTGTTGTCCGTTGTTGATTGCTACTCCCAATGTGGGATTCTGTAATTGTTCTATGTTTTGTTTTATGTTACTTTGTGTCCGTTCTAGTTTTGCAATCATCTTGATGGGGACGAGAGAGCTGGTTGCTTTGTTTGTTTGCCTGGTATCTCGTGATTGTTGCGTGGCTCTTCCAGATGATACCACGGATTTGTCTACAGTTCGTGATAGTGGTATTTCGTGAACATACCCACTTACAACTTTATAAGAGGTAGGGTATGAGTATGTGCTTAGGCAGGGTAATGGAAATTGATGGGCTACCCGACCCATGGCCCTACCATACCCATATACGTTTCTACCGTTTTTACCCGCCACTCGCAGAAACAATTAGCTGTAAGGTAGTATATAAGCAGGGTTAGATATACACCTAAGGAATCTTCTAACGCATACACTTTTGTTTTGGCATTTTCTTAAAAACTAGAATTTCGAATTAAAAAATATTTTGGAATAAATTAGGACAATGTTTTGCGGTAATGTATGGCTATTTACAGAGAAAACTGACGAAGGGTATCTTAAATATTAAAGTTTGAGTTGAAAACTTCAAAAAACGAAAGTCGCAAATTTATCATTTTTCAAACAAATCAATACGAAATAAATATAGCAATTTGTCAAATGTATTCCATTAAGTAACATGGACATGAATCATCTTCAATCATTCTATTATTCATAAAGTAAGAAAAAACATCCAACTTCTATCTTCTACATCTTTAAAAGAGAACGGACAATGCGCACACACAAGTAATTAAATTATTCCTGACAATCGCATCGCATATGTGCTTGATTGACTTTAGATCTGGGGAGCAGGATAGCCATGGTTAAATAAATATTCTGCAAGCTAGCAGCAGAGTCCTGCTGGTGTTACTCACAGTGTATATTTTTTATATTTTAACTGTTCAAATTCGCATGAAAAAAGTTGGTAGAATATGACCAGGAAATACCACAATCACACACTGCAGACCAACCTATTGCACCGCGAGGAAGAGACACATAGCACTAACAGTCCCATGACATTAAAAGCAATTTTTAAGCAACCATCTCTCTCTCTCTCTCTCTCTCTCTCTTCCCCAGCGAGATGATTGCAAAACTAGAAATGACACTAAGTACTGCACAACAAAAACAAGGACCAAATACAAAAATAAAGCACAAACAATAGGAGCAACAATAAACAATTAACCAACAACGACATACACGTCGCCCTAGAGCGCTCAGTAGAAGTTACTTGGGGCTTAAATTAATTTTTCCGGCCAAATCTTCGCCATAGATTATGCTGTTGTCACAACAAAAAAAAACGGTAAGCTCGCGTGGAGGCTTCCTTACTTATACCATGTATCGTCATGGGGAAACAATCAAATTATTACTGTGATGAAGCAAAGAAAATGGCTCTGAACTCACAGACTGTCAGACCTAAAATAAACGCTCCCCAATTTGAGCCACAGTGGGCCTATCCAAAGACAAACACCAGGCAATGGCCCACAAATGAAAATTTTCTGTCAAGGTCGTCTGACGCCTAACCCACCGTGAATTTCGTGCATTTCTTATTACAAAATGACGCTTTCCATTGTTCAGCATGACAAATGAAATTAAAAATGCCTCACTGAAATGCAGATTTGAGCCTAAATTCCAATTTTTGTGACTTCCGATTTTGACCCTTTCAAATTAAATAAGCTGTAGTTTGCATAATACCCAAGGTATTGTTTTGAAATTTTCACACATGATGTGAATAATATTGAATTTTTGTATAACAACAAATAATTGAATGCTTTAAACATTATTAAGCGTTTGTAGTAAATTGTTTACTGTATGCGTTAGAAGATTCCTTAAGTATAGTATGAGTTTATATATGGTCGGGACTTTGGTAAGTCAAGGATAAGGGTAGCATAGCCTACCTTACTCTACTCATACTCTAACTTACCTCTACTTTTACCAAATCTATACCCATATACACGAAGCGCGTGTTGTCCAGTCAGACACAGACTCAATACATTATACAATTATTGACTTCAATGAGGTAGACATAAGGATTTATCTACCCGAAAAAGTGATAATTCACCGAGGCCGCTAGGCCGAGGTGAATTTCACTTTTAAGGGTAGATAAATCCTCATGTCTACCAAAATTGAAGTCAATAACTGTTTTGTTATATGACTTTTCAACTTAGAATGAAAATGTTCTACTTTCATTTTTGTTGCTGAAGTCAACCTTCAACCTAAGGACTTTCAAACAAGTTTTATCAATTAAAATATTTTAATGTAGTATTTTGCAATTAGAAATGTATATTAATTCTCTAAATGTGGAATGTAAAATTTAATCATAAAACTTTTTTTTTACATTTTGTTTATTCGAACAAAGATAAATGAACAAACAACACATAACAAAACAGTTGTTAAAATTCATGAAAGTCTTTAGTTTACCTGTTGGTATGTGAAACAGCAAATCATGTCAATTTCATGCAGCACATGCTAGTTTTATACTCATCATGCTATTTTTGGCACTCTAGAGGGTGATATTGCAGAAGTGTCAAAAATATTAACTTCTGGAAACTAGTTTGAGCTGGATTTCATCCTATATCACCTTCTGAGCCAGTTTAGACCAGTTTTGAGGTAGACATAGAGATTTATGAAGACAAATTGTGCCAATCAGGAGACAGGATTCTCTCCAGTCATATAACAATAGGAATAAGCGCAGATAGATATCTTTCTTTCCGCAGTGATTTACTCTTTTAAGCAAGCACCTTTGTGAGCCTTCTGAGAGATTTTTCGATCATCAAGAGCTTAAAAATGAAATGATAGTTCTTTCAAGAAAGAGTCTGTGTGATCTTAAAAACGTAACGTCACAAATCCCGTAACGTTACCTTATGAAAAGATAACGTCATTTGGTAGCATTCTACTAAATATTCATGAAGTATGGCCACGCCTTTTTTGGGGAGGCAGTAGTCATCAGAATAAAACCTTTGTGGATCATTTCATTGGTCATATTCCTTTTGCTTCATTTGAAGGTGATAAGAGGCCAGATAAAAATTAATCAAAATCAAGAAAGTTTGAACCTTTAATGCCCTAAGCAGGAGAATAATGTTGTGACTTTTAGAGTACCCCCTCTGATTAAAAGCATCTGTTTATTTGCTGCGGGACTAGGGGGTTACCTAACTTATTTACACATGACTGATTTTTGAGATGGGAAACATCTATGTTTTTCATTATAAATCAAATAAGCTATGGCAGGTCTTTCAAATAAACACTTTTGTCAAAATTGTACGTGTGAACAGATTTTGAGAATGGATTACTTTACTGCTATTTTGCACTGTCGGCAATGGAGAAATATTTAGTGGAAAGCCTCTAAACCTTTGAAAGAAACAACACCACAAAACACATCATAGGAACATACTGAACAGTGCTAATGAACCCATTTACCATTTCAAAGGTCCTGGTTCCTCTATTGACGTCAGATTGGATGGGATAGAACAGTCCAAACGCATTTGACCAAGGTTTACTGAGCTTCACCTTTTGATTTGTTTTTCTCTACCTATGCACTGATGCCGGGGCACAGATTTGGTGCTTACAGAAAATTTGGTCCTGGCATTCTCGGTCTCCCCCGCTAGGTTCCCCCATTCCAATCGCCCCCTATGTGCGCAATAGTTCAATGTCTTAGACTAACCGAATCGTTTAATTGCTTGTAACTTTTAGAAACGTGTCATCCAATAATGGAAAACTTCAAAACCGGTAACCTTTCTTTGACACTAAGTTTAAAAACATTGATATATTTTCCCTCTCAACAACTTTTACAATTTTATCATTTAAAAAGTATTATTTGTGCCAGTGCATGAGATTTCCAACAATGTGGCATTTCGACATGTGTAGACTCAGATGAGCCTCTGCAGCCTCCTTTTAAGCTTAGATACTCCAAATGGTGTTCAGTCAGTAGCTTAACAATCTTAGAATACTCAAGCAACTAGCAAAGGCTCTGATCAGACTGCACGTATGCGCAGGCTGATCTGAGGCTTTGCTGGTGGCACATACCACATTGTTGGAAATCTCATGCACTGGCTCAATTTTTTTTGTAAAACTTTATTTTCCTTGTTTTTATTCTCTTGTTGTTTTCTTTTTTCGCAATTTGGTTCACGATCTATGATGTATTATTTTAAGGGGTACATGAGAAAATATTCCTTATAGCGCACAATGAAAGCCCAAACGGCATATCAAGAATCGTGTCCATCTTTCTCATATTTAGCTTATCGAAGCAATCTTTTAATTAATCTTTAGATTTTTGCAACCGTTCATAGTCTCATGAATTACACTAATTTAATTGACAGCTGCCAAGATCACTTGCCCGTGCAATACGCTTCGAACAGCGAACTCATTCGCCAGAAGTGATACTGGTGTTTTGATTGTCAGCGAGCCACACCTGAGTCGCACGTGCAAAACAAGCCTCTTATTTGCTCCATTGGCTGTCCGTGTTCAAGCTGGCTGTTCCGCTTTTCCATTTTACACTCCGACTAAACCGTTTATACGATTACATTTTAAATACAAAACTGTTTTTATTCCTAAATCATTTTTTTTTTATTTAAGATGTTTATAAAATGTAAATAAAGCAATATATTCAATTTTGGAATGTTCATGGAATCATGAATACTTCGAGTCTCTTGCAAAGTCAACGGGAAGGCTTGATCTGGTTCAAAACTATTTGCAAGAATTATAATGCGAAAGAATTTGTTACTTTGCCCTTCAGGACTTTGATAAGAATCAATATTTTTCGTGTCGCAGCGCGACCCCAGAAAATTCAGTTTGGGGTCATGCTTTTTTAGTTATCGAACCTTCATCGAACCTCCCTCGAGTAGTACGGGAGCGCAATGGCACAGTGGTAGAGTGCTTGACTCGAGACCGAGGGGCCGCAGGTTCGAGCCTCACCTGCGTCACTGCGTTGTGTCCTTGAGCAAAACACATTAATCCTAGCTTAGTACTGGTTCACCACAGGAAGACCCGTCCCTACATAACAGAAAGATTGTTGATGGGACGTAAAGAATAAAATCAAACAAACAAACAAACTCCCTCGAGTAGCAATATTATACGGACCCGAAGGGAGTCCGGACCAGTATTTCTAAGGAAACCTATAGCCACTTGTGATTTCCAGGTCATCCGGACCCCCTGCCCCTCTTCTGGATCCCCGCATGGAAACCTTCCAAAAACGTCATCAGTGTTGACCCCAAACAGAAGTCGTCGTCATGCGACTCACCTGCTTTTGCCCCAAAAGTGTTGTTCAATTTGTTTTATCAATTAATGATGATTTGGGCCGCGTCGCGAGAAAACCTGTCTTCGGGGTTTCCGTCAAAGCGAGTTTCAAACCTGTTTCCTCAGCTACAGAGACCAGCTAGAAAGTTGAAATTTCGCTTGTAGTAAGTCTGGATGTGATACTTTCCAAAAAGCGAAAAACAAAGGCGCTGATCAGACTGCGCGGATGCGCAGGCTGGTCTGCACCTGTGTTGTTCGCAACCCTCCGAAGACAGGTTTTCTCGCGTCGAGGCCCATTTATTTGCTTTGGGCATTGACTTGGGGGTAGTCTGCCAAATAATTACCTAATTAGAAAAACCTAATTAGAAATTGTCACCGTAAATGAAAGTGATTTACCGTACTTGTCTTAATTACAGTAGATGCCTTGAAACATGCACGCCCTCGAAAAATATGCAGGAAACCACAATCACACACACCACATGAAGATTATTCAAGTAAAGCAACCAGCTCCCTCTTCCCCATCAAAAGTACTGGAGTAAGCACAGATCCCCCACAACTGTTTGTTTGTTTGATTTGATTCTTTACGTCCCAGTCAACACTTTTCAGTTATGTCGGGACAGGTCATCTAGGGTTAAACCAGTACTAAGCAATGATAAATGTGTCTTGCTCAAGGACACATTGTGCCAGTGAGGCTCGAACCCGAGGCCCCCGGTCTCGTTTCTCCACAATTGAAGCAGAATGATCAAAACTCTGAAAATAGTACAGTAAAACATGTCTTAAGTGGCCACTCAAAAACAGACAAAGCAATGGTCTTAAAGACGAATGGTAGCTTAATGAAGGTTGAAATTCTGCAATACTTTTGACCTGCATTAAGCGAAAATCGGTCTTAAACCCCAATTTTTGGTCTTCTATTGGAGTGGCCGTTTAAGACAGGTTTTACTCTAGTTAAGTCTGGTTCCAGATCTTCCCCATTTTCCATCTTGGGTATCCCTTTTGGTGATTGGGTACTGCTAATATAACAGTTTCCAGGCTTTTACTCCTTGGCTCGTTTGACAACTTAAAAGGACTGGTACCGTTTGCCACCAATAAAAGCAAAATCGAGCGACTGAAAGCATTTGAAAATATCCATGATAAACCATTCGAAAATAGCAAAAAAAGTGATGGAAAAGTTTATTCGGTATAATGAGGGATGAACCATTACATGTCAATATACAGCCACAGTCTGTGTGTTCAGAGGAAACTCAGACCAGCCTTTACATAAGATTCTCGATTCTTCGCTCAAGAGTAAGCTATAGGCACATGATTTTTTTCCTGCACACAATGAAGACTGATCTTTCACAGCTCTTCGCTCGATAGTGAGCCATGGACACACGATTTTTTCACGCATACAATGAAGACTCTGATCTTTCACAACTCTTCGCTCAATAGTAGGCTATGGACACACGGTTTCTTCACACACATTGTGAAGACTCTGATCTTTCACAGCTCTTCGTCCAATAGTGAGCTATGGACACACGATTTCTTCATGTATACCGTGAACACTCTGATCTATCATAACTCTTCGCTCAATAGTGTGTTATGGACACACAATTTTTCATGCACACTGTGAAGACTGATCTTTCACAACTCTTCGCTCAAAATTGAGCTATGGACACATGATTTCTTCATGCTCACTATATAGGCCCTTGATCTTTCACAACTATTCACGCAATAGTGAGATATGGAAACACGATTTATTCATGTACACAGTGAAGACTCTGGTCTTTCGCAACTCTTAGCTCAATAGTGGGCTATGGACGCATGGTTTCTTCATAGACACAGGGAAGACTCTTATCTCTCACAACTCTTCGCTCAAGAGTAAGCTATGGACACACGATTTCTTCATGGAAACAGTGTAGACTCTGATCTTCTACATCCCTTCGCTCCATAGTGAGCTATGGACACACGATTACTTCATGGACACAGTGAAGACTCTGATCTTCCACATCCCTTCGCTCCATAGTGAGCTATGGACACACGATTACTTCATGGACACAGTGAAGACTCTGATCTTCCACATCCCTTCGCTCTATAGTCAGCTATGGACACACGATTTCTTCATGCACATTGGAAAGACTCTGATCTTCCACATCCCTTCGCTCCATAGTGAGCTATGGACACACGATTTCTTCATGGAAACAGTGTAGACTCTGATCTTCCACATCCCTTCGCTCCATAGTGAGCTATGGACACACGATTTCTTCATGGAAACAGTGAAGACTCTGATCTTCCACATCCCTTCGCTCCATAGTGAGCTATGGACACACGATTTCTTCATGGACACAGTGAAGACTCTGATCTTCCACATCCCTTTGCTCCATAGTGAGCTATGGACACAAGATTTCTTCATGCACATTGAAAAGACTCTGATCTTCCACATCCCTTCGCTCCATAGTGAGCTATGGACACACGATTATTTCATGGACACAGTGAAGACTCTGATCTTCCACATCCCTTCGCTCCATAGTGAGCTATGGACACACGATTACTTCATGGACACAGTGAAGACTCTGATCTTCCACATCCCTTCGCTCCATAGTGAGCTATGGACACACGATTTCTTCATGCACATTGAAAAGACTCTGATCTTCCACATCCCTTCGCTCCATAGTGAGCTTTGGACACACGATTTCTTCATGGAAACAGTGTAGACTCTGATCTTCCACATCCCTTTGCTCCATAGTGAGCTATGGACACACGATTTCTTCATGGAAACAGTGTAGACTCTGATCTTCCACATCCCTTCGCTCCATAGTGAGCTATGGACACACGAATTCTTCATGGAAACAGTGAAGACTCTGATCTTCCACATCCCTTCGCTCCATAGTGAGCTATGGACACCTGATTTCTTCATGGACACAGTGAAGACTCTGATCTTCCACATCCCTTCGCTCCATAGTGAGCTATGGACACACGATTTCTTCATGCACATTGAAAAGACTCTGATCTTCCACATCCCTTCGCTCCATAGTGAGCTATGGACACACGATTACTTCATGGACACAGTGAAGACTCTGATCTTCCACATCCCTTCGCTCCATAGTGAGCTATGGAAACACGATTTCTTCATGCACATTGGAAAGACTCTGATCTTCCACATCCCTTCGCTCCATAGTGAGCTATGGACACACGATTACTTCATGGACACAGTGAAGACTCTGATCTTCCACATCCCTTCGCTCCATAGTGAGCTATGGACACACGATTTCTTCATGTACACTGTAAAGACTCTGAACTTTCACAAATATTCACTCAATAGTAAGTTATGGACACACGATTTCTTCATGGACACTGTGAAGACTCTGATCTTTCACAACTCTTCGCTCAATAGTAAGCTATGGACACACGATTTCTTCATGGACACTGTGAAGCCTCTGATCTTTCACAGCTCTTCGCTCAATAGTAAGTTATGGACACACGATTTCTTCATGGATACTGTGAAGACTCTGATCTTTCACAACTCTTTGCCCAATAGTTGACTATGGACGCATGGTTTCTTCATGGACACAGGGAAGACTCTTATCTTTCACAACTCTTCGCTCAAGAGTAAGCTATGGACACACGATTTCTTCATGGAAACAGTGTAGACTCTGATCTTCCACATCCCTTCGCTCCATAGTGAGCTATGGACACACGATTACTTCATGGACAAAGTGAAGACTCTGATCTTCCACATCCCTTCGCTCCATAGTGAGCTATGGACACACGATTACTTCATGGACACAGTGAAGACTCTGATCTTCCACATCCTTTCGCTCTATAGTGAGCTATGGACACACGATTTCTTCATGCACATTGGAAAGACTCTGATCTTCCACATCCCTTCGCTCCATAGTGAGCTATGGACACACGATTTCTTCATGGAAACAGTGTAGACTCTGATCTTCCACATCCCTTCGCCCCATAGTGAGCTATGGACACACGATTTCTTCATGGAAACAGTGAAGACTCTGATCTTCCACATCCCTTCGCTCCATAGTGAGCTATGGACACACGATTTCTTCATGGACACAGTGAAGACTCTGATCTTCCACATCCCTTTGCTCCATAGTGAGCTATGGACACAAGATTTCTTCATGCACATTGAAAAAACTCTGATATTCCACATCCCTTCGCTCCATAGTGAGCTATGGACAAACGATTATTTCATGGACACAGTGAAGACTCTGATCTTCCACATCCCTTCGCTCCATAGTGAGCTATGGACACACGATTACTTCATGGACACAGTGAAGACTCTGATCTTTCACATCCCTTCGCTCCATAGTGAGCTATGGACACACGATTTCTTCATGCACATTGAAAAGACTCTGATCTTCCACATCCCTTTGCTCCATAGTGAGCTTTGGACACACGAATTCTTCATGGAAACAGTGTAGACTCTGATCTTCCACATCCCTTTGCTCCATAGTGAGCTATGGACACACGATTTCTTCATGGAAACAGTGTAGACTCTGATCTTCCACATCCCTTCGCTCCATAGTGAGCTATGGACACACGAATTCTTCATGGAAACAGTGAAGACTCTGATCTTCCACATCCCTTCGCTCCATAGT
Organism: Loripinus fragilis; assembly: GCA_964019695.1. Taxonomy (NCBI): domain Eukaryota; kingdom Metazoa; phylum Mollusca; class Bivalvia; order Lucinida; family Lucinidae; genus Loripinus; species Loripinus fragilis. Next base: position 77,595,729 of record OZ026519.1, read on the forward strand.
GAGCTATGGACACCTGATTTCTTCATGGACACAGTGAAGACTCTGATCTTCCACATCCCTTCGCTCCATAGTGAGCTATGGACACACGATTTCTTCATGCACATTGAAAAGACTCTGATCTTCCACATCCCTTCGCTCCATAGTGAGCTATGGACACACGATTACTTCATGGACACAGTGAAGACTCTGATCTTCCACATCCCTTCGCTCCATAGTGAGCTATGGAAACACGATTTCTTCATGCACATTGGAAAGACTCTGATCTTCCACATCCCTTCGCTCCATAGTGAGCTATGGACACACGATTACTTCATGGACACAGTGAAGACTCTGATCTTCCACATCCCTTCGCTCCATAGTGAGCTATGGACACACGATTTCTTCATGTACACTGTAAAGACTCTGAACTTTCACAAATATTCACTCAATAGTAAGTTATGGACACACGATTTCTTCATGGACACTGTGAAGACTCTGATCTTTCACAACTCTTCGCTCAATAGTAAGCTATGGACACACGATTTCTTCATGGACACTGTGAAGCCTCTGATCTTTCACAGCTCTTCGCTCAATAGTAAGTTATGGACACACGATTTCTTCATGGACACTGTGAAGACTCTGATCTTTCACAACTCTTTGCCCAATAGTTGACTATGGACACACGATTTCTTCATGCACACAATGCGGACTCTGAATTTTCACAACACATCGCTCAATAGTGAGTTATGGGCACACGATTTCTTCATGCACATTGTGAAGACTCTGGTCTTTCTCAATTCTTCGCTCAATAGTGTGTTATGTCCACACGATTTCTTCATGCACACTGTGAAGACTTTGAACTTTCACACCTCTTCGCTCAATAGTGTGTTATGTCCACACGATTTCTTCATGCACACTGTGAAGGCTCTGAACTTTCACAACTCTTCGCTCAATAGTGTGTTATGTCCACACGATTACTTCATGCACACTGTGAAGGCTCTGAACTTTCACAACTCTTCGCTCAATAGTGAGATATGGACACACGATTTCTTCATGCACATTGTGAAGGCGCTGATCCTTTACAACTCTTCGCTCATTAGTGAACTATGGACCTCGAATATTTTTATGCACAATCTGAAGACTCTGGTTACTCTCAATTCTTCGCTGAATAGTATGTTATGGACACACAATTTCTTCATGCACACTGTGAAGACTCTGATCTTTCTCAACTCTTCGGTCAATAGTGAGCTATGGCCACGCGATTTATTCATGCACACAGTAAAGACTGATCTTTTAAAAACTCTTGCTCAAGAGTAAGCTATCGAAATACAATTTCTTCATGCACATAGTAAAGACTGATATTTTGAAACTCTTTGCTCTAGAGTAAGCTATGGACACACGATTTCTTCATGCACACAGTAAAGGCTGATCTTTTAAAACTCTTCGCTCTAGAATAAGCTATGAACACACGATTTCTTCATGGACACAATGAAGACTGATCTTTCACAACACTTCACACAATAGTAAGCTATGAACACGTGATTTCTTCATGCACACAATGAATACTCTGATCAGACTGGGCATATACCAAATTTGATCTGAATTTTCACTGGGCACACAGATCAAGTATATTATGTATATAACAATACATACATAGTCAGAATCAATGAATAACTTTCAATCATCATAGTTTTATGTTTTATTACAGTAAAGCCTGTCTTAATCGGCAACTCAGAAAGAAGACCAAAATTTGGTTTTCAAGACCGATTGTCGCCTTAATGCAGGACGAAAGTATTGCAGAATGCTTCTACGGGAGCATTCTTAAATACTTTCGACCTTCATTAAGCTACCATTTGTCATTAATATCTTGGTTTTATCTATTTTTCAGTGGCTGCTTTAGACAGGTTTTACTGTATGTCCCTTATAATTTTACTTATTTTATCAATTACAGTAGTGTACTACGGTAATGTTTTTACAATGTTCATGGCGCATTTGAGGGCCCCTTTTCCTTGACACAGATGACTTTGAGAGAATATATAACCCTTCGAGATCTATGTGGCATTAGTGCTTTCAGAAAGAAATCCCAGAGATTCGAAAATGTTGCAACTTTTAACTATATGTACAGGTAAGGTTTATTATTTTCCTTTTTATTTTATTTATATGATTTAATTTATGTTTTATGTTCTATTTTATTTTGTTTAATTTTATTAGCGTTTCCAGTTTCTCAAGGTATTCTTGATAATACGTATTACCCAACATGAAATTGACACTACTACTACTACTACTACTACTACTACTACTACTACTACAACTACTACTACTACTACTACTACTACTACTACTACTACTACATAAAGAAATCATGTCGACATGACTGAAAAATTGTTGACTTGGACGGAGAGCAGTAACACAAACGCGCAAAAAAATCTACTCTATAACCAGTGTTATAATGATTATTATGAAAATAAAATAAGAATACAATTTTATTATTATTATTATTATTATTATTATTATTATTATTATTATTATTATTATTATTATTATTATTATTATTATTAAAACTAAAACACAATGATAATATATCGACAATATTACACTTAAAAAGTTTTGCCAATCGGGGGTGGGGGTGTCCCTGCCTGATTGAGTTTGGTGTTAAGTAGATTATAATTTTCAATGGTTTCTTGGTTCAAGCATTTACCTCCTCATCATGACACTCACCATATTCGAGACTAAATTATATCACCGATACTCCTATTAGTGTTGTGACGATTAATCGAAACAATCGATTAATTAGTAAGTAGAGCTGCTATCGGTAGATATCGGTAGATATCGATTGAAATTTTCCACAATCGATTAAATCGGAATTCTATCATTGGTAAGCAAATCTAAGGGACCCCTTGCATAAAATGTGTTTATAAAAACATTTGAATGTGTAGAAACATTCCAACACAAGTCAGCATTGATTAAGGTCAATATTGCATTTATAATAAGACCATCACCTACACTGGTCCTGATAACTTCATTAAATGGGATCTGCCCGATACCCAACACTAACTCCTATGATACCTTTCCTATGCCGCTCCTACAACACATATCTAAACCAATGCATAGGCCTGTACTACCTCTTAGTATCTGGCGAAAATAATCATATGCTAAGGGTACTCAAAGGAACCGTCTCAATGGGACGAATCCCAAGAGCCACCACAGCACATGTCTAAACCAATGTTCTAGAAAAGATTCAATTTCGGTGATAACTTTTCCTCAATTGCGACAAAAATCGCAAGTTGTGGGTATTCAAAGAAACCGTCCCCATGAGACGATTAGGTTGAGCGCCCGAATCACATGTTAGGACCAATGTACAAGATTATACCCATGATCTGTGCTAATTTTTCATTTCTGGCCACAAAATCATATGCTGCGGGTGATATAGACTAGCTACTAGTCTGATATCATATTCTTTTTTATAAATGATAATTTCATTTTAAAATAGTAATTTCTTTAATCTCCCTCTTTCCTCTATGATAGCAATATTTGTGATTTGGTGTGGATATCAGACCTTGATGTCAAAGAGAGGAAGAGATGAGACTGGCTATATGAAATCAATTTAAACTGAATGAAACATAAAGTAAAATTGACAAACACATCAAGGTCTAGGAGCTAGACTACGGGAGGATTCCCGTGAGCTCCCTAAACACATGTCTGAACCAATGCACAAGAAAATGTCCATCTTCTGAGCTAATTTTTCCTATCTGGCGCCAAAGATCACATAAGGGTACTCAAAGGAACCGTCTCAATGAGACTGTTCCCATAAGCTCCCAAACCACAGGTCAAAGCCAATGCTAATGAAGCACCCATCATCTTTGCTAACTTTTCCTATCTGGCGACAAAAAATCACATGTACATTTTTATGTGCTCAAAGGAACCGTCTCGATGAGAGAACTCCCATGAGTTCCCAAAACACATGTTTAAACCAATGTTCAATAGAACCTCCATGTTTGTGCTTACTTTTCATATCTGGCGACAAAAAATCACATGTACATTTTTATGTGCTCAAAGGAACCGTCTCGATGAGGCAACTCCCATGAGTTCCCAAAACACATGTTTAAACCAATGTTTAATAGAATCTCCATGTTTGTGCTTACATTTCATATCTGGCGACAGAAATCATATGTTGTGGGTACCCAAAGCAATCCTCTCCATGAGACAACTCCCATGAGTGCACAAAACACATGTCTAAACCAATGCACAAGAGAACATCCATTAACTGTGCTTACTCTTCCAATCTGTCTACAAAAATCACATGCTGTGGGTACTCAAAAGAATCATCTCGGTGAGACTATTCCAATGAGCTCCCAAGACACATGTCTTAACCGACATACTAGACATAACCTCCTTTAAATATAAAATATTTTACTGACCGTTCCAAGGCGGTACTTTTATGTTGTTTTTTTTCTGTCTTGTGTTTGTTATGCCTTTATGTGCGTCTGTTTATTTGTGCCTTGTGGCCTTGGAACGGTCAGTAAAATATTTTATTTTTCATTTGTCTAAATGTGCGGAGTTTGTTTCCACCCGTGCCACTCTTGCAGAGTTCCTATTTAAATCTGAATGCCATTTCTGAACAAAATCTTCGTTACTTTATCGACAATAAAGGAGCAAATAGAATTTGGCTCTATGTAATGTGAAATTTGGTAATATTCCTGTACATTATACTTTTGGAATTGTTTTCTTACTCTAAAATTCCAGTTTCTACACGAGTTATTTCCTTTTAGATCACACCAGACAAAGACTTGTTTGTTCAGACGGTCGTTGTCTATGTTCATTAAACGGCAACAATGATTCAAAACTGCGTTCCACAATCTACACGCCATTGGATACCATGCAGTGTCACCATTTACAGCTGCAACTGGAGTGTATTTACCAACATTTAGGAAATACCTAGCTGCTCGGTCTTGCACTGCCTGTATACAGCTAAAACATTCTGTCCCCCAAATTGGGGCTCCATACATAAGTACAGGACATTCAATACTATCATATAATTTATAAAATACATCATATGGCAAACAACCAAAAGACTTCGGTTTAGCTATAATCAGGCCTAAAGCTCTATATGCAGATTTAGCTACTGCCTTAGCTGTTTTGAGTAATCTAGAAATTCGTAATTTTTTACGTGCATTGTATTATTTTCGGATTTGAAAGGCACCCTTTAGTTTATTTTTTAATGCAAAACGACGGGTTCCAAGATTACTTGGGTGGGGTATAGCTAAACAGTGAACGCGTACTTTCTAGCGGTAATTGGACAGCCGGACCCAACGCAAAATCAAGGGTGCTAACCAGGCTGCTAAAATGGCTTCTTTCGCGACAGAAAGGAAACTTTTCATCGTCATGTACAATGTCATCATGGTCATGTTTTTTCCTGTGAATATTTATTTCCATGATTTAAATTTGCTCACAAAGAATAAACTAGGACAATATGTCAGCTGATTATTTACAAAACTCTTGGTTCTACTGTCCTTTTATAACCATCATCACGGAGGAAGGTGACGTTGTTGTTTATGTAAATATGATATATTGATTGATTGATTGATTGATTGATTGATTGATTGTGTTTGTGTACGTCATTCGGTTTGTTGATACATGTACTCATTTTAAAACCATGTACTGTCGTGCCAACCAAGAGTAACAGTGACGTATGTTTTGTTTACAAAGATGTCAGGGACTTATAATCGATAGATCACTTGTGTATTAATCCTATCCTCAGGATATGATTAATACACAAGTGATCTATCGATTCGTGTTAGTGCAAGTGGAATGTACAAGGTACGTGACTGTCACTCTTGGCTGGCACGACAGTAGCTTGTGATGTAATGAAAGAAAGAACTTTTTATTTGCTAAAGCCGAGTTCATTGATATGGCACTTATTGCCATATCTTTTCTTGTATAACCATGTGGACGACATCACACAGGTATTTGGTACATGTATATGCACTATTTTGCAAATACTTGTATCTGCTAGTTCCCAGTCTGCAAATAATCAGAACCCCCTTTTAAATATGATTTTTTTAAAACCAATAATTGAAGGGATTCTGTATACAGGATTTTCAAATATTGACAATGTTTATGCTGACAACCAACAGATAATGCAAAAATGGTGAAAACTAATTGCTGAAACGGCAAGTCGAAACAAAGTAAAAGAAAAAGTAGGTAAAATTAGGTTCATACAAAGCTAGCAAAGGTGTGTTTTTCGCCGTGTATCAATTTTTGCTGTATTTTGCAGCAAGTTTGTACTTGCATTTTATTGAATTACGTACACATCTGGCAGCAAACTCGTACTTCATTATTTAAGCTGAAGATAATCGATTATTAGACGCACATAGGTAACTTTCCGAAGAACCAATCGGTTGTACTTGAAAGACAGCAACTGCGATCTCAAGTCAAAAGGAAAGCAAAGGACGATCTCACCTCCCGACCTTCAAAAATCATTAGGACTGAACTACATAAATTTGCTGATAAGCTTATAGGGTCGGGAGATGTGCGTTCTATCGCCCAATCCTTGAAACGACTAAAGTATGTGTTACCTGTCCAAGTGACATATAAAAGTAATTAAAAACCGCGCAATTTAAACGCGCATATGATAGTACTTTTTCCGCGCTTTCGTAGAAAAAAACCCGCGCATATTATATACCAATCCGCGCAAACGTAAAACGGCGGTTCTTCGGAAGTTAACGGCGGTATGCGATAATCTTAGGTGACGGATTCTCCCTGGGGCTAAAGTTCTTATCTTGGTCATAATAAAGACTGATTTTATGGTTTTATGACATTTTTATATTTCTTGCCATTTTACTATAAAAACTGCTTATGTAGATAAAAGAAATAAATGTGACAAAACCTAACAAAATGGTCATGCGCCAGCGCACACTCACTTTTAAATTACCAGTTTTGACATGCGGCGTCTCGTCAGGATCTTTGCTGAACAGAGTAAGATTACATTAGTAAAACTCTCATAATGATCTATAATGTTCAGTACAACAACCTATTTTCAGTCATCACAGTATTACCAAAATGTCGCTTCATGAATAGATGACCAAACTGCACAAATAATTATTCATGGTTGAGAGATATATCATAAATATGTTGTTGCTGAAGCGTCAAGCAACAGTGTATCATTTGACAGGTGTCTTCGTTGCTCAAGTTTAAAAAAAATATATAAGTTCTTAAAAGGCCCGTAAGGTCATGTTATTTTTGTCAAAATAGACGATTCTTGAGCTATTTTAAACATATTAAAAACTGGCAACTTTTTGGGCACATGCTGATAGGTCTTGTTCTGATTTTCAGCATTTAAAATTATCCACTATCCATTAATAATTAGTAGCAACAACTTAGTGTGAGCGATCAACATATGGTATTTGAGTTATACCTAGTTTTAATGTTGCTTTGTGTATATTGTTTGAGATAAGTTTAACTGAAAACTGAAAGGCGATGTTTTGTTTGCCTTTTATTTGCGATGTTAAGGATACCTTTGTGAAAACGATTCGATGTAATTTAACAAAAACGTGTCGAATTTTCGTAACTTTCACAGAATGTTTTTATAGGAATATGGGGATAATTCATTTTAAAAAATCAAGAATTTTCACCCGTTTATCGAAATATCATACGCTCGTCTATATCACTGTATATGTACATTACCCACTATCCCGGCATCAATAACTTGTAGCAACAACTTAGTGTGAGCGATCAACATTTGGTATTTGAGTTATACCTAGTTTTAATGTTGCTTCGTGTATTTTGTTTGAGATAAGTTTAACTGAAAACTGAAATGCGGTGTTTTGTTTACCATTTATTTGCGATGTTAAGGAGACCTCTGTGAAAACGATTCGATGTAATTTACAAAAACGTGTCGGATTTTCGTAACTTTCATAGAATCTTAATTATAGGAATATGGGGAAATCTATTTTAAAAAATCAAGAATTTTCACCCTTTTGTCGAAAAATTATACGCTCGTCTATATCACTGTATATGTCCGAAGCATTGGGTTTGTAAGTGTACTAGCGTGACCCTCATCAAAGGGTTATAAATCGATAAGTATATTGTATATATTTCACTTTAAGTTTGGTGCCAGTTTAAAGGTGGCATAACGTCCTTTATATACTTAAAGCCATTAAAAACGCAACTGGTACAATTGTTATTTTTCCTATAAATATCAGCTTGATATAGTTTGTTTTTGTACTAACAAGCGCACCTAACGTAGGAGAACGTTTTACCAAAACTTGAGCTCAATTGCACACTTCTGTCAAAAATTTTGGTTAAATTTGACAAATTCATCAAATTTTTTAGTAACCATATTTAATCTTGAATTTTTATTCAATTTCAGCGCGCAAGTACTGCGTTTCACTCAAACAAACAAAAAAAAAAAAACGGTTTACTACACAAAATTCACTTTGAAGGAAGGACCTAAAATTTATGTTTTAAACTTAAATTTTCATGAAATTTCCCCAAAATTTGAGAAATCACTAAAGCTTCAATTAAACTGAATCATTTAAAAATTGGCATACGTAAGTTGTAAGGTCATAACCTATGGTTATCATTTATTGCAAAATTTACCGTCGAAAATGTCACATTTTCGTTAACTTCCGGTTTTCATGCTGAAACTTTGATGACCTTTTTGAAGGTCAAAACCTCAAGACAAAAAAAATCTGTTGCGTGTGCATAGAAAGTAGAGCAATGTTGAAATTTTCCGAAAGTTTGAATCCAAAAGAGCCATTCATAATGAAGATCTGATATCCAGATTAATAAGGTGATTTTGCAGTTTTTGTGACGAAGTTCGGGTTGTGTTCCTTTATAAAAAATACAGCCTTGCTTATCAGGACTGCTTTATCTGCACCAAAAGAGTATTGGCTTGATATCGCGACCATAGGTTTATGCTTTTATTTTATTAGAGTATGATAAATTAGCATTAAATATCGAGTAAGGTTGTACTGTAAAAGTTGCATTTTACTGTCGTTAAGTATAGAAACGTATACCATTTTGTCGTAGCATATATGTAAATAAAGTTATGAAGCTGGTTGAATTCATATTTGAAAACCCCTGTCTACCCGTCGTAGAACAATTTAAACACCGTTGGCAGACTATCTGTGATTTTGGTCGCAGTCGCAGGTTTTTGGACATGTCAAAAACTATCCGCCCCGCTCATTTTCATGCTTGTTGCTCGTACATTCACTCCCGATCAATAAGAACCAACGTGCTAGAGTTATTGACTTCAATTTCGGTAGGCATTAGGATTTATTTCCCTTATAAAGTGATATTCACTAAGGCCAAAGACCGAGATGAATATCATTTTTTTCGGGTAGATACATCCTCATGTCTGCCTCATTGGAGTCAATAATTGTATACTATTAGCTTTCTTAAAACACTATCAGGGTGTCAAATGGTTTGGATCCAGATAAGGCCCGACGTTTGGGCCTGATCTTGATCCAAACTGTTTGCAGACATCTTCCGCAGGTGACAAAATTCGCCTCTAGCAGGCAAAGGGTTGATTAACAACTGGCACTGATAGGGCTAACGTCTCAATTGTTTCTGTTATATTTGTACTTGCGCTTATAGGGTTTTAATTGTTCAGCGGCAGCTGTCTATAATCAACTTTACTCTAAATTTACCACCAATCAGAAACATTCTTACATCTGCAAGTCTGCTATCTATGCTCATTGAAACGGACTATCTAAATTATCCACAATCAGAAGCAATCTTTCATCTGCAAGTCTGCCATTGTCTTGCGCAGGCGCGATACTAAAGATACTAAACAGTATTTGATAAAATGCTTCCGGTCGATGACAATATCAAGTCTGCTATCTATGCTCTTTGAAACGGACTATAATTTCAAGAAAATCACAGCAGTTTTCTTAGGGTCCTGTTTAAAAGAATTCCAGTTCGTCTGGAATTGCCTGTTTATAAAACAAAACGCAAAACTTTTTCAACATAATCACCTTTTGTTTGAAATATGTTGGAGCTATTTGTTTTGTAGTATTCGGCTCAGCCCGGGTTGCCCATTTCACCCGGTTGTGTCTAAAAGCTGTAACCAAACCAAATTCGGCCGAACCTACCGAACTTACCGAATATTCACTGTTTTAACCTATTGATTATAGGTATGTGATTTTCTTTATATCCCTTTAAGTTTTTGGCCAATACCTCTGTATTTTTAAAACCCCTTCCAGTGCCTCACTAAGAATAAAGGTGTCGTCGAGTTGTCTCATAAAGTGTCGCCGAATTGTCTCAAAATCTGTCGACGAGTTGTCTCAAAAAACGTGTCGCCTTCGGCGACATTCCGGTATATTTCGGTATGTTCTGCCACCAAACTTCTTTGTAGTAACTATAAATAGCCTACGCATGTAGATAAATACAACGGTCTATGGTGGAGTTCGCGCGTTAACCATAGAGACTATAGTTGCTCTTCCGACTGTCAGCGTTCCTCCCCAGTAAAACAGTCAACCAATCTAAGCCATCGATACAAAACATACAGGTTTCCGACATTTCCAAGTTTGCATTAGAGGAGGGGAACCAATCAACTATGGTCCGACCACAGATTTGGTCTGGTTTCTCTAGTGAAACTAGACATGCGCAGTGCATAAAACAAGAGAGAGTTTTATCGCTCTATGGTCCGACTATAGGGACTGGACTATAGTCTGATTAACGCACGAACTCCGCCTATTTGATATCATTACAAGGTTAGCTTTTAAAAAAGCGTAGAACCATCGCATGGAGTTTTACAGTTATTAAAGAAGAACGTTTATAGGGGAGAGCGGGGCTAGTTCAGCCTCGGGGCATGATCGGCAGTGGCTATATTTAGCATGTAAACTAAGATATGGGGCCGGGAAACATATTTGGAAATCACTTGTGACGAGTTTTTCTACATGAGTAGGCCTACACAATGGCTGCATTGTTGAAGGGTAGATTGATATTGTACCAGAAAACTCGTTTTCTTGCATGATTAGTAAATTTGTCATAGTAATTTCTGCTTTCTATCTTTACTGGTTTCGCTCATACTTGAGCATTACACCAGAGATTGCGAATTTGGAAATTTTGATAAAATAAAAAACAAAAACAACTCAAAAACAAAACAAAAAACAACACACAAAAAAAACACAAAAAGTTTTGGCTGAATTTTTGTTTAAGTAAGGAGTGCCCTAAACTCCTCTGTGGACTGGGTATTGGCCACAGAAGGAGACAGACTATTCCAATGTGGAATAGTTTGGGGGGAAAAGGAAAGTTCTTCAGGGCATCATTGTATGCCTGGTGTCTGCGATATTGAGCACTATGTGATGATCTCGTAGTTTTCAAATGGTGAGCAGGGGTCATATACTTGTCTTTTTCAATAAACACAGCTCCACAATGAATCTTGTGAAAGAGAAACAAGGAGGACTGGTCCCTCCGGGCCTCAAGAGATGGCCATTCAAGCTCATCAAGCATTACGCCGACACTATTCGTGTTTCGCCATCTCCTACAGGTCCAACAGGCTGCTGTCCTCTGAACTTTCTCAATCTGATTGTTCCGAAGTTTCGAATGAGGGCTCCAAATGGGTGCTGCATACCCTAGTTTAGGCCGATCCAGGTTTTGTATGCAACTTCCTTAGTACTCCTAGGTGCAAAAGCCAAGTTCCTGCGAAGGAAACCAAGTGTCTTAGTTGCTTTGGAAGAGATTTCTGAGACATGTTGACCCCAATCCATGTTATCAGTAATGGTGATACCAAGGTATTTTGCCGACTGAACATTTTCCAAAGTTTGATTGTGTAGTGAGTAGTCGAAGAGAATTTGTTTGTGATGCTGATGCCGAGTTACTCTCATTGAGTGACATTTGGCTACATTAAATTTCATTTGCCAATCGGCTTCCCACTGTCCTAAGCTGGTGAGGTCTTCTTGCAAGGCCAAACAATCCTGAAGTGAATGTATATTCCTATACAGGACACAATCGTCTGCGAACAGGCAAACAGAAGACCTGATGTTATCCAGCAGATCATTTATGAAGGTGAGGAACAGGACCGGACCTAGGACCAATCCCTGGGGCACACCGGATAGCACTGGGACTGGATCTGAGGCTTGGCCATCTAAAACAACTTGTTGAGTGCGCCCTGGGAGCCACGACTTGATCCACTTGTGGGTGGATCCTCTATTCCCATAATATTCCAATTTGTGAAATAGCCTCCTGTGTGGAACCTTGTCAAAGGCCTTAGCAAAATCCATTATGATTAAATCTGTCTGTTTGTGCCCACGATTCACAGCCCCATCCAGGTTGCTGATGATGTTGTGCGCAAACTGGACCAACTGGGTTTCGCAAGACCTCTGACTTTGAAAAAGATGTGTTAAGATTCTGATTTAAATTCTATATTTTTTATTACGAAAGGATTATGTGCTTTGATATAAAACATTGTTAATTTCTTCTCCTGCATCTTAAAAGGAGCTGTCACGTGATATTTGGAAATAGTCTGTCAGGGGCAAGTTCGGCCACTTAATTCGGAGCAAGTTCGGTCAATAGCCAAACTTGCTCCACACTTACAAAAAATACATGCCATTATTATTATTATTATTTTCTATTTCATTTTGTTTTACACTAAAACGAGATGTATTCAAAGATTGGAAAGAAATAAGTTAAAAAAACTCTAAACCCATACAAACCTATCGCCTTCCTCTGGGCCATTGGTACACAGTAAAGACCCAGATCAGACACAACAGAGTGAGGAGTCTGATCATGGTCTCCACTGATTGTTTACAGATTATAAAATTTGATGAAAGTTACTATCCAATAGCCCTTTGATTCCAAACTGGTTCGTCCGATTGATAAAGGTGGGACATTTTATTTGGCATTAATGGGTTAGGCAGGCCCAAGAGCAATTCAACAAATAAATTGGCCCAAAAAGCAAGACGATAACTCAGACAATTTAATGTGACATTGTAAGCCAAATTTTTGTTCAATTTGTTTTCCGAAGAACCAACTTGGATAGACCATATGTTAGGTTTATGTCATTACATATTCTTGGCCCTTTGCAATTCCAACTACAGAAGTTTGACTGTATAATATTGGCCTTTGTCGAACTTGCCCCGAGGGGTGGCCGAACTTACCCCATTGCGGGACAAGTTCGGCCACCATGACATGATCTCCTTAAATGAAGATTACCCTTTATCGTATAGAGACACATGTTGTGGGTTACCGGGACTGGTACCGCCCTATTGTGCATTACTTTAATATATAGGTTTCATAGACCTAGATTTAATAGTCTTTCGAAAACTGTACATTTTCTAAAATGGGGCCGAACTAGCCCCAGTCTCCCCTAGTGTTTTTATATTGCATTTGCCGAAGCCACTATTTTCAGTGTTTCATGTGTTTCAAGCTTTGAGTATTTTTGTTTTAGTTAACGATTTGTATATAGGTGATCCATTGGAAGCAAATTAAACTCAGGAAATATGCATATTCCAGTAAGACTCTGCTCATATACACACTGAATAGTGGTAGAGTTAACCTCTTCCCCAACCGTATTCCTCAATCGAAGTCAATGCACATAATGCCTAGGGGGGCATATTGTAACTGACCCATCTACATTTAGTTATTTCATTACTTTAGCCTAGAAAATCCGAAGGCTCCACGTTTGATCTGGATTCAAGCTCTGTGGTAAGGCAGTGATTCATTTACAATTTTGGGCTTATGGGTCCTGGGACTCGCTGTTTCCCATATAAATGAGTCCCAACTGCAAACTTATGAGTCCAGAACACTATTTTGATGACAAGTCTGCAATACTATTGCATCCTGGGACTCGCTGAAATAAAAACTTTGCATCCCAGAGACAAAATTATGCGCAAAAGATACAGGATGCGCAGGTAACAAAATCACTGGTCAGGTCTCTAATTGGCCTTTTCGTTTTGAGAAGCAATCCGGATTCCAAAGTTTATCAACATCGCTCACGCAATGGAGGAATTTTGGAAGTAGCTTGATCGACGGGGAGTTTGAGAAAGAACAGTAAAAGACACTGCTGCTGGGGAGTAATCAACTTGCTTATGGAACAGGCCCGAATCGAACACTTTTAATCCCTTTATTCAATGTTAAACTTGAAATATACAAAATATACCATAACTCCAAACATTCTTAGTTATGAACTACTTATAATACGGCAATATAGGTGTAACAGGGGCTTTGAACCTACGCAGCCAGATCACTTAAACTTACACTTCTCTTTTACAATGCAACTCCTCCACCAACTGACTTTCCAGACTAATTACAAATTTTCACCGTGTCCCTAAAACAGGCTTACAATACACTGTATCCCTTTGATCTGCAAAAGACATCGTTCACATACTCTGAGTCAAACTTTCACGTTGGCAACCTTCAATTTTTCACCTCATCCAATCAATCAACATCTAACACCAGTCTTTTGTGCATAAAAAAACATCTTCCAATTACAGCAGGACTTTAAATGTATGTTCTCCTTTGAATGCCGCTGAATATCTTTTTTAAAGATATTTCTTGTTTTTGTTATATTCGTACTGGCACTGATAGGGCTTTGATTGTTTCAGTTACATATGTATTGGCAGTGATATGATTTTGAATGTTTCTGTTATATTTGAACTGGCAAAAACTAGGGTTTTGATTGTTTCTGTTATATTTGTACTGGCACTGATAGGGGTATGATTGTTTCTGTTATATTTGAACTGGCACTGATAGGGTTTTGATTGGCTCTTATATATTTGTTCTGACACAAAATAGGGTAGGGTTTTGATTGTTTCTGTTACATTTGTTCTGTCACTGATTGGGGTTTGATAGTTTGAGTGATATTTGTAGTGGCACTGATATGGTTTTGATTCTTTCTGTTATATTTGTACTAGAACTGATAGAGGTTTAATTGTTTCTGTTATATTTGTACTAGCACTGATAGGGTTTTGATTGTGTCTGTTATTTTTGTACTGGCACTAATATTGTTTTAATTGTTTCTGTTATATTTTTACTAGAACTGATAGAGGTTTGATTGTTTCTGTTATATTTGTACTTGCACTGATAGGATTTTGATTTTTCTGTTATATTTGTATTGGTACTAATTGGGTTTTGATTGTTTCAGTTATATTTGTACTGGCACTGATATGGTTTTGATTCAATCTGTAATATTTGTACTAGAACTGATAGAGGTTTAATGGTTTCTGTTATATTTTAACTGGCACTAATAGGGATTTGGTTTTTTCTGGTATATTGTTACTGGTACTAATAGGGTTTTGATTGTTTCTGTTACTAATAGGGATTTGATTGTTTCTGTTATATTTGTACTAGAACTGATAGAGTTTTGATTGTTTCTGTTATATTTGTACTGGCACTTATAGGGTTTTGATTGTTTCTGTTATATTTGTACTAGAACTGGAAGAGGTTAAAATGTTTCTGTTATATTTGTACTGGCACTAATAGGAATTGATTGTTTAGGTTATACTATTACCAGCACTGGGTCTTGATTGTTTCTGTTTTATTTGTACTGGCACTAATAGGGTTTTGATTGTTTCTGTAATATTTGTACTGGCACTGATAGGGGTTTAATTGTTTCAGTTATATTTGTACTAGCACTGATAGGGGTTTGATTGTTTCAGCTACATATGTATTGGCACTGATATGATTTTGATTGTTTCAGTTATATTTGTACTGGCACTGATATAGTTTTGATTGTTTCTGTTATATTTGTACTGGCACTGATATAGTTTTGATTGTTTCTGTTATATTTGTACTGGCACTGATAGTGGTTTGATTGTTTCTGTTATATTTGCTCTGGCACTGATATAGTTTTGATTGTTTCTGTTATATTTGTACTGGCACTGATATAGTTTTGTTTGTTTCTGTTATATTTGTACTGGCACTGATAGTGGTTTGATTGTTTCTGTTATATTTGTACTGGCACTGATATAGTTTTGATTGTTTCTGTTATATTTGTACTGGCACTGATATAGTTTTGATTGTTTCTGTTATATTTGTACTGGCACTGATAGTGGTTTGATTGTTTCTGTTATATTTGCTCTGGCACTGATATAGTTTTGATTGTTTCTGTTATATTTGTACTGGCACTGATATAGTTTTGATTGTTTCTGTTATATTTGTACTGGCACTGATATAGTTTTGATTGTTTCTGTTATATTTTTACTGGCACTGATAGGGGTTTAATTGTTTCAGTTATATTTGTACTGGCACTGATATAGTTTTGATTGTTTCTGTTATTTTTGTACTGGCACTAATATTGTTTTAATTGTTTCTGTTATATTTTTACTGGCACTGATAGTGGTTTGATTGTTTCTGTTATATTTGTACTGGCACTGATATAGTTTTGATTGTTTCTGCTAAATTTGTACTGGCACTGATATAGTTTTGATTGTTTCTATTATATTTGTACTGGCACTGATATAGTTTTGATTGTTTCTGTTATATTTTACTGGCACTGATATAGTTTTGATTGTTTCTATTATATTTGTACTGGCACTGATATAGTTTTGATTGTTTCTGTTATATTTGTACTGGCACTGATATAGTTTTGATTGTTTCTGTTATATTTGTACTGGCACTGATATAGTTTTGATTGTTTCTGTTATATTTGTACTGGCACTGATATAGTTTTGATTGTTTCTGTTATATTTGTACTGGCACTGATATAGTTTTGATTGTTTCTGTTATATTTGTACTGGCACTGATAGGGGTTTAATTGTTTCAGTTATATTTGTACTGGCACTGATATAGTTTTGTTTGTTTCTGTTATATTAGTACTGGCACTGATATAGTTTTGATTGTTTCTGTTATATTTTTACTGGCACTGATATAGTTTTGATTGTTTCTGCTATATTTGTACTGGCACTGATATAGTTTTGATTGTTTCTGTTATATTTGTACTGGCACTGATATAGTTTTGATTGTTTCTGTTATATTTGTACTGGCACTGATATAGTTTTGATTGTTTCTGTTATATTTGTACTGGCACTGATAGTGGTTTGATTGTTTCGGTTATATTCCTATTAGAACTGATAAGGTTTTGATTGTTTCTGTTATATTTGTACTGGCAGTGATATGGGTTTGATTGTTTCAGTTATATTTGTACTGGCACAGACTAAGGGTTTTGATTGTTTCGATTGTTTCTGATATATTTGTACTGGCACTGATATAGTTTTGATTGTTTCAGTTATATTTGTACTACCAATACTTGCTGCACCAGCGAATGACCAGGCAGGCATTACAGTTGGTGTTGGATCTGAAATCTTCAACGGAGTAGACGCGGAGGCAAATGCATGGCCTTTCATGATTCACATCAGTCGTGGTGGCTCTTTCATATGTGGTGGTACACTTGTTCGGAAGAAATGGGTCGTTACAGCAGCTCATTGTGTTGACAGGTAAGAAAGGAACAGGGTCTATTTTTTAAATTTATTTTATTGTTTTTTTTTATTTATTATATTTTTTTTCTTTTTCTTTTCATTTTTCTAAAAAAAGAAAAAAAGACAGGACAGGTGAAGAATACAATCTGAATTCATCATGATTGAGGGGTGGGATAGAAAAATCCGTACCGAGGATTACCAATTGGTATCACGGGGCTTGCCGAGTGATGACAAACCGTGATCACGAGGGATACATTTTTCTATCCCATCCTCACACAAATAATGAAAAAATAAATAATGGACTCTTTTTCTCGCTCACTACCAATTGCATAATTTTTATAATGAAAAAAAACATGAAAAGGGCTTCCAGAATATCCTGAATACGCTTAACTGCGTCATGGTGGCGTCATTTACGAGGGTCATCCAATAAAGAATGAGACTTTTACTATAGTGCGTTGTATTTACATGGTAGACTTATGAATTCTCTTCCAAAGCTAGCACGTCTTTTTGGCTATTCACGTGTATCATATTCAACGCGTTACACAGTTCCATATTTTTTGTTAGGCAAAATGAGAAGACTAGGCCAACGTCCGTGGACAGCTCAGTATAAGTGGTCACCTTGGCAACAGATTGAGATGCATAGTATATTTTTCTATGAATACTTATATTTGCTCGTACAATCTGTCTATAACCAATAGAGTAAAAAAAAATGAAAAAAAAACGACAAAAAAAAACAGCAGACGACAAAACGCATGAAAATCGCCCAGCATACGAAGAGTTAAAAAATCGTTAAATGTAAGGTAAACCACAGATTAATTGTGGGAGAGTGAATATGTGCGATTTGCTTGTGGCGACTATGGCACGTGGTACGTCGTCCTTGCATTGGTCAGTTATACACTATCAGGTGACTTTTTAGTAACATTCTGGGCGTGGTTCGGAAACAGCTATTGCACAATCGTTATCCAGATAATAAATGAGCCGCGACATGAGATTTCCAATAATGTGGTATGTGCGACCAGCAAAAAAGACTCAGACCAGCCCCAGCATACGCGCAGTCTGAGCAGAGCATTTGCTAGTTGCCTGAATATTCTATGAATATTAAGCTACTGATCGAACAGCATTTGGAGTTTCTAAGCTTAAACTGAGGCTACACAGGCTCGCCTGAGTCTATGCATGTCAAATTACATGCCGCGTACTGTTTCGGATTGCTGGCAAAGGTCAAGGTGAAGCAATGTCATACTATGTGGTATTTAATGTAAGTACGGAATCTTGCGATGGATCACATCGATCGACCCCATTCTAGTATTTGATTGAGCTAAAGCTTAAAGTCCCAGTCAACAGTATTTCAGTCATGTCGGGACTCCTCACACAGAGAGGAAGAAAGTAAACCGGAACGGTCTAGACTTAAATGCCCACCCACCCCCTCGACCCCAAACCAGATTTGCCTCATGGTCAAATGCAGTAGAAGGTCGACCGGTCAACAAGCCAATTATGACAGGGTCATCTCTCTGAAAGGTACCGAAGGGCCCATTCTAGTAAAATATATAATATATTTTGAACAAGAAAGGTCCTATTTGATTTGCACAGTAAAACCTGTGTAAAACGGCCACTCAAAACTAGGCAAAACAAAGATCTTATGACGAGTGGTAGTATATATATATAGCTTAATGAAGATCAAAAGTATCGTAGAATGCCAATTTGGTCTTTTTGAGAGTGGCCGTTTTACACAGTCAGGGTTTGCTGTAGTTTACCTCATACATACGTATGTGAGTTGAGCATAGAAAATATTTATCACTTACACACTGGTAAATGTATACGTCGATTTGGTGGTATTTACGCGTATTGTCAGTACTTCATAGACCGGAAGTGGTAGATATTGGTGTTAATACTGTATAGAAAAACATGCCATATGGCTAAAGGACTATGGTATAGATCATTTTTAAGTATTCGGCATGCACATGGCGATTTATGTAAGCATTTAGGAATCTATTCCTAAATGCTTACATAAATCGCCATGCACATACTGAAAACTTAAAAATGATCTAATTTTATAGTCCTTCAGGCATATGGCATGTTTTTCTATATAGTATTAACACCAATATCTACCACTTCCGGTCTATGAAGTACCGGCAATAGGCGTAAATACCACCAAATCGACGTATACATTTACCAGTGTGCTTAGGGGAACGGTTTCATTACAGTTCTGGCATGTATGCAGTGACGGTAGGGGATCACGACAGAACTAGCACAGAAGGACCAGAACAGACCATCGATGTTAAAAATATTATCGTTGTAAGTTCAATTTATGCATTTCTACAGCACTAAACTCGTTTTGTTTATATTTTCACATTGATTTTCGCGAAAATATCTTTTTTACTTTTCATTTTAACAAAATTACTAAGTTTTTTTATTGACAGGTAAAATTCGTAGAGGTCCCTAAAACCGAAAATCTCATAATGTCACTACGTAATGGCATTGTGAGCTTTTGGTTTTGAGGCTATAGAGGTGATATAAGGATCGAACTTCAGGCTCCTATGTTCAAACACACAGGTTGACTTAACCAGCGGGGCTAGAGGTCTACATTTTGGTCCGATTCTTCGTCTAAATCCAAACTTTGTGTATGCGAGCGGCGAAGGCGAGTCTTTGCACCTGCACAGCCTCACCTGAGCCTTCGTTGCACGAAAATGCGTTATTTACCAAACTCGCATGTGCTACTGTCCTACCACCAAATGTGACAGTGACTTCATGTTTTAGGTATAAAATTACCAGTGACTTAAAGTCGATAGATCACTTGTGTATTAATCCTATCCTCAGGATATGATTAATACACAAGTGATTTTTCGATTCGCATTAATAAGGCCAAGTGAAGTGTACACGTTCGTGTTTAACTAAAGCAATTGTAAACAAAGTATTACGTCACTATCACTCTCGGTTTGTACGACAGTACATGTAGCCAATTTTTCTTTGGTTAGCATCCAGGCTGGGACCCCGTTACGGTAGAAAATGACATCGCTTTACTGGAACTTGACATGCCAGCCGACACCAGTGTCCCAGAGATCCGCGCTATGAAGCAGCTTTCCAGGAAATTTGTTGACGAACAGCTTGGACCCGACACACCTTGTAAAATCATTGGATGGGGCTATGAGACAGATGATGATGGTAGGTTTTACAATAGACGTTTCCAAACCACGCCCAGAATGTCACTCAAAAGTCACCTGGTAGTTATAACTGACCAATGCAACGATGACTAAACACGTGACATACAGTAGAACATGTGTTAACGGCCTCTCAAAAATAGACATACCAAAGATTTTAATGACAAAATTGAGGCGCGGCATGAGATTTCCGACAATTTGTCATTTTGACAAGTAAGCCTGCGCAGCCTCCTTTTAAGCTTAGAAACTCCAAATGGTGTTCAGTCAGTAGCTTAACAATCATAGAAAACTCAAGCGACTAACAAAGGCTCTGATCAGACTGCGCGTATGCGCAGGCTGATCTGAGGCTTTGCTGGCAGCACATACCACATTGTTGGAAATCTCATGCACTGGCTAAAATGCCAGGCTTATGAAGGTCGAAAGTATTGCAGAATGCTCCCTTTGGAGCAGTTTGTAATACTTTTACCTGCATTTAGCGATAATTAATCTTGAAAAACAAATTTTGGTCTTTTTGAGATGGTCTTTTTGAGAGTTGCCATTTTACACAGGTTTTTCTGTAGCCAAACGTGTTGAATCCCCCACAATTAATTCGAGGTTTACCCTAGAGTTATTGAATATAACTCGTTACATAATGGTTCAGTTTTCATGCTTTTTTGTCTTCTGCTGATTTTTATAAAGCCAGCCTTTTCGAATTTCTTTCACGAATACACGCACCATCAGAGTGTCAAATAATTTAGATTGAAATCAGTCCTGACATTTTGTAGGGGCCTCAACTGTTTGCAAAAGTTATCAGCAAATGACAATAGTAAACAAAGAGTTAAAGTAGTAGTGGATTCATCCAAACTACCCAGCAGCGGCAACTTTCATTTCTGCTTAAGTTGTTTTCTCTTTGATCGGAAGTAAAAACAAATGTACGACTGTCGGGGAGTTTGACAATCAACATACGTTTTAATCCACAGTCGCATCTCTTTTGCTCGATGTCGACGGTTACAGAGCCTTACTACGAGTTATCAATAGTTCGAACTGGAAATTGTGTTTATGAAACACTTTGCCCCAACCATTAGCTTGTCCATCATCCTGTTCACCAGGTAATCTATTCACCATCCTCCTTCAGCTGACCAAATCTGAGGCTACTGGCTTTAATAGTTTTCGAGATATCTTTATTGGAAGTTTTCGATGTCCAAATTTGCAAAGGGCATAAATTAAAAAAAATGCAAATGCGATAAATTATTAAAGAGAAAGATATTTTTTTAATTTTCACCAGGTAATCTACTCATTACCCTCTACCAGCTGTCCAACTTTGGAGCTCCTAGCTGTAACAGTTTTTGAGATATCAAGTTTTCTATGTCAGAATTTGCAAAGAGCAATAACTAAAAAAAAATAAAATGATTTTTTTCTAATTTTCACCAAGCAGTCTACTTATTATCCTCTATGAGATAACCAACTTTGGAGCTCCTAGCTGTAACGGTTTTTGAGATATCAAGGTGTTCTATGTCCAAATTTGCAAAGGGCAATAACTCAAAAAGTAAAATGATTTTTTTTACTTTCACCAGGTAATTTACTCCTTATCCTCTATAAAATGACCAAGTTTGAAGCTCATAGCTGTTCTAGTTTTTGAAATATCCTGATTACAAAATTCATTATGACCCTTTAAAAGGGGCATAACTCCACAAGGGGAGATAATCCAAATTAAAAAAAAATACGGGTCAGTTAATTTTTGATGCTGAGTCCATCTATGAAATTTCAAAACCCAATCTTAAACTTGTAACAGACAGACGGACGGACGGACAAGCCCAAAGCAATATGCCCCTTCAACTTTTTCAAAGTTGGGGGCATATTAAAAAGTTAGACACTAAGTAAAATATAGCTCCAAAATGAATCTTTAATATTTCCTATCAAAACATGTATATTTGTTCTAGGTTGTTAAGAGAAACGTCGCCTAACTGAGCTGGTCAGTACGTATCACATAACCCATTCTCCCGACCCCTCCCCCTTATTAATAAATTATTTTTAATTTTTCTTCTCAATGCATGAGAGTTGTGTGCTATAAAAAACGTTCTTTGAACCCATTTATAAGCATGGCGTCCTTTTTATGGGACATAGGCAAACAGCGCAGAACCAGACCAGACGCCACAGAATGCGACGTCTGATCAGGTACTTGCATTGTTCACCCTATATTTCTAAATGGAACATTTACCAATTTTTATGTTAATTAAGAGGATACTTTGAACAGTGGAATTTCCAGTTTTTGAGCCTGTTTTATTGTATTCTTGACATGAATTGCTTGCCATAAAGTCTGAAGTCTTAACTAAACAGTCACGTAGCACAGTAGAAATTGTCAAAACAGGCTGGAAATTATGAGAATGATTCCAATTTTATGAACTTAAAATGGAATTTAAGAAAAGATTACATACTATACACAGCGTCAAAAGTTAAACGCCACCTAAAGTTTTGCTGAAACAATCTTCGAACTACCGTGAAGTAATTTTATTGAACGTAGAAAATCTTTATCTGTTGTGAAACTCTACATACAATGTAAATATGTACATGAAAATTTAAAAATGCATGTGATATTCAGATTTTGCTATAAAATTATGGGCTTTCCCGAACTATCAAAACTTCTCACTATTGCCCTGAAATCTTCAAGAATTAATCCTCAGTATCTGAAAAAAAACAGTGTGCCTTTTTCACACAAAATTTTCAATATTTATTCATGTAGACAGTTACAATGAAATTAATCTAACCACTATATGATTTTTGTTGAAGTCACCATCACAAATTTTGGTTAAATAACATGTCAATTGTTTCAATATTTTATCCCTATATGATGCATTTACTGTATCTTTATTTATAAGGTTTATTTATATTGCATAACCTTGCTCTGAAAAAAAAATAGCTACGAAGTTAGTGGTGCTTAACTTTTGACTCTGTGTATATTTTTAAGGTTGGCATGGCAGATCCTAACTTTCCATCTGCGTAGAGAGCGATCATCTGTGACAATCATATTTAACACATTTATGGCTAATGGAATTTCCCATCCTTATCAATCGGATAAATCCATTTATTACTAGCTTTAATGGCATGGCAATAAATGGATGATAGTGTCGGCATTCATTGTTATCGCTTCAATATACTCAGAAGCGATATACGTTTTTGAAAATCGAAGACACTAAATCTATGATTACAAGTGCGGCTTAGACTTCGTTCTTGTAAAATGTCGCCCTAAAGTTGCCTCGGGTTATAAATAGGATACTGAAGTCGATAAACCCTTCGTAATACTTACTTGGTTTTGCGTTACACTTAATCACATTGCAATGTCATCACACCGGATAGGCGGCAATTGAAAACTGCAATACTATCGACGAACGTAGATCAAAAACCGTGAGAAACAGGGTTTTCGATTGCCATTTGTCGCCCGCCTGATTGACGACAAATGACAATCAAAACACTGTTTATAGCGATTTTTGAACCGCGTTCGTCGATTGCTAAGAGCGTTTTCGATTGCCGCCTATCCAGTGTGGTCATTTGGTGTTATCCTAACTGGTGTCAAATGACAATCGAAATTTCTGTTTCCATCGATTTTTTGATCCGTGTTCGCCGATTGTTGAGAGCGTTTTCGATTGCAGCCTATCCGGTGTGAATTTATTGATTTAACCCTTAAAGCACCAAGAAAAAAAATGCATCTGAAAAAGTCATCTGCTGAAGTCGTCTGCTGCAAATAATTGCCTAACAATACTGTAAAATTAAGCATAGAAGCAAACAGCGTAGACCCAGAACAGACTGCTCCTATAGGAGCAATCTGATCCCAGTCCACACGGTTTGCTATAGAGGCTTCTTAAACATTTCAGTAGACGAGAAAAGCAGACGACGTTTGTTGCTGTTAAGGGTTAAGGGTTAATTTATATTCCAGGATTATGGAGAATAGCACCCGTTCTACAGGAACTTGACATCACTATCTTGAACGATACATGGTGTACTCAGAAATTGCTTGGCCTTAACAATGAAGACACAAATATTTGCTACGAGGCCCCTCTGGCTGCTTCATGTAACGTAAGTTTATGCGTAGGTTTCTATTTTGCTAGTAGTACATGGATCAGTGACAGAGCGCTCGCTACGCGGGCCCACAAGCTGCTTCATGTAACATAAGTTTATACGTACTGTCGTGCCAACCAAGAGTGACAGTGACGTCATAGCTTGTTTACAATTGTTAAGTAAAACATAAACTTGTACACTCCACTTCAGCTTACGCGAATCTATAGATCACGTGCGTATTATTCCTATCCTTTGGATAGGATTAATACACAAGTGATCTATCGATTCAAAGTCCCTGATAACTTTGTAAACAAAAAATGGCGTCACTGGCGCTCTTGGCTGGCAGGACAGTAGGTTCACTCTATTTTGCTAGTAGTACATGGGATCAGTGGCAGAGTGCTCATTACGTGGGCACACAAGCTGCTTCATGTAACATAAGTTTATACGTACTGTCGTGCCAACCAAGAGTGACAGTGACGTCATAGTTTGTTTACAATTGTTAAGTAAAACATAAACTTGTACACTCCACTTGAGCTAACGCGAATCTATAGATCACGTGCGTAATGTTCCTATCCTTTGGATAGGATTAATACAAAAGTGATCTATCGATTCAAAGTCCCTGATAACTTTGTAAACAAAATATGACGTCACTGGCGCTCTTGGCTGGCAGGACAGTAGGTTTACTCTGTTTTGTTTGGAGCGCAGGAGATCAGTGATAGAGTGCTCACTACGCGGGCCCATAAGCCGCTTCATGTAACGTAAGTGTATACATAGGTTCACTCTGCTTTGTTAGGAGTACAGGGGATCAGTGGTAGAGTGCTCAATTTGAGATAAAGCGTCCCTGGCTTGAGCCTTATCGGAGGTATTGTGTCATATCCCAAATTAAAACACTTAAGCCCCTACTGAACAATTTAATGGATGTTTGCCATAGAAATGTCCCAAAGTGAATAAACAAGAAAAGACCCGACTTCATTGAAGTGATTGATATTGAAAGTGATTTAAACTAGAAATATGTCCATGGAACACGGATGCCTCCGCTGTTGCAAATTCGCATATTCTCACAAACAAAAGCAAAGACAATTTTTATGAACAAAGGGCAAACACTCTGGAAGCCACAAAATGATACGGATTATAGTGTAACTTGAGCAAGACATTTTTATGTTAAGCATTGTGTCTAAACACTCCTTAAGTTCCATTTAAAATTACTTGAGTTAGAGGGTTAATATTGAAAATAATGCCAAACTTTCATAAACAATAAACAAGGGTCAACAACTCCTGAAGGAATATCTCTATTATATTATGCTAGAACGGAAAGACATTTTTGTACCTAACATTGTGAAAAAGTTTGATACAGTTCTAATCAAAATTACTCAATTTAAAGGCGTTACATCATAGAAATTGTGATTTTTTTATCAATAAAGGGCAATAACTCATGATGGCATAAGGCCATATAGACCATTATCGATCTTGAGAAAAACATTCTGGTATAAAACATTGTGCACAAATTTCATGAAGTTTTGATCAAAATTACTGGACTTAGAGCCGGAACACCATAAAAATGGTAAATTTTCACGAACAAAGGGCAATAACTCCAAGAATCATAGTGCGATATGGACTATTATCGAACTTGGAGAAGACATTGTGGTATTAAACAATGTGACTAAGTTTCTTAAAATTCTGATCAAAACTATTCAGCTTAGAGAATTGACATCGTTTCATACGTTGGTATTTCCATTTTACGAGTTGTTGCTTGGCTCCAGATGCAGCCTGCTTGATAAGAAGCACGCTTTATGTGATATTCCAAAGCAGCATTGGTTTGGGATATTGCATCATATGACTTCTGCTTGTGGGCAAACATGTCCAGTCTGACACTGTCTATATCAGTAGCTGAACTAGACCTGTCATACATTATGAAGACAAATCGTTCAAGAACCTTCTTTTCTTCGTCCCCAAAGACTGGTGGGTACATATAGTCAGGGCCCTTAGGGACAAAAAATAGGTCCCGTGCGAATTGTGTGCCGATTTATTGTGACCTATATCAAAACCTTCAATGGAGTCTTACCTTTGATTTAAAGGTGGTCACCCATCTCAAATCCGCGTCTGAGGCTAATTATGACGTCATAAATATGGCGTCTATAATGAGATACTGCTTGTTAATAAAAGCTATGGTTTGTGTTGGTATGGTCATATTTATCCAACACGAACATAATATCAATTATTTTAGTCATATGATGGTTACATCAATGCTTTACCTGACTTTGACAATGAATTATTTCTCGATAACTATATTTTGCATGCAAAATACCGTAGATTTCCTATAAAAACCCAGCTTATCGGGCCACCTTTAGACTGATGGCTGAAAATGTTATTGCTCCCCCTCTGGAATTTTGCAAACTTATCCTATCTAAAAGAGGATTTAAAGCTGCGTCTTGTAATAGATGTTTGTACTATGTTCGCAGGGGCGTTAGTCTCTGACAGCCTGTCACATATGTTACCATGTTAAGTTTAGAAGAAAAAAAAGAAAATTAAAAGTTTGAGCTACAGAAAGAAGGCTAATTATTTAGAATACTCATATGGTCTGCATATTGACTACTTTAGCTACACATAAATTCTTTTGGAGCAAAATTACAGCTTCCTGTGGTGTTATGTGCCTTACTTTAATTAGATTACCCTTTAAACATGAAAATTGTGACCAATGTCATTAACTTTTTAGCTGATATGTGCATTTTCCAAATGTTTTTCACCAGCGCGTCAGCGCTGGTGATATACGTTAGTAAACTTCCATTAGGCGCGTGTTCGATTCGGGTCTGTTCCACTAGCAAGTTGCGGAACAGCAGTGTCTTTTACAGGTCGTTTTCAGACTCCCCGTCGACCAAGTTACTTCCAAAATTCCATCATTGCGTGAGCGATGTTGATATACTTTGGATAATGGATTGCTTCT
The DNA here is from genome assembly GCA_964019695.1 of Loripinus fragilis. NCBI lineage: Eukaryota > Metazoa > Mollusca > Bivalvia > Lucinida > Lucinidae > Loripinus > Loripinus fragilis. The sequence continues at coordinate 77,623,196 of OZ026519.1, forward strand.
TAAAGCGAAAAGGCCTATTAGAGACCTTACCACTGAGCGAGAATCTCGATCAAACATGAGCCCTTCGGATATTCTAGAATAAATGTGACGAAATATCTAGATGTAGATGGGTCAGTTTCAATATATGCCCCCCTAGGCATTATCTGCATTGACTTCGATTGAGGAATACGGTTGAATGACCTAATACATACTGCTGGGGAGGGGGTTAACTCTACAATTATTCAGTGTGTTCATGAGCAGAGTCTTACTGGAATATGCATATTTCCTGTCTTTTATTTGCTTCCAATGGATCACCTATGTACAAATCGTTAACTAAAACAAAAAATACTCAGAGCTTGAAGCCCATGAAATACTGAAAAGAGTGGCTTCTGCAAATGCAATAATAAAACACTATAATTTAAGTTCTTCTTTAATAACTTTAAAACGCCATGCGATGGTTCTAAGATTTTTTAAAAGCTAACTTTGTGATTATTTTATACTAACAAACTCATTTAGGTTACAGAAAATCCAAAGTTTGCTTTTATACTTTAAGTATAGTGTCTTATACGAGCAATTTTAAAAACAACCCAAAGGCTACACCCAATTTTAAGGAGCTGAATTTGGTAGGCATCATTTAAGTAAAAATATACGAAAACGTTTGCTGCTGTTGGATATCTCGCATATTTGGGATTGTCTTGCTCATATTATAATGATTTATAGATTTTGCAGGTTAAACAACAAGATCGGAGCACTTGTTAAAGGCTGTAACATATGTTACATGACATAATAAATGAGCAAGGACATTGGCTTGATGTAAGAAATGATATTTCAGGAAAAATGAATATATTTCGTATGCTTATAGCTAAAGTCTCTAGCCTTTGGTGCCTAGATCTTAGGTATTGATGATTATTAAGCCCCTGTACCTTTGTTACAGATGTTATGAATATTTCTTTTCAATATTTCTTAATATGAATAATTCTAAAATAAAGATACAGCCTAGAGGAACATAGGAAATAATCTTTTCACATTTAAACAGTACAACTTAGTAAATGTCCCTTTCTAATGTAAATATTCTAAACCAATCCTTATCCAAGTCATATACAATATCGATTATTATTTCTGCCTCTCTGGTAAAATAATTGTCCTCCTCATATCATAAAAACCAGAATAATCATCAAACAAGATTTTGACTGCAAACTGAGTAATGACCTGCTCCATCCCAAACCCTTTTAGACATATTCTATCGTATGTACCAATTCAAGGTGCATCGAATACGGGATGTTTGCACACTGTAAGCATGGGTGTTAGCCTGTATCAGCGTGTTACATATGTTATTTTATCAATTTGAGAATAAGAAAATTGAAAGTTTGAGGTACAGAAAGAAGACATTAAAACCAGCTAATCAATGAACATGCTAAAAGTCTGCAAATTACTGGATGTCTTTACTACATATGACAGCTGCTTAACATTAATACGGCTACATGTTGTACTATGTGCGTTACATATTCTTAATTATAATTTAAAAGTGGTAATTTTGGCTATCGTCATTTAGTTTAACGACTGTGCTGAGTTGGTTTCAAACCGTTTTAGATTAGGCTTAACAAACATATACTCAATTGATGAATACAAAACCTAAGTTTGCCTTTCTATCTTAAATATTTTGTCTTATATGAGCTAATGCACAGCCGTACCTCCAGTTTTGCAGAGGAGCAAATTTTGTTTTCGCCGCTAAAATAAAACACATATAAAACAATTACAGAGTGTTGATATTTTACATTTTCTTAAACAGTCTTGCTCATGTATCACCAAGTTTCTAAGATCAGGACACTTGTTAAAGATGTCAATGTGTCATGATGCCACAACCAGGGCTGTGATCGAATTCCATGCACTTTCAGGTGCTGGTATTAACTAGTTCTATGCCAGGAAAGAGCAAGAAATCATATTGGCAGGCATTAAGCTTTGCTGGAGACTCTATCCACGAAGCATTCTTTCACCGCGGCTCAGTGCCCTTAGAAAGCACTGTGGCGGATGCACTAGAGTAATATATTTGTAAATTGTCCTGACCTCTTGGCTCTCGTTTGTGATGTCTAACTGTGAGTTTGTTACTTTCCCATTGGTATCCTGAGTCAGGTGTGGTACTTGATTGTATCGATTCCTGATCTTTGCTGTCTTTCTTACTTTGCATTAGCCAGTCACCGATATTGTTCGACTCACTGCGTTGAGGCGCTGGATGTTTTGGAGAAAAAAAAGCTGAATTGCATGAACTACCACTTCCAAGAGTCGTGTTTCTCGAAGGTGTCAAACGTGCGCAGTATTAGTGAATCATTTGGAAAACCTCACCTGTCATTAATCCTGACATATCAATGCCTGACACTTATGGTTAGAAGCCAGACTGTGATAGATATTGTCCCGTTATGATGACATTGTCCATGTGCGGATCCAGAGAGGAATAGGGGGCCCGGACACCCCCCCCCTTGGAAAATAACAAGTACGTATATGGGTTTCTGTAGAAATTAGCATTTGGACTCCCCCCCCCCCCCTGGAAAAAGTTGGACACCCCACCCACGGAATATAATGGACCGCCTCTGGGTCCTTGGTAAAGTATAAGTATAGTTTTCTCAGCAATAAAACCATTGGAACCCCTCTTTAAACTGTAAAATAAGCCGAGTACTAAATAAAGCTGACAAAAAATCCTGGATCCGCGCATGGTGCCTCCTGCCCCCGAAACCCCTCTGCAGCTGATAAAATGTGGTTGCAGCATGTCTGTATGCGAAACATCTCGGTGTAAGTACAAAGCAAACCATTTATATTGTACTGATTTGTGTTGCTGTGGAGCAGAAGAGGACTCATGTAAAATATTGCCAGTGATCAACATGCTTATGACTTTTGAACAACTATTTTCATGTGGATTCAGATATTTCTTAAGCCGTATCAACAAAAATGCCTTATTGTCCGATTTTGACCTTTGAAGACGATTATACCTAGTAGCATGCGAAAGATAAATCAGATTGTAACAGTTTTCTATTGCCCGTGCTATCGAAGTACAATGGGTAACTTGTAGAGGGGTTTATCCTTATTTCCATATCATGAACTACTAAGTAGACTCTTCTAACTTTTGATCCTTTAGTGGTCAAAATTGGACTGTAATGAGTTTGGTTGATAGTGTATGCAAATGATTATTACTACTATCTTTTCTTTGGGTGTAGGATAAGCAGCTACAGATAAACCAAAAGCTTCGAAGCGTGACTCTATTTACAATATTGATATGTTGTTCTAGAAAAAAGGGTTTCAGGCATTTATTTACATTTACTAGCAAAGCTTTGACATGCACATATGTTCTAGCCGGACTGGTTCATTTATGTAAACTGCATCAATCGTTTGAAATAGAAAGACCAAAAGGTCATTGGTCAGAGGTCGTAGTACATCTATATATATAAGCATAAGAGATTATATTTGCTCTGTTTATTATCAAAAACGCTGTTTGTTTTTCATTCACTCCACCGTCTTTTTATTCGTAAATCGTGACGGCATTTACGTCCCACCCTCGAACTGACTTCATCCTATCTGAATATATTTTGTATGTTACGATGTAAAAGAATTTGCATTTAGTCATGATAAGGCTACCAGTTCATTAAAGGAATATTTCCATGCGTTGGAAATGGACAAAATGCATATATATAATTGGTATTTACATATTAGGCGTCATTTCAATGACGTCATCTTTTTGTTCTGATGCGAAGACACTATGGGCGACATGTTAATTTTAATTATTTACCCCCTAAGATAAAATTTGGTGCATTTCGACTGAAATTGGCACACAAAATGCAAGAAAGTCCTGATCCTCATAGACTACAATGGACATACCGTTTAAATTACACTGATACAATATACGCTATTTTGATGACGCCATTATGACGTCCAGACGTGAAACCTAGATGGGTGACCAGGTGATTTTCATTAGTTATCCCCTAAAGTTTGATTTGGTATAGGTCACCATAAATCGGCATCAAATTCGCACGGGAGTCCCGATCGCCCCTGACTAATACTGACTTTTGCTAATACGTCTGAAGCCTCAGGATACACATCCCGCGTTTGCCATGCAATCCTTTTACCCTTTCCACGGAAAGCTGAAACAACATCACATCCAGTGAAAGCATGAAAGAAAGGAATTCCTTTCGATTTTCATAGAGCCAATAGAGTGTCTGATGTCATGTATAGGAATCCATCGCAAATTTGGTCCTTGACCAAAGGCAACCCATAACTTTCCAAGGCCATTATCGTTCAGTATTTGAAACACATTAATAGCTATGACAAGGACTTCTGTGTCACTGGCTTTAATAATCAGAGAAGTATGTCCTTGTTCTACAGCGTGCCTTGCATGCAGGAAAAGTCGCGAATCTGCTTCCTCGTGATTACAAGGCGCCTTTCCTTCAAGACTGATAAGTTGGTTACTCACAGCCCCCTCTTCCCTTGTTACAATGACAACAGTTCCCTGACACCTTTAAACAATTTTGTCTGCCAGGAAGTTGAAGAGGTCAGTCTTATTGTCATTGTCCCTCGAAACAACTGCGCCATACTGGAGGGAGTTTCTCTTTGTCAGTCACCCTGCGTCTTTCGCCTTGATCACGCTTTGACCTAGTTTCAGCTTTCAGACTGTTGGCTATGTATACATCAAACACGATGTCTGTTCGCCTATAAATAGCAGCAAAGGCTTCAACTGAAGGAGTTACATCTTTTAATGCATATTCCTCAAACGCCTTTGATGCACGGGGTGGCAGTGTGTTAATCAAAGCTGACCCATCAACTATGACAGCAAAATCTTCTGGTCAAGTATCTGTAGTTGCAATTTACGCCTCCAGTATTGAAGCAAGCTGAGACTTTTGACAGCTGTGAAGTTTTCACCATCACTTAGCGCAGCAGGAAAACACTGGTTCTCATGGTGAAAGAATTCCAGGAGGTCACACTCTCTTGATTGGCATGATATAAACAACTTTGAGAAGAGGCGACAGTCATCCTTTAAAATCGTTTGCTTGAGGTCACCAGCAGCTTGCTCTGGTTTATTTTGAAAGAAGTCAAGCTTATTCTTCTTGATGGGATCATAAAATGAGCCTTCACCACCCTTGTCTAAACTTCCTATGAATGCTTTGCAGCAGCTCTCTCCTGTTTGATAGTGACTCATGACCCATTCACCAGCATCTGGAGCGGCTATTATCTTTGTGTCAAGAGTGAGCAAATCAGCGGTTTCTTCTTGAAAAGGATTTACCATTTTCTTCATTACTCTATACAGCTTTCCAACTTTTTAAAAAAAAATTGTAGTTGTGCACTGGTGTCTGGCCTTTTCATTCGCACCTTAGCTTCAGATATATAGAGAATGCTAGGTGAGTGTCTTTTGATATCAAGTTTACCAGGCAAGGCTTTGAGAACGCATGTTGACATCACGAGGCTTGCCGAGCGAGTCAACATGCATTCTCAAAGCCGAGCCTGGTAAACTGATATCAAAAGACGCTAACCTGGTATTCTATTTATCAGTTTACTCATTGTTTCAATCTTCAAACAAGCGATTATGACATAATTTTAAATTTTTGTGTTGATTCAGCGTCATTAGCGACGTCATTCAAAAGTGCAACGTCATCATGACCTGATAAAGGTAACATGCTGTGAGATAGGAAACGTTTATTAGGTTATGTTGAAACAATTCAGCTAATATTAGGAGTGACTGATAAAATTTCATATTCTGTTGCAAGACGGCTGACTTTAGGCCCAGCCACCATCCATAGTCATCCTCAATCACGCCAATTGCACCACCTTCAATTTTAATAACAGCATTTGCCTGTTCATGTGCTTGGTCAATGGCTATGGCAGATAATATGCGGCTGGACTTGAAGACAACAAACTTGCCAGATTGGAACTCCTGAAAAAACGCCTGGATGCTTGTGTTCTAAGGATAGCATGTCTCTAAGATGAACAGTTAGCCACCGTGCATAATTAATATTGTTGTTGGCAAAGACGAAAGGTATCTGTGCACAGAGCGCTTGACAGTACAGAGTAAAATTTGCCTTTCTCAATGTTCTAACCAAATATAAAATTGTTAGTTCCATTGAAAGCACTAAAAGCCAGAAATGGAACTGTGGACTCTCTCTAAGACGCTTGCACCAGTCCTCAAACGAAAGGAATGTTCCGGCAATTGTACCAGCTTTATTGTAATAATATTCTCATGCATCCTTTAGGGCCTTATACAGACAGCTTGCTGTGATCTGGTGGGCTTTTCGTGTTCTAGTAACACTAGATACAGACAAAAATGATTCTGCAGTTCCACTTGAAGCTATGTCAGCCTCTACAATGGCACTTGTCCAACCACTTGACTGAAGAAGAGTACCAATAGACTTCAAAGCAGCCATTTCAATGTGTAGGCCCCCAAACATGGTTACAAATTTATCTTCGCCGTATTGCTCTGGCCATTGCCACTGTACCTGTTTAAGAACAGCAAAGATAGGTTGATCAGCAGTGATGACAGGGATCTGATCTAGGTTAAGGTATGCCAATGTTTCCTTGATTTTATCCATGACATGGCGTACTGTTGCTACAGAATGAGCTTGTTCACGCAGAAGAGTAAAGGGCAGCAATCCTAACTTCAAATGCTAGACCCCTATTAAGAGATGCATGATGTGCAGACAAGTTTAAACTGGTATCTGATTCAATGGTTTGAGTAAGACTCACCTTTCTAGCCACTTAAGCTCATCTGTAAGTTGAATTTTTGGAAAGTGAGTGGTTGCAGCTATATTGGACTTTGGGGGTGAAGGTTTATTACTGGTGAAAGCAGCGGGGCGAACAGTGTGTATGAGTCAGGAAGTTCAGGGACTTTCTTTACACTATGATTCTTGATTTGAAATGGTTCTAGCTTTTCACGCTTATTGTCCGATGTTGGAAAAGTGAAATGCTTGTACCATGAAAGGAAGTGGTTTTTGTAGTTTCTGTTAGATTATGGTCTATGTTGTCCATGGCTGCTGTTGTAAAAATTATTTTTCTAAGAACAGGGGGACAAACCACCCCTTCTTCCTCATACCTGCTTACAGCTGCGTCTCCTAATTGTGCAGATATTTCTAGCACTCTATCATATGAAACACAGAGTCCATAATCATGAAGCATGTCTATCAAAACTTTTTTTTTCGTGTTTTTGCATAGACTGACATACCTAGAAACAAAGGAAATGGGATGTCACGTTCCTTTGAATGTCTGTAAGTTGATGCACCCTCTTTATATCTTGAATAGCAGATATACTACAGAAGCTGTGCCATGGCAGAGTCTGTCTTAGATGCACCAAAACTTAATTGTGATTTGATATCAACACCATGTTCAATCATGCAAACAAACTCAAGTAGTGATAGTGGGCTTGCATCTTCGACACAGCCTTTGTGAAACTGGCCATCAAATTTGAACTCATGATCAACCATATGCCTTCGCAGTATCTTGGCTGCTTTCCCAAAGAATGATGGCTTCAGAATATTTAGAAGCTTGTGACAAAGCAAAGTCAACATGTTTCTGGAAAGCCAAAAAAAAGTATCTCTTCCACTCTTGTGGGTTTCAAGCTCAGGAATTTATCTTTAAGTCTGGTTGAATGAATATTTGAATCTGATTACCCTATTCCAAATTGTTCAAGTCTTTGCTTATACAAAAAAGTAATGGTGCAAAGATCAGGAATCGATACAATCAAGTACCACACCTGACCCAGGATACCAATGGGAAAGTGACAAACTCACAGAAGACACCACAAACGAGAGCCAAGAGGTCAGCCCTTTCCCAGCAGGTGACCACAAAGCACATATAAACAGACGCGCACAAAACATAGCACACACAAGACAGAACAAAAACATAAAAGATCCACAAAAGAAGTACCGCCTTGGAACGGTCAGTAAAATATTTTACTGGAGGGCTTAAACCGGTTTAACGGCGCCAACCTCACCCTTAATTCAGATGTGGATCAAGACACATAGATATTTGGTTTGCATGAAAGACCCCTAACTTATCAATGCATCATCTCCTAAAACATATAAATCAAGATTTAACAAGGAGATAAAGCAAGGATAAGGACTCAACAGTAAATTAAACTGAATACCGGAGCAAAAGAAATCCAACAGGTAAACCCCAGTGGGCCCGACAAACAGCCAAAGCATCAGGCCCCTACCATCTCATCAATAGATAAGTCTTTAAGTCGGAACCATCATAGAGTCTGAAGTCCGACCCACCGGCGTGCAATTAAAGAGGAAAGCAAAGTTGCCAACCGTGATTGGGTTGACTACCAAGCATGCAGTCTGTTGCAATACATTAATGTTATAGCCAATCTTTTTATAATGGGAAATTATTTTAATGAACTGCGCTGAAAAATTATTAGAGCCAACAATCTTCTTCAACTTATACACCAAGTCACCATAGAAATCAGGTTCCGAAAGTCCTTGGCGCAAGAGAGATTTAAGTCCAACTTGGAATTTAGAAATCAAATCATAGTATCGTCTATAAAATTTTGAAAATGTTTTGCCAAGTTTATGATACCGATAGCCTTGTTTAAGAAGTTTCTGAGTTAACAATTTATTGCGAGTGTTGAAGTCAGCAACAAACCGACAAAATCAGCAAGTTTGAAAAACACAGGGCCATCAATGCTTAGTTTTGTCTCAACTATATATGCTAAGAGCTCTGAAAATACTAGAGGGTATATTTCTTTCCCTCGTGATTGGTCTTTGCTTTGCTGTGCAATTGTTGCAATATGGACCCTTTCTCTGTTGTACAGAGCTGTCAAGCATGACCTATGGTATTTCAGCTCTTGTGCCACTATGTCACCACCTGTCAGTCTAACTAACAGTTTGCCATCGTTTAGATTACGAGCATATCCATTCAGTCTTTGATCAAGCTCGATGGTCATAGCATTTCTAAGTTCAGACTTTGGTTCTTGTTTTTCGCATAAAAACACTGCTGATAATTAAGACGGGCTCTTTGTATCTTTGAGCGGCTCCCATCTGTTAGGCTATCAGAGCTAGCTTTCCTTTTTTGTGCCCTTGAAGCTTTGTGTTATCAAACAAGAGTCGACAATTCTGGTGGTACTTTGCCTGGTTTCTGCGCAAAGTATCTTCTACACCATCACCTTCACCCAGTCTACTTGGATCAATTATAATAGGTAGATGATTGATGGCTTTAAATAGTGGGATGTTTGTCGCCAACACTGAATAGCCATCTTGCTCAATACTACCTGGTGGTGAAGATTTTAGACCTTCTCCTTTCTTCTCAGTCTGACAAAGACAGTATTTGCTCTAGTCAGTTTGAAGTTTGGTGCTAAGAGAAGTCATATTATCAAGTCACATTAAGGCCGAGGGACTATCCTTTTACCACCTTAATATGAAATATGCTGAATAAATAAGACACATTCAGATATGGGATAAGACAAGGTTCAGATATAAATCATACACCTAGTCTGATCGTTCATTCAGTGTCATTTAAGTCCCGTGCGATCTGTGCCACGTGGGTAACAAAGCCCTGTTACCATTGGCTTGGCTCTCTTGCGCTGGCACATCCTGTCCATTCAGGTGCGGCTATCTAACTGATACAACATAGCAAACTATATGTATGTGGTTCACTAGATAGCATTTGGGACACTGAACAATACTCTCGATTTACCAAAATTTCGTTCAGCTGACATTGGACCCCATGCTGAGTTTCACAGCAGTGATGTCACCAGTGTTCCCTGGTTGTGTCATGGCACTCACTCTTATATTTTTTTCATATGAGATAAAAAATGCTCTTTGGCCAATACGGCCCTTTCTCAATTACTTAACTTCAAATGAAGCTTCAAAACACTAGAAGTCGTACAAGTAAAACCATTTTGTAACTGAAAGTTTTCCTAAGTGATAATTAACTCATGCACACTTTAACATCAAATATTACAATAGCCAAAAACGAATACTTTAGGCAATTAGCCCTCTTGTAAGTTCACGCCCATAAAGTCTAGAAGAAATAATAAATAGGACTGTACTTAAGAAATTGGTAAGGTGATTCATCAAACCTTTCTACCCTTAAGGGACAAAAACTGGATTTTGAAAAATGGCCACCATCTTGAAATTTCAGGTGGCTAATAGGCTTTTTTAAAAGAGAGATATAATATGAGTATTTCTGCCATGCTTCATGCTTGCATCACTAAATTCGCGATTTTTCTGAAAAAAAAAGTTTATCTGCTGTGCTATAATGCAAGCAGTGTGGACCAATTTCAGACTGCTCTGATCTGGATCCACACTGTTACGAGGAGGCTTCTAAAAATTCACCAGACGTCAAAAGCAGACAACTTTGGTTGTGATAGGCGTTTTACGGGTTATTTGAGGGACTAATTCTAAATTTCTCTTATCTCCTAGGGTGACAGCGGAAGTCCAGTAATCTGCCGAACGGATGGAAAGTGGAGATTGGTGGGTGTCCATTCCTTTAAGCTAACCGTTGATGGATGTCGTGGTGGAGCGAAAGCTGGTACGAGAGTCTCCAAATTTAGAAAGTGGATAAAATCTTACATATAATAGGCAGTGGTAACTGTCTGAAATATTCACAAGCCAGAGAATAAAAAAATGAAGAAAGACAATGATAGATGTCACACTATATGAGAAGAATAAAACTTTGCAGGACAGGAATCACACTTGTTTTGTTATTTGATGATTGCATAGATTTTGTACTACACAAGTGCTGTGCATGAATAATATGCTCATCATAGAGCTAATATGAATTTGTTTTGATTGATCAGTATGATTAATATATTTGGGCCTCGTCGCGAGAAAACCTGTCTTCGGGGTATCAGAGAAAGCGAGTTTCAAACCAGTCTCGTCAGCTGCAGAGACCAGCTAGAACATTGAAATTTCACCTGTAGCAAGTTTACATATGATACTTTTCAAAAAGTGAATAACAAAGGCGCTGATCAGACTGCGCCGATGCGCAGGCTGGTCTGCGCCTGTGTTGTTTGCAAACCCCCGAAGACAGGTTTTCTCGCGTCGAGGCCAATTTATAAATATTTCTTTTAAGCTCACTTAGCCAAGGCTGAAGGTAAGCATTGTGATCGGTCTTCAAACAGCGTTCAGTGTGCGCCGTTCATAAACTTTCATCTCCACCTGAACGACAGGTCCAATTTTAAAATAATTGCACTTGAATGTTACCAATAATGCCCACTACTAAAATTTGCACAAAATGGTTCTGCTCCTCCAAACATAATGGCTGCCAGAGCTAAAAATAGAAAAACATCTTTAAACGACATCCCCTCTTGAACCACTGGTTCTTTAAAATAATTTCACACGAAGGTTTCCCATAGTACCACCTACAAAAAAAGCACAAATAGTTCTGCTCTGCCTAACAAAATGGCCGACAGAACTTCAAATAGAAAAATCTTTAAATAACGTCTCCTCTTGAACCACTGATCAAAATCTAAAATTATTTCACATGACTGTCTCGCATAATACCATCTATCAGAAGCATCACTAACAGTTTTTCATTACCGAGCAAAATTGCCACCATAGCTAAAATAGAAATATCTCCTTCCTAACAACCTATAGAGATTTGAAATAATTTCAAAGAATTATTACACAAAATATTGCTATTAGAGCCAAAATAGATTTGTTTTTAAACATAATCTATTTATGTACCAGGACCCTCTTGATTTTTTTACTGACGTGGTATCACTTTAAATGAATTTTATTATTCTAATCCTAGGTTTGATTTTGGGTTTGATTGTATCACATCCTGGTCATAACTTTCTCAGTTATAGTTTTAGCAAAGATTATATCAAATTATAAGGAGATAATCCTGTAGAGGTAAGACTAAACATTACATCCTTAATTTTATTATTATTATTAATATTATTATTATCATTAAACAGGGTAGTAAAATTAAGAGAAACAACTGACTAACTTACTAACTTTGGAGATGGAATACACTAAACAAATTAACATAAAATCATATAAAACTTAAAAGACTCTTAATAGGATGATTTACCGCATTAGAGATAAAATGATAAACTAATTTTTAATTAATATATTAAACTCGATTTTAATGTTTTTCACATTGAATTCCGGCGATACCTTTTTCATTTGTAATTTTAGCAAACCGTGTTAACGATAAAAGTTGTACAGAAAAATCAGCGCCAATTTCTCCAAAAGGTCCAAAGTTTGTGGCGCAAACAGATTTTTGTGAACATAGATGAAGACTTTGCAATAAATTGATTTCAGCTAAATTTTTCAAGTCTTTTATTGACAGGTAAATGTCGTAGAGGTGTGGCAAAAAGGGTTCGTCTCAAAGGAATACCCACAGCGGGTGAATATACCGTTATTCAAAAGAATCCCGCCGCTTGCATACTCAAAATTTACCATGAATATGCAGAATTTACTTTGAGTATGATCATTTGTATGTACAGAAGCTGGAATTTTGCATGACGTTCCAAGTTTATCTTGTGCATGTGCTCCAAAACGGGCGCATCAAGCGCGATTTCCAATATATTTTAACAAGCCACCCATCGCCTTAGTTTGTGAAAAAGGGCGGTGCAAGATAACTTTTTGACTGACATATTTGACTTAGTTTAATTGCGCTTTGCTTAAAATGCTCAAAGAGTGCATCTATGCTCAGAGCTAACTGCAGCATCTTGGATGTTTGAACCGTTTGGACACGTTTGCGCTAATTTCTTTATCTACCTATTTAATCGTAAACAAAGTTTGCTAAAATTCATCTTAAACACAGTTTGGTAAAAATAAAATTAAAGTTATTGCAGAAAATAAATGTGAAAAACATTAAAAATCGAATTTTGTTTTTGTTTTTTTAGATCTAATTTATTTATTTCAATATCTATTTATTAGATAGAAGTTACAATCTACACTTTCACCAGCTTGGGAAAATGGTAAGTGTACATGGGGTTAACACCCTAGTGCACTATTGTCCACCATGTAGTGAACTTCTAGTGCACTTTGATGTCTATTCCTAGTTTAAACGAAGTGAACTAGAAGTGCACTAGGTGTAATGTTTAGTCTTAACACACCTATATCTTTGCCATTTTATAACAATAATGCATGTTCAACTTTTTTCGGGTTTTCCATCTGTTGGAATGTTATGTACCACACTTAAGGTAAACAGGACCTATCGGCATGTGTCAAAAAGTTACCATCTTGTATTATGTTTAAAGATAGTTCAAAACTCATCTATTTTGACAAAAATAACATGACCTTACGGGGCTTTTAAGAAAAGTTATTTGATTTGTAAAAATTGAAAAATAGGTGTGTGTGTTCTTATTCTTTTTTTTGAAAAAACAAACAAAAAAAAACAAAAAAAAACAATTTCTCATATTTAAACAATTTAACAAGAAAAATAACATTTTTCTGGGAATATGCTACATGCTATCAGCTAATAACTGAAAACAAACAAAAAACGGCGAAAAAATTGGCATATAGCTTATTTCTTGTAAGTTAAGCTAAACCTATTTTTCCTAAAATCGTTAAGGCCAAAAACAACACGTTTATATCTAGAATAAATATGTCGAACAATGTAACAACAGTAACAAAAAACTTATTACTTTGAAGTGATTTTTTTATTGAAACTTATAACTATTTTAAAAGCATATTAGCCGCGACATGATATTTCCAACAATGTGGTATGTGCGACCAGCAAAGGCTCATTTGAGGTTTCTAATCCTAAAAGGAGGCTGCACAGGCTCATCTGAGTCTAAACTTGTCAAAATGTCACAATGTTGGAAGTCACATGTCACGGCTCAATTTTAAATATATTTGAACTTAACCTTTCCCTCAAATGTCGAATAGGTGATCTGAAACCTTCGTTGTAATCTACACAAGATAGGCAATCATTGAGCTAGATATGAACACCAATTATCATAAAATGGGCCTCGTCGCGAGAAAACATGTCTTCGGGGTGTCCGACAAAGCGAGTTTCAAACCAGCCTTCTCCGCAACAGAGACTAGCTATAAAGTTGTGATTTCACCTATAGCATGTTTATATATAATACTTTCCAAAAAACAATAACAAAGGCGCTGATCAGACTGCGCGGATGCGCATGCTGGTCTGCGCCTTGGTTGTTCGCAAACCCCCGAAGACAGATTTTCTCGCAACGCGGCCCAAATGATAGAAGAGTTAGCGGTAGACATATTTTAAGTATATTTGTTCTTCGCCTTTGACTCGATGGTCATAGGTATAATCTGAAACTTTCGCTGTCAGCTACACACCATTAAGCATTCATTGTGCTCATATAAATACCCTCCATTAAAAACTGAAGGAGGAGTTCGTCTTACCAGCTGCATGCCAAATTTTAGTATATTTGACCTATATCTTTTTTACTCCATAGTCATTGAGGTGACATGAAACCTCCGTTGTAATCTACACCCAATAAGCAATCATTGTGCTATCTATGAATACCAGAGGCGAGTTCAACCGTTTGAGGGCTCAGCCAAGTGCTTGTCAGTGTTATCATTACATTGTTGAACGATAGCGAGCGCTCGCTCAATAAAAAATGGCGGCCCCCAGTAACAAACAAATCAAATCCCCCCAAATGGTTGGAAATCAAAGCAAAACACCGTCCTACCTTCAGTTTAAATTGTTCCATTTCATATATCCACACAAAGAAACATACATCGTTATTCCAAAAGTTGAATCTGAAAATATTGCGTGCATAGTCCCTCACGAGAACCCATTATTGTTTTGGTAACCATCTTTGATTTTCGGGCGACACACCTATCGACTTGAATAGCGAGCGCTTTCAAGCACCTTGGCGAGCCCTTGCGTTCAGAGAGAAAGCACTCCATAGCACTCCTGGCGCTCGCATTGTTGAAAACGCCTTTGTATCTAAAATTGAAAGACGAATATGGATAACGAGCGGAAATACTGTTGTTAAGTATATTTGACCATGACCTTTGACTCCAAGGCCTTTTTGGTGACCATATCAATAAATTTAAATATTCGTTGTAATCTACACACCATAGGCAATCGTTGCACTAAATATAACACCCTCCATCATTAAATAAAAGCAGAGTTTGTGTTACAGGCCGCAAGACAGATTTAAGTATAGGGCTATTCCAGGTAAATACGGACTTAATTTGCATGCCCATATTGCATAAGTCATTATTTGGCAGGGGTTATACATTCAGAACCTGGTTTATACTTGCGCAATGTCATCAGTGTACCCTGCAACAAGAGAACAGATGATATATGGTGCGAAAACCAGACAATTAAGCAAAAATGCATGTGACTCAGATTCGGGGACGAGGTAGGATAGCTACAGACGTAGACAGAAAATATGGACAGATACAATTTGCAATAGGGAAAATACAAACACTGTATAGACTTATTGCATTTGTAATTTTTAGAGTCCGTTGTAGAGAAATTTCTTTTTATGGCGCTTAGTCGTGTGATGCTTCGGGGAAATATAGTTTGATCCTAGGGAAATATCTTTGTGCCCACGAATGCTATTTTCCAAATATGCTGCACAGGTAACACTGTTTTCTTGTCCTGAGGCACCACATCAATAATGGCTATGAAAATTTGGAACCCTGCATTTTGTTGTCTTAAAATATCATTTGTCTTCAATCTGCAGTCCTATAGCCTTATTTGATCCAAAATATAGGCTACGTTTTGCGAAAACAATCCAGAAAATTATATCAGAAAAGAAAATCAAAGTAGATCTAAAAACATTTTGTCCGTATTTGCCTGACGTAAAAGTTCGACTGGTAAAATACGCTGGACAGTCTATATTTCAAGTAACTGGATCAAAGTGGTTTTTATTATTAAAGAAAAATATAAAAAAGTAAATATGAATATTCCAATATTTTTTTAAAGTCAATAAAACACACGTTTAATGATTGAATTCATGTTTTCGAAAATGTTTCTTCCAATATAGCTGAAACTTTGTGATCTTCTCAAAGATTCTACAAAGGTCCATAATATAGTGGTGCATTTTTATATCTAAAATAAAACATTTCATAGTCACAAACCTGTGTTCTTGCACTTGTGGATTGTAAGCCTACTGTCCGTATTTATACCCATGTCCGTATTTACCCAGATTGACCCTATTTTACCTTGAATTTGACTAATGTCATTTTAGTGATTTGAAACCTTCATTGCAATTTGCACATCATAAGCAATCATTTTTCTAAGAAAACATGTCAATGTTATGAGCATAAAGACAGAGGTTTTGGTTTGTTTTGGTTGGTTATTTGCATCCTTGTCGACAATTGTTCAGTCATTCCGGGACGTGTCTTCCTGGGATGCACCAGTACGAAACTGTGCTCCAGGACACAGCACAGTGATTTCACCAGTGGTAAGATTTTAAGTATTATAGTCCTTGAACATTCACTCCAAAATCTTCGACAGCATCTACACACCATAGGGTAAAATCAGGTAACTTCGGACATCAGGTAAATTCGGAGAGCGACCTTGTTTGATTCATATTAAATGTCAAAGAGGTGAACTTTGTGATTATTTTGCTTAACGCATAAATTACCTTTTCTCCTTTAGTGCCACAGTGAGTAGTGTTGATATTTACTTAAATCATACCAAGCGTGGGAAAAACAGGTTTAACCTGTCTTGCATTGTTTTCTAATGGGGTACCTTGAAACTGATTTATTTTACAGTTGTAAATAAAAAGGATGTCCTAAAATACAAAACAAACAATGAAACAGTACAGACAACACAGACAGACAAATGAACAGACACGGACAACGGAATACATTGCACCCGTATGCAATACATATTTACAACACAGACAGACAGACAGACAATCGGACACGGACAACGGATATACTTGCAACTGACTCGCAAGTACGATATTGTAATTCGTTTGGTACCTGAGCATGTCATGTCTATTTTTAGACATGGGTATTTTGCAGTGATAAAATTATATACAAAGAGATTAAAATATTAAAACCACACCTTTTGCATTTAACTTACATTTGATGCGTTAGCTCAATTTACTAATTCCTCCATTTGCAATGTCCATAAAGATCAAAACGATAGCCATGCCTATTTCAGAAAGACAAAACACAAGTCGAAGGCAATGTAATTTGCGTTAATACGTCGTACAGAAATATTGTGAACTACGTCACAGGAAATGTACAGAATGTAGTTCCTGGCGAAAACCTCCCTTTGGTGTTTTCATCAGAAACGACAATCTGTGAACTGTATGATAAAAAGAATATAAATTCACATACCTGCTAATAATAATGTTTCCATATCATTTCCGTGAAGGAATAATATAAATACTAATATAGATACATGTTCTACAGCCTGTAGATCGATGGAGTCGATCTAACTGCAAAAATGAGAATGCCTTTTCCCTATCTGGCGCGCATATGTAATTGTGAGGTTAGGCGCATGCGCAAAGTAAGTTAATAGAGGTGTGTTCATTAGCAACCAATCATCCATCATCTTACATCCTTATGTCTAACTAAAACGGCTACTGATTGGACGATAAAATAGAACAACTCAGTTTCAAGGTACCCCATTAGAAAACAATGCAAGACAGGTTAAACCTGTTTTTCCTATGCTTGGTATGATTTAAAGACATAGATCACTGTCCAATAGAGATCATTAAAGGATTAACTGATAAGGGACAGTTTCAGTATCTCACAAAATTGATGGGGTCTCAAGAGGGGACTTACCTGTATACAACTCAATTTCATTCACTAAGATAAAGATCAATATTTTATCATAAATTACCTAATCCCTTTATGGGACCACTTTATTGCCCCAGTAAGGAAGTCATAATCACCTCATTATGACTGTTCTTTTGATCTGACCATATTGACCCCTGGAGAGAGACATAATGAGTGGTACCAGTATTATTTCTCAAATATTTATCCCTTTAAGTAAATATCAACACTACTCACTGTGGCACTAAAGGAGAAAAGGTAATTTATGCATTAAGCAAAATAATCACAAAGTTCACCTCTGTGACATATAATTATAGGAATAATAAAAAATATTCAATTAAGCAAACAGTGAAAATCCTGATGAGACGGCTCATAAGGAGCCGTCTCATCTGGATTGCCACTGTTTGCAACTGTGTGTCCGAATTTACCTGGTGTCCGAAGTTTCATGACTTTACCCTATAGACATATGAACACTTTCCATCGTAAATTGAAAGAAGAGATAGAGAATACTTGGTGAGTTTCTTTTGATATCAAGTTTACCAGGCAAGGCTTTGAGAAAGCTTGTTGACATCGCGTGGCTTGCCGAGCGATTCAACAAGCGTTCTCAAACGGAGCCTGGTAAACTTGATATCAAAAGAAACCTGGTATTTTATTTATCTGTCTACCCATTGTTTCACTCTCCAAACTAGCGATTATGACGTAATTTTCGATTTTTTTGTGTTGATACAGCGTCATTAGCGACGTCATTCAAAATGTGCAACCTGATAAAGGCACATGCCGTGAGATAGACAACGTTTATCAGGCAAGGTTAAACAATGCAGTTAATGTGAGAGGTAACTTATACATGTAATTTGTGTTATAGATATTCTAGTATTTTATGATGGAAGAGTTCATGTTATGAGTCTACCCCCATACGTAGGCTCGGCCCCTTTTTTTGGGTTCAAAATTCTGAATTTCAATATTTTTTTGGGTTTTCAGATAAATGAATATTTTTGGGGGGTATGAAGATTTTGTGGATATTTTTTGGGGTCATCACAAAATTGGGCTAGTTTGAGGGTCATTTTTTATGCAATTTAGTGTCTTTTTTTAAGGTCAATGTACAGAATTGGGATATTTTTTGGGGTTGCTAAAATTTCAAATATTTTTTGGGGTGCTTGAAATTCCTGATATTTTTTTGGGGTGAACGATAGATGCTGGGTCCGAGCCTACGTATGCGGAAAAAATTAGAATACCCCCACCCCCCTGGGAGTCTACCTGGCTGCGTTGCGCAGTCGGTAAGGTGTCTGACTACAGATGCGAGTCTGACTGCAGATCCAGAGGTCACAAGATCGATCACGGCCCGGTCCCATACTTTCGTAGATGTTGATCATAAAATAATTTAAAGGGTCGTTGTCGTATGTGAACGAAGTACTGGTGAACTGCGTATTCAAGCTTGCAAAGGAGAAAAGTGTGGTTAGATGAACTGGCCATCCCGACATGACCATAGCTGTTGACTGGGGCTTCAAGCAACATTGACCTTTCACTAAATAGTCATAGCAGTGACCTGAAGCCTTCGTTGTAATCTACACACCATAAACATTTATTGTGCTTACAAATATGAGTATCTTCAATAAAAACGAAAGAGGCGCCGCAAGACAGATTTTAAGTGTAAATTAGGATATTTTTAATATAGTGATATATGTATAGCAAAGCAAAGAACATTAATTTCATTCTATGCTAAATTCCTTTTAGTCATAACCAATGAAAATGATTAGTCCAGAACATAAATAAAAAGTGTGTGTGTGTGCGTGCGTGCGTGCGTGCGTGCGTGTGTGTGTGTGTGTGTGTGAAATACCAGTTATGTTTATGTACAAATTTAAATGTTTGTTTTGGAAAGCAAAAATCAAGTTGACAGAAGTAATTAGGATAAATGATAATTAAAAGATAAATTCGATTTTGGTCTGTTCATAATATCATTACCACATCAAGTCTCTTGCATGAGGGTCTAGATGGGGGGTCTGGTATTCACTATTCATTAATCAAAGCACTGAGAGTACTGATGGGGACGGCTGTATTTAAGCGTTCAAGTCTTCAAATAGGGAGATTTTTAGTTTGATACCTTTTGTACAACCTGTGATTTAGCTAACAAGAATGGTTAAATAAAACCTTACAACAAAGAAGCCAAACAAGGACCAAGAAAAAAAAATAGAAGAAACAATAAACAATTAATCAACATCAAAACCACTTCCTTAGAACTGGCAGCATCAAAATTTGAAACCACTTGGTTCCTATATAAATTGTCATTTCTTATTTGTATCTACATCACACGGAATTAGATATGAATTGATGTACTGCTATATAACGGTAAACAGTTTTATTATAGACTATTAATGGTTATGCATACGTATCTACAATATAAGACTATAGGTACTTAATTGCTGAAGGAACAGGACTTACTCTCATACTTTAGTATCACCGTCCATTTGTATGTACATATGGTCAAATTAAGATACTATTCTTTCTCAGCTTTTGACTTCAGCAGAATCCATCTAGAGTGAAGATCTGTCCAGTAAAATTAATTTAGGCACCAAGTGGTTTCTGCTGCTGTCAGCCCTGAGACAGTGTTTCAGTGTTGACATAATGTTGGGATCATATCTCTTGTATTATTTGAAGTAGGAATGCCAAAATTCGTGAATTCATGTATCTTGGGGTCACGGAGCGTCGCGTACCCTACCTTAACATATGCCCTCAGATCTAGAAAAATCGTGTCACGAGCATAAATCCTATATTATATGATATAGGAATCCCGAATTTGGTTTGTGGACACATCCTGGGGGTCAGGGAGTGTTGAATATCATTCAGTGTCACTGTTACCTTGCTTTCTGGCCTCAGTTTTGGAAAAAAAATATCGTAAAAATGGGCTGTCCAATGTTGTCAAATAACGTTCCATAATTGTGTCGCATGCTAGATCCATTATCATAACATATCTTGTTCACGATAGACTATAAATGGCCATGCATAAGCCAGGTACTTAAAATCAAGCCACATAAAAAGAGTAGACCTATACGCGATGGAAGCACGTTTTAAATGGTAAACAATTACAGCTCTGACGTTTATATCTCAGAGCTTTGAACCATTGTAAATGGACAGGCTCGAGAAGTAAAAAATTGAAGCATGCAGTGTGCATGAATACATATTATAATCAGGTTAAACACCCGCCAGCTTTTTTAGGCTAATACTTGTTTCATATTTATTATTACCTGCGTGGCCTCAGCGAAAGCAGGTCTAGTAGTAGGTCCACTCCGTCCGTTCGTACTCACGAATGGACTCTCGTTGGATACTTTAAATTTCCGAAATTTCTTGGTACTTTAAATTTCCAAAATCAATTACGGAATAAACCTCATTTGCATATAAAGGGAGCTAATGCCTCGGTTACATTTGCCTTATGACGAGTATACGATGCCCGTACAATGTCCAAATCACCGTTTCCGTACCGCCTCCGCAGGGAGACCTTGCGATCATCGTACGGATTTACGGGCATCGTGGCCTCAAAGATTTTGTTTAACTCCGCACAATGACAAATTTGAAAAAATCGTAAGCCCGTAGCCCGTAGACACATCGCAGTGACATCGTACGATCCCCGTACGGGCACCGCACGATGAACGTGAGGACAACGCAGGGTTTTAGATTGTCATCTTGGCCCAAAAATGATCTTACACTCTTGCGATAGTCGTAAGGAGCCCGCAAGGTCGCCGTACGATGCCTTTGCAGGGCCCATAAAATCGTATGGACATCGGACGGTCATCCTGCGGTAACCCTAAGGCGATGGTACGATGATCGTGCGTTTGCCTTGCGACGTGTCAACAATTTCCCGGAGACTTATCATTAGCTGTTTGTTTCATTTCAATATTTGTCCTCAGGTGATGTTTCTTATACCACCACTCAGTGTGACTCAATATGGACACAGTTCAGTTTGCTGATGGAAGCAGTCTAATCATGAGCGGATCCAGAGGGGGGGAGGGCAGGGGGTCCGGACCCCCTTCCCCCTGGAAAATCACAAAAATATAGTTTTTTTATCAATACTGGTCCAGATCCCGTAGAAAATCTCAAAGCTAAACATGTACCAAGCCAGCATTACATGACGGGCCAGCATCGGTCTGCCAGCGAAACGCCATTTAAAATGACGTTTCGCTAGCGTGCCAATAATGACCCCCGCTTTTAGTGGTATTTGGATCCTCTTGCCCTTATCTAGTAAAAAAGTTGAGCTGGATCCCCTCTGACATAACTTTCTGGATCCTTGTATGCTAATCAGGGCCCACAGAGTATGTTTCCATGATAAAATTATCTGAAGAGCAATGCAAAATATGCACCTAACGTGAAATGCATATGCATTTTCAGTATATAAAATGCTGGTTGGATAAGGGGTTTAATTAATTAGATAAGATTAAAAAAAAGTCCAGATATTTTTGTGATTTATAACTCTGGGATTTGAATTTGAGTATTACTTCAAGGAATAAAATCTCGAAGTGAGAAGATGTGACTAGTTCGAACATTGAAATTTGAATGAATGAATGTTCTACAAAATGTATTTTACTGAAAACGAATGGCAAATGTGCTGACCAGGCCGAGTGGAAGAAAGTGCATTCTGATCAGTACCTTTGCTTTTCGCATGCAACGACTTCATTTTTGCTTATGACGCAGATTTTATGTGTTGCTGGCCCTAGAGTGCCTTTGAATGATTAAACTGAATAAAACCATAATAAACGTTTTAGTCTACGCTGATACAATAAAAGCATCTTTATATTTTCAATTAAAGTGCTACTTTTCGAATTATAAAAGTGTACTATAAAAAAGTGGTTGCAATATTCTGTGATTTAAACTTTATGAAAACTGCAGAACTTAGAAATCGACATTAAAATATACACAAAGGTATCACGCTGTTTCATACCTTGGGACCATGTTCAACTAAAACACTAGCCTCTTCACATCACGATTTGTGATCACATGACTTTGAAACATAGTTCAAATGGAATGCAAAAATGAACATGGATAGCCGTTTGAATCCATGCACATAATTACACGACAATTGCACAGTCAGCGTACGGACTCCTTGCGACTTCCGCAAGGTCATCGTACGGGCATCGTGCGGTTTATATAGGGAGGTCGTGAAGATAACACGATGATTGTACGATAACCTTGCGGTTGTCGTACGATATCCGCAAGGTCTCTGTAAACTTTTGTTCTAGGTTGTAGCCGAAAGAAATCGTAAGGTGATCGTAAGCAATGTAAACACATACGTCGTAGCTTTTAGCCGCCTACGATGCCGAAAAAATCGTAGAGAAAATCGTAGACAAATAAATCGTACGACGACCGTAGCAAATGTAACCTAGGCATTATAAACTCAAAATGAAGTTTATTCCGTTAAACTTTTCTGGGATTTGTTGGGTACTTACGCTATATTGGCAACCAACAAGAATCCATTTGTAAGATGGTCTGTCTTTCCGTCTGTCCATCCATCCGCAATACTTTTAGGGTGCCTAGTTTTTGTAATCTGTAACTCCAAAAGTTTTCATTCATTTTATTAAAACTTTGCATAGTGATTGTTCACATATAGAAGATGTGCACCTCCTATTTTGTGCATAATTCATGAATATCAAGTTTCTTAATTTTGAGGGGCGTTGCTCTTAGACATATTTTCTGTCCAGAATGCTAAGATGGTGTCTGGTCTGTGTAATCTGTAACTCAAACACTTTTCATTCCTTTATATTCAAACTTTGCATAATGATTGTTCACACATTGAAGATGTGCATCTCTTATTTTGTGTTCATTTGAAAAATATTTTCTCAATTTTTGACGGGTGTTGAACTTAGAATTTTTTTCACTCCGAAATGGCTTTGGGTGTATAGTTTGTGTAATCTGTAACTCCAACAGTTTTCGTTCCTTTATATGAAAACTTTGCATGATGATACGATTGAACATGTGCATCTCTGATTTGGCGCACATTCCCCAAATATTTTGTTTCGTGTTTTGGGGTCTTGAACTTAGGTATTTTTTACGTTCAAAATGCTTAGATGGTGTCTAGTTTGTGTAATCTGTAACTCCCACAGTTTTCATATCTTTATTATTCAAACTTTGCATAATGATTGATCATTCATGCATTGAACATGTGTACCTCCTATTTTGTGCACATTTGAAAAATATTTTCCGTTGAACTTGGACATTTTTCCATCCGAAATGGTTTGGGTGTCTCGTTTATGTAATCTGTAACTCCAGCAGCTTTCATTCTTTTATATTCAAACTTTGCATTATGGTTGTTCCCACGTTGAACATGTGCAGCCTATATTTTGTGCACATTTGATAGTATATTTGGGAGTTTTGAACTTAGACATTATTATGTACTCTCATGTTTTTCTTCATACGTAGGCTTGGACCCAGCATCTACTGTCTACCCCCAAAATATATCGGGAATATCAGCCAGACCCAAAAACATATGTAATTTTGGGCTACCCAAAATAATATCCCCATCCTGCACATTGACTTTAAGAAAACCCCTGAAATCCCTGAAATGTATAGAAATGACCTCTAAAACCAGTCCAATTTTGTTATGATATATCCACAAAATCTTCATACCCCCAAAAATAATGATATTTCTGAAACCCCCCAAAAATATTGAAATTCAAGATTTTGAACCCAAAAAAATGGTCCCAGCCTACGTATATATATGAAAATCTCAGCCCCCCCCTTCCCCCCCCCCCACACACACACACATTCTTGGGGCATCAGGGTGTGAAAAGCGGACGTTACAAAAAATAAGATTAAGAAAGTGGCACCAATTACAATTAAAGTATAATAGTGAGCGTGCATCAAAGTGGTCTTAAATCATCATTGCCGACCCCTGTGAGCTGAGAAGAAACAGAAAAAATAATATAAAATTATGCTGTTTCGAATCAAACATGATTTCGTGTACACCCGTAGTAATGTTGTAGATGCGCAACCTGATTTGTTGAGTCTTCTCTCGATATAGAATCATAGGTCTAGATTAGCAAACAATTCCAGCGTAATAGTGAGAATGTTTTCTTGTCCATCAGTTTTAATATTTGCTTTGGGTACTCAAAAGATGAGACAGTTCCATTTTGATTATCCACAACATATGCCTTGGTAGAGATTTAAACATATGTTTGGATGCTTTAAAGAACCGTCTTATTGAGACAATTCTTTGAGTACCCGCAACTATGTTTTGGTTGAGAAATAGAAACTGTCCACCGCCACCGCCGATGGGCCGAAATATGTGTTAATGCATTGATGGTGAGGGTTCTGCATTTTTTTTTAAAAAAAGCTAATGCTTGTAAAAAATAAACTTGGCTTCACTAGAAAAATATGACCTTAAAATGCATTAGAATCGCTTTTACGGACATTTTGAATTAGAAATATTTCTTTAGGGAGGCCCTATCCCCCAACGAGAGGGGTCGTTTCTCTCGTGCTCCCCCCTCCCACCCCTACACACACACACACACACACACACACACACACACACACACACACACACACACACACACACACACACACACACACACACACACACGTGCCTTTGACACTCGAAAGACGCATACTACATTTCAAGATCGTACCACTTTTCAAAAGTCGAGTCAGTTAGCAGCCTATATTGATGAAAGCATAGGCAGCATTATACCTCATAAAAGTTTTATTGAGGATTTTCATAACCTTGAACACTGTAGTCATTCCACTACGGCAATTTGGGTCTCGTCAGCCACTCCGGTGTTATAGTAAAATTACCTTCAAATAAAGGCTGACAAAAATGAGAACTTTCGAATATGTTTGATTCGAGATTGTATAGTCTAGTTAACAACCTCTGTGTTGTTTTGCCAAATCGGAGATAAAATCAGATTTTAAATGTGTTTTTGTACATTTATATTAAAAAATTGTCAATTACGGTTTCGTCAAAATTATACGGTTTCGTCATTGATTAATTGTCCACGATGACGAAACCGTAATTAGTTATTTCATGCCTAGACATCAAACGTTAAAGTTTTCATATAATTTTAAAGCTAAAAGATACAATGTGTCTTTGATGAACAAAAATTAATCGGAACCCAAGCATTTTCGGACGTTGATCTGTGATTAAATGAAGAAATTGAGCATGATGAGAAAGTTACCTTAACACCGGAATAAGTGACGAGACCCAAATTGCCGTAGTGGTATGACTACAGTGTTGAAGTGAGCATTGAAATAACGCAACGATGGTTGCACCCCGTTGTTGTATTTACTGGTGCAGACTCGCCAGAGCCTTCGCTGCTCGTATAAATAGGACACAAGTCGTCATTTGAGCCAACGCAAAAAATTTTGGTACAGTGACGAAGCCTCAGTTGAGCCTGTGCGAATGTGCAGACTCACCAGAGCATTCGCTGGTCATATATGACAGCGAAAGCGCATTTCGGGCCAGCAAGAGAGTTTGGTACTTATTAGATTGTCGAGTGACAAAAGGCTCAGGTGAACCTGTGCAGCCTTGTGAATATTCACCAGAGCCTTAACTCGCTGCTCGCATAAATGACACACACACCGCCGATCGAGCATGCACATGGGATTCTGATACTGTTACGAAGGCTCAAGCGAGCCTGTGCAAATGTGCAGACTCACCAGAACCTTCGCTTCTGGAACACAGATTTCCATTTGAGCCACCACATGATATTTTGGAACTGTGATGAATCATTAGGTGAGCCTGTTCTTTAGAGCATTTTCTGCTTGCAAAAATGACACCGAAATCGCCATTTGAGAGAGCACGAGATTTTGACACTTATCACATTGTGAAGTGACTACGGCTTTGGCGAGTCTGCATATTTGCGCTGACAGTTTCGTCTGAGCCTTCGCAACAGTATTAAAATGTCGCGTGTTTGATCAAATGGTGATTGGGTTGTCGCTAATACGAGCAGCGAATGCATGACGAGTCTGCACATTTGCCTGAGACACTCAACAATGCGACTGCGAAGGCGAGTCTGCACATGTTTGCGCGGAGTCGCCCGAGTCTTCGTCACTGGACAATGCGTTAAGTACCAAAAGGTCGTGTTGACTCAAATGGTGATATGGTTCACATTTATGCTAGAAACGAAGGCTCCGTGAAGTCTGCACATTGTACAGTCAACAGGTTTAGATTTTATTTACCTTTTGGCTTTTGCATTTTCCAGGGTGCATTAAATGGGAAAATGTATTAAATTGTAAAAAATAAATATAAAATCACAGCTGGGATATTAATAATCAAAACTTAGAACAAATATTAATGCAATTGGACAAGTCTGAGAGGTTCAAACACAAGTATGTAGTGCGTAAGACGACTTAAAATCATATCGTTAAACGACCGCTAACTTTTGTAAAAAGCCAATTCTTGTATATGTATCAACTGGTTCCCTGCTCACGTGGTCGCTTATTATATAAATTTATTATTGCGCGATAATAATTTACATATATTTATGACTGGTTTTTTGAAATCGAGCAGATAAATCTCAAATACTGTAGATCTAGACCTATTTTTAAAAAGACAAAAACAAAAACGACAATAAAAAACACGAAACAAGTTGGAACTATTTTTACGCGGAAGCTTCTTAATAGGTGTTGTTAGGATCGTATTAATCCCTTATCATGCGGCTTGGTAATGCCCTGTTTTGAATATAATGTAGATCCATATCAGCAGGCTTCTCAGAAAGTAACTGATCCAGAATCAACTGTTTACCACTCTGCCTCTAAATTAACCATTTAACCTGATACTTTGCAACACATATGCTGTAAAATTGGGATTAATGGTAACATATTGATGTGTTCAACAGTGCAAGAGCAAATTACGACGTGTGGTCAAAACGCTATTGTTAAAATTGGGGAACGGACTAACATCCGTCCCCAAAAATATAGCCTATTATTCATCTCATTAAAATTTTGGGTTATTCATTAAAATAAGACCAATTATTCATTAACAGTAAAAAAGGTGGCAAAGAAATCTGATTATTCACTATTCATTATTTTTTTCTTCAATTCATTAAAAAAATAAGCTTATTCATTATCTTTAGGCCCTCAATATTCACTATTCATTATTTTTTGGCTCATTATTCACTATTAATGATAAAAAAGGGTCATTATTCACTAATCATTATACCCCATCCAGACCCTCTTGCATAGCACTCCATAGAGCTTCACATTTACTTTGCAAGAGACCAGATGTGTTCATTTTAGAGATAAATTCGACTTTTGGTCTGATCATGGAAACATGCACACTTTGGGTCTAAATTGCAAAGTAATTGAAGCCCTTGCAAGAGACCCAAAGTATTCGGGATTCCATGAGCAGACCAAAAATTAAATATATCACTTATACGAAGGACCATAAAAAAATTCATGAACAAATTCTGTGCTACGAGTATATCAAATCCAACATACCGTTGACCTCTACTACCGTTCAAAGTAACGTCGTTGGTAAAGGCTGCATTTATACCACCGTTCAACCCATGACAGGATCACGCTCTGCAGGCCGTCACGTGACATCCCCCGCAAATGTCTGTTTACGGCACACCTCAACTGCTCTCGGGGTTCGTTTTTCTGACCATGCAGCCTATTTTTGAAATTTGGAAATAACCAGAAGTCACTATTTGCCAAATCTGGACTATATGGTGGATGTGGTAGCATATATATCCGATTTCACAATAATATAACTTTATTTTCTTCTGTTCTACCGGTTTCACTTTTCAGATCATCAGGAACTATTCAAAAAAACTATATATATGTATGTTAGATCCGGCCACGTGTGTTTTTATCGATTTTCTTAAAAGCTTTAAGCACAATATAGATTTCATTTTCATTCTCGAGTAGGCCAGCCTATTAGTAAATGATACCAGAAAACGGCTAACAAAATTCTTAAAATTGTATCCGGGAGGCTTTGCCGAATACGCATACCCTCAATTTTAAAATTCACAAGAATTTGCATTGGATGGTGGGGTAGTTTTCGACACTTTGGCCAATAACAACGAGTCGCGTGCAAATGGAGTGTTCATTTTAGCACTATAGTGTTCAATATAAGTTTGGCTTTTGAAATGAAAACGTTTTGCACGTGAAAGAGGGTTCATTCAAAAAGTCATGACTTACAAATTGTGCCAAAATGCGAATTTTAAAAATGGGGGTACCGCTATTTAAATGGGCATCCTGCATGTACTGTTGCCCATGTTGCCAATATCTTTACTGTCTAGGGTGCATGACACGTCTGGCTGTTTTGATGTGCAAAAAGTGAAGTCATGCCATTTTACATTTTGAAGAAAATTAATGAAATGCAGATGGCCGGTTAGAACTTTTGGCTAGTATGTATCATTTTTTCTTCACTATGTCCAACATCTCTTGGCGCCTTATCTTGGCGAAGCAGAATCTCAGACCTCTGAAGCTGTGGCCGTTTTATTTGATAGCTGACAATAGTTCAGATTTAATTACAGTTACATAATAATTTCCAGTAACATTAGTTTTCGGAGGAACAAAGTGATTTGAGATTACGCCTTGTATATCGCAAAATAATGGCAATTACTTGACCAGCAGATATAGATATCAACGCTTTTCTCAGTCTGTATAACTTGACTTTTCGCTTTCTGTAAAGGCGGCGCCTCATGAATGCGTAATTAGGACTGGTCAACTTTAGATATAGGTGAAAGCTGAAAATGAGGCGTGGTTTTATTCAAAAGTAACTGTCTCATCTTGCGCCATTACCTCAATATAGACACAAAATACATTATCTAGTCCTTTAAACGCCAGCAAAATAACTGCATCTGAAAATGTCTATGTAACATAGGAAAAGATGCAAACATTGTGAACCCAGATCAGACTGCTCCTACAGGAGCAGTCTGATCTGGGTTCACACTGTTTGTCTATGAGACTGCAAATATTTTAGTGGACGACAAAAACATACATTTTGTGATTATGCGCTTTAAGGGTTAATAAATGTGAGTTCATTGTGTATACGGATAGGATTTTTATGAAATGCACGCATGTTTGCTCGGCACTAAAAGCTTATTTACTCTTTACCACATTATAAATAAAACCCGATTTCCCTTACTTAGCAGATGAAATAGCCAAACCACGCCCAGATATGAATATTAAAGTTGCCGCCTTTACAGTTAGCGAAAGTCAAGTAATATATACTTGTCTTATTCGATTGTTTTTCTACCGTCCTTAAAACAAAGAATCCACTTTGAAATAGCACCAATCGATAGACAATAGTCCCTACAGACAGCATGCAAATCTTCCCAAATTTCGGAGAATGAATTTCTGAGTAATGTGAAAAAAATTATCACAATACGTTGCTCATTTTTTTCTTTGCGACGCCATTTTTACAACAAATGCTGTTGATATGACGTCATAATATTGACATTAGGCCTACGTCATAAATAGTAGTCATCGACCTCAGCTTATTCTGAATTGGTTGACGATTGATTAAGAAACAGGTTAGCTCTAACAGTGAATTTTGTATAATAATTCAGTGCTTGGAGGTCAGTTGTAAAGGAGATCAACTCTCGAATGCACAGCGTGAGTGATTAAATTTCGTAAAACTGGCCGACAAACAGTTAATCATTATTCTTGCATAGATATCTATCTATTCGTATAGCTGTTTAATCCATTGAACGAAAACCCATGTTTAAGTAAGTAAGGGTGCAAAGTTCAAGAATCGATACAATCAAGTACCACAACTGACCCAGGATACCAATGGGAAAGTGACAAACTCACAGTTAGACACCACAAACGAGAGCCAAGAGGTCAGCCCTTTCCCAGCAGGTGACCACAAAGCACATATAAACAGACGTGCACAAAAACATAGCAAACACAAGACAGAACAAAAGCATAAAAGATCCACAAAAGAAGTGACGCCTTGGAACGTACAGTAAAATATTTTACTGGAGGGCTTAAACCGGTTTCATAAGTCAGGAGATTCATGTGCTGTTTGAACATGGGTTGAAACTTGAAAATACTTAAAATGACTCCAAGTTATTAAAATGACTTTATATATAGAAAGCATTGCGGCCCAGACGGATCATTTCGTCGATGCTTTTGTTCGCGAAAACGTTGTGTAAGGCTATGACGTTGTGGCGGCGGTATGACGTTCGAAAGTTTAGAGTCGACACAATTGTTTAGAGAAATCCAGTGCAAGAACAGTGATCTTTGAATGTGTTAACAGCATTTCTATGCGAATATGGTTGGAGTAAGGTAAAATATGCAAGAATAACGATCACACATGTTTGTTTCATTGCATTAATACTTGTCGGGTCCCTCGGTAGATGTTTAAGCACTCGGCCTATCGACCCTGTGTTCAAACAGCTTCCTCGGGACCCGGCAATTGCTAATGCGTGAAAAAACATCAGTGATCCCCATACTCAACAATACACGCACTTGGGCTGATCTATTTCGATTCTAACACACAGTAAACGACGAAAACACATTTAAGTCTTCAGCTGCTCCCAACTTTCCGCTATTGCACTGAAGTAATCCAGCCAATAGTTTGGTTGTGTCGCATACGTTAACTTTTGCTTCGTCTTTCAAGCGTAAAAAACAACGTTAAACCGTCTGACGCCACGACTAGCGTCATTTTGCAGTAACAATTGACGTCAGCTATATAGTCTGCTTTCCACGCGCTTTCAAAACGATGACATTATCGATCGATATAACACGTTTTTTTTTGGAAACGATGTTTTCTCAAAACATCTGTTTCCAATGGTATCATATACACAAAATACACACAAAATCCCCATATCATCGAACCCCCGTTCAACATTGCTACCCAGTCCGCTACCTATACCGTTACAGCCTGTGTAAGTCGCTGGGAACCAAATGTCCTTAATGCAAACAACCCTTGTCCTGCTGCTAGACAAAAACAATATTGGTATTTTATTAGTTTGTTGCGGTTTTCAGCTCTGAAATGTAAACCCAACGGTCAGAAAAACGTTGTTGTGCTTGAAAACTTGATTATTGAAAGCTTACATATGATTGAAACAGAATTATAAGTTTATTTGTACATCAAACGGAGAGGGTCTCAACGGGGTACCTTAAAAATCAGTGTTTCGTTTGTTAAAATTACGCTTTAATCAGTTTAATTTAAGAGAAATCATTGATAAAAAAAATATTTTGTAATGCTGAATGTGCTTACTGGTAAAAATGAGTTTTATGAAGACGCTAATTGGTAAAAATTTGGGACAAATTCGCAAATCAGTAAACCCCATTGGATGCCTCAAACGAGCGTCAGAAAAACAATGCCTTAGCATGAGAAAACCTGCTCTTGTACGACGAAGAACCGCTTGCAATATCTATGATGCAGCCAGATATTGCAGTTAAAAGCACAATATCTTGCAATCGTTTTTCATCATTATACTTTTCTTTGCTTTTAAACATTACGAGACGGACAATAAACGCAGCCCTGTCCTTTTGTCATAAACGTGAAGAAGACACGTTTTCTTGTGGATTGCTAATGTTTTCCCGCCCTTTATGAACCTGGCCGCCACTAAAATAGTTCTAAAAATATAGTGCGCTAGGTATAAGTTTTTATGGACAGAATGATAGCAGTGGCGTTTGAAATTAAGTCAATTGCATGAAAAGACACTGTTGATAGACAGAAACGAATAATAATAATAAAATAAATACACCTTAACTTTCGTTTCGTTTCGCGCAACAATATCATCATCGAGTATATTTACACAAGTATTAGCTTTTCAAAAAAGCTGGCGGTTGTTTAGCCATATTATTGTATGTGTTCTTGCACACTGCATGCTTCCATTTTGAGCTTCTCGAGCATATCCATGTAGATTTGTTCTAAGATCTGATTATTTACGTTTGAACTGTATTTTTTTTACCATTAAACACATTCTTCCAGCGAGTATGTTGCTTGATCTTAAGCACCCAGCTTATGCATGGTATGTTATGGTAATGTATCTAGCATGAACGTTATTTGACAACATTGGACAGCCCGTTTTTCTAAAACTGATGCCAGAAATCAAGACCTAGTCTTATATACATAATGAAAGACTGAAACCATCAATAGTTGACTAAAAGTCGCGATAATCACTGTGTCTCAACTCGGACCAGGGTCCGAGGTCTCAACATTTGTTTTCCACTAATCATATACCTCATCATGTTTTGAGGTGTCACTAGATGCTCCGGGAATGGAAAATGAACAATTGCATGAAAAAAAAACCTATCCTTCGGGATTGGCTTTACTGTTGACTTGAAAATTTGGATATCGCAAGTGGATCTATCATACGCATGCGCGGATCCAGAGGGGTATGGGGGCCCGGACCACCTGGAAAATCAAAAATTCTATAGGTTTCAATTGAAATTAGCATTTGGACCCCACACCCCCTGGAAAAATTTGGACCCCTCCCCTGAAAAATGATAGACCCCCTCTGGAACCTTAAAAAATTATAGTTTTCCTTAAAATAAATTATTGGACCCCTCTGTAAAATCGTAAAAGGCTGATGCCTAAGAAAACGTTATCAGAGTGTTTTTTCTCTGTCAGACCCCCCCCCCCCCATGACAAAAATTCCTGGATCCGCGCATGATACTACCGTAAAGTCAACAGTGTTGGATGCACAGGCTCATCTTTGCCTACTAGCGTCTAATGCTCTTCACGTCGTTAAGAAAAAAAGTGAATTTCCGGTGCGATTTTTCGGTTTTGTGACGGTGTATCGAGGCCTTTTATGCACCCACTGGAAATTTAAAAAAAGGAGTTCTGGCTGTCGCCCGCCATTTGATAAAATTGTGGGCATTGGATAAAATTGTGGGGCATTGATAGTTTGAATTTGTAAAGTAAATTTCCGAGATCCAAAACAATTTATATCACATGTTTGCGAACGTGTACGCGATCGCAATGAGCGAAAGTGATGAGTTTACAGAAATTGTCTTTTCATGCCAGATAGCTCATGGGCGGATCCAGAGGGGGACAGACCCCACCCCTGAAAAATAGGGTTTCTTAGCATACTGGTCCGGTTCCCTTTAAAATCACAAAGCTACCAAGCCAGCATTCGATGTTGGGCCATCAGCGGCACGCCAGCGAAACGCCATTTAAATGGTGTTTCGCTGGCGGGCCAATGATGACCCACATATAGTGGTGTTTGGATCCTCTCTCCCATCATCAATTAAAAAAAGTTGTCAAAGTTGGACCCCTTTGCAGCTGAGCAATTATGTTTTATGTTATGCGCCAATGCACCACGTGCTACCCAACTCTTAAAACAGCACGTGGCATGAAAGCGGCAGACAGGTTTGACCCAGACCAGGCCCGACAAAATGTTTAATTTTTGTATTCATAACAAAGGCGCTGATAAGAATGTGCGGTACCCAGGCTGATCTGCGACTTTGTTGGTCTCATACAAAAAAGCCGGGGTAAAACATCTACAGACGTGTGGTAAGGGTTTTTGCAAATTCTGATATGTATGTCACCGCGGATGATCTCAAGGTCTTTTGCTGTTTTCATTAAGATGGATGTTATAAAGACCTTCCAATTTTCTGTAAAAAACTAATTGGAAGGAAAATCCATCCATATTGGAAGACTTTTCCTTCCAAAAAAGACACACGGTCTGACTGTTCATGAAAACTAATATATTGAAAGTCGGGATATACTACATCAATAGATGCGTGGTGGTTAAAATAAAGCGAATTCTTCACAGCCACCTAGTGGGACTATTATCCTAAATTAATGAACGTACCTTCATCTACATTCCTTCTATGCTCGCAGTTAAGCCTGAAGGCGCTGACGATTTTCCGCAGATGCACAGGCTCGTTTGAGCCTTCGCTGCTCGCATTTGCGATAGGTACCATAATCTCATGAACTGGCTTATTTCATGGAAATGCCATTCATCAAAACCTAGAATCACGATACAATCAAATTATGCTCGGTTTGTGCGTCTGTGCGTACACTATCTCGGTAATCATGAACTCTCAGGACCTTCCGTATGTAGTTTCATGAGGACACCAAGACACGCCACGATCGGCTAAACAATTTGTTAAAATGTTCCATTTGTTTGAACCTAGGAAAAGCCGTTATTACTACATTTATTGAGTTATTTTCGCTCAGAAAACCGAAATTGATATTCAACTATATAAAACAAAACGTACGTAGATATCTAGAATTTGATTTGGTCTGAGCATGCTGAGTCTTCATCCTCTTCAAACTTTATGTTAGTGAGCAGCGGGACCTTGATGAGATTGCGCAAACGCACATGCTCTCCTGGGCCTTGTCATAAGTACCAGCAGGCTATTTACGAAATATTCTGGTACCAGTTTATGTGAGGCACCGCGCAAGTTGATTTCGTGTCGGGTCTGAGCTGCACAAAGTATAAAAATGCTTTCCGGGTCGCACGCGGCTTGGGTGTCCGATTATAAAAGATATATGACACAGAAGTAAAATGTAACTATCCATTATTCTAAGGACACTTTTTGTAATGACCGTACAGAATATATCTCCGACGCATCGGCGACATAGGGCGTGTAAATTAGCATTCGCTCGATTTTCAGAAAACAAATTTTAATGTTATTAACATGCGACGTCAATGCTGGATTTACGTTAGCGGCCGAAGTCGTTAGATTGACAGACGAAAAGGTCTGTTTGGTGTAAGCACGCGAAAGTTAACAGGAACATATCGTAGACAGCCACGCTGATTAAAAACAAGCACCAATGAAGAAGAAAAAACGTTGTGTACGAACTAATAGAATTGCATATAAAAATGACTAGTGTACGAACTAATACATGACATTTAACGAACTATTCGAGTGTACGAACTAATACAAGATTTACCGTATTATAAAATCCAACTAACTAGGATTCTTTGGGATAATATATTAAGATAGATTCCCAGCAAGGATGAAATAGAAAATGACATGGTGACTAGCCTTGACAGGGACTCTTATGTTTGTTCTTTGATGTGCTGATGGTACTTTAACAAGCAGAAATAGGGTCTCTTATTCCATTCGTTCTGATTTGTTCTATGTATTTTATAGAGGGTCTTACACAAGTTATCATTTCATAACAAGGTGGTAGAGTGGGGCATTTTATTTTCTGCTGAAGGTTTCTGAGAGATGGTTCCTTTATTGTTGGCAGGATTAAATTTACTTGTCAAACTTTGTTGAGGGATGGGGGCCAGGAAGTATATTCTTTTCTTTGCCTTCCTCTGTGAGAGGAGTCTGACTAGACTGAATAATGGTGACCAAATACTTAAAGCTTAAGTCAATCAGTTTAGACAGGCTCAGCCTTAGGTTAGTTTAAAAAAATGATTTGAAATGGGCACAAATGGAAGATTCTCTCATCATATGAACTCTATTGCGAAATTAACACCTCCAAAGCTGGTTTATTTCAAAGAAAATTTACATTGTTATTAACATAACTTCTTTGTATCAAAATTATGCATACTGTGGCCATAACATTATTTTTTCATTTGATGTTACTGTTATTCAGTGGAATATATCATGTCAAAAAGGGAGCGCAGAGGCTCGGTGGTAGAGTGCTTGACTCGAGACTGAGGGTTCAAGATTCACCGGCGTCACTGCGTCGTGGTCCTTGAGCAAGACGCATTTATCCTAGCTTAGTGCTGGTTCAACCAAGGAAGACCCGTCCCTGTTTAACTGAAATATTGTTGATGGGACGTAAAGAATCAAATCAAACAAACAAATCATGTCAAAAAATAATGTCATAGCCAGAAGTTAAATAACTCTTTGGTGACATGAAACACAATTGGAATAAAAGTAAGTAAGGGTGCAAAGATCAGGAATCAATACAATCAAGTACCACACCTGACCCAGGATACCAATGGGAGAGTGACAAACTCACAGTAAGACACCACAAACGAGAGCCAAGAGGTCAGTCCTTTCCCAGCAGGTGACCGCAAAGCACATATAAACAGATGCACACAAAGACATAGCAAACACAAGACAGAACAAAAAACAAAAGATCCACAAAAGAAGTACCGCCTTGGAACGGTCAGTAAAATATTTTACTGGAGGGCTTAAACCGGTTTAACGGCGCCAACCTCACCCTTAATTCAGATGTGGATCAAGACACATAGATATTTGGTTTGCATGAAAGACCCCTAACTTATCAATGCATCATCTCCTAAAACATATAAATCAAGATATAACAAGGAGATAAAGCAAAGATAAGGACTCAACAGTAAATAAAACTGAATACTGGAGCAAAAGAAATCCAACAGGTAAACCCCAGTGGGCCCGACAAACAGCCAAAGTATTAGGCCCCTATCATCTCATCAATAGATAAGTCTTTAAGTCGGAACCATCGTAGAGTCTCTTTGACTCTAAACACTCTTAAACACTCTTTGAAGTAAAGCAATAAAATATTTTTTAAATTTCTCATGAAATGATCACTTCTGTAAGAGCTACTATGTATGACATGATGTTATCTACTGGATAACAGTAATGTCATATGATAGTTAAATTTATGTATAGATTGTATGAATGTTTCTAGTCATTTCATATAGGTCTGAAATAATGAATAGTCAATGTGTCTTTGCATATAGTCCTGAAGTAGATAATTGCACCCATCAAGCGTCACATCATTGTGTCCTAAGATAACCATTGGTAGCACATGGATTAGAATTTTTCTCAGCAAAGTGTATGTTCATTATAGATAAGTATATTTTGCATATGCCAAGTAAAGGAAATGTGTGAAAATGCTTTATTCACATTTGCACAAACTTGATATTAAACTCTATGCAATAATCTTTTGTGCAAGATCTACTTTGTATAACATGGTGTTATCTACTGAATAACAGTACTGCCATACGATAGTTGAGTTTATGTATAGATTGTATACATGTTTCTAGTCATTGTATGTAGGTCTGAGGTAACGCATGTATTGTCATTGTGTCATTGCATATAGTTTGAAGTCCAGAATAATTTCACCCACCGAGAGTCACAGCCTTGTGTCCTAAAATAAACATTGGTAGCACAATGAGTTAATTTTTTTACAAAGTGCATGTTTGTTAAAGATATGTATATGCAGTGGCTCAGTGATAGAGTGCTTGACTCGAGATGAAGGGGTCCAGACTCGAGTCTCAACAGCGTCACTGCACTGTGTCCTTGCGCAAGACACATTTATCCTAGCTTAGTACTGGTTTCAACCCAGGAAGACCTGTCCCTTTATAACTGAAAGATTGTTGATGGGATGTAAAGAATCAAATCAAACAAAAAACCAAACAGTGTATTTTGTAGAAGCATGTGAAAATGCTTTATTTGCTTTTTGACAAACTCCATATTATGTTTGATCTGTAAGAAGTCTAAATAGTCGCTGAAACCAGATATTATATTGTTTAAAAATTTTGTCAACAAATTGCTTGCAAATTTACAATTTGCTGTTGCTCGTACCTTTGCTATTTGAGCACACTCTGTGCCATTATGAACAAAACTCAACCTGGTGGTTGCAAGAATATTACAAATTACAAATGCTGATTTGGGTATAATTCAAGGAATTAGGTGACATGAGATTTCCTGTGACCGGCAAAGGTTCGGGTCAAGTCTGATCAGAGCCTTTGTGCTAGTAGCCAATACCACAACTGGTCCTGACAGCAAACTCCATTTAACTCTCCATTTAACTGCTATTCCTTGTAGCAAAGTTGCATATTTAGAATAGGAGCTTAAAATTGGATCAAGTGTGATGTTTTTCAATTATCATCGATTATTACCAAAAACACTATCAAACGAAGTTTTTGATTGATCATCGATTTTAATTGGTGATTATAATTGATCATCGATGCAACGCTTAAGTTTACACTTGTCAAAATGCCACATTTTTGGAAATCACATGTCATGGCTCTTTTTTTGCTCTTTTTTATTTTTAAGTGCTTTTTTTACTTGTTATTGTCATTGTTCTTAATGAAACCTAAGTTTACCATCTATAAATCTTCTTTTTATATCTATACTATATGCTAGATATACACAGTTAATATTGCCAAAGAGCTACATGCATCAGGGGGGTGCTATTTTGGCCCACATATGGGCTAAAAAATGCTTTTCACCATTTTGTTCTTATTGGTTTATTAGAACAATATACCAAGTTTAAAAGTAAAACTTTTAAATTGACGTTTATCTTTGCTATGGTTACCAAAAACGGACATCAAAATGGGCTAAAAAATGGAAAAGCGAACATTTTGGAACAAATTTGAGACATTTGACAGAGAAATTAACGTAAACTCAAACAAGATATTTTACCAGGTGATAAAAATTATCAGAACACATAACATATTAAAAGCTTTTTAGGTATGTAGCTATGCTAATATCTAATAATCCCTGACAAAGTTGGAGGGATATAGTTTTGGCGTCGTCCGTCCGTCGCATTTTTGTCCATCCACATCTCAGAACTACTGGTCAGATTTGATACATATTTGGTACACAATAAGTATCAAGTACTCTGATATCCTATAAGTTTCGTCAAAATCGACCCTTAAAACTTTAGTTATTGCCCTTGTTGGAATTTTTAGGCAATTATAATGCAAGTCTATGTTAGCAAAATGTTAACGGGTTGCTCCACTGAACAAAATGTTATCAAGAGCTAGGCAAAAGGAAATGGCTATAAACCACCTTTCCTTAACCATTGTTTCCTGCTTGCAATAATTCATCGCATTACCCTCAAAATAGGGCAACAATGAACCGAATGGAAAATCTAAAAAGATATCTAAACTTCTTAACCAGTAATCCAAACTCTTAAAATAATTTCAGTGATGTATTCGGCATAATGCCCTCTGCTAAATATGGGCAAAAGGTTTGGTACCGGTAAAATGCATTTAAGCCCCCCGGTGGCTTAGGCTGCTGTCCGTTCTAAGGCGGTGGTTCTGTTGTTGTTGACTTTTTGTTTATTGTTACTCCCATTGTGGGAGTCTGTAATTGTTCTATGTTTTGTTGTACGTTACTTTATGTCCATTCTAGTCTTATAATCATCTTGGTGGGGAAGAGAGAGAGAGCTGGTTGCTTTGCTTAATTTGTCTTCCTGGTGTCTTGTGATGGTTGAGCAGCTCTTCCTCCCGGTACCACGGGGTTGTCTGCGGTTTGTGATTGTGGTATTTCCTGATCATACTCACTTACTATTTTTGATCCCACATAACAAAATGGCCACCAGAGCTTAAAAGTGAAATAGGGTTTAAAGACATACCAGCCCATGTTTGAAATGATAAGATTGATATTTTGTCGCATGCCCCTTCAAAATTCTGTTATGCTAAAACTAAAAACTAAAAAAAGAAATCATA
The DNA here is from genome assembly GCA_964019695.1 of Loripinus fragilis. Taxonomy (NCBI): domain Eukaryota; kingdom Metazoa; phylum Mollusca; class Bivalvia; order Lucinida; family Lucinidae; genus Loripinus; species Loripinus fragilis. The sequence continues at coordinate 77,663,067 of OZ026519.1, forward strand.
TCAAATTTTTCCTTCATCATTGGTCAGAAAAATATACAATATACAAATTTAAATATTCCTAAAATATCATCTACAAAAATGCACTCTGCTTAGCCTACAAGAACTAAAATCACAAGACATCGTTTCCATCAGTACTCTCAGTGCTTTGATTTATCATGGATCTATAGAATTGATCTTTGACCTTACGCCAAGTCATATACTGAAGGACTTTAGAAACGCACAAATTATATATTCATGGTTGATTTGAGGATGTTTTCTTTATCACATTTTATCCTCTTACACAATGAACCATGATTTGCCATAGTTTCGATTTGCTCATGTGGTTCATTCTGACGTAACACTGACGTTATTTTTTTACAGTAATTATTGTCTGACAACTGTGAGATTAGATCAATTTAAAAGCAAACACGTTTAGCTGGTAGCTAGATGTCCAAACCAACGGGGGAAAAAACGAGAAAAATTTCGGAAATAATCGTTTAATTACACGCCCAGTCGCAGCGTATCTTTGCTAACGTCATTCTCATTTTTTCAAACAGCAATAACAGGCGGGTGAAGTTCGCGCATGCCGCGATACTTTTGTCTTCTACGCAACGGGCTGCGGAGTATCTTGTGGCACTAAAATATTTTGATTATTCCTGTTCCTTAGGATATAAACAGCCAATTACGTAAAAAATAATGACGTCACCAGACGATATTAACTTAACCAGAGGCCTAAAACTGCACGATAGGCTGGCTAACTTACACCATGCCTGGAAGGTGGAGGCAAACACACCAATTTATATAAATAAATTATGTTGTTGATCATCAAAGGGATGATCGTAGAACGCAAGAATAACATATTTGTCGTTTAATCGCGTATTTTTACATTCGTAAGCGCAGCATTGTTTTTAAAATCTACTATGACTCGCCGCCCAACCAGTGTGTACCTATAATATTGCCATATATCTGACCTGCAATCTTGCAACAGTTGTGATTTGATCAAGCCACAGTTGTAAAACGATCATTCAGAAGTTGTGACCTAGGCATATTTGGATCACGCATCATCCATGAGACTCACTTTGTTCAATTGATTTATATATACCCAGAAAAACAATTAAAGGATATTAAACCTTTTTTGACTATATAACATTTGAGTAAATAATTTCCAAACAAAGCATTTTAGTATCTGATAGAAATAATAATATGCAATTCAGTAAAATGCAAAATACAATTTACGGGTCTTTGGTTACGATACAGAAGCACACCAATTGTACCAACCCTCTTTACCCAAAGTTCACAAGCAAAAAATAATGCTCTTATATTTTTTACTGCAACCTTTACCTAGTCAATGGTTATGTTCTAATTCTGACCACAGACAAGTGTTCACGCCCATTTATCAGTAATTGCACCTAATAACGTGACAACTTCTTCAACAAAAATGCACAGATATGGCATACCCCAGCCAATATGACAACAAACCGGAAGTAAATTACTGAGAACAAATACAAAATAGGTGTCATACTTGTGATTAAGGGCTATCAATAATTTTGGAGCCATTCTTTATGAAATACAAACCATAAAGATAGGTTTCAATCATTTTTGAATGTTTGTGACTTTTCGGTATAGAGGGTTGCGCCATTTGGACATGTACTGTACTTTAATCATTGAAGCGTGACTTAAATCAAACATTTATTTTGATTGCAGATATCTGGAACTATGAAATGCCTGCATAATTATTTTAGTTTTTATTGTATTGAATGTTAGATATGAATTTGAATCTAAATACCCTTTAATTGTTTTTCTGAGTATACATTGTACATGATGCCTGTTTTGATCAGTTTTGTTTGAACCCCACGCCATTTTTAAGATAGTTGTGAAGAAATGTCACCAATATTTTTGAAAACTGAAATAATACAATACAATATACAATACAATATATTTATTCAGCATTAAACATATAACAATGTTTATAGCCTACACATTAACATATATTAATGTAGTGAAAACAACAACAATTTTCCTGAGGAGCATCTAGCATTTCTTCTGATATGTTTAGTGAATTATATACAAGCAGTACGGATCCAAGTCAGGTCCGACAGAGCGTTGGTCCTGATCTGGATCCACACTGTTTGACACCCCGACGTTTTACACTGCTGTTTTATAGGTCATGATTAATCATCAAAGCTGCTTTTTAAAATATGTTTGTAACTTGTGCGCTATTTTAATTGCTAATGAAGAAATGCCCAAAAGGGTGCTACATTTATGCAAATACATGATATAAACTGAAGGTAGTTCTACAGTAACACGCGGTATCATAAAATGTTAGGTCTGTCATTTATCAAATAGCTGGTACAGATCCAAGACCTTCATCTAGAAATGAAGGTCACAGGTATCCGTACCAGATATTGCAACAAAATGACTTGCGAACCACTCGCTCCCGTGTAGTCAGTCCTTTTTCGAAAGCGAAACAAAAAGAACTGGTTTAGGTGCATGTGTTCGCAGAGTTGATTGCCTGTCATGTCATAGGAAAACCCACATATAAATAGAAAATTATAAATAGCTAGTTGTACTATAAATAGTTGTTCTATAAATAAAAATTCAATATGCAGCCAAGACCGGAATGTGTTTCTGTCTGCTCGCATGCCGCATGTATTCGCAATGCATAGTAAATATTCTACTGGACGTAATATTACTCAGTGACAATGTGCAATGGAGCAGAGTAAGGTAATCCACCTTTTGTGAATGGTCACCGTTTTGTGTTTTAGGATTATTCAAATTAGTTCACACGTCCCGTGTGTGCTAGCTTGAATATTTTCTTACACGCAAAAATTCCAGATAAGTGGATTTTGAGGACTCAGTGTATTAGCTATTAGTTGAGCTTAATGGAAGTTAATGCTATAATCAATTGGACCCTGTCGATTCCACCTCAAGGGTTGCTGGGTGTAATTTTCATATTTTATCCAAATTGTAAAAGAACACTCAGCGACTTGGCAAACCGTGCAGACCCCGATCAGATGTCACTTTATGAGGCATCCGATCTGGGCCCGCACTGTTCGCCTACTTCCCGCAAGAAAAATACTGCTAAGCCCATATGGGTCTCATTTACCCTTTATCTATCTGGTTTGTGAAATTAAGGCTGTGTAATTCTTAATTTATTTGATTATTGTTATATTTATTTATATGTTGTATATTTATTTTTATTTATTTTAATGCACACACTGTGAACCCCAATGCAATGCCGCATTCTGCAGCATCCCATTTGGGTCCCCTCTGTTCTGCAGATTTAGTTCTTGACTTTTTTTTTTTTTTTTTTTTTTTTTTTTTTATAAGATGAAAATAATGTATGCACAGTAAATTAGGGGTCCTGGCTGGCATGCTTCCTACCAGGCATTCTGATATGGGTTTGCACTGTAGTTGGGTTGTTCCATTTTTTATGTTGCTAGATCAGCCAGCACTGTCAGTCCAGATTAGTCTCATCCTCTGGATCATTCTAATCTAGATCAACACTGTTTGCTGCATCTTTTAGATCTTTATTGGACCACAATTAAACATATAAACTAAAAAATAGAGTAGGCTGTTGTCTAGACCGACATATATTTATGATTTATATATATATATAAACTTTCTAATGTTATAATTGTACATGATGCCTGCTTTGATCAAAAATCTTTGAACCACATTCCACTTTAAAGATAATTGTAAAATAAATGTCAACTAGAACACGTAGTCGATGGGGCGCCATCGCAAATACCCACGCTAAATTGTTTGACACCCCCCCCCCTCCCCAGTATCCCCCAAGTCCCACCCTGGGGCATGAAAGGCGACAGAATGAAAATTTTATTCGATGTGTTTCATATCTTTAATTTGTGAGAACATACACGAAGTGTGGTATAAAAATCTTTGAAATTGACATGTTACCAGTTAGACCATAGGGTAGAAATTTTACTTGCGCTCTGTTCTACTCATCATTCCCGTCAATTTGATGTGCCAAATGACCATGTTCAAAAAGATAAATGAGCCACGACATGAGATTTCCAACAATGTGGTATGTGCGACCAGGAAAGTCTAAGATCAGCCTGCGCATACGCGCAGTCTGATCAGAGCCTTTGCTTGTCGCTTGAATATTCTATGTGTGTTAAGCTACTGACTGAACAGCTTTTGGCGTTTCTAAGCTTAAAGGGAGGCTGCACAGGCACGTCTGAGTCTACACTTGTCAAAATGCCACATTGTTGGAAATCACACGTCACGGCTCAAATTTGAGCCTCTGCGCACCAAACCACCCCAAGTCCCAATCCTGAGGTATTTCCCAGGCGTCAGAACAAAAATCCAGTTCGATTTTTTATCATTTTTATTATTTACAAAAATCTTTGAAATTGACATTTTAATTGAAATTCAATGATGTTTGACCTTTTGACCCCTCCCCAGGGCCCCATGGGGCGGGACCAAAATGTTGTTGCTGTTACACGCTCACTTCATGTGCGTAAGTCACACACGCCAAATTCGGTTGGATTTCTTCAGATGGTTTAGGAGGAGATAGCATAACGGACAGACGGACGGACGGGACCGACGGACGGAGGCGATAACAATACCCCCATCGCTTTTAAAAAAAATAGCGTGGGGATAATGGATCTAATATTTATGGAAATTGGACTAATCTTTGACTATTCCTTTCACAACCAGTCCTTGGAAAACGGTGGCATATGAGATTAAACAGTACATATGTCAAAAGTAAAATGACGTACATAACAGGCATGTGTTTGAGAAAAAGTAGGGGAAGGGAAGGGTGTTGGTTGTACGGAGTGTACGAAATAAATTTTGATCGTACATGTGTAAAGGTTGTCAGATTTATTTCTAAATTCAGGGTTTCGAGGCTGGCTTTCATAGAAAGCCAGCCTTGGAATCCTGAATTAGGTGGATTATATATAACAGTTTTCCTGACAAATATGCAGCTTATATAAAGGCAATTGATCATTCAATCCTGAGACATCATTATTATCCCCAGACTACTGAGGAGTTTAGGGCACTCCTCATTTAGTCAAAACACAGCCGAAAGGTATTACTTTTTTTCTGTGTTTTTTTCTGTTTTTTTTTCCTTCAAAATTCGCACTCCCTGGCGTAATGATCGCATGCGGTCATGCCAGTAGTCGAGTCAAAGAAATAATAATACTTTCAAAGATCCTTCACCACCCGCATTATGGCGTTCTAAGAAGACAGTTGCAGAACTATTTACAATGAGTATAACTAGAGTTAACCTTCTTACTTTTCACTTTGTTGATCATCAATAGGCAAACAAAATACATAGCTTTAATAGTGAACGGGATGACTTAGCCTTGTAATCATTATGGATTCAGCAGCACACTTCACTTGGTATAAATAAGTTTTCTTAATAAAGCCAGTCTCGCTTCACACCAATGAATGGCCTTGGGCCGAGTGCGACATTGTCAGATTGTGTAGCCAACTAGGACTACGTGTCATTACGACTGCGATTTTTTTAAAGAAAAATATCATTGGCTGATTTTAAAGTTGCAAAGATTAGGCTAGTGGTGGATTCTCGTTCTATTTTCGGGAAACTCTAAACTGTAAGTTCTCTTTTCATGTGATAATTTGAAAAGGTGATATTCAAAACTTCTTCCAAAACAATTATAAACTGATATTGCTAATATAGATAAACAAGCTTCGAGGCATGACCGTTGAGTGTTTAACTAGTCCTAGAAAAAGGGGTCTTGTCAGTGTTTATACTTACATTTTAGGCATACAATAATGTTTTGACAGAGGCAGATGTTCCTTCACAGTCCGACTGGCTCACTCGGTTAGACAGTGACCGGTTAGACAGTGACCGAAGGCATAATGAGTCGCAGGCCGAATCCAGCGACTATGCCGAGCGCTCAAGTTGGAAATACTTCTATAATTTAGAGAATGGCCATGTTTGAAAAAAATGTGTATTATGTTAAGATGTGAGAAAATTAGGCCTTAATCTCATGACCTACAACTTGAAAAATTGTCGTTGCAATAAAGAAGCTTACAAGTACAGATGAATATAATCAATATCAATAATTAAGTTGTAGGCTACATTCCAATGGCATTTTAATAAATTTGAGCCGTGACATGGGATTTCCAACAATGTGGTATGTGCGACCAGCAAAGCCTCAGATCAGCCTGTGCATACGCGCAGTCTAATCAGAGTCTTTGCTAGTCGTTTGCATATGCTATGAGTGTTCAGCTACTGACTGAACATTATTTGGATTTTCTAAGCTTAAAAGGAGGCTGCACATGCTCGTCTGAGTCTACACTTGTCAAAATGCCACATTGTTGGAAATTTATCACATGTCGCGGCTCAATTATTGTATCGTTGCATGTGCTGTGATGTCCTTCAAGGCATGACTGTTGAACTAGTCCTAGAAATAGGAGTGTTGTCAGTGGAATATACTACAGGGCCTGTGGTGGGTAGACTATTATATCACTTGTATATATGGGGTAAAGTCGGGTATATTCGGACATCAGGAAAATTCGGACACACATTTGCAAACAGTGTAAATCCAGATGAGACGGCTCCTTATGAGCCGTTTCATCAGGATTTTCACTGTTTGCTTAGTCAATTTAATTTTTATTCCAATATTTGAAATAGACAAAAAACAAGATCGCTGTCCGAATTTAGCTGTCTGTCCGAATATACCCGACTTTACCCTAGATGGATTGATTGATTGGGAGACTAAAGTGTCCGACTTCTGAACACTTACCAACAACATATGATACTGAAAAAAGACTGAAGAAGGAAAACCATTTTGAAATTAACAATTATCAACTATCATGTCCACTATCAGCTTAGCAAAATACTTGTTCTTCAAACCAAATTTGATGATAGAGCTTTCATGTAACATACACAATTTGCCATATAATGACAGGTAATTTAACGTTGATGGTCAGTTTTACATGTGGTAAAAGGCAATGCTAATTGACATGCTATTTTATAAGCTTTAATTTCATAATGGTTTCACTTCTTTTTTAGTATCATATGTTGTTGGTACGTCGTTGGCATGTCATGATAGTTAGTTTTGAACAGAAAGGCCAGCATTCAAAACTTCGAATGTATACCAGAGGAATAGACGTGGCATTCGGAAATGACAGGTGTTTTCAAATACCCCTATCATTCATATAGATCCTATGCGTAACCATGAATTTTAGACAATTTGCTCACTGATTTGTCACTTGTGCTGCTTTGTCAGTCAAAATAGTCATTATACATATGACCTATGTGTCCATCGTGTGTAAAACATAAAATAGCAAACCTCTAGTAAGGCCTCAACGAAGAGTAAATCACAATTTTGCATCAATCTTCATGTGTTTTGGGCGGCTGCTGACACCCCTTTGCCACGCCAAAAGTGATTAAGCAAATATATACAAAGCATGTGGTCTGAAATTTACCCAATAAACGTAGATATCCTTGGGTGGTTGCATGACATACTCCGAGTTTTCAATAACTTAAAATGTATTTAAATCAAAATTTGAAGAATGTGCAAAGTTTGTTTACCTTTTTACGACTTTCAATGCCGAACTGGACGTCGATTCAATTGTTTTCGTTATTCTAACCGGTGCTGACCCCAATCCATATTATCGATCTTTTGGTAGATGTGCAAAAGTAGGATTGAACCAAAACTTGGTCTGAAGTATAGTGAACAAACATGGATATTCAGAATTTGCTAAAATCATTCCCCCCCCCCCCCAAAAAACCGATCCATACCAGACATCATGAAATTATTTTAAATGACATATCATCCGTAGCCATACTGTAAATTAGGAACTTTTGCAGGGGTTTTAAATTTCGCGAAACTTTCGTGAAAATAAAATCCTCACGAAATGGCGAAATCACTCTGTCGATTAGTGATATATGTAAATCATACATAATCGCGAAATTTTTCGATCGTAAATTTGTCTTTTAATGTAATTCGCGAAAATAAAATTCTCGCGAAAATCTCCGAACTTACAGTATATGTTTGACTGATTCACTGTGAGATACGTTGATGACTAATCAAAGCACTGAGAGTACTGATGGGGACGGCTGTATTTAAGCGTTCAAGTCTTCAAATAGGGAGATTTTTAGTTTGATACCTTTTGTACAACCTGTGATTTAGCTAACGAGAATGGTTAACTAAAACCTTACAACAAAAAAGCCAAACAAGGACCAAGAAAAAAAAATTGAAGAAACAATAAACAATTAATCAACATCAAAACCACTTCCTTAGAACTGGCAGCATCAAAATTTGAAACCACTTGGTTCCTATATAAATTGTCATTTCTTATTTGTATCTACATCACACGGAATTAGATATGAATTGATGTACTGCCATATAACGGACACGGTAAACAGTTTTATTATAGACTATTAATGGTTATGCATACGTATCTACAATATAAGACTATAGGTACTTAATTGCTGAAGGAACAGGACTTACTCTCATACTTTAGTATCACCGTCCATTTGTATGTACATATGGTCAAATTAAGATACTATTCTTTCTCAGCTTTTGACTTCAGCAGAATCAATCTAGAGTGAAGATCTGTCCAGTAAAATTAATTTAGGCACCAAGTGGTTTCTGCTGCTGTCAGCTCTGAGACAGTGTTTCAGTGTTGACATAATGTCGGGATCATATCTCTTGTATTATTTGAAGTAGGAATGCCAAAATTCGTGAATTCATGTATCTTGGGGTCACGGAGCGTCGCGTACCCTACCTTAACATATACTCTCAGATCTAGAAAAATCGTGTCACGAGCATAAATCCTATATTATATGATATAGGAATCCCGAATTTGGTTTGTGGACACATCCTGGGGGTCAGGGAGTGTCGAATATCATTGAGTGTCACTGTTACCTTGCTTTCTGGCCTCAGTTTTAGAAAAAAAATATCGTAAAAATGGGCTGTCCAATGTTGTCAAATAACGTTCCATAATTGTGTCGCATGCTAGATCCATTATCATAACATATCTTGTTCACGATAGACTATAAATGGCCATGCATAAGCCGGGTACTTAAAATCCAGCCACATAAAAAGAGTAGACCTATACGCGATGGAAGCACGTTTTAAATGGTAAACAATTACAGCTCTGACGTTTATATCTCAGAGCTTTGAACCATTGTAAATGGACAGGCTCGAGAAGTTAAAAATTGAAGCATGCAGTGTGCATGAATACATATTATAATCAGGTTAAACGACCGCCAGCTTTTTTAGGCTAATACTTGTTTCATAATTATTATTTCCTGCGTGGCCTCAGCGAAAGCAGGTCTAGTAGTAGGTCCACTCCGTCCGTTCGTACTCACGAATGGACTCTCGTTGGGTACTTTAAATTTCCGAAATTTCTTGGTACTTTAAATTTCCAAAATCAATTACGGAATAAACCTCATTTGCATATAAAGGGAGCTAATGCCTCGGTTACATTTGCCTTATGACGAGTATACGATGCCCGTACGATGTCCAAATCACCGTTTTTGTACCGCCTCCGCAGGGAGACCTTGCGATCATCGTACGGATTTACGGGCATCGTGGCCTCTACGATTTTGTTTAACTCTGCACAATGACAAATTTGAAAAAATCGTAAGCCCGTAGCCCGTAGACACATTGCAGTGACATCGTACGATCCCCGTACGGGCACCGCACGATGATCGTGAGGACAACGCAGGGTTTTAGATTGTCATCTTGGCCCAAAAATGATCGTACTCTTGCGATAGTCGTAAGGAGCCCACAAGGTAGCTGTACGATGCCTTTGCAGGGCCCATAAAATCGTATGGACATCGGACGGTCATCCTGCGGTAACCCTAAGGCGATGGCACGATGATCGTGCGTTCGCCTTGCGACGTGTCAACAATTTCCCAGAGACTTATCATTAGCTGTTTGTTTCATTTCAATATTTGTCTTCAGGTGATGTTTCTTATACCACCACTCAGTGTGACTCAATATGGACACAGTTCAGTTTGCTGATGGAAGCAGTCTAATCATGAGCGGATCCAGAGGGGGGGACAGGGGGTCCGGACCCCCCCCCCCTGGAAAATCACAAAAATATAGGTTTTTTTTATCAATACTGGTCCAGATCCCGTAGAAAATCTCAAAGCTAAACATGTACCAAGCCAGCATTACATGACGGGCCAGCATCGGTCTGCCAGCGAAACGATATTTAAAATGGCGTTTCGCTAGCGGGCCAATAATGACCCCCGCTTTTAGTGGTATTTGGATCCTCTCGCCCTTATCAAGTAAAAAAAGTTGAGTTGGACCCCCTCTGACATAACTTTCTGGATCCGTGCATGCTAATCAGGGCCCATAGAGTATGTTTCCATGATAAAATTATCTGAAGAGCAATTCAAAATATGCACCTAACGTGAAATGCATATGCATTTTCAGTATATAAAATGCTGGTTGGATAAGGGGTTTAATTAATTAGATAAGATTAAAAAAAGTCCAGATATTTTTGTGATTTATAACTCTGGGATTTGAATTTGAGTATTACTTCAAGGAATAAAATCTCGAAGTGAGAAGATATGACTAGTTCGAACATTGAAATTTGAATGAATGAATGTTCTACAAAATGTATTTTACTGAAAACGAATGGCAAATGTGCTGACCAGGCCGAGTGGAAGAAAGCGCATTCTGATCAGTACCTTTGCTGTTCGCATGCAACGACTTCATTTTTGCTTATGACGCAGATTTTATGTGTTGCTGGCCGTAGAGTGCCTTTGAATGATTAAACTGAATAAAACCATAATAAGCGTTTTAGTCTACGCTGATACAATAAAAGCATCTTTATATTTTCAATTAAAGTGCTACTTTTCAAATTATAAAAGTGTACTATAAAAAAGTGGTTGCAATATTCTGTGATTTAAACTTTATGAAAACTACAGAACTTAGAAATCGACATTAAAATATACATAAAGGTATCACGCTGTTTCATACCTTGGGACCATGTTCAACTAAAACACTAGCCTCTTCACATCACGATTTGTGATCACATGACTTTGAAACATAGTTCAAATGGAATGCAAAAATGAACATGGATAGCCGTTTGAATCCATGCACATTATTACACGACAATTGCACAGTCAGCGTACCGACTCCTTGCGACTTCCGCAAGGTCATCGTACGGGCATCGTGCGATTTATATAGGGAGGTCGTGAAGATAACACGATGATTGTACGATAACCTTGCGGTTGTCGTACGATATCCGCAAGGTCTCTGTAAACTTTTGTTCTAGTTTGTCGCCGAAAGAAATGGTAAGGTGATCGTAAGCAATGTAAACACATACGTCGTAGCTTTTAGCCGCCTACGATGCCGAAAAAATCGTAGACAAATAAATCGTACGACGACCGTAGCAAATGTAACCTAGGCATTATAAACTCAAAATTAAGTTTATTCCGTTAAACTTTTCTGGGATTTGTTGGGTACTTACATGTACGCTTTATTGGCAACCAACAAGAATCCATTTGTAAGAGAGTCCGTCTTTCCGTCTGTCCATCCATCCGCAATACTTTTAGGGTGCCTAGTTTTTGTAATCTGTAACTCCAAAAGTTTTCATTCATTTTTATTAAAACTTTGCATAGTGATTGTTCACATATAGAAGATGTGCACCTCCTATTTTGTGCATAATTCATGAATATCAAGTTTCTTATTTTTGAGGGGCGTTGCTCTTAGACATATTTTCTGTCCAGAATGCTAAGATGGTGTCTGGTCTGTGTAATCTGTAACTCAAACACTTTTCATTCCTTTATATTCAAACTTTGCATAATGATTGTTCACACATTGAAGATGTGCATCTCTTATTTTGTGTTCATTTGAAAAATATTTTCTCAATTTTTGACGGGTGTTGAACTTAGAATTTTTTTCACTCCGAAATGGCTTTGGGTGTATAGTTTGTGTAATCTGTAACTCCAACAGTTTTCGTTCCTTTATATGAAAACTTTGCATGATGATACGATTGAACATGTGCATCTCTGATTTGGCGCACATTCCCCAAATATTTTGTTTCGTGTTTTGGGGTCTTGAACTTAGGTATTTTTTACGTTCAAAATGCTTAGATGGTGTCTAGTTTGTGTAATCTGTAACTCCCACAGTTTTCATATCTTTATTATTCAAACTTTGCATAATGATTGATCATTCATGCATTGAACATGTGTACCTCCTATTTTGTGCACATTTGAAAAATATTTTCCGTTGAACTTGGACATTTTTCCATCCGAAATGGTTTGGGTGTCTCGTTTATGTAATCTGTAACTCCAGCAGCTTTCATTCTTTTATATTCAAACTTTGCATTATGGTTGTTCCCACATTGAACATGTGCAGCCTATATTTTGTGCACATTTGATAGTATATTTGGGAGTTTTGAACTTAGACATTATTATGTACTCTCATGTTTTTCTTCATACGTAGGCTTGGACCCAGCATCTACTGTCTACCCCCAAAATATATCGGGAATATCAGCCAGACCCCAAAAATATTTGTAATTTTGGGCTACCCAAAATAATATCCCCATCCTGCACATTGACTTTAAGAAAACCCCTGAAATCCCTGAAATGTATAGAAATGACCTCTAAAACCAGTCCAATTTTGTTATGATATATCCACAAAATCTTCATACCCCCAAAAATAATGATATTTCTGAAACCCCCAAAAAATATTGAAATTCAAGATTTTGAACCCCCAAAAATGGTCCCAGTCTACGTATATATATGAAAATCTCAGCCCCCCACCTCCCCCCCCCCCCCACACACACATTTTTGGGGCATCAGGGTGTGAAAAGCGGACGTTACAAAAAATAAGATTAAGAAAGTGGCACCAATTACAATTAAAGTATAATAGTGAGCGTGCATCAAAGTGGTCTTAAATCATCATTGCCGACCCCTGTGAGCTGAGAAGAAACAGAAAAAATAATATAAAATTATGCTGTTTCGAATCAAACATGATTTCGTGTTAACCCGTAGTAATGTTGTAGATGCGCAACCTGATTTGTTGAGTCTTCTCTCGATATAGAATCATAGGTCTAGATTAGCAAACAATTCCAGCGTAATAGTGAGAATGTTTTCTTGTCCATCAGTTTTAATATTTGCTTTGGGTACTCAAAAGATGAGACAGTTCCATTTTGATTATCCACAACATATGCCTTGGTAGAGATTTAAACATATGTTTGGATGCTTTAAAGAACCGTCTTATTGAGACAATTCTTTGAGTACCCGCAACTATGTTTTGGTTGAGAAATAGAAACTGTCCACGCCACCGCCGATGGGCCGAAATATGTGTTAATGCATTGATGGTGAGGGTTCAAAAAGCTGCTATATGCATTTTTAAAAAAAAAGCTAATGCTTGTAAAAATAAACTTGGCTTCACTAGAAAAATATGACCTCAAAATGCATTAGAATCGCTTTTACGGACATTTTGAATTAGAAATATTTCTTTAGGGAGGCCCTATCCCCCAACGAGAGGGGTCGTTTCTCTCGTGCTCCCCCCTCCCACCCCTACACACACACACACACACACACACACACACACACACACACACACACACACACACACACACACACACACACACACACACACACACGTGCCTTTGACACTCGAAAGACGCATACTACATTTCAAGATCGTACCACTTTTCAAAAGTCGACAACTACCCTTGAGTCAGTTAGCAGCCTATATTGATGAAAGCATAGGCAGCATTATACCTCCATGAAATAACATTTTCTTGATAAAAGTTTTATTGAGGATTTTCATAACCTTGAAGTGAGCATTGAAATAACGCAACGATGGTTGCACCCCGTTGTTGTATTTACTGGTGCAGACTCGCCAGAGCCTTCACTGCTCGTATAAATAGGACACAAGTCGTCATTTGAGCCATCGCAAAAAATTTTGGTACAGTGACGAAGGCTCAGTTGAGCCTGTGCGAATGTGCAGACTCACCAGAGCATTCGCTGAAGTCATATATGACAGCGAAAGCGCATTTCGGGCCAGCAAGAGAGTTTGGTACTTATTAGATTGTCGAGTGACAAAAGGCTCAGGTGAACCTGTGCAGCCTTGTGAATATTCACCAGAGCCTTAACTCGCTGCTCGCATAAATGACACACACACCGCCGATCGAGCATGCACATGGGATTCTGATACTGTTACGAAGGCTCAAGCGAGCCTGTGCAAATGTGCAGACTAACCAGAACCTTCTCTTCTGGAACACAGATTTCCATTTAAGCCACCACATGATATTTTGGAACTGTGATGAATCATTAGGTGAGCCTGTTCTTTAGAGCATTTTCTGCTTGCAAAAATGACACCGAAATCGCCATTTGAGAGAGCACGAGATTTTGACACTTATCGCATTGTGAAGTGACTACGGCTTTGGCGAGTCTGCATATTTGCGCTGACAGTTTCGTCTGAGCCTTCGCCACAGTATTAAAATGTCGCGTGTTTGATCAAATGGTGATTGGGTTGTCGCTAATACGAGCAGCGAATGCATGACGAGTCTGAACATTTGCCTGAGACACTCAACAATGCGACTGCGAAGGCGAGTCTGCACAAGTTTGCGCAGGGTCGCCCGAGTCTTCGTCACTGGACAATGTGTTAAGTACCAAAAGGTCGTGTTGACTCAAATGGTGATATGGTTCACATTTATGCTAGAAACGAAGGCTCCGTGAAGTCTGCACATTGTCCAGTCAACAGGTTTACTTTATTTACCTTTTGGCTTTTGCATTTTCCAGGGTGCATTAAATGGGAAAATGTATTAAATTGTAAAAATTAAATATAAAATCACAGCTGGGATATTAATAATCAAAACTTAGAACAAATATTAATGCAATTGGACAAGTCTGAGAGGTTCAAACACAAGTATGTAGTGCGTAAGACGACTTAAAATCATATCGCTAAACGACCGCTAACTTTTTTAAAAAGCCAATTCTTGTATATGTATCAACTGGTTCCCTGCTCACGTGGTCGCTAATTATATAAATTTATTATTGCGCGATAATAATTTACATATATTTATTATTGGTTTTTTGAAATCGAGCAGATAAATCTCAAATACTGTAGATCTAGACCTATTTTTAAAAAGACAAAAACAACAACGACAATAAAAAACACGAAACAAGTTGGAACTATTTTTACGCGGAAGCTTCTTAATAGGTGTTGTTAGGATCGTATTAATCCCTTATCATGCGGCTTGGTAATGCCCTGTTTTGAATACAATGTAGATCCATATCAGCCGGCTTCTCAGAAAGTAACTGATCCAGAATCAACTGTTTACCACTCTGCCTCTAAATCATCCATTTAACCTGATACTTTGCAACACATATGCTGAAAAATTGGGATTAATGGTAACATATTGATGTGTTCAACAGTGCAAGAGCAAATTACGACGTGTGGTCAAAACGCTATTGTTAAAATTGGGGAACGGACTAACATCCGTCCCCAAAAAAGGAACGCTGTTAGGATCCCTTCCCTCCAAGACGGAATTTTCTGTATCCGCACATGAAGACTGTATTATTGAGTCGTGACATGTGATTTCCAACAATGTGGCATTTCGACAAGAATAGACTCAGATACGCGCAGTCTGATCAGAGCCTTTGTGGTAGCACATACCACATTGTCGCGGCTCAATTAAGGTTCAGTTTGTTCCATCTCTCTTCACCAAATACCTTTGTGTCATTATAATATTGTCCTAAATGTTAATATTGTATCAATTTTATTCATAGGGTGTGCATTCTAAAAGAATGGTTACCTCAGCGAGTTACATCAAAACTTGAATCAAGAAATTCCTAGTCATATATGTGGATGACTTTTTGCTGACAGTATGGGATCTAGACAACAGACAGTGATTTTCCTTTCATTGTACATCAGTTACCTGCTATATGTCTATGTGAGAAGATCAGTGACTTATGCTGTCCCCACTTTGGCAAGTCAGGAAAATATTGATACAGAACAGCTAGGTATGTACTTATTCAACTTGTTTTTTAAAAAGAATGCTTAAAGCTGCATAGTCTATAACTTTTGATATTCTAATTTTAGAAATAAAATTTCTATTTTTCAAGAATACAGTAAAAATACTCAAATTCAGGTAAACCTTTTACCATTTTCGTAAATTATAACAAATTATTACTATCAAAACAACAGCATTTATGTTAAAAATCAACTATTATTGGAGGGATGTAAATAATTACAAACAAAAAAAACTGTTTTAATATAATAATTCACTTCCCATGCAGTTTTCAGCTGTACTGAACATATTTATTGTGAAAACATAACTTAATTCTTTTTTTACAAATGATTTAAAAAGAAAATAAAAAAAAATAAAAAGGTTCATAGTTACAGACTCTTTCAGATATTTTACTATGCTAAAAGAGTATGGGAAAATACATATCTCATACCTTGTTAAATACATAATTATATATACAGATTACTTTAACTATCTTCTTTGGAACTGTAAAAATATAGAAAAGAACAGATCACTAGTGATTTTCCACCTGTAGTAGATATATGAGTTTGATCCATGAAAATCATGGCTGCTTGGAAAAAGCTCACTTGCCTAAATGCTTACATACATGCAGTATATTGCACAACAAGCGATCAGAGTCAAAGTAAGAAAGATGGCAAAGATCAGGAATAGATACAATCAAGCACCACACCTGGCCCAGGATACAAATGGGAAAGTGACAACGTCACAATTATACATCACAAAAGAGAGCCAAGAGGTCATTCCTTCCCAGCAGGTGACTACAAGGCATCAACAAATAAACGTGCATAGAAGCATAACAAAACAAGACAGAAATAACATAAATGATCCACAAAAGAAGCACTGTAAAAATATTTTACTGGATGGCTTAAACTGGTTTAACGGTGCACAAACCTCACCCTTAGTTCAGATGTGGATCAAGACACATAGATGTTTGGTTTGCATGAAAAAAACCTAAATGATCAATGCATCATCTCCTAGAACTTATAAAT
This sequence comes from Loripinus fragilis, assembly GCA_964019695.1. NCBI lineage: Eukaryota > Metazoa > Mollusca > Bivalvia > Lucinida > Lucinidae > Loripinus > Loripinus fragilis. The sequence continues at coordinate 77,680,004 of OZ026519.1, forward strand.
CAAGATATAAAAAGGAGACAAAGTTAAGATAAGGATTCAACAGTAAATAAAACTGAATACCAGAGCAAAAAAAAATCCAACAGCTAAACCCCGGTAGGCCTGACAACAGCCAAAGCATCAGACCCCTACCATCTCATCAATAGATAAGTATTTAAGTTGGAACAGTCATTGATTCTGAAGTCTGACCCACCGGCGTGCAATTAAAGAGGAAAGCAAAAGTGCCAACCGTGATTGGGTTGACCACCAAGCATACAATCTGTCGCAATACAAAGTAACATTAATGTTATAGGCAATATTTTGATAATGTGAAATTATTTTAATGGACTACGCTGAAAAATTATTGGAGACAACAATCTTCTACAACTTTTACACCAAGTCACCATAGAATTCAGGTTTGTAAAGTCCTTGGCGAAAAACAGTTTAAGGCCTTTAGTTATGAGTGGATGTTACAGTTGGGGAATTCAGTCAAAAGTGTCGTCTGAGTATGTTTTGATAATTGTTGAAAATGGGTAATATAGTTTCGCTGAGAGAGAATATCTATATGTTTCTTTTGTCATTAAAATGTGACGTGGTCGGCATAGGGCAGTGGTAAGATGGTAGAATACTCAGCAGTTGCAGTGCAGCGGACAGTTTTTAAGTCGTAGGTTTGAACCCCATCTCTGCATATTTTAAGCTTTGTTTTGTAATAACTGTATTTTTTTGTTGCTGAGATTGGCAATATGTTTTGATGTGTAAGAGAAAAGCAGAAAGAAGATGATTACCTGCTGACATGTTTTTATCATTTTGTTGTAAGGAGTGTACTATCCTGCCAGCCAAGAGTGACAGTGATGTCATGTTTTGTTTACAAAGGTATCATGGACTTATAAATGATAGATAACTTGTTTATTAATCCTATCGACAGGATAGGATGAATACACAAGTCATCTATCGATTCGCATTAGCTCAAGTGGAGTGTACAAGTTAATGTTTTACTTAACAAATGTAAAAAAAGCACGACGTCACTGTCACTCTTTGCTGGCAGGACAGTAGTTTTCCATTTGATTGTTCGTGTTTTGAGATTCCTTTATGGACGTATTTCACAAACCTCACAAGTCTATGCATACACGATAAGAAAGTGTCCAATTTCAGCAAAACAAAAACGTACATTATTAAAAATTAAAGCTGAAAGCTTTGTTGGGATTCAAACCGACAACCCCAAAACTATCCGCTGTACTTGGGTCTACCATCTTACCACTATTTTCTCTAAAGCCAGTTGCCAGAATTGAAAACAGTCATTTGGTGACCTTCAAAATAAAACAAATAATGATGTTGATCTTAACACTTCAGCCAATATTCAAATACAATGTATATCGAGAAAACAAGGAAAGTGTCTTTTGAAATCAAGCTTACCAGACAAGGATTCAAGAACGCCTCTTGAAATGGAGGCTCTGCCAAGTGATTCAACATGCGTTGTGGAAACGGAGCGTGGTAAAACTTGATATCTAAAGACGCGAACCTTAATATTCTAAGCTGGTTCACTCTTCAAGCTAATTTGATTATGATGTAATTATCGATTTTCATCGTCATTTAAAAAGTGAAACGCCATGTTGAAAGATATACACAGTGAGATAGACACATTTATCAGTCACCCATAATATTACCTGAATTGTTTCAACATAACCTAATAAACGTTTCCTATCTCATGGTATGTTACCGTTATCAGGTCATGATGACGTTGCACTTTTTGAATGACGTTGCTATTGACGCTGAATCAACACAAAAATAAAAAAAAAAAACGTCATAATCTCTAGTTTGAAGAGTGTTCAACAATGGGTAAATTGATAAATAGAATACCAGGTTCGCCTCTTTTGATATGAAGTTTACCAGGCTCAGCTTTGAGAACGCATGGTTAATCGCTCGGCAAGCCTCGGGATGTCAACAAGTGTTCTCTAAGCCTTGCCTGGTAAACTTGATATCAAAAGACACTCACCTAGTATTCTCTATTAATCATGTCAGTAAACGTGCACCAATGCAGTTTATATGAGAGGTAACTGCTAACTTTTAATCTATGAGACTAAAAAAATCAGGTGAGCGTTCCATTACCATATTTACTGTCTTGTGTTACTAGGCCTTATTCTAAGCAGTCAGATGTTTGCCTATGCAGTCAGCAAGTTTTTGTGTGGTGTTCTTGTTGATACAGTCAGTCCAAGATTGAGCCTATGTTTCGGTCTCTTTGCCAGTGGTTTAACCGTCTTATTATTTTCTTGTAAGTATGAATACTAAAATAGTAGTTCGTTTAAGAAATAAATTCAATTTTGGTCTGTTGATTGAATCATAAACACACAGAGTCTATTGCAAAGTAAAACTTGACTAAAATTGAATTTATTACTTATATTTATATTTTGCAATATACAATTATTGACTTCAAAGAGGTAGACATGAGGATTTATCTACTCGAAAAAGTGATATTCACCAAGGCCACAAGGCCTTGGTGAATATATTTTTCAAGTGTAGATAAGCATTATTGCTACCGAATTTGAAGTCAATAGCTGTTTTATATGGTTTTCAACTATGAATGAAAATATTTTACTTTCACTTTTGTTGTTGAAGTCGTGTTCAAACTAAGGACTTTCTCACAATTTTAGCATCCGTTATTAAAATATTTTAATGTAGTATTTTGCATTTTGAAATGTATATAAATTCTCTGTAAACAGAATGTAAAATATATCATAAAACACTTTTTTTCATTTTTTTTATTCAAACAAAGGAAAAAGAACAAAGAAAACAAAACAGTTGTTAAAATCCATTAAAATATTTAATTAACCTGTTGGTAGGTGAAACGCAGCAAATCATGTCAATTTCATGCAGCTCCTTGTCATGCTATTTTTAGCTCTCTAGGGGGTGACATCAGAAATGTGAGAAATATAAACTTCAGGAAACTAGTTTGAGCTGGTTTTTATCCTATCTCCACTGTAGGCCAGATTTCAGGTATACATTGCGATTTATTAAAACAATTTGGGCCAATCAGGAAACAGGATTCTGTCCAGTCAAATAACAATATTAGTTAAGTAACAATTTTAACTTAGCTTGGCTTGTTTTCCAGAAATTTGAATAAAATCAGACATAAAGGAATAGCCAAAACGCCAAATCTCAGCGCTTAACATCTTGGCGGTAAACCAACAACGTTATTGGATGGCGTGGGCGTTTGTCTGGCCAAATGACACACATGTGGGTGTGGCTTTGATAGCTCTGTTCATGACGGTATGGATGAAATCCCAAATACAAGGGTTCATAAAAAGATCTACAGTGGAAATGTAAATATTTGATTGAGACCCCCTTTATTTCTTACTCCCATATGTTGGAAGCATGACCTTTTGTATAGTTCACAATGTTATATTGTTGTCTGCTCTAAATTTTCTGTCGCAACTAATAAGAAGCATCACATATATTGTTATACAGTAATATTTCAGCCAGCTCCAGCGTGGGCATAAGAACCACCAAATTGCAACAAGTCTTACATGTGTATGTTTGTTATAGGTATACCTAGCTCTGTAACACTATATACAGTTTTGTGGCTACTCAATGGTTTAGCTGGTGGCCCAGGCTGGCCTGCTGCTGCTCTTATAATGAAAGCTGTAAGTTACCATTACCCTGTTATAGTTTATATATCAAACCAGTAGTACTCTTTATCATTTTGTGGCTACTCAATAGTTTCAACTTTCTGTCCCTCTGACTGTCCGTCACAAATTTTGTCCAATCTTGTTAACCCAACCCCTCCAATTAATTTAACTGGATATTTTTGAAACTTTGCAGCTGTTTTTGTCAATGTTTGAAGATGGGCATGACATTTAGCTGTAATACTCAGATTAATTATCATCACTTTTATTTAGTTTAAAATAAGTCAATTTTAGGCTCAACTTCTACCAAATGATATAGACACTGGGTGTCTTCTGTAAGCAACTCCTCCTACGATTCTAACCAGATCTTTTTGCAACTTTGCAGGTGTTTTTGTCAAGGTCTGAAGATAGGCATGCGCTTCGGCTGTTATTCTCAGATTAATTTTTGTCATTTTTTTCGCAGTTTGATCTAGGTCATTTTTGTTTGGCTTCTGCCAAAGCTTATAGCCACATGGTATTGTGAAATCGCAACCCCTCCCAAAAGTTTTGCTGGATCTTTTTGTAACTTTGCAAGTGTTTTGTCAAGGTCTGTTGATGTGCATGTGATATTGACGTAACATGGATTTTCCATCATAATGGAAATAAACAATGATCAATTTTCCCCAAATGATGAGTTTGTAATACAGTACTGCATTGGCAGGTTATCACTGTTGAATGTGAAATCGATTGTATGCTGGAAAATCACCATTATTTCAATTTGAAATTGCATTTAATGACTTTTGGATCTTTCTGACTGCAAGAGGAGAGGGACATCTTTTTGTAGAAAAAATAACTGTATTAATTAAAGAAAATTGTTGCCTCTAATAATTTTTTCAGCGCTTTTTATCAAAATAATTTCATTAAGAAGATTGGTTATAACAATAATGCATTGCGACAGACTGCATGATTCGTGGTCAACCCAAATACGGTTGGCAACTTTGCTTTCATCTTTTATTGCATGCTGGTAGGGCAGGCCTCAGTCAGATTCCTTGATGGTTCCGGCTTAAAGACTTATCTCTAGAGGAAAGAGGGTTAGGGCCTGATTTTGTGTCTGTGGCCGGGGCTACTGGCGTTTAACTGTTGATTTTTTTTCTCCAGTATTCAGATGTATATACTGTTGAGTCCTTATCTTTCTTTCATCTCCTTTTTTATATCTCGATTTGTATTTACTAGGGGATGATGTATCGATAAGTTAGGGATCTTGAAATCATCTTTCATGCCAATCAAACATCTATTTATATTGATTCACATCAGAAATAATGGTGAAGTTGGCCCTGCCGACAAAAACACAAGAAAACATCACACACAAGAGAGCCAAAATGTCAGCCCTTTCCCAGCTGATGATCACAAGGCTGCACGTTACAGATTTATTAAGACAGCATATAACAAAGACAAACATGAAACGTAAATAACAAAATAATCCACAAAGAAGGCAATATCTTACAGCGGTCAGAAAAAATACTGGAGGACTTGAACATGTTTAAGCGTACCAACCGCACCCTTAATTCTTTGGATCAAGACACATAGATGTTTTGTACGCATGAGATATCCCTAACTTATTGATTCATCATATTCTAGTACATGATGTCTAGTGTGGTCAGGTGGCGTTTTTGATTGTATTAATTCCTGAGCTTTGCCTTCTTCTTTACTTTGAAAAAAAAAACAGCAGACAAACAACATGAAAACTTTCTCAGGGGACAAAAAGTTGATAACATTCTGATACTCTCTCTTTTCTAAATCAGAAAAAATGAAATAAAAGTCACAGCCATTTTTTACACATTAAAAGTATGTTTGATGTGTGCTTGATGATATGGATTCGTGATCTTTGTAGCCTTACTTACTTTCATTTGTTTTGCAGTGGTTTCGTAAAGATCAATTTGGGCGTGCATGGAGTGTATTATCAACGTCAATGAATGTAGCAGGCACTATGGGTCCACTTGTAACAGCTTTCATTATAACAGAAGCAGGCTGGAGAACAAGCCTCTTTATTCCAGGTAATCATTTTATAGAACAATGTATCACATGATGTCAATGAACGTAACAGGCACTATGGGTCCACTTGTAACAGCTTTCGTTATAACAGAAGCAGGCTGGAGAACAAGCCTCTTTATTCCAGGTAATCATTTTATAGAACAATGTATCACATGATGTCAATGTACGTAACAGGCACTATGGGTCCACTTGTAACAGCTTTCGTTGTAACAGAAGCAGGCTGGAGAACAAGCCTCTTTATTCCAGGTAATCATTTTATAGAACAATATATCACATGATGTCAATGTACGTAACAGGCACTATGGGTCCACTTGTAACAGCTTTCGTTATAACAGAAGCAGGCTGGAGAACAAGCCTCTTTATTTCAGGTAATCATTTTATAGAACAATATATCACATGATGTCAATGTACGTAACAGGTACTATGGGTCTACTTGTTACAGCTTTCATTATACCCCCAGTACGAAGTATATAGGGGGTATATAGTTTTTGCCTTTTTCTGTAATTATGTTGATTTGTCTGTTTGTCTGTCTGTAAACTTTTTTCCGTCAAAGATTTCTCATCAACTACTTGGGTTAGGATTCTGAAATTTGGTACAATGCTTGATAATGATGAGTTGTATTGTGTAACAAAAAACAACAACAGCCACATATTGCTTATCAGTCCCTTTATTTGTTCATTTTTCTTTCTCTCCAATGGAAATTTCTGTCACAGATTTCTTAGCTCCTATTGGTGCCAGTGTTTTAAAATTTTGTGTACACCTTCAGGTAGGCAAAGTATGATATGTAAATGGAAATTAAGATGCTAATCCTCATTTAGCCTTTTTTTCAATTTTTCACTTTTTCCTTCTTTCACTCTTATATAATACATATGGACATTTTTTCTGTCAAAGATTTCTCAGCAACTACTTGAGTTAGGGTTCGAAAATTTTGTACAAAGCTTGATAGTGATTAGTTGTATTGTGTAGCAAAAAACAGCCACACATTGCGTATTAGTCTCTGTATTTATTCATTTTTCTCTCTCTCCAATGAAAATTCAGTCACAGATTTCTAGGTTCCTATTGGAGCCAGTGTTTTCAAATTTTGTGTACACCTTCAGGTAGGCTAAGTGAATTGTGTAAATGATAATAAAGATGTTAAAGCTCATTTTGCCTTCTTTTTCATTTTTTCCTTTTGTCCCTACTATATAACACATATGGATGTTTTTCGTCAGATTAAGATGCTTATCCTAATTTTCCTTTCTTTTTTTCAAATTTCCAATTTTTCCTTCTGTCACTCTTATATAACACATATGGACATTTTTCATCAAAATTTTCTCATTTAGGATTATGAAATCTTTGACAATTTTGTCTTTTCTCTAAAAGTGTTACAACCTCTGATGGCTACAGCGGGTGGTATGTGAGCTTTGCTCACTTCTTGCTATATTTATAACAAAAGCAGGTTGGAGAACAAGTCTCTTTATTCCGGGTAATCATTTTATAGAACAATATATCACATGATGTAAATATACGTAGCAGGCACTATCGGTCTACTTTTAACGGCTTTCATATTATGAGAGACTCGTTGCCATTTTGCATACCAGTGGATGGACAATATTATAAGAATAAGTATCCAAAATATGATCCAAATATGTCATGTGGTTCAAGAGTTATGAACATTTTCTGTAACTGACCACCCTAGCCAGATTTATGCTAAGCAAAGCCTCCTCAATCAAAAAAGGTTGTTACGCATGCCAGTGGTTAGTTAATGTTGGCATGCACAAGTATGCAAAATTGATCAAAATATACCATGTGGTTCAAGAGCTATGAGCATTTTCATTCTCTGCAAACAGACTGACAGACAGACAGACTTGCACTGTGATTGTAGTTCACATCTGTTTGGCCCACAGTAAACTCTGTGCAAAAGATTTTCCCCCTGAACTGTTTTTAGTTTAGTATCTTATATAAATTTGATACTAATGAGTATATAGTGGACCTGTCTACCTGGTTTCTGCAGTTTAACTTTTTTCACTCCAAATACCCCGATTAATTTTATATATTACTGCATAAAATGCAGTTGGTAGAGCCTAATACTGAGGATCAAGGGGTTGCTAGTTCTTCTTGTTGCCTTGAGCAAGACATTTTATCCACTGTTTAGTACTGGTTTAACCCAAAAAGACAGGAAATCGTCCTACATTCATAACTTTAATTGCATTCACATAAATCAACACTTATAATTTTAAAATTTCAAATACTGTATATACCTTTGAGCCGCAACATGAGATTTCCAACAATGTGGTATGAGCGACCAGCAAAGCCTCAGACCAGCCTGCGCATACACGCAGTCTGATCAGAGCCTTTGCTAGTCGCTTGAATATTCTATGACTGTTAAGCTACTGACCCAACAGCATTTGGAGTTTCTAAGCTTAAAAGGAGGCTGCACTGGCTCGTCTTAGTCTATTTATGTCAAAATGCCAATGTTGGAAATCACATGTCGCGGCTCATTTATTATTGCAGGTGCTATGTCTATGTTGGTAGCAATAATTGTCTTTCTGGTAGTGAAAGATACACAAGCAGGCAATATGCCTCTTTACAGGACATTCACTGATGCCAAAGAAAAAGGTAGTTGTACTTCTATTATTTACTCAACTGTAATGCTTCCACGATTACAAAATTTTGTAAACGTTACACAAATTCAAGAAATCGAAACGATTCTGTTTACACGCAATTACTGTTCTGCATTTTTTTATTGTCGCAGATCTGTAAAAATCGACAACATTTTTCCTAAAAAAGAGCTCTTAAAATATTTTACCTTGTGCAAACATTCGAAATTGTTTGGTTAGGTGTTGTTATAGAACTCATTTCAAGTAATTGCAACCTGACTGCAACATGCAGGCTCATCAATAACTGACATTTCTTTTGTTTGTGTTCCCTTGTAAACAGTAGCAAATGTGTAATTGGTTGACAAGCGCGAGATGTAGCTGCCAATTGTAACGTAGGCAGCTGAAATCGACATCAATACACACATTGATGGGAAGTGAAAACCGACAACACAGTTTGAAGCCATATGCGTTCACGTGCGTGTTTCCCCCTAATATTAAGGACATAAGGTATTCATTTACATATCTGATGAAAATGATCAGCACAGTGAGATAAATTTCAGGACATTTTCATCACAACGGACATCGGTCACTGTGTCTGCTGAGCATGTCCACCGTAGTTCTAAATATAGTACTAAATTATTGTCAGAAACTTTATCAAATACACCCGGATCTGAAAAAACAACACAGTTTTTCATTAGAAGATGCTATTAATAAACCATGAAGGTCGTCACGTGCTAAAGTTCGTTTAAACGGTAGGTCATTTTTGTAAACGCTTATTGCATAAACACGAAACGCTTCTGTTCACATATGTAAACGTGGAAGCCCCACTCACCTGAACAATGTTCACAGAGACCTATTGTTCTGGTACTTAAAGATAAACAAGCAGGCAATATATCTCTCTGATGCTAAAGAAATTGGTATTTATACTATTATTATTTACTCGTCTGAACAACGTTCACGAAGACTTATTGACATTGTACTATGTCAGGCTTTGGCATGAGCATCTCCGTTTCCATCATCGTTAGCCTGGGTATCTCACTCACTGATGCTAAACATTTTGTTAAATTTTGACTTAAAGGCTTAAAAGGCTTCATAATTTGCAAACCCTATAACAGATTTTGTTAACCTTTTGTAAAATGATACTGGTCTAAAGTTTTGCACACTACCACCTACGCTCCCTTAGGTCATTACAGGACCAGAGTTACCTACTGAAGAATTTTAATTTTAAAGATTTGTGTTAAGACATCATTATTTGCAAACCTGAAGCAGTCAATTTTTGTTGACTGTTTGAGTTATCTCCCATGAATTAAATTTTAAGACAAAACCTTATGATCTCAATTACTTGCATATCATTTGAGAACTTCCTTTTTCCGTGATCAGCATTTAAGAATTTTATATAGAGCAGGCTGTGACAAACCTGTTTTAAAAAACGATTCCTTAGAAATAGAAAGATCCTACAGTATTGGAAAACAGCAGACTCAGATTTTTAGTCTAGTCATAAGTTAATGGAAATATTCCTACGAAGAACAGGGTAAATGAATTAATCAGATAAGTTTTCTATAGCTGTCTAATGGAGTTTTATAAATAGTACAAATCATATTCCTACAACCCTCAGGCCCCCTAGCATCTTCTTAAGTGTTATTCCTCTTTAATCACTGGCGTCACTGCGTTGTGTCCTTGAGCAAGACACATTTATCCTAGCTTAGTACTGGTTCAACCCAGGAAGACCTGTTCCTACATAACTGAAAGATTTTTGATGGGACATAAAAAAAATATATCAAACAGTCAAGTATTTCTCTTTAATGAAATTGAAAATATATCAACGCTATATTGTTGTGTGGGGAGAATTTTGTAGAATTTAAAACATTTTCTTCATGATCAGTATTCAAATATGAGCCAGTGCATGTGATTTCCAACAATTTGACATTTTGACAAGTGTAGACTCAGACGAGCCTGTGCAGCCTCCTGTTAAGCTCAGAAAATCCAAATGATGTTCAGTCAGTAGCCTAACAATCATAGAATACTCAAGCGACTAGCAAAGGCTCTGATCAGACTGCGCGTATGCGCAGGCTGGTCTGAGGCTTTGCTGGTCGCACATACCACATTGTTGGAAATCTCATGCACTGGCTCATATTTATAGATAAAGCTGGCTGTATTTAACTGGGTGTGCTGTTTTCCATGTTTGGTTATTCTAAACTCGCAATAATCAGTATTCAAATATTTATAGATAAAGCTGGCTGTATTTAACTGGGTGTGCTATTTTCCATGTTTGGTTATTCTAAACTCGCAATGATCAGTATTCAAATATTTATAGATAAAGCTGGCTGTAGTTAACTGGGTGTGCTATTTTTCATGTTTGGTTATTCTTTATTTGATCAGTATTCAAATATTTATAGATAAAGCTGGCTGTAGTTAACTGGGTGTGCTATTTTTCATGTTTGGTTATTCTTTATTTGATCAGTATTCAAATATTTATAGATAGAGCTGGCTGTAGTAAACTGGGTATGCTATTTTCCATGTTTGTAGATTCTATAACCTTTATTGGCAATGCTCAGTATTGCGGTATTGATCGATAGACCTGACTGTAGCAAACTAAGTCTGCTGTTTTCAACGTTTGTAGATTCTATAACCTTTAATGGCAATGATAAGTATTCAGGTATTGATCAATAGACCTGACTGTAGCAAACTTAGTCCATTGTTTCAATATTTGTAGATTCTATAACCTTTATTCCCAATCATCAGTATTCTGGTATTAATAGATAGAACTGACTGTAGCAAACTAAGTCTGTTGTTTTCCATGTTTGTAGATTCTGTAACCTTTATTCTCAATCATCAGTATTCTTATATTGATAGATAGAGCTGACTGTAGCAAACTGAGTCTGCTGCTTTCCATATTTTCAGATTCTATAGCCTGTATTCCCAATGACCAGTATTTAGGTATCTATAGATAGATCAGACTGTAGCAAACGGAGTCTGCTGCTTTCCATGTTTAGGGATTCTATAACCTGAGCATTCAGGTATTGATAGATAGATTAGACTGTAGCAAACTGAGTCTGCTGCTTGTCCTATTCTATAACCTCTATTATCAATGATAGATATTCACATTACCGTAAATAAACGGGAGTGCAGTGGCTCAGTGGTAGAGTGCTTGACTCGAGACCGAAGGGCCGCGGGTTCGAGCCCCACCGGCGTCACTGCGTTGTGGTCCTTGAGCAAGACACATTTTTCCTAGCTTAGTACTGGTTCAACCCAGGAAGACCCGTCCCTGTTTAACTGAAAGACTGTTGATGGGACATAAAGAATCAAATCAAACAAAACATTACAGTAAATCTTGTATTAGTTCGTACAGTAAAAAATAATTATTTTCTCTGTGTACGAACTAATAAAAATTATTTTTCTGGAAAATGGCACTGTACGAACTAATAAAACGAAATTCTGAAGATCGATAAAACGGGGCCAAATCATGCGAAAATTGCCAAAGAGGGAAGAATTTCTGAATATCCTTTTAGCCTCATCTCAGATTGAATGTCTGATTAGTATTTTCAATAAAACTGGTGAAAGATTGAACATAAAAGTCGCTGACCTACTGTGCCGTTTCAACCAAATTATTTTCTGCTAAAACTCACATGCAACGTGAGATATACCCAGCGATATCACCCGGATATACTTCACGGAAGGGGTGTTTCGTTGTGGTCATACACGTTGGACTCATTCTATGACAATTGTCTTGATTGGAATCACAACACAAAAAATACAACTTCTTTTCACTACCGACACTAGCTCTACAACATAAAGCTGACGGGTCAGGGTACAGGTAAAAGCATGTAGATTCCTAGTTTCTTAGAACCCTCGAAAATGCAACACGGAAGTTATTAGCATTCTAAGATTAAGATAATGGCAATCAATGTACAACCAGATTCCCGCACTTCGTCTATCATGGAAAAGCCATTACATGAGAAAATCTGTCTTTCGTTATTTGAGGCCTGGTTACACAAGGTGAAAATTGGATTTCACAGGGGATCTATCATACTGTCTAACAGAGTTGGATGCGCATGCTTTAGTCTTTGCAATGCTATTTGAACACCAAGCTATCCTATCTCGCGTAGCTGGCCCTCCTGAACAGCAGGGCCTATAGACCTGACAGCTCATTTCCGTTTTAGCCGTCCATGTGCGGATCCAGAGGGGGGGGGGGCTGTAAAATCACAAAAATATAGGGTTTCTTAGCAAAACTGGTCCGGATCCCCTGAAAAATCACAAAGCTACCAAGCCAGCATTCAATGTTGGGCCAGCGGAACGCCATTTAAATGACGTTTCGCTGGCGGGCCGATTTTAGTGGTATTTGGAGAAAAAAAGTTGGACCCCATCTGAAAAAAACTTTCTGGATCCGGGCATGTCGTCGTTGGGTGGTATTCTTTTTATTATTTTTAAAAATTTTGACTCTGTAAGCAAACAGTGGCGACCCTGTTCATTTGCCTCAGAATTCTGATCTGGGCCACTGTTTACATATCCTACAAACAGGACACAAGGCTTAGCTTAATGTGTCATGTACATTTTCTTACTTCAAGGCCACCACGTGCGACCCCAAACACTAAAACAACACATGGCCGGAGTTGAAGTGAGCGGTCTCTTTGATCTTAAAAAGAATCATGCTTTGCCTTTGACGTCAGCTGATATAATTAGCAGATGGTTTGTGAATTGACCAGGCCCAGCAAATATGTCTTACTAATAAAATAAATAAATGTGAATTCAGACTGAAACTCTGATATGGGCGGAGACAGAGTGGGGCAGGGGGTCCGGACCTCCCCTGGAAAATCATAAGTTGTCATTTGTTTCCTAGAAGAAAAACTGGTATGACCCTCCCTCGAGAAGCAATTCGACCCCCCCTCCCTTGGATCCACGCACGCATGTCTGGCGATGTATTTTTTTTGCATGTAGCAGGTTTAGCTTTCATACTTTATAGAGCTAAATGATAGGACTGCGCAGATGCGCAGGCTGATCTGCACCTTTGTTGTTTGCATACGACATAGTCGAGTAAGATGTTGCAAATTTAGTATACTCGGACGGTATAAATTTAGTCATAAAAGAGACGTTTTTTCGAACATTTTTTTTCTTATCATTGGTGTATTATACACAGTCACCTAGTAGGGCTATAAGCCTAACTTTATGCTCCTTCTATTTGTATCTGAGCAGTGATGCCCCTAGCAATACTGTGCGGATGTGCAGGCTCGTCTGAGCATTCGCTGGTCGCATGTTCGAGAAGTACCATAATCTCATGAACTGGCTTGTTTCATTGACAGCCCAATGTAAAACATGATGCAGAAGCATGCAAAAATCAATTTATATCTTGGTTTGTGCGTCTGTGCGTACGTGTGATGATCCACAGGAATCATTTAACGTGTTTAATCCATAATACAATTTCATAAGGACGCCGCGCTAGGCTCATCAGTGTCGTCTTTGTTTGATAAAAATTTCCATCGGATATACAATGTATAGAGTTATTTTTAACGCTTATTGCGTGCGCGTTTTGGTGAACTTAGAAGACCATCAAACTCTTATAAAATTGATGTTCGCATATTTCATGTTTTAAAGCACTGCTAATTAGTGGGAGTACGTAGATGTCTAGATTTTTGCGGCCTCAGTCTTCATCCACTTCAAAATTTTGAGTTAGTGAGCAGCGAGACCCTGTCGAGATTGCACAAAAGCACAGGCTCTCCTGAGCCTACGCTGATCACATTTGTGATATGGTTTCATCATGCTCGGATCCAGTGATTCAAAAAAAGATGCATGGGCATTGCGTAGAAGTTCTCCATGTCGCACACACGCTCATGTGCGTTCTATTGATTAAAAGTCGCCAGGAGGAAATAACGCTAAAATAAGCTGTGGATTGTGTTGTATAAGGATTGACGTGTTTAGATTCCCGTTTCAAGAATATTCATGATGCAGAAAGATCAGAAAGGCTCCATGATCACAGACACGTTCACAATTAATGCACGCCCGCGTGGTTGTGTACATGTATTTGATTTTTGTCATGACTGGACAAACATCTTCAATGATGGCGACAAAGGCGTGCAGATTTGCATCAGTCCGACGTTCATTGAACCTAGCGTTTATCAGGCAATGCATCAATGCTATCAGGGAATGCATCAATGCTGTATGCACGTTAGGGACACTGACGGTCGCACTGACAGACGAAACACTCCTGTTCCATTGATATGTTTGTTAACTGGCGTGCTCGTCGGAAGGAAAACAAAACTGAAACCGAAAGACAGACACACTGATTAAAAGTCATGCAGGTACCAAATGAAGGGAAAACCCGTTGTGTACGAACTATTAAAAATTACAAATCGGAAAAATGACCACTGTACAAACTAATACATGACATTTTGGTCCGACCACTGTGGAAGAATTTATGGTGTACGAACTATTCGAGTGTATGAACTAATACAATATTTACCGTAAATAAAAAAAACCATACATGAGAGGGACTGATATTATGTGATTAATTGTTGTTTCAGATAGACAAGAAGAAACCAAAATTTCAAGAATTGGATTATTTAAACTACCAGGTTATGCTGGTATATGTCTTACCTATGGTACAATAAGTGTCATACAGTATGGCTGTCTTCAATGGGGGCCTCTCTATCTTGTACAGGACAAGAGGCATACAGTCATAACAGGTAATTAACAATATGTCTTACCTATGATACAATAAGTGTTATACAGTATGGCTGTCTTCAATGGGGGCCTCTCAATCTTGTACAGGACAAGAGGCATACAGTCATAACAGGTATTTATGAATATATGGCTTTTCTTGTTGATATCATACCATATTAACTAAATTAGTTACAGCAGTATTTATTGTGTTTATCTAAACATCTGGGAGCTGAAATTTACAGCAATTTGCATTAAGCAGATACAAATTAATCTCTTTCCTGGTCAGCTAAATTACTCATAGTTGCACCTTTCAGTGGTATTTCATACATTTCTTCATTTCAGTATTGGATAATGGATATTCTGATTTGGTTACAATCAGTAGTCAGGTCAATGCAAATTAGAATGTTGCGACTATCAAAAGAAAAGTATTTTGTTTTTCGATAAGTTTCATTTGATTTTGTTCTGTCTTTTTGTGCCCAAAATGAAGAAAATTGTTACAAATATGTCATCTGCTACATAATAATTAGTGCTTTAAGGGTTAAATTTTAGAACATATTATTAAAATCAGCCAGGTATCAAACTATAGTCATCAATGTACACACTGCTTAAAGTATTCCTCTGAAACATTGTTAGTTTTTGCCATTATTAATGATGTATAATTCTGCTCTGTAAGCACGTGACAGTGCTTCCAGCTCTCTTGTGTAGAGCTCATTGACCTGAAAATGGCCAGAATCCATGGGCACATGAAAAGTAATTAATTACAGGCTTATTGAAGAGCGTTCACAAACATTAGACTGGGGATTATTTCTACCATACTGTAATCTCTATAGTTAATTTATTTGAAAAAAGTTTGAATTTTCATGTTCAAACACATAATATTGATGCACAATAAAGACAGTTTTTGCCTTTAATAAATGCTTCCGTAAACATAATCATGTTACATGTGTACATATTCAGCTGTGAAGTGTTTGTATGAAACAAATGGATATTACTTTTAATATTATATGTGATAAAATGTATGATAGTTATGTTCACTGTTCATTTTTTTCTTTGTCCCTAAAATAGCAAGATCTATTTTTACACTTCTTTATCCCTTCAATTGGATATAAACCTGGCTACTTTCTGAAACTAAAATTGATTTTATACACCTTTTTTGAAAGAACCATCTGGTTATGCTATGGCGCTGGCGTCCATCGGTCTGTGTATATAGAAAATGTGTTTGTTTTTGTCAGTTCCATCCCACACAGGGTCAAAGTCTTTGTTATAATTTATATTATACTTGTCAGCGTAACGCAGATGGTAACATGTCTGACTGCAGATATTTGTCTGACTGCAGATCCAGGGATCGCCAGATCCATTCTGGCCCCTTCCCATACTGTAGCGGAGAAAAAATTATATGGCCTTTCTCTTCCCTTCTGCTGATTCAAGAAGGGTTGTTGTCAGTTACAAGCAAAATAAGTGCATTAAGTAGTGGTTAACCACTTAGTCAAGCTTGCCCAGGAAAAAAGTGTGGCAAGGTGAACTGACCACCCTGACATGACCATAGCTGTTGACAGGGACATTAAGAACCAAACCAAACTCAAAATAATTAATATTATGAAAACTTTTTGATTGATTTCATTCATATTGGTCTTGATGGTAGATAGAGGTTTTAAATTGAGCCTTGTCGTGAGAAAACGTGTCTTCAGAGGTGTGCGAACAACAAAGGCGCAGACCAGCCTGCACATCCGGGCAGTCTGATCAGCATATTTGTTATTCATTTTTTGTAAAGCACCATTTCTAAACTTAACACAAGCGAATTCTCAATTTTCTAGCTAGTCTCTGTAGCTGAGGAGACTGGTTTGAGTCTCGCTTTGTCGGAAACTCCGAAGACAGGTTTCCTTGCGACGAGGCCCAATTTATATCAACACTATCCACCTTCTGGTGCTTGAACTTGAGGTCAATGTCATAGACATAGAATTTTCATATGACAGGCATTTTTTGATTTTAAGGTAAAAAGTATATTATCGAGACTTTTTGATGAATTTTATTTAAGTTAGATATACCTCTAAGTATGAATGAGGGCTATCTCCCCAGCAGGCATTGACACTGATGTCAAGGTAACAGACTTCATGCTTTCATGCAAATATCCATTTCTTTTGTTTTTAAATATTAAAGACATAAATTATGAAAGAAGTTAGTGAGTATGACCAGGAAATGCTACAAATCACAGACGACAGAGCAACCCTCGACACTGTTACACTGGAACATAAAACAGTCAAATCTGTTTCACATCAATTTTTTGGCTTGGAAGGGCCACGAGAAAGAAAGTCATAACAAAACATCAAAGATCCAAAAGAATGGCCAGGCTTTGTGATGAGAACCGACATTGACTTTTTTTTAAAAGGTTGGTGAATTTGTTGCAGATGAGCATGATATTATTTATTATAACATGACGTAACATCTGAGAGTGTTATAAAGCCATGCAGTGGTTTACAGATTTAGTAACATTACATAATGAAATCCATTTTCAGGTTGCTTAAAAGATGGTGATTTTATACCAAAACTGTGATTTTTAAGTCATTTTAATGTCATGTACTAAATAACAAATATATTCATGCTCCTGTGTTATTGAATTTATTAAACTCCTTTTTAAAAAGAGATAAACTGCTCAAAGGGCATTGCATTTTATCACCTTTCCCAATTTGTTTAACAAATTCAATAAAACTTGAGCACTCATGTAAGTTTATCTTTTTTTAGGAAACAGTTATGTTAGTAGTCTAGAAGTTGGAGGGATTGTGGGCTCATTATTGGCGGGATGGTTTTCAGATTCTCTTCTGTCAAAGGTTGGTAAGGTATATAGAATACTAGGTGAGTGTCCAGGCAAGGCTTCAAGAATGGTTGTTGATTCACGAGGCTTCTAGAGGGATTCAACATGCATTCTCGAGCCAAGACTGGTAATACTTGAAAGTAAAATAGTAAAAATCGCTAACCTAGTATTCATTTTATCAGTTTGCAAGTTGTTTCACTCTTAAAACTAGTGATAATGACGTAATTATGGATATGCATGCCCATTCAGTTATTGCCCATGTCATTTAAAAAGTGCAACGTCATCATGACCTGATAAAAACTCATGCAGTGAGGTGTACAACGTTTATCAGGTCAATGTGCAACGATGACTTGATATAAGAGGTATCTGATATAATTTTTAGCTCTTTTGACGTTTGAGCTTATAAATCCTATCTAAAGTGGAATCTCATGCATCCATCCCTCCCTCTGTAAACCTGGCCTGGAGGTTATAAAATTTGAGTTCATTCTCAAACTAAAAATAAAGCACAATGTCCGCAAGCAGCCAATCATTGCCTTTCATTTTGAGTTTGAGACTGTACTCAGGTTTTATAACCTCTAGGTCAATCTTATTAACTCATCTCTTCCCTTACCTCTTAGCATATTGTTTTCAAACTTATTGTGTTGTGCATCTGTGATTTTGGTCCTAATCCGTCATCAAACATGGCCTCCAATGGCCATATATGATTTTACATGTAATTACATATCCTCTGAAGTCCTGTTGTTATTTTTTCAAAACCAGCCTAAAAGGTTCTACGGATTGTGCACCTGCAATTTTGGTTCTGATGCATTGTCAAATATGGCTGCATGGTAGGCATCCTTAAAACTGTTGGTTGCCCTTTGTTTTACACTGTAACAATCTTGTTATCACTTTTCCTGATCATAGTCACTAGACTTGTAATGGGGAAATTGTTGTCCTAGGTATACAAGCGAAGCTTTATCTTTTGTAAAAAAAAGTGATCAAACTTGACTTGTTATTTCTGTCTTGTTTTGTTATGCTTTCATGGACGTCTGTTTGCTGATGCCTTGTGGTCACCTGCTGGGAAATGGCTGACCACTTGGCGCTTGTTTGTGATGTCTAATTGTGACGTTGTCACTTTCCCATTTGTATCCTGGGTCAGGTGTGGTACTTGATTGTATCGATTCTTGATCTTTGCCCTCTTTCTTACTTTGATGATAACAAGGTCATATATAAGGTCAAGATCAAGTTGGAAAGTTGCCATATTTTTTTCCATTTTACTTTTACTGACCATTTCAAGGCGGTACTTCTTTTTGTGGGTCATTTGTGTTACGTATGTCTTGTGTTTGTCATGCTATCGCATCTGCTCATTGCTGCCTTGTGGTCATCTGCTGGGAATGGGCTGACCTCTTGGCTCTAGTCTGTGAAGTTTAATTGTGTTTTTGTCCCTTTCCCATGTGGTATCCTGGGTCAGGTGTGGTACTTGATTGTATCGATTCCTGATCTTTGCCACCTTTCTTACTTTTAGACATACTTTTTGTTAAGTGTTAAAATTCCCTTATTAAACCTTTTCCCAGGCATCACTAATATATTTTAAACATTATAAATAGCCACACAATATCAGTCTACTACGACTTTGAGAAGGCTTGGATATAGAGAATACTAGGTGAGTGTCTTTTGATATCAAGTTTACCAGGCAAGGCCGAGCCTGGTAAACTTGATATCAAAAGGCGCGAACCTGGTATTCTATTTATCAGTTTACCCATTGTTGAATACTCTTCAAACTTGCGATTATGCCTTAATTTTTTATTTTTGTGATGGTTCAACGTCGTAATTCAAAAAGTGCAACGTCATCATGACCTGATAAAGGTAACATGCCGTGAGATAGGAAACGTTTATTAGGCTATGTTGAAATAATTCGGTTAATATTAGGGGTGACTGATAAAACTGACTACAGTGTTATCTGCCCTTAGGTGACACAAACTACTATTATTGACCTTGTCTCGGGTGTAGCTGATTTAATTTTTGTTCATCTTTATGAAACTTAAAAATAATCAGAACAGCTAAACTTTATTTTTTATGTTTTTCTTATTGATTTTTGGCGATAATTTTATTTCAATTTTAGCAAACTGTGTTCGTGATGAACGTTGTACAGGAAAATAAGCGCCAATTTCTCCAAAAAGTCCAAAGTTTTTGGCGCAAAAAGATTTTTGTGTACATAGATGAAGAATTTGCGATAAATGGAATTCAGCCAAATTTTTTAAGTCTTTTATTGACAGGTAAATTTCGTAGAGGCCTGACAGAAAAGGTTTGTCTCAAAAGAATATTCACAAGAGGTGAATATACCGTTATTCAGCGGCTGTGCATAGCATAATCCAGCTGTTTGCAAACCCATAATGTAAAGAATCTTCTGAGCGTGATCATTTTAGGAGCAGGAGCTGTGATTACGCATGACATGTCCTTTTCTTATGCAGGTGCTCCAAAACGAGCGGTTTTAGGATGACCCCAGTAGCTTAATGCACGAGCCAACCAGGCGCATTTTCCAATATACGAGGGGTGATCAGAAAGTTCGCGGAAAAGTGCTATTAAATCGCATTGCTTTTATCGATTGCAATGAAAATTCATAAATATAAACTACCATTCATAGCAAGTTGACTGAAATTGAAATTTAGAACATGTGAAGTCAGACGCATGAGCACGAGGCGCCGCTGTGACGTCACTTTGCTGGAACCGGCCCATCTGTACCCCTGGGTTGCTTCTTGGGGTTAAAACTCGTAGTTGTGCTCAAAGTGATTGGTTTTTTTAACGGAAAATAATGTTCCGTCATTCTTTAAACATAATATGAGGTTTTTATGTTATTCCGCTGCGCTATGTATTCAAATTAATAGGTTTCAGTCCGAAGGGCAGGCTTAAAATGCGTCATTTTTTTGAGTTTTTGTAAGTATTAAATAAAAAAATGTATTTTCTTATCAGTGTTCATCACAATAATTATAATATCAGACTTAACTATCAATATTAGATCTACTGTCCTGAAAAGGGTGTTTTTTGAAGCCTGTAAATAGTTTATTTTAAAGAATTGACATGCCAAAAGAAGGCAATGGGTTCATAGAAGTTGAATGCTTTGCCTTTTGACAGTACTGTCATTCGTTTCGATTTAGAACACCATCCGTTAGATATAAATCTTTGAAAGTTTGCATAGAAGAGGAGTAAATATATTGTTAAATATGAATGGAACGCAATATGGGCTATCAGCGCTCAACACAATTTTACAAAAGGTTGAAATTTAAGTGGTTGTGTAGTAAAACGTCAAAATGCAACGTAAAATGGGCCGGTTTACGCTATATAGCGTTGCCTTGACGACAGCTGTAACGCACGTAGACGACTAACACCAAGCATGTTGTAACCGATCAACTGCATATATGTTACAGTATTATGTGCTGTAATTCCAGCTCTATTGCTCAACCAATGTAGAAATGGCAGCATCTGTCCGCGTATTTTTTGAACACCCCTCGTATATAAAGAAGCCATCCATCGATTTGTTAGTGAATTAGGGCGGCACAATGTAGCTTTTTGACTGACATATTTATTTTAGTTTATTTGAGCTTTGAATAAAAATCTCAAAGAGTGTATCTATGCGCATGGTTAAATGCAGCATGTTGAATTTTGGGAGAAATTGGTGCTATTTTTTCTCCGCAACTTTAATCGCCAACACAGTTTCCGAAACTTAGTAATAAAAAAGTTATCACTGAAAATCAATGTGGAAAACATTAAAATTTGAGTTTATGATATCTCGTTCCAATTCTAAATTGACTAAAATGGGACAACTGATTACAGAATTATCAGCCATTGACAGCTAAAAAGAATCAATATTTGACCATGTGCCATGCCTCCTTTAATTTTGATTGCAATTTTATGAAATCTGCAGATAATCAATGTAGGCATTTAATTTAGAAAAAAATCTAGTTTAGACATGAGTGTCACTACTGACACGGCAGTTCTGGGTCCTTGGTGTCACTACTGACACGGCAGTTCTGGGTCCTTGGTGTCACTACTGACACGGCAGTTCTGGGTCCTTGGGTGTGTTATATAAATTTTCTCATACACTTCTATAAGAGGCACTGTACAGTGGTTTTGTGTTAAATATTGAAAACACACTTCTGATTAGAATTCAAAACAACTTGGCAAACATTATCATTTGAAGACTTTCTATAAATTTACTAAAGCAGATAACTCGGAAAAACTTTGACCAACTTAGAATCAAACCTTGTATGCATGTAAGAAGTAGTATAATGTTTATAAAGCTGGGGTTTGCTAGCCTGAACTGGCGTCTCAGTGATTTTACTTGGCCATTTTACTGCCTTATATGGGAGTCATTTCCAATCCAATAATGACCTTTATTTTCCCACTTTCATGACTTTTTATACTTCTTTTCCCAATTTTTATGATATATTTCCCAAATCTAGGGAAAACGTAGCTTCCGAAATCCCAAATAATATCACAGCATCAGTTAGTGTGATATCACAGGGAATCAGCTCTATTACAATCGAATATTCTGATTACACAAAAAGTATTATCAACAGATTAAATAATGTTTAAGTTTTCCATTATAATATTGCCAATATCTTCCTTTCTACGGAGTGAAATAGCTAAGTTGAGAGAGTGTTTTAACTGGGGATTGAAGTGATGCTAGTTCGAGATTCCCTCTGGCCCTCCGCCTCTTACTACTTGTTCAACCCAGGAAGACCTTCCTGACATGAAGTGATAAGTTGTCTATGGTGACTTGGTGTATAAATTGAAGAAGATTGTTGGCTCTAATAAATTTTCAGCGCAGTTCATTAAAATAATTTCCCATTATAAAATGATTGGCTGTAACATTAATGTTTTGCAACAGACTGCATGCTTGGTAGTCAACCCAATCACGGTTGGCAGCTTTGCTTTCCTCTTTAATTGCGCGCCGGTGGGTCAGACTTCAGACTCTATGATGGTTCCGACTTAAAGACTTATCTATTGATGAGATGGTAGGGGCCTGATGCTTTGGCTGTTGGTCGGGCCCACCGGGGTTTACCTGTTGAATTTCTTTTGCTCCAGTATTCAGTTTAATTTACTGTTGAGTCCTTATCCTTGCTTTATCTCCTTGTTATATCTTGATTTATATGTTTTAGGAGATGATGCATTGATAAGTTAGGGGTCTTTCATGCAAACCAAATATTAAGGGTGAGGTTGGCGCCGTTAAACCGGTTTAAGCCCTCCAGTAAAATATTTTACTGACCATTCCTAGGCGGTGCTTCTTTTGTGGATCTTTTATGTTTTTGTTCTGTATTGTGTTTGCTATGTCTTTGTGCGCGTCTGTTTATATGTGCTTTGTGGTCACCTGCTGGGAAAGGGCTGACCTCTTAGCTCTCGTTTGTGGTGTCTACTGTGAGTTTGTCACTTTCCCATTGGTATCCTGGGTCAGGTGTGGTACTTGATTGTATCGATTCCTGATCTTTGCACCCTTACTTACTTGGACGTAAAGAATCAAACGAACAAACATCTTTATCTCTTTAACGTCTGTCATAAAATACTGAAGCAGCAGCAGTCTATGTCATTGTCTTGGCATGGTAACAATGGCATTATGATTACGTGACTAAGGTTGCCCCTCAATGTACATCTGAAGTCTAATTCTATAGTATTGGTCAAGGAGTTCCCAAGGAAAACAAATTTGACAAAACAAAATGTGACTGCAGGATATACTTGTATAAAATGATCCGTGACATGTGATTTCCAACAATGTGGCATTTTGACAAGTGTAGACTCAGACGAGCCTGTGCAGTCTCCTTTGAAGCTTAGAAATTCCAAATGATGTTCAGTCAGTAGCAGGACACTCATAGATTATTCAAGCAGCTAGCAAAGTCTCTGATCAGGCTGGGCATATGTGCAGGCTGATCTGAGGCTTTGCTGGTCGCACATACCACGTTGTTGGAAATCTCATGCGGGGGCTCATATACTTGGAATCAATTGTCAGAATCAAAAGTAATTCAGCAGAAATAACAATTGAATAAACTTCTGCTTCAAATAAAAACCATTTCAAGGTATCCTTTAACCACTTGTTTTTTTTCAACGGTAGGTTTGGGCAAGTTGTCCACCCTCTGGCTCCGCTCATGACCTGTTCTCGTTTAGGAGGAATTCTGAAAACTATTGCAAGATTTATAATACTTGTTTAAAAAAAAGTGCTACTCAAAGTTATGTTAGTACACAGTTTTTCAAAAATACAATTTCAATTAATCAGGGGTGTGCAAATAGTAATTTTTTCTACTTGTCCAGGGACAAGTAAATGGCCATTATGTACTTGTCCAAAGAAAATTTTACTTGTCCGATAGTACAGATTAGCTTATACCTTTCTGTGCTTAAACAATTTACACTTTCGAGAACAGCATGAAACCAGGCAGAAATCAACTCTCTTGTAAACAGTGTATATCCAGATCAGCTGGCTTCTGAAGAAGCCAGCTGATCAGGATCCACACTGTTTTCAATGAAACATGTGAATAATCAAAATATGAAATATAAATTTTATTAACTTTAATATAAATTTTGCACTTGCCCAAGGACAAGTAAATTGAAGTTTTCAACTTGTCCTGAATGAAATGGGACCAAGTCGGACAAGTCGGGCATGGTATTTCCACAGCCCTGAATTAATATACTTAGACTGTCTATCTCATTTGAGTGAATAGGAACCTAACTAGCCCTCTTGTTGTAATCCACATTCTTTTTTCAGCATCCAGATAGACCTATTCATGCAATAAGACAGTATGTGATTGCATGGTTTTCTGCAGGACTAGCTGTGGTTCTGCTTTTATTGGCTTGGTCAATAAATGAAGATTCAACTGTGGTAAGATACTTTAGATTAGGGCCCCATTAAAAAAGAGCCCCAATTTAGATTTTTTAATCTTTCTTGTAGAAAAATTCCAATGGTACAGTGGATTAGAGTAGCCTGTAAGAGTCACTTTACCATGAATGCTAGTTTTAAAAGTGGTGCAGATTTTTTCTTTGAGATAAAAACGCACCTACCCTTAATTGTGTTGTTATTGTCAATTTAGTTTATTTTAGATGATAATCTAAGTAACGGATCAGCTGAAATTTATCACACACTCTGCTATAGTCAGTTTGGTATACTTTTAACCTGTCATATTCTATATATATATGGACAGGCTGCAAACAAGGTTACCCCAAATATTTATTTTAAGATGACAAATGTTCCATTAAATAAGCACAAATACACTTCTGCAAACATTTATCTCACTGATTTTGGAATGAAGTTTATTCGAATTGCTTCAAATTCATGACGTATTGCTGTGTTTTTTTTCGAAAATTTATTTGAGCTTATTTAAGAAATGAATTCGATTTTTGAAAAGTTCATGGAATCATCAATACTTCGGGTCTCTTGCTAAGTAAGTGAAGCCTGAAGCCGGGACATGAAGGGCTTCATGTTAACTTTGCAAGAGACCCGAAGTATTCATGATTCCATGAAACTTCCAAAAATTGAATTTATTACTTATATTTACATTTTATATTATCAGTCAAGTATCATTTTTCAATTTTCACCTAACTTGGCTGGTTTTCCAGATATTTTGAATTCAATCAGACATAACGTAGGGTTTGGAATAGCCAAAACGCAAAATTTCTGCGCTTAACGTCATGGTGATACATGTTCAACGTCACGCAAACGTCAGTAAACAAGCAATGTTATTGGATGGACTTGACGTTAGCACGCTCAAATGGCGTGTATGTAGGTGTGGGTTAAATCGATCTGTTCATGAAGGTATGAACTACATCTCAAATGTAAAGGTTCGTTTAAAGACTCGCAGTGGAAATGTAAATATTATTTTGTAATGCATGTTACATATTTACATTTAAACCAACATAATTATCATCAGGGCTCTAAAATAGCTTGTCCAGATAGATTCTGTAGTACCAATTCGAATTGGGTGCATACATATTAAATTGTATTTATCTAAAAGAAAATTTATTTGTCTTTGCACATTGCAAAAAATAAGTGTTCTATTATATAATATAATGTACCAGTTGTTGAACTCTAAACCTGGAATGTGATTAACTGTCAAAAAACTGTACATCAGAAAAGCCACTTAATCCTACTAAAACATGAATTCTGCTGAAAATGCAACAACAAATGACAAGTTTCCAAGAAATTCCCCAAAACTTAAAGCATACTCTGCTGTGACATGGCTCAATATTAGCTATTTGCAAATAACATACATACAAGTGACATACATAGCACCAACATAATTTAAATTAGTAACTTTTGTTAGGCAGTGGCTATTGACACCTGCTTGTCAGCAGCAATCCAGTGGCTATTGACAGCTGGTTGACACCAACAAAATAGTTGCTGACAGCCAGTAAAATTTGTTGATGATAGTCTTGGTCTTAACTAGGTTTACATGTAGCGCTGATACAACAATTTCTTTTGAATCTTACATTCATCTAAATTGAAACTATTCAACAAATGTCAAGTTCCTTTAGGGAGCGCAGTGGCTCATTGGTAAGGTGCTTGACTCGAGACCAAGAGGCCGCAGGTTTGAGCCTCACCAGCATCACTGCGTTGTGGTCCTTGAGCAAGACACATTTATCGTAGCTTAGTACTGGTTCCACCCAGGAAGACCCATCAGATTAGTGATTGGACGTCAAGAATCAAATCAAACAAACAAACAAAATCAAGTTCCTTTAACCCTTAAAGCGCCAATCAGGACTGGATCAGATGACACATTTTGCAACAAGAAATACGGAATGATATTAAGGATTAATACATTGTTTTGGTGTAGCCCCTCTGAAAGCTTATCTGTGAGATAAGTCAGTCTTGATGAATACTTGGTACTGAATGTATTGATCTCATAATTGTTTCCACAATATAGACCTGTTACAGAGTACAATGGTGGCTCAGTGGTAGTGTGCTTGACTCGAGAGGAAGGGGTTACGGGTTTGAGCCTCACTGGAAGCACTGCAGTGTGTCCTTGAAAAAGGAACTTGTCCCCCGCTGGGTACTGGTTCAACCCAGGAAGGCCCGTCTGGACATGACTGAAAAGTTTTGACTGGGACGTAAAAAATCAAAACAAACAGCCAAATTGTACCATTTACTGTCCTTTGTTGACTGGCACGTAAAGCATCAAATCAAACAAAATGAGATTCTTACTCCAAAAATATTTTTTCTATAACAAACTGATTAAAACATTATGAATAAAAACACAATAGACATTAGCCTAATAAACAAAAATACATGTTTGTTTATTAATCCATGGATGTGTTGTTTATATTTTCATTTTGATAATAGACACATGATTTAGGGTAAATAACATTTGATATTACTTGACTTTTCGCTTACTGTAAAGGCGGCGCCTCATGAATGCGTAATTAGGACTAGTCAACCTTAGGCATAGGTAACAGTTGAAAAGGAGGCGTGGTTTTATTCAAAAGTAACTTTATCATCTTGTGCCATCATCTCAGTAAAGACGCAAAACACATTATTTAGTCCTTAAAACGCCAGCAAAATAACTGCATCTGAAAATGTCTATTTAACATAAGCAGGGAGGCAAACATTGTGGACCCAGATCAGACTGCTCCAACAGGAGCAGTCTGATCTGGGTCCACAGTGTTTATCTATGAGGCTTCAAATAGTTTAGTTTACGACAAAAACATACATTTTGTGATAATGCGCTTTAAGGGTTAAGAGATGTGAGTCCAGTGTGTGTCATGAAATGCACGCACGTTTGCGCTGCTCAAAAAGCTTATTAACTCTTTACCAAATTATCAATAAAACCTGATTTCCCTTCCTTAGCAGATGAAATAGCCGAACCACACCCAGATATAAATATTAAAGTTGCCGCCTTTACAGTAAGCGAAAAGTCAAGTAATATTTATGTGCAGTCATATTCACGTAGGTTTTTTTTGGTTTGTAAAATGGAGCAGCGGAATAGCCAATGAGGCAGACAAGATTTGTTTAGAGGACTGTGGTGCAAGTGAACTATGATATAAAGGGACAATTTTACAAAGTAATTATAGAAAAATGACCATTTCATGGTCATTTTCCTATAATTTCTTTGTTAAATTCTGGCATGGTACAAAACATTTGGGAGCTTCAACATGACTGTGTTATACCCAATTCCGCATTATAATGAGGTGTGAATTAAAGGAACTACACTGGTAGCGACTTAGTGTAGGTCTTAACCCTTAATGCGCCAATCGCAACAAAAGTCATCTGCTTTTCTCGTCTGCTGAAATGTTTAAGTAGCCTCTATGGCAAACAGTGTGGACCCAGATCAGACTGCTCCTATATGAGCAGTCTGTTCTGGGTCCACGCTGTGTGCTTCTATACTTAATTCATCAGTAATGTTAGGCAATTATTTGCAGCAGACAACTTCAGCAGACGACATTTTCAGATGCATTTTTTTCTTGGCGCTTTAAGGGTTAAAATATCCATTTTCTGAGTCTTGGTGATACATTTATTTATAGTTTTCTTACATACTATATAAAATAAAACCAGAAACTTTATATAAAAAAAAAGGTTTGTTTAGAGCATGTGAACCAGGAGTGGGTTGCCCTAAATCACAGATTTATACTCACTACTGGGGAGTTAATTCGCTGTTTTAACCATTAAAGCGCCAATTGCAACAAAAATCGTCTGCTATTCTCTTCTGCTGAAATGTTTAAGAAGCCTCTATGACAAACAGTGTGGACCCAGATCAGACTGCTCCTTTAGGGGCAGTCTGTTCTGGGTCCACGCTGTGTGCTTCTATACTTTATTTGTCAGTAATGCTAGGTATTTTTTTACAGCAGATGACTTCAGCAGACGACATTTTCAGATGCATTTTTCCTTGGCGCTTTAAGGGTTAAGTGTATTGCATGTGAAGTTACCTTGAGATATAAATGTAGCTGTCAATCAGTTTTTCTGCTGTTCATGAGACTTTCAACGATAATTTATTAAATATTTGCTTGGTAAAATGAATAGGTAATTATGACTTAGACTGCTTCACTGTGGTCATACCACTACGGCAATTTTGGCTTCGTCACTTATTTTGGTGTTAAGGTAACTTTCTCATCATGTTCAATTTTTTCATTTAATCACAGATAAAGGCCCGAAAATACTTGGGTTCCGATTAATTTTTGTTCATCAAATTCACATTGTATCTCTAAGCTTTTAAATTATATGAAAACTTTAACGTTTGATGTCTAGGCATGAAATAACTAATTACGGTTTTGTCATCGCGGACAATTAATCAATGAGGAAACCGTAAAATTATGACTTAACCGTAATTGACAATTTTTTAATATAACTGTAAAAAACATGTTTAAAATCTGATTTTATATCCGTTTTGGCAACAAAGAGGTTGTTAACTAGAGGATGCAATCTCGAAGCAGACATATTCGAAAGTTCTCACTTTTTGTCAGTCTTTATTTTAAGGTAATTTTACTATAACACCGGAGTGGGCGACGAAACCCAAATTGCCGTAGTGGTATGACTACAGTGTGCTTGATTTGTGAAAAAGTAATAGCCATACATATATTTTCCATTTTAGCTATGGATCTCATTCATAGGCTTTGGTTTAGGCTTGACTATATATGGACCTGTGGCAATGTTTGGTGTGGTTGCTATGGAAACAGCACCTGATTACCTCTCAGGCGCTGCTCATGCTGTAGTCTGTTTATTTGCCAATGGTAGTATATTTTTATTTGATTTTATAGATGGAATACCTATCATTCGGTCGGTACTCAAATATATTCCTAAATGCTTACTTAAATCGCCATGCATATACTGAATACTTAAAAAAGGATTGAAGTCTATAGTCCTTGTGGCATATGGCATGTTTTCTATATAGTATTTACACCAATATCAATCACATCCGGTCTATGAAGTACTGGCAATAAGCGTAAATACCAGTAAGTATACATTTACCAGTGTGTTGATTCCATCAATGCATATATATGCATAAGTGTATACACAGTTTTTGGCAATATTGCCAGCTGCAATATTGCAAGAATTCTTACAATATTGCCAGAGTTCTGGCAATACTAATTTGCATGCGAAATCCATTGCCACAATATTGCAGCAATATTGCCATTAACTGTTGCTGCAATATTGTCGCAATATATTTCCAGAAGGCTTGTATTTCGATAAGGGAAATGGTTGTTATCAAGTTTTGCTTTGAAAACATAAGTTTTTAGTGTGTAGAAGAAACCTCTCAAGGAGATGTTTCTTTTACGCATGCAAAATTTATGTTATTATAGACAGTTATTAAAATAGATCATGAATAGGTCCTATTCTGTGGATCCAGTGTGTTCCAAATTCAATTCGAGTTAGGGAGTATTTAAAAAATTCAAAGTTTGCATTTCGAGATTTTACGTTGGCGGTTCGGACCTCAGACTCTATGACTGTTCTATTCTGACTTAAAGACTTAAAGACAGGTTATAATTTCTGAAAAATATTGCATCTCTATCTCTGAAGATTAATTTTGCTATAGCAAACAGTGCAGACATTGATGAAATACCGCCTTTCATATTTGCCAATTTTAAGCAACATCTGATTGCATTGACGTCAAGCAACATCTGATTGCATTGACGTCAAGCAACATCTGATTGCATTGACGTCTAGCTACATCTGATTGCATTGACGTTGACAACAGTAAACCCGACATCATTTCATTACAAGGATTTTCATAGTCTGGCCAGTGTTTTATATATGAAAGACTGATGAGTTAAAAAAGTACATCTTGTAACAGGACCTCACTTCATCTTCTGATTGGCCATAATATATATGAAAGACTGATGAGTTAAAATGAGTACATCTTGTAACAGGACCTCACTTCATCTTCTAATTGGCCATTATATATATGAAAGACTAATGACTTAAAATGAGTACATCTTGTAACAGGACCTCATTTCATCTTCTGATTGGCCATAATATAGGAGCCGTGGCATGCGATTTCCAACAATATGGCATTTTGACAAGTGTAGACTCAGATGAACCTGTGCAACCTCCTTTTAAGCTTAGAAGCTCCAAAAGCTGTTCAGTCAATATTCAAGCGGCAAGAAGGCTCTGATCAGACTGCGTATATGCACAGGCTGATCTGAGGCTATGCTGGTCACACATACCACATTGTTGGAAAACTCATGTCGCGGCTCAATAAAATGAAAGACTGATGAGTTAAAACGAGAAGGTATTTGTAACAGGACATCATTTATTGACAAATGATAGCTTTATGGGGATTGAAAGTGTTCCAGAATGCTCCCCAATGGAGCATTCAGCAATACTTTTTACCAGCATAAAGCGATAATTTCTCTTGAAACCAAGTTTTTGGTCATTTTGAGAGTAGCCGTTTTATACAGGTTTTACTGTATGTTTCAATATTTGGCTAAGGAGATGGCCTATGTCTCATTTGCACTGAATGCACAGAGTATTTTACACGTTGTAAAATAGTTTGATGGTAGTCCTAAAAACTTTTGTGATCGGATGAAAGACTGATTAATTAGAATAACTTCATTTTGTAACAGGTCCTCGATGGGAGAAAACATGTCTTTTTGGGTTAGGCAGACTGATCAGGTCCAATATTATTTGTTTCTTTGGAATGTGTAATATACAAACTTGCTACTGGTGAAAGGACCTCTGACACTTTGATAGGGTATCTGCCTATTTTTCAGATGCTTCCCAAAACTTCACTATGCGTAAGATATCACTGATATCGTTTTGAATAGGACGATTTATGTATTAGAAACGAATTAAGGTTATAATTAGACAGGTCGACCCCTACAACAAAACAGGAGACGCTACCAAAGGGGGTAGGGGTTGCAAAATTTGACCTCGCCAAAACATCTAGAAATCAATTATTTTCAAGGGTATTTGTAAGGGTATTATATCATCAATACTCGATTACAAATCACAGTGAAAGTATTTTAAAGCCAATTTATCATAAGCATTTTAATGATTATTTTTGTTGTTGTTGTTTTCTATCTGATTTGTTAAGAAATATTTTGAAGTGCAACTGTAGTCCATATCAATGTATTTACCTGGTGCAATTTTAAGCAGCAATGTGCTATAACCATTCATCCATGCGTAAAGTACACCAAGTCAAGGGCCATGTAGTTTATGTGTATTGGATAGATACAGTTTATGTGCAAAATAATCTACCAATTGAATTAAGTATAAGGACAATTTTCATAATCTAAAGAAAAATATGCCAAAACGTTGTAATATTTTATGGGTTATGAAAAGGAAGCTTACTTGTACTAATTATTTCATTATACTGGAAAAAAAGATAGTCAAGAGAGCACACCAAAAATCCAAATGCTTATGTTCAGGCTCGCCCAGGCATCACATTTTTGGCTGTGAGATATCTTTCCCCCCCCCCCCCCCCCCCCCCCCCCCCCCCCCCCCCGAGTCCCAGCTAGCTTTTCACATATATTATGTAAAATATGAGAATACACTACGTGCAAAAGGATTAGTTGGGACTCGGGGGAAATGATGTTTTAAAAATATTTTTTTCCATTTCCTATATGTATAATACAAAAAAGTGACCATTTTAGCCCTAAAATAAAGCCGTACATTCATGGAAGCTGGAAACCAAATGCAAAATCATAAAATGGAGACCTACAGCGAGGTTATATATGAAGATGGAAGCATTTGATAGACTTTAATTTTTATCAAAATTATAGGCAGTGATACACTGTGATTCCCATTACCACCCTCAGAGGTCCTTGCATTTGTCTAGATAGACTCTGGAGCTGGGAAGACTGGTTTGAGTCTCACTCTGTCAGAAACCACAAAGACCGGTTTTGACGCAACTGGCCCATTTTGTAACAGGACCTTATTTTCTATTTCAGGGGGACAGACTTTTGCTGGCTTACCTCTAAGTTATATGTCAACACTCTATAACTGGCAGACAGTATTTCTAGCTCAGTCGGGTTTAGCAGCTGCTGTTGCACTATACCTATATTTCTATTCCATGTATTTATACAAACATACAAGAGCCAAAAGGGAGTAAAAGGCTGGCCTCATTTATAGTTACACTACAACACACACAATGGATAGGCGGCAATCTAAAATGTTAATACTATCGACGAACGTAGATCAAAATCGTAAGAAGGGAGTGCAGTGGCTCAGTGTTAGAGTGCTTGACTCGAGACCGAGGTGCTGCGGGTTTGAGCCTCACCGACGTCACTTCGTTGTGGTTCTTCAGCAAGGCACATTTATCCCAGCTTAGTACTGGTTCAACCCAGGAAGACCCGTCCCTGTTTAACTGAAAGATTGTTGATGGGACGTAAAGAATCAAATCAAACAAACAAATAAAAAATCGTTATAAACAGAGTTTTTGATTGCCATTTGTCGCCAAACTGGCGACAAATGGCAATCAAAAACACTGTTTCTAGCGATTTTTGATCTATGTTCGTCAATTGTTAAGAGCGTTTTCGATTGCCACCTATCTGGTGTGATACAGCTTGCTTAGGTGCTTCAGGTTTATATAAACAAAATGTTTGAGAGTAAAATTGTATTTTTTTTTTCTAACCTATCAGTTTTAACATATGATTTGGGTGGTTAAAAGCCATCTCATTGAGATGGTTCTTTTGGGTACCTACAACATTTATTTTGGTTGATATATATGAAACATAATATTTTGTTACACATTCAACATCTTAACTCAAGTGCTGTAAACAGTCTTTGGGGTTGGATGCACTAAAAATGTTAGTGTAAACATTATTTCATTCAAATAAAAAAACAAATTGAAACAATGTAAACAGTTAAAACAATCATGTATGAAATAAGGAAAACAGGAAAAAAAATGATTTGTATGAATATGTCTCACTTTTGATCTAGTCAGAAGATTAGCAATGTGTTCATAAATGCTTTCACATACTTATATATTGTATGCTGATATTCTGTAAGAATTACGTTGTCATGTAAAAGTGTGTTTTGATGTAAACTATAGAAAAGAAGAAAGCATATCTCTGTACATAGTAACCAGTGTTATGCTGAGTTAATTAATTTGCTGAATGAATTTTTAACCAGTCCAAAATAATGCTCTAATTGGTTGATAAGAATTCCCTTAACCATTAACCCCATATGCTATATTTAGAACATTGCATCCGATTTTCTATAAATAATTTAAATTTTCAAATATTTTCCAAAAAATAATTTTTATGTTTCAATAGTTTTGAAAATATTACGGAAAATGGAGCATTTGCTCCTCAGGAGCAAATGCTCAATTTTTCATAATATTTTCAGAAATCCTACATTTCTAAGGCGTCCAAAGGCGCATGTGTGGAGTAAAGGGTTAATGAACAAACAAAAAAAGCTTTACTTTAGTTGTATTCTGTGCCATTGTTTTTTACGTTTTCTAATGTATCATCCTCAGGCTGGTTGTGGCATTTCATGGTCACGGTCACCTGTTTTTGTTATGTTCAAGTCCCTAGCTAAATCTTTGATTGCTATTGTCAAAAATTATACAAGAGTGTGAATAACAACGATTACTGCCTTTGCGTGCCAATGATAGTTCACTTGCAAACATATTGCAAATAAATCTTTTATGAATAGTGCTGAAGTAGCAATTGCTTTCTGTTTGTTATATGTCATAATATGGCCATTTTCGGTTGTAATCGCGTTAGTTGGTTGGTTGGTTTGATTCTTTACATCTCAGTCAACAGCTATGGTCATTTCAAGAAGGTCAGTTCACTAACCGCACTTTTTCTTGGCCAAGATTGACTGAGCGGTTGACCGATTCTTCGTGCACATACTTTCGCTTGTAACTGACAACCAGTACGGAGACTTACCGAAACAAAACCTAAACACTGGAACTAAACCAAAATACCAGAACGAAACATTAAATAATATGGAAACATATACAGGTATGATGAAGATTTATGGAAACAAAACATCCTTTTTGAATCAGTGGAAGGAGGAGAATGACCATAGAAATGATTTAATTATCAATCAACCGGGCCCAATGATATGCAGTCAGACATGCTAACGACTGGGCTACAAGGCCCGATAATCCCATGCTATGTGCTAGATACAGCTTCTGAGCAAGCACATTGCGTCAAATCAACGTCGATACGACGTCATGGCGTCGCATCAACCTTGATACGCCGTTGTTGTGAGGTTATGTGCCTGCTGGTTCACTAATCTAATAAAGGGTTTAACATACATAATACATACTGGACTCACTTTCTATATCTCTAAGTATAAAAGAATTTGATATGAAGAAGAAAATTGCCTGTATGTTCAAGTTTAGTATTCATCTAAAAATTGCATTCTATGTATATTAGCATGTTAGTGTATGTAAATATGTTGAGACAGTACCTGTATTTAGGTGGTTCCTTTGTGATAGTTTAAAGATGTTTGCGTGTGGGTTTTTTTCATAAAAATCTAACTTGTGGTTACTTGTTTGAAATATACATCATAATTAAGCATATGAGTGCATAAATTCCTTTCTATGCACCTAATCAATTTACTGTCAAATACTTCTATTTGGTATGGGGCCGCATAGCGCAGTCAGTAACATGTCTAGAAACAGATGCCAGTATGACTGCAGATCCAGGGGTCAATAGATTGATCCCGGCAAGGTCCTATACTTTCGTGAAGATTGATCATGAAATCATTTTTATGGTCATTCTCCTCCCTTCTGCTGAATCATTCAAG
The DNA here is from genome assembly GCA_964019695.1 of Loripinus fragilis. Classification (NCBI taxonomy): domain Eukaryota; kingdom Metazoa; phylum Mollusca; class Bivalvia; order Lucinida; family Lucinidae; genus Loripinus; species Loripinus fragilis. The sequence goes on from OZ026519.1 coordinate 77,715,323, forward strand.
AAGGATTGTTGTCAGTTACAAGAGAAAGTATGTGCACGAAGTACTGGTTAACTGCTTGTTCAAACTTGCCCAGGAACCGCCATTACCATAGCTGTTGACTTGGGCCGTAAAGCAACAAAACATTAAAAACAAACAAACTTATATTTTGCAGGTATCTTTATTTGGTACTTTTGGCAGATTCAACAAAAGTTGCCAAAATATGAGACCGCAAAATACAGTTTAGAATTTAAAATGAGCAGTAAACGGAGACACATCCTAAGTATGTTGGTATTAGTTATGATATTGATTCAATGTCAAGGAAACCACATATTGAAAATGGATACTATTAAAGGAAAGAATAATCTCCCACATGGGAATAGAAAATAGCTTAAATGGAATTAAATCAAGAAACCACCAAAATTAAACTACGTCAAATATGAATATGTCAGTCTTTTAAAATCCCCAAATTTTGATGCCGCAAATATTATGTTGTTTACAGTACCCTGGTGAGTAACGACAACAACAGATGTAAAGGATCATAGATATTCAAGTAACAAGGCAAAATTGTTTATAGTTGTTTGTGCCAGTAGTGTCACTAAATTTATCATTATTTAAATCATTGTTACATTAAAGTAATTAGTACTGCAATCATCTTGATGGGGAAGAGAGAGCTGATTGCTTTGCTTAATTTGTCTTCCTGGTGGCTCGTGATGGATGAGCGGCTCTTCCTCTCGATGCCACGGGGTTGCCTGCGGTTTGTGATTGTGGTATTTCCTGATCATACTCACTTACTAGTTTTCATTATACAGTGTAACATTACAATTGAATCACCTACAAAGAATTATCATAAGAATAACAAAATCGTATTTTAAAACAAATGATTTTTTTACCTTCTTATTTTAAGTTTCAGCATATATATTATAGGAAGAGTAACTACCCATGAGTATGAATTTTGCATTGTTTTGTATAGGAAAACTCTAGTAACAACACACTTACTTGAAGACTCAGCTATAGTTCACCTGAGCAAGATGAGATTTTGTGATCGGTCGTCGTGCGTACACCCTCCGTAATTTCTTTCTTCAAACAACATCTCCTCCTGTCCCATTTGTCCAGGAATGCTTATTACATGCTCTCTACCAAATTACACAAATGGTTCTGCTCCCCCTAACAAAAAGGCCACCAGAGCTGTAGATAAGAAATATTTCAAATGACATCTCCTCTTGAACCATGGTCCAAATTCGAAATTTTCCTCATAATGACTTCTACCTTACTTGATCAAATGGTTCTGGTTCGCTGAAGAAAATGCCCACCAGAGCTGTAGATGAGAAATATCTCAGCAAGCCCAGCAATGCCAACAAGCGTTCTAAAAGCCTTGTCTGGGAAACTTGATATCAAAAGACACTCACCTAGTATTTTCTATTTGTCATGAGCCACTATCAATGACAACTAAAACTGGATGTACATTAGGGCCTGGATAAAATAAGGTACCTTATGTCGTGATCATCAAATTAAGCTTTTGTTGCATTCGCAAAACACTACCTCTTTAAAGAATTTCTAGAAATTTTGAAGGGATTCTCATCCTAATTGACGATATGTTTAAAACAATGTATGTAATCAGGTTTGGAATGTACGTGACGTCACGAACTGAGTAAATCGTGCAGTGACGTCAGAGTGTTGACCTCCGTGTGTTTATTGATTACTGGGCGCAGCATAAAAATCTAGTAAAATTAATGATTTAACCTGTGTTATATATGTAAATTGTAAATGCAAGAATAATTATATGAATTTATATTTTTTATTCATATTATATGCATTCAAAGTGACGCTGCCTTGTAGGTTCCTATGCCCTTATTGTTGCCATGGCGTCAGCCCTCATAAAAAAACTTTATATAATATATTTAATTTTAAGAAGATATCACGAGCAGTGAGTGAGTTGTGGGGTGTACAAGAATGTAAAATGCAATAAAACAGCATAAAGACAATCAAAGGGTCATAACTCAAACCAAGAAACTGAATACAACCATTATTGTTTGCGACACATCGTCTTGACCTAATAAACATTCCTTTTAAATTGCAAGAAGATATCATAAACAGTGAGTAGTTATGGAGATTACAATAATGTAAATTACTAAAAATAAACGATCGAAGGGCAATTGTTCTGAAACAAAGAAACAGAAAACAGCTATAATTGTACAGGACATGTCGCCTTGACCTGATACACATTCCTGTAAAGTTTCATGGCGATATATATGTAACAGTTACTGAGTTATTTTCTTAAATAATCAAAGGGGCATAATTCAGAAACTAAGAAACGGGAATCAACCATTCTTATACGTGACGCATCGTCTTGACATATTACTCATTACCGTAAAGTTGCATGAAGATATCCCAAACGGTTACTGATTTATGGGGTGTACAAGAAATATTGGGAAATAGTTAATAAAATGGGCATAAGTTGAAAGCAAGGAAAGGGGGTACAACTTGTGTGCGACACATCATCTGATCTTAATACACATTCCTAATTAGCATGAAGATATCATGAACAGTGAGTGAGTTATGCAGTGTAAGGGAAATTCAAATATACAAAATAAGCATAGAAAAACAATTAAAGGGTCATAAATATGTAAGGAAGAAACCGAACTTAACCATAGTTGTACGGGACACATCATCTTGGTCTGATATACATTCCCAAACAGTTTGGTGATATCCCATACGGTTAGCGAGTTATGGGGCGTACACAATTTTGTTTGGAAAAAGTGGAAAAAACAATCAAAGGGGCATAACTTTTAAACTAAAAACGAAGGAACATTCATTCTTGCGCGGGACACATTGTCTTTATATTTACCTAATACACTATCCTAATAAAATTTGATGAGGATATCCCAAATGGTTACTCAGTTAAGGGGTGTACATGAATGACAATTATACAAATTAAGCATAAAAACATTCAAAGGGTCATAACTCTGAAAGGAAGAAAAGGACAGCAACCTAATTGTACGTGACACGTCATCTTGACCTGATACACATTTATGTAAGGTTCCTGAAGATATATTTATAACGGTAATGGAGTTTTGGTGCATACAACATCATTTTTACAATTTTCAAAGGAGCATAACTCAAAAACAATCGAGTTGTGTGGGAAACATTGTTTTGACCTAATATACATTTCTGTAAAATATCATGAAGATATCTTGAATATTGTTTACAGAAGGATGGACGAACGTTCTAATGAAAAGATTCTTGTTTAGAAAAAGTAGCCAACAAAGAGCAAAAAAGTATCCAACAATAAGTCCCCTTCAAACTTACTGAATAAACCTAGAAAATTCAATGTAGCAACCAAGTGTCTATTTGTGGGTACGGACAAACAGAGCCATGCCATTAAAAACCGAATATCGAGTAATAAACTAGATTATAGAGATATGAAAGGTGGGTATCAAGCTATGAAGGACCAGTTAAGAGTAATAATAAGCAAGTATCGAGCTATGAAATGCGAGTATCAAGTTGTAAAATACGAGCATCGAGTAATGAAGAAAGAAGTATCAAGTAAAAAAGAGATTAGTGCGTATAAAAAAATGAGTATCGAAAGGCGAGTTTCATGTAGTGAGAAACGAGTATTGAATTATATTAACGAGTAAAGTGAGTACTGAAAGTCGCATACTGAGTTATAAAAGGTGAATATAGAGTACTAACTCGAATTGTTTTTAAAGGAAAAAACAGATGTCTCTCCCCTTTTGATTTCAAAAGCATGAGTTATTAAATACAATTTGAAACAGAAACATTAAATACAATTTCTAACGGAAATTCTAGTCATTTCATGCAGACAATCAGCTCGTATCTAGTAAAGATATCTGTCAATGCAGTTAACTATTGCACAATCATAACCTGGTATAAAATAGCCATAGATAATTGTTTTTGTGATGGACAAAGTTCCAAGGGAAATAACTCGAAGAGTAAAAATGGCAGAGTTACTATTCTTGCACTCTGCACGTCATCTCATGCTGATTGATATTTGTATAAAGTTTCGTGAATATAGCTTTAGCGATTTTCAAGTTATAGAGCGGACGTGATTTTTGTGATGCACAAAGTTCCAAGGGAAATAGCTCAAAAAGTATAAAAGGCAGAGTTACCATTCTTGCACTCTGCAAATCATCGTTTGCGGATTGATATTTGTATAAAGTTTCGTGAATATAGCCTAAGTGTTTTTCAAGTTATAGAGCGGACACGATTTTTGTGATACACAAAGTTCCAAGGGAAATAACTCAAAAAGTATAAAAGGCAGAGTAACCATTCTTGCACTCTGCACGTCATCTCATGCGGATTGATTTTTGTATAAAACTTCGTGAATAGAGGTTAACGGGTTTTCAAATTATAGAGCTGACACGATTTGTGACAGACAGACAGACGGATGCACGGGGAAAACAATATGTTTCCTGACCCTGAAGGGGGGAGACATAAAAAGCACTTATCAAATTCTTATAAACGAATAACCAATTAAAGGAAAGTTAATATCGAGTGATAAAAAGCAAGTATCAAGCTATGAAATAAAGTAATGGAGTTATAAAAAGCAATTATCAAGTTATCAAAGAGTATCAAGTGATGAAAAGCTATGAAAGGCGATTTTCCAATAATAAATAGCGAGTATTGAGCGTTGAACGGCGAGTATAGAGAAATAGAAATCTCAAATCAATTAATCAAAGGCGAGTATCGAGCTATTGAAGGCGAGTTTCGAATAAAAATAAGCTATTTACGATTTATTAAAAATGAGTATCTAGTAATAAAAAGAATCGAGAATCTGTTAATAAAAAGTTAGCTAGAGCTACGATAGGCTGGTATCGATAATTAAAAGAGAGTATCGAGTAATAAAAAGTGAGTATCGAGAAGTAAAAAGCGAGTATCAAGTAAAAAAAAAATGTTCGTATTTTCAACATTTTTCTTCACCTTAACGCCGAAAGAAATATCAGCTGGTAGTCTGATTTTTTGCTTGATATATGCCGTAATAAGACACCAGCTCATTTGAGACATGATAAGGCTTACCCAAGTCCGTCTATCTATTTCATATGTCTGTCTCTTGTTCGTCTAGGAACAATATAAAATCATAGTTACATGGATCCGCTAATTGAAAAATGAAAATAGAATAAAAATTGTAAAATCTTTATAAAAAAAACTGTTACTTAAGGCTTTTAAAACATGTTCTCAGAGCTGCTGAGTAGTTCAATGGTAATAAAACCAGGTTATAAACTGGAGTACAGTCTCAAGCTCAAAATAAAGCCCAATGACTGGCTGCTTGCGGGCACGTGTCCGCAAGCAGCCAATCATTGCGCTTTATTTTGAGTTGAAGAATGAACTCGAGTTTTATAACCTCGATGCCTGTCATTTTAGATTTCGGTCATATGACTTGACAAGAAATGAAGTGCCACGGCATTTCAACTCTAGTGGGAAATTTGGAGCAACTTTTCAGAATAGGTGTCTTAATGCGGTTTTGGCATCAGGTGGCTCAGTGTTTTTTACGGATAAAATACTTGATCTAAGCATATAGCTCACAAAATTAGCCTGATTTATGACGGTAGAAAGCGACTGTAGACACTGGTGGGACCTTCTAAGGCAAGCAATAGTATTTTCTTACTGTCTACGTGATTACGTTTCGTCGCTAACAAACCAATAATGCCACACTTTGAGAAAATATCAACCATATGTATTATCAAAACTGAATTTTACAGTTAAGTTGCCGTTAATATCACAAAGTAGCCTCCCCTTAGCGAATCACTTTCAAACTTATGATTAACAATTTATTAACAATATATGATGATAATCTGTCAATAATAAGTCCCCAATGCCCGGGAACGCCCAGGAGATATCGATCCTGTGAGTCTTATGATGAATATCATTATGTATGGTTTGTGGGTGGGGATCGCAACGTTTTCTTAGATATCAGCTTAAAATATTATGTCTTTTATTAAGTGAATGGGGTGTTCATGGTCGGGCACGCCCCTGGGACATCCTGGCCAGTGATATTGAATGTGTCTCTTCATAAGGAACATGATTATGTATGCGGTATTTAGCGTGGGCAAGAAAAATAATCCACTATTGTTGTGAGAATGGGATAGAAAAATTCCGTCCCTCGCAATCACCGTTTGTCATCATCCGGCAAGCTGTGATCCTCTGGACGTATGTTTCTATCCCACCGCCGCACTCATGATATATTCTTATATTATTGTGAAATTATGCATTGTCAGCAGATGGTAAGGAAATGACAAGGTTAGTCTGGTAACTGGTAAGGAAATGACAAGGTACGTCTGGTATCTGGAAAGGAAATGACAAGGTACGTCTGGTATCTGGTAAGGAAATGACAAGGTACGTCTGGTATCTGGTAAGGAAATGGTATCTGGTAAGGAAATGACAAGGTACGTCTGGTATCTGGTGAGGAAATGACAAGGTACGTCTGGTATCTGGTAAGGAAATGACAAGGTACGTCTGGTATCTGGTAAGGAAATGACAAGGTACGTCTGGTATCTGGTAAGGAAATGTCAAGGTTAGTCTGATAACTCACAACCACCACCTCTTCTTTGCACACGCTCGCATATTCCTTGGGGTTACCAGATAACCTTGTCATTTCCTTACCAGATGGTTGGCAAATGACAAGGTTAGTCTGGTAACCCACAACCACCACCTCTTCCATATACACACACGCATATTCATGGGTTGCAGGTTCAAACCTCAACGCCGGTACTGTGTTGTGTCCCTGAGCCAAACACATCAGTCCCTGCCTACCCAAAGCTCGCACACACACACATACACACACACACTGCATAATGCGGCATTTCACCAGGGTCTACACTGTTTATTATGGTAAAAAAGATCGTCAGACAAAATCAAAAACATTATTTTTTAAAATTTTAACCTGACACCCCTCAATATATACAGTGGACTATCCCAAGTTTATTGTATCAAACCAGAAGGAAGAGTCCATTAGTACACAAAGGGTTATTAGTGAGAATGTGTATCATCTGTAAGATAATCACGGGAAAACCAACCTGCAAAAGATTATCTTCGGTGCAACTGAATCGACCAGACAGGACATACGCCCAGGCTAAGTCATACGTTGTCTACCAAATATTCAAAAGTATGTATTAAAAGCACACACACAGTAAAACTTATCTTGAGCGGCCACTCAACAAGAATACCAAAACTTGGTTTTCAAGACCGATTATCGCTTAATGCAGGTCAAAAGTATAGCAGAATGCTCCAAGCGAGCATTCTGCAATACTTTCGACCTTCATTAAGCTACTATTTGTCTTTAAGACCTTTGTTTTGTCTTTTTTGAGTGGCCGCTTAAGACAGGTTCTACTGCATATGCCAAAGCAGTGGCGGCTATGCGACAATATAAGGCTAAATGCAACCTGCCGAGCTACACGGACTAGCTAGAATGTCGAAAATGTGCATGTAGCAAGTTTGGATGTATTATTTACCAGATCAAACTGCGCGGATGCGCAAGCTTGTCAGCGCGTTTAACGTTCACAAACAACATAATAATACTTTTCTTGCGACACTGAGGTCCTCATTGTTTATGCTTTGCCATTATGCTATTATAATACAAAAGCCAAGCTGTTCTGCTGTCTTTTCAACAGCTTGTTTTCGCACATATGAGCCGCGACATGAGATTTCCAACAATGTGGTATGTGCGACCAACAAAGCCTCAGACCAGCCTGCGCATACGCGCAGTCTGATCAGAGCCTTTGCTAGTCGCTTGAATATTCTATGCGTGTTAAGCTACTGACTGATCATCATTTGGAGCTCCTAAACTTAAAAAGGGGCTGCACAGGTTCGTCTGAGTATACACATGTCAAAATGCCACATTATTTGAAATCACATGTCACGGCTCAATATTATAAAGAATATTCCCTATGCAAGTATATGTCATTGTAGGGCATCATAAGACACTATGCATTTGAAAGCAGTTACACGTTACTTTATTTGGACGTTGGTAGTATCTGGGTTCTTCACGCTGATTCCTTTTTTCACATGTAAGTTATTTTAATACATTAATGAGCCGCGACATGTGATTTCCAACAATGAGGCATTTTGACATGAATACACTCAGACGAGCCTGTGCAGCTTCCTTTTAAGCTTAGAAACTCCAAATGATGTTAGGTCAGTAGCTTACCAGTCATAGAATATCCAAGCAACTAGCACAGGCTCTAATCAGAGTTTGCGTTTACGCAGGCTGGTTTGAGCCTTTGCTGGTCGCACATACCACATTGTCGCGGCTCATATATATTGCAGACAGAGCGACAGATAAATGAACAAGCATGCAGACAGATAATCGCAATGGTGCCTGCTTGCAGCTAGGCATACAAACATACGAATATACGTACTTGCGCATGTACAGACAAAAAATCACGTAGACAGTAAGACAGACGGGTACCTGCACGCATGTACACACACATATGCGGACGCATGCATGTCGACATGAAGTTTGCAGTTAAAATTATATATATTAGAAGTAAGAAACAAGAACATAATTATATATGTACTTAATTCACTCATTCACAAGTACTAAACAAACCACTTAATACCTTACTTCAAGCTGTCAACCTTTAAGTATTACAATTCAGGCAATTATCTTCAAATTTTGGTTTGAATGAATCCGGGGGGGGGGGGGGCGTCAAACTATTTTACCATAAGATATTGGACCCCCCCTCCCTATCTAACTCACCACTTTGCTTCATGCTGTCAACACTGATATAGTTTTTCAAAAATTGCCTTAGCTAAGCAAATCAATAGTTTCAAGCTTATCGTAAAATTGTAGTTTAAATGGGAGGGGGGGGGGGGTCAAAATATTATACCATAATATACCCCCCCCATCAATCACACTTACTTAAAGCCTTCAACCATGTACCCTGGCACCCAATTTAGGTTAACTTGCACCCTCCCAGGACAGTTTTTCATTGGTGTCACATTGTTCATTGGGACCACTGAATGCGAAACAAGGTTTTCCTAAAAAAAATGGTAAGGGCTATGAGAAAATGCATGGTTTCCATTGCAAACCTTTAAACGATTCTAGAGAATGGGTGTAGGCCTACAAATTCAATCCTATCCAGGGTTCTACTTATCCTAGAGCACTAAAATGGGTGTCAAATTAAACTTTTGACACATGGTCAGATATGTAAATCATTTCATTTGCATATTTATGAATACTAATGAAAACTTAAAAAACGAGGTAAAATCATAAAAATATTAATAAACTTATTTCAGCTTCAAAACATCACCAAAGTAAGAAAGAGGGCAAAGATCATGAATCTACACAATCAAGCCCCCCCCCCCTCCCCCCACGTGACCCAGGATACCAATGGCCAAGTGACATACTTCACAATAAGACATCACAAACGAGAGCCAAGAGGTCAGTCCTTTCCCAGCAGGTGACCACAAGGCACCAATAAACAGACGCACACAAAGGCATAACAAACACAGGACAGAAAAACATAAATGATTGACAAAAGAAGTACCACCTTGGAACGGTCGGTAAAAATATTTTGCTGGAGGCCTTAAACCGGTTTCACGGCGCCAACCTCACCCTTAATTCAGACGTGGATCAAGACATAGAAATTTGGTTTGCATGAAAGACCCATTACTTATCAATGCATCATCTAGAACATATAAATTAAGATAAAAAGGAAATAAAGCCAAGATAAGGACTCAACAGTAAATAAAACTGATTACCGGAGCAAAAGAAATCCAATAGGTAAAACCCCGTGGGCCTGACAAACAGCCAAAGCATCAGGCCCCTACCATCTCATCAATAGATGAGTTTTTAAAAGTAAGTAAAGGTGCAAAGATCAGGAATCGATACAATCAAGTGCCACACCTGACCCAGGATACCAATGGGAAAGTAACAAACTCACAGTAGACACCACAAACGAGAGCCAAGAGGTCAGCCCTTTCCCAGCAAGTGACCACAAAGCACATATAAACAGACGCGCACAAAGACATAACAAACACAAGACAGAACAAAAACATAAAAGATCCACAAAAGAAGTACCGCCTTGGAACGGTCAGTAAAATATTTTACTGGAGGGCTTAAACCAGTTTAACGGCGCCAACCTCACCCATAATTCAGATGTGGATCAAGACACATAGATATTTGGTTTGCATGAAAGACCCTTAACTTATCAATGCATCATCTCCTAACATATAAATCAAGATATAACAAGGAGATAAAGCAAGGATAAGGACTCAACAGTCAACAAGGACTTAAAGTCATAACCGTCATAGAGTCTGAAGTCCGACCCACCGGCGTGCAATTAAAGAGGAAAGCAACGTTCCCATCCATGAATGGGTTGACCACCAAGCATGCAGCCTGTAGCAATACATTAATCTTATATCCAATCTTTTTATAATGGGAAATTATTTTAATGAACTGCGCTGAAAAATTATTAGAGCCAACAATCTTCTACAATTTATACATCAAGTCACTACGGAATTCAGGTTCTGAAAGTCCTTGGCACAATAGTAATAGTGTTCTCCATAAAATTTAGAAAAGGTTTTGCGAAGTTTATGATACCGATAGCATTGTTTAAGAAGTTTTTGAGTTAACAATTTTTTGCGAGTGTTGTAGTCAGTAACGTGGCTAGATGCTCTAGCAAAACGAATGAGTTGAGAGATATAGACTCCATAGTATGTAGAGCGAGGAACATCACCATCTAAAAAGGGGAAATTGACAATTTCAAAATCAAAGTCGTCACGTTTATCATAAATTTTGGTAGCAACAATATCGTTAAAAATTGACAAATGCAAGTCTAAAAATGCGGCTTCAGTATCAGAGGTATTGGCTTTATTAAGTTGGAGCTTTGAAGGGTATATTTGACTTAAACCATATTGTCAAAATAAACATAATTAATGTTTAAAATATCGTCCAATTATCTGGATGTAGTGTTAAAAGCATCAATAACATCAGCCTTCTTGTCATCAGAAAGATAAATTATAAAGTCCCTCTCATAACAAAACAGGAATTAATCGGCAACCAAGGAACCACAATTAGTGCCCATAGGAACCCCAACTACTTGTCTATACGGCTTGGTGCCAAATCGAATAAAATGTTGTCCAACGAAAAGGTCAGCGCATCACATACATATTGACACGACCATGCATGACATTTTATAGGTTTTCCGTAGTAAAAATGCACTTCTGTTGTTACATGGAAGGTAAGGAGAGCATTCTCTATTAAAGGTTCTTTCATTAAGATCAATAAATTTATCTTTAATCAAATTCTGAGGTAAAGTAGTGTAAAGGGTAGAACAATTATAAGTAGACAAACTATTCGCATTGAAACCTCTAGCTTTAAGCTTATCTAAATTTCACCTGAATTTTTAATAGACCAATATAGATTTTTACCAGATCTCTCATATACCTTTTCACAGTACTTGATAACATGTTTTAACAGCTGTAAGACACGAGGTAAACAATTTAGAAAATTCATGAAAACTAATAAAATGAGGGAAAATTGCGTAAAAATATAAACCCAGGGGGAGTGGGGGGAGGCGGTTGGTAATTAGCTATACCTTGCACTCCAAGGGTGTTTTAAATACATGCCAAATTGTTGAATCCGAATAAAGTTGTCCTAAAATTAAACATGTTTGGGGTTTGTAAAGTTTCGTTGGCAACCCATAATGCGGTTCTCAAAAATCGGGGTGTACCTACAAAATCAATCATACCTAAGTTACAACATATCCTAGACTACTAAACTTGGCACCAAAGTAAAGCTTAAACACAGGTCGTTTATCCTATGATCATTTATGCAAATCATCTCTTTGTATAATTTGCATTTTCATGAGTATGGTGGTATGGTACTTGATTGTATCGCTTCCTGATCTGTGCTGTCTTTCATACTTTGGTAATAATTTGATCCTATGACATGGTTCTTTTCATTATTTAACCAATATGCAAGTAATCTAATTTGCTTATTCATGACTATCAATGAAGACATAAGAAATAAGATGAAAGAAAAAGAGAAAAAATTATATACAAAATCAGCTAAATCTCTGCTGTTATTTGTTATACAGTAAAAACTATGTAAAGCGTTCACTCTCAAAAAACCGAAAATTGGGTTTCAGACTGATTATCGCTTAATGCAGGTGAAAAGTATAGTCGATGTAAAGGGTTGCTAGCATTCAAAACATATGCCAATTTTATAACCTCAGACTGAGCGTTTTTCCAAAAAATCGAAGAAAATTACTTACCTGGTAGGCATATAAATTAATTCACAAAGGTTCCTGCAAAACTCAAAATGCAAACAGAATCAATTGTTTGTTTGAAAAACGGGTTTTCAGGCAGACATAGTATCTGAAAAGTATATAATAGTAGAAGCCGCCACAAAGCTTATTAAGAATTTATATAAAACTACTTCTTCTTTTTATTAGATCAGTAGAGGAAAATATAACATGTCCTCCGTAAGTGCCTCCACAGAATTTGTTTGATAGTGATGTCACTAAAATAAAAGCTACTCCAATAGGTCAATCAATCATGCAATCAATTAGACCTATAATACTTTTAAAACGTGCCTCTTCAACTGAGACTAGACTTGCAGATGCATAAACAGTTTGGTTTCTAGGTTCCTAATTGATACTCTGTATGAGCTTGGCTTTTGCTCCTCGTATTCAGAGATTCAGAGATATGAAAGATGTGTTGCTCTTCATTTTGGCACCGACATTCCAGGCTCGGGACCTGGTGCATATCTTCAACACATGGCTGATAATGTTGATCATAAAGAATTTTAGATGGCTAATACCTTTCATTGCAGAGGAGTTGCTTTCACAAGACAGAAATAACTAAAATTGAACGACCCTTGGGTCTGCACTGTAATCACTATATGAGTCTGTCCGTCTGTATGTCTGTCCATCCGTCCATTACTAATAAGTGAAATGTTCATAACTCTTAAACCACATGGTATATTTGGATCACATTTTGCATACATATGCATGTTAATTTTCCCTAACCACTGTATAGATGTTGCTTCCCACTTTCGACAAAATGACATAACTTTACATGTCTCATTTAGTGAAATCCCCATGGCTCTTGAACCTATGGGATATTTGGATCAACTTTTGAATACTTATTTATTTCAATATTGTCCAACCACTTCTATTCAAAACGGCATCGCATTGGCAAGTTGAGGTACAGAATGTTTAATAATAGTGGAAAAAAACTCATAATTATTGAACCGCATGGTATATAATAATCCTTGCACACTTATACATGTTTATATATATTTGCCTATATGGCAGCCATACATTGTCTGAGCTTATTTTAGGGATGATCGTGTCTACATTTCTTGAAACCAATAATTCTAATAACCAGGCGAAATGTTATCTTAAACCAATGTTGTAAAACTCAACTTCTCAAAGCCTATGTGGGTGCATAAATGTGGGCGTTTGTGCGCTCTCTATAATTCTCACATTTGGCCAGCCACTATGGTGGAAATCATCGAAATACAACACTCTGAAACCTCCAATAAAGCCATAAGTTATAATCTTAAGGTAAGGAGGGGTTACATACAGAGATGAGTTTCCTTGGCGCAATAGAACAGTAGATGGGAGGAACTGGATCACAGGAGTTGTGGAGAAGACACAGATCTTCTTATACTGCTCTGTTACTCTGCTTCTTCAGATGCCAACGCAATTCACTTAAAACCAGTGCAAAGAATGAAAATGAAAACTACAAGGGTATGGGACGTATAATGGATATAAAACTGAAACTTGGAAATGAGCAATGAGACAGTATACTCTTTATAAATACATGCACGTGCAATTCTTGGTTGTGACACAACGTCAAGCGTATTTGGTATTGGCAAATGGTTGGCACTGAAGAAATGCAATTTCAGTACCTTTTTACGTTGCTTAGCTCAGTAAATGTGGTTCAGTTTTTACTAAAAACGATGATATTTCAATGGATGATATTATTAACTATGATGATAAAGCTGTGAACATTCTGTTTGGTGGGAAACCTTAAGAGAAGCTAGATTCGACAATTTTGAGCATATCTTACCAGAAAGTTGCAGGCAGTGATAAATTTGTAAAGCCAGGGTATATACAGCCCACATCTGCTAAAACTAAAGACCACTTATTTCGAACTTTCCATCAATCTAAGTATGGAATGTTAAACAGATTTGGAACCCTAAGATTGTGATTGGGCTGTAAGAGAAGGCATACTTTTGGTCATACATTCTGAAAAACCTCCTGACCCAGACAGGTTATTGAGTGTAGTTCGATGTAAATGTTAAGCATACTGCAAAACATCACATTGTACCTGACGTAAACATGACCTTTCCTGCTCCCACATGTGCGATGAATGCTAAGGAATCAAATGTCTGAATTATGTTCAAATTGACACTACATACGATAAAGAAGACACTAAACAGAATGTTTAATAATGGTGAAGGAAATATCAGATGCAAAAAAAAAAAAAAAAACACTGTTGGATACTTCATAGATACGCATTTCTGGAATGATAACTTCAGTTTTTTTTCTTAATAGCCACCTAGTGGACGGGTTATTTAGATATCTCTTTTTTATAAAAAATCATCCAAGTTATACTTCAGTCATATCAAATGCTTTAGAATGCCATTTTAGACCAATAAGTAAGTAAGAAAGAAAGCAAAGATCAGAAATCGATACAATCAAGCACCATACCTTTTCCAGCAAACCACATGGAAAAATGAAAAGAACGCAATAAAACATCACATACAAAGACCAAGAGGTCAGCCCATTCCCAGCAGGTGATCACAAGGCTACAACAAACAGACAAGAAAACAAGACAAACACGAAACATAAATAACAAAATTGATCGGCAAAAGAAGCACCGCCTTGGAACGGTAAGTAAAAAAACTTTTACTGGAGGGCTTGAACTTGTTTCACAGCGCTAACCTCACCCTTAATTTAAATGTGGACCAAGACACATAGATGTTTGGTTTGCACGAAAGACTTCTAACTTATCAATGACTTATCTCCTAGAACATATAAATCAAGATATAAAAAGAAAATAAAACAAAGGTAAGAAATCAACAGTCCATAAAAATTAATACTGGAGCAAAATAAATCCAACAGGTAAACTCTGGTGGGCCTGACAACAGCCAAAGCACCAGGCCCCAATCATCTCATCTATAGATAAGTCTTTAAGTCGGAAACGTCATAGAGACTGAAGTCCGACCAACCGGCGTGCAATTAAACAGGAAAGCAAAGTTGTCAACCGTAATTGGGTTGACAATCAAGCATGCAGTCTGTTGCAATACATTAATGTTATAGCCAATCGTTTTATAACGAGACCTTGTTTTAATAAATTGCACAGAAAAAAAAAATATAAGAGGCGTGAATCGTCTTCCAACTATACACTAAGTCACCACAGAACTCAGGTTCCGAAAGTCATTGGCGCAATAGAGATTTAAGTTCCAACATGGAATTAAGATTTCAAAACATATTATCGGCAATAAAATTTAGAAAAGGTTTTGCGAAGTTTATGATAGAGATGGCCTTGTTTAGGAAGTTTCTGAGTTAACAATTTATTGCAAGTGTTGAAATCAGCAACACGGCTAGATGCTCTAGCAAATTGGATTAGTTGAAAGATATAGACTCCATAGGACGTAGAGCGATGAACATCACCATCGAAAAATGAGAAATTGACAATTTCAAAATCAAAATCGTCACGTTTATCAAAGAACGAAAAAGTTCTTGATATTAAAACTAAGTAAAACAATGTCTTGAAGTGAAATATAGCACAAAAACAGCACATTTGAACAGGCAGATAGGTGTCTTTTAATCCCACGAGAAACGGCAATTTCATATCCTCCGATTATATTCTACTTTTCAGACAATCTGGATATCAATCTACTAAGGGCTTTATCGATTTATTGCTTATTTTATGTCTGAATTCGAAACTCCAATTTTGGCGATTATTGTTCTTGCCGCCAAAAGCGTCAAATGAAAATACCCGCAAAATAGTAAACATTAATATCATCTGATCTTTTATTCCAGATTCGTACACGAAAAGAGTACATTCAGTAGATGAATTCATCAAACATAATTTTACAATGTCGCCAAGTATTCAAACGAGGCTTTCAAAAACGGTTAGAAGCAGTGATGAATTAGACCCGAGTGTTGGTACTGTGTCCCAACCACAGCGTGAATTTCGTGCAGGAGAACATTATTGTAACTCACCTTTAAAGCCAATTACCGGATCTGAAGGTTAGTATATAAAGCTATTGGGTCACTGTATCGGCGGGGGAGCGCAGTGGCTCAGTGGAAGAGAGGTGAAAAGCAGTGATAAATTAGACCCGAGTGCTGAGGCGAGTTCAACAATGCGAGCGCTTGCTAGCGCTCGTTGTACTGATGTCAGGCTTTACACATAACGAATACAGATAGGTACCAGTCAACGAGCGCCCGGCGAGCTCTCGCATTATTGAACTCACCTCAGGTACTGTGTCCCAACTACAGCGTGAATTTCGTGCAGGAGAACATTATTGTAACTCACCTTTAAAGCCAGTCACTGGATCTGAAGGTTAGTATAATAAAGCTATTGGGTCACTGTATAGGCGGCTACTTTAATCCTCCACTTTGTTTTGTCTAAATAAACCTAAAGCAGCCTTTGAAATAACTAAAACATAAAATATAAACATAAACGGGGAAAAGAAAGTATTAAAATATAATATAACAAAATGTTGGGCCCCAGGGGTTTGGGTACATTGAGAGAACGGCTATTGGTTTTAGGGAGCTATGGAGCACTGGTTAAGATTTTTGAGAACCTGTCAGCAAGCTCCTACTTTTTCGGGATTTAAGGAGCCCTGCCAAAACTTAAACGTTAATTTTAAAAATCTCACATAAAAGGAAAAACTTCCGATTTGTCTGATTTTTATAAATTCCTTTGGCTTCTAAAGTGCAGCCCCCTAGACCCCCTTGTAACATGTATATGCATTTTATTTTTGTACTTACATGAAAAAATGGAGGTCATGATAGATATTGGGAAAAAATATGATAAATTATTTTGGGTGTTGTTAATTTTTTGTCCTTAAAATTGTTGATTTCTTGATTGGTCAACTCTGTCAGTTGATGAGGGGAGAGAGGATCCAAATACCACTAAAAGCGGGCCAATATCGAACCGCAAGCGAAACACCATTTATATTGCGTTTCACTGGGGGCCAATAATGGCCCAACATTGAATACTGGCTCGGTAGCTTTGTGATTTTCAGGGGATCTCGACCGTTGCTAAGAGACCCTATAGCTTTGTGATTTCTCATGGGAGGAGGGTATGGACGCCCGGTCCCCTCTGGATCCGCGTATGTTTTTTATCATTTTTTTTCTGGGAGAGCATCCCCCCTCGCACATTTTTGACGTTATCTAATCAGGCGTCGCGTTACAAAAGCAAGTGCTTTAGATTTGCTTTAAAAGTAGCAAGCGACGAGTGGCAATGAATAATTAGTCTATGTGGACATCATAGCCAAACCATAACAATGATTGGTATTACAGTATTCAGCGATAGAATGATAATATGTTCTGCTCTAAAACATTTCTGTAAAACATTCTGCACATGGCAAGGTCAAAGAAGCGGTTTTAATAACGCGTGATGACGCAGATTGATACCAAGATTAAATCAACCAATCTGGCGAATAACATGACCTCGTGACGCATTTGGCTAGCAAGCATGTCGCATGTCGATGCTCAAATCATCTAGGTCAGTTTTTGAAAAATGCCCCCTTTCGGAACATAATAGCGTGCTCCATAGTAAATTTCAACTCAGTGACGTCACCAGCAAATAAACAGTACATCGCCAAATGTATTCATTGTTGTTGTTTAGTTGTTACAGGAAAATCAAAAACCTCGTGTCCACCATTCAGTGGGAAACTCTGCAAGCCTCGCTTCACACTGGTATGGTGGGCCCTCGGGTTTGTATTTTCCTGTCCTCACTGAACACCAATGATTAATTCCATTTATTTTATTCTTAGCAGTGAATTCAATGCATATCAATTGTTACTAATGACTGGTACCATTTATATTTTCACTTTATCAAAACAAGGCTTTCTTGGGATTTATGGGACTGTGACGAACGGTTTTACTTGAAGGATATTTGTTACGTGGGTCATCCAATAAGTTCTGACAATGGCCTCATATCTCAGAAACTGTTATTGAAATCAGAATTCTAATACCCATTGCATATGGCCATGGGCGTTGCCTACTCATATTTGAAATATGGAGTTTTTATCATAACCTGATCCGATGCTAAACAAATTTGTAAACAACACTATAAGAGCCTATGGCCACGACAATGCACGTTTTTAACTAATTTTTGCTGGGGGTAGAGTTAGTTAAAGATGCTGTATGCATCTTTGGATAGCTATATTAGTGGTTGGTGATGTTGTATGAATACACAATTGTCCCATAAAGGCAAATACAACAATGAAATTAACGTAGTTGCTCTGAACATTCTTGGTTGCTAGGCAACAACAGAAAATTAGATTTTTGCTTCACTTTAAGCGCTAATTATAAAATAGTATATTTTGAACACTTATATAAGCAATTACGACAAATTTGCATACTAATAGACACATGCTTCGATGAATCAATTCTATTGTCTTCTTGAACACATAGAAAATAATAACTTTTATTAAATGTTTTATACCAAATATAATACACTTTTAACAACCCAATTTCAAGGAAAATAAATCTTGCAAAATCGGTGATATATTATAATCAAAACCCTGCTGACACCATAGTTGCAACCTAAATCATTATCTATGACGTTCAAAATCAGCACACATATTGTCTTTTTTATCTATTTAAAACGTTTCAAAAAGGTGTCTGTTATGTCTTAGATATTTGGACATGTGTACCACATATAGTGTCCTGTCCATGACCTTTTACCTTGTGTTTTTTTTGTTGCCTAGCAACCATTGCGATTGCAGCATGGAAAATATTTGAACTTGTGATTCAATTCCCTATATTCTAAATAATATGTGAAGATTAATGACACGCATCCTAGAGAAATTGGTTTTGTTTTATGGGGTCATTGTCAGAACATTTTGGATGACCCTCGTAGAAATATCGCTACGCATGTTTTGACTTTGACATCAAAAATAATGATACCACCAGGTTGCACGTGACGTCTTTTCCAAGGACACACTAAACCCAATATCTTTAAATGCGGATTGCGACCCTCGAGATGGTTATTTCTATCCCATTTTACACTCATGATAGAATCATATTTTTCAGGTGAAACTCCTAAAGGCTTCAAACTCAAAATGGTCCAGGTGTTCTTTCGCCACGGTGACAGATTGCGTGATAGCCAAATACTCGAACCAGAGAGCTGTTTTATAGATACCAGTTTATTTGAAAATGATGATATACTTGAAAGGTTTGTGAGAACAATGACAAAATTTACTGGAAAGCGGCAAACAGGGAGCTCCTTTAACAGGTGGCCTCTGTTCCCAAATAAAACCGAGTGTCCAGCTGCTAGTTTGACTGGTATTGGAGCAGCACAGCTAATAAGACTTGGTCAATACTTCCGTAACAAATACTTGGCACCATCTGGGATGTTCTCGGATGAGATGCCATTGACCAGCCAAATCTACACAGGCAGTACATTATTTGAAAGAACATATCAGAGTGCCATTGCATTTCTGTTCGGATTATTAGAACAGGAGGAATTTAACCTGACCAAGTTACATATTGATCAAACTAATGTGTTTCTCTGCTTAAAAGAAGACATTTACGCGAAAAAATTTAACTACCCTCCGATTTGGTATCTATTTCAACAAATGTCCAAGATAAGGAACGGATATCTTAATGTCACGGGCGAAAAATTTACATATCTTGGATACATGTATGTTATTATCCTTACCTATTGTCGCAACAGACCAAAGATTTGCTTACCTGAAAATTCCACGATGTGCTTCACTTCGAACGACTTTGATATGATATGGGAAAACTTTGGAAAGGAAAATAAATATGTGCATGAACATTCACCAGATAAAAAGTACTTTTACGCAGCTTATTACACCGTAATGACACAAATTGTCGATCAAATGACAAATCGTATAAACAATGCTAACCTAACGAAATTGGTTATACGATCTAGTCATGACAGAACCTTAATCACGTTTTTAAAAGTGTTTGGTGTCAATGGAAACTGGATACGATATGCTGGCAGAATTGTATTAGAGCTGTTCGAATCCAATATTGACAAAATTGATAATGCGCCAGAACAAGACATTAACAATGTCCAGTACGGACAGAAGCATAATCACCTCAACGATACCTCTAGCCAGAACAGTAAAGCACAGAGACCGTACAATGATAGTCATAAACACTACATCAAGTTTTTCTACGATGGAGAGGATCTGACAGAGTCAATAACATTTTGTAAAGGAAAAACATTTAAAGGCCTTTGTGAGTTTTCATTATTTTATGACTTTGTGTATAAAGAAATGTCACAAATAGTCGAAGAGATGGATCCAAATGACACTGTGGCGTAATTAGATACTGTGGATCTTTGTGACTTTGAGGCTCTGTATAGGATACTGTGACTCAATGCAATACAGTAATTGAATCACTGTATTGCATTGAGTCACAATATCTTATAAAAAATACATCAAGTTTTTTTTTCTATGGTGGAGAGGATCTGACAGAGTCAATAACACTTTTAAAAAGAAAAACGTTTTAAGGACTTGTGAGTTTTCACTATTGTATGACTTCGTATATAAAGAAGTGTCACAAAAAGTCGAAGAGAAGGATCCAAACGATACTGTGACGTTATGATATACTGTAGCTCTTTGTGACTTTGAGACTCGTATAAAATTCTGTGACTCAATGCAATACAGTGATTGAATCACTGTATTGCATTGAGTCACAATATTTTATAAACACTACATTAAGTGTTTCTATGGAGGAGAGGATTTCGCCGAGTTCATATCATTTTGTAAAGGCAAAACATTTAAAGGACTTTGTGAGTTTTCATTATTGTATGACTTCGTGTATAAAGAAATGTCACAAATAGTCGAGGAGATGGATCCAAACGATACTGTGGCGTTATGAGATACTGTGGCTGTTTGTGAATTTGAGGCTCTGTATGTTAAGATATTGTCACTCAGTGCAATACAGTGATTGGATCACTGTATCGCATTGAGTCACAATATCTCATAAACACTTCATCAATGTTTCTATGGTGGAGAGGATCTGACTGAGTCAATAACATTTTGTAAAGGAAAAACATTTAAAGGACTTTGTGAGTTTTCATTATTTTATGATTCCGTATATAAAGAAATGTCACAAATAGTCGAGGAGATGGATCCAAATGACACTGTGGCATAATGAGATACTGTGGATCTCTGTGACTTTGAGGCTCTGTATAAGATATTGTGGCTCAATGCAATACAGTGATTGAATCACTGTATTGCATTGACTCACAATATCTTATAAACAAAACATTAAGTGTTTCTATGGTGGAGAGGGTCTGACAGAGTCAATATCATTTTGTAAAGGCAAAACATTTAAAGGACTTTGTGAGTTTTCATTATTTTATGACATCGTGTATAAAGAAATGTCACAAATAGTCAAGGAGATGGATCCAAATGACACTGTGGCGTAATGAGATACTGTGGCTCTTTGTTACTGTGAGGCTTTGTATAAGATATTGTGGCTCAATGCAATACAGTGATTGAATCACTGTATTGCATTGAGTCACAATATCTTATAAATAGTACATTAAGTGTTTCTATGGTGGAGAGGATCTCGCCGAGCCAATAACATTTTGTAAAGGCAAAACATTTAAAGGACTTTGTGAGTTTTCATTATTTAATGACTTCGTGTATAAAGAAATGTCACAAATAGTCGAAGAGATGGATCCAAATGATACTGTGGCGTAATGAGATACTGAGGATCTTTGTGACTTTTAGGGTCTGTATAAGATACTGTGACTCACAATATCTTACACACAGCATCAAGTGGTTCTATGGCAGAGAGGACCTGACAAAGTCAATAACATTTTGAAAAGGGAAAAAAAATTAAAGGACTTTGTGCGTTTAATTGTTTTATTGTATGACTTTGTGTATAAAGAAATGTCACAAATAGTCGAGGAGATGGATCCAAACGATACGGTAGCGTTTTGAGATCCTGTGGCTCTTAGTGACTTTGAGGCTCTGTATAAGATACTGTGAATCAATGCAATACAGTGATTGAATCACTGTATTGCCTTGAGTCACAATATCTTATAAACACTACATTTAGTGTTCTATGGTGGAGAGGATCTGACTGAGTCAATAACATTTTGTAAAGGAAAAACATTTGAAGGACTTTGTGAGTTTTCATTATTGTATGATTTAGTTTATAAAGACATGCCACAAATATCGAGGAAATCTCTCTAAGCGATATTGTGGCGTAATGAGGTTCAGTGGCTCTCAATTGTAAAAACTTTTGCTAAACTTGAGAATAAACCTCTGATGTAAATGAATGTGAGGTGAAGTACTATGTATAAAAAGCTATATTTTATTAGCAGGAACTGGCGTTAGGAACAATAGTACTGAAGCATATGGGTTCAGCTATATCAAAATCCATTATTTTGATTATTTACTTGAAATGTTTTATCAACGTTTATGTCTCAATAAAATATCGATATTTCTAACTTCATTGATAATATAACGTTACGGTAATTCAGTGAATAACGTCATGTTATTAATAATGTCATGACCACACCTTACATAACACTTTCGGCGGGAATAAGTAACGTCACGACGACGTCTGTGACAACAATACAAGTTTCATTGAAATAAACAACATTTGAAGGCGACAAAATTGCATTTGAAAGGTCATATGATAAACATGATCTTACACTCATGACCATTTCATATTACATTTATTAAACTCGTCAAAGGCTCGCTTAATAAAGTTCATATGAAATGATCACTCGTGTATAAGCATTTGTTTCGCCGCAATCACACTTGCTTTGTGTTGGCATGTTTTGTGACGTCAGTGACAACGTTATGTAACATCAGCGTCACCTTTGCATTGCATTGAATGTTTTCAGTTGCATGGTTACATTGGTAAAGGATTATAAACAACTGTGAGATGATGTCTCATCCCTCTAGCCTGGGTCCAGTCGTCAATATTTTGGCAATAATTTTCTAATGCTAATATCCTAAAAATAGAGAATAAAAGTATACCACATCAAAGGTATCGGTTGTCCGTTATTAATTTCGATTAATATTGTACAATTTGAATACGAGGAATGCAAATTATCTGAATTTTTGAACATATCACAATTTGCTATTTTTCAACTTAAGAATGATGATTAGTATAGAAATAATATCACCAAGAGTTCGTGGGTGTTATTCTTTTCAACCACCCCTGATTTCTGAAACAGCTTGAAAATTCGATGTGGGTTCTAAACTTCTTCCGTTTTTACATGGCTATAGATATTGCTTATTTTCTATATATTTTTTGGTGATAATGGTGCTAATATGTTATAATCGTGAGCTGTGAACAAGATGTGTTCACATCATCCCAATTTATTCACTGTCATATTAGGGGTGGGTGGGGTATTTGTTATGTAACATCAGCATCACCTTTGCATCGCATTGAAATTTTTCAGTTGCATGGTTACATTGGTAAGGGATTATAAACAACTGTGAGATGATGTCTCATCCCTCAAGAACATGTTCAAGTTCAAATAAAGTTTTAGCAAAAATATATTTGAGCGGCAACATGAGATTTCCAACAAAGTGGTATGGGCGACCAGCAAAGGCTCAGATCAACTTGCGCATGCGTGAAACCTGATCACAGCCAGAACTTCAAAACTATTAAATTTTAACATGAGAGGTAAGTAAACTTGAAATGATTAAATTTAGAACATTTAGGAAGGAAAGGAAAACAAAACATGTTTTCCTTAGTTTTACAATGTTTAAGAATAATGGGAAAAAGAAAAGAAAAAAATGGTTGGTATGAAAATGTTTATGCTTTTGTCAGGTTAGCAGAAAAAACAGTGGCTATTTTATTTAAAATATGTAGAAAGTCATGATGGTACATTGGTCAGCATGTCTTTCTCGAAAATAGAAGATACGAGGATTAATTTAAATTCAAGTTGTGGTTTGGCGGAAGCTGACTTTCTGTTCCTTATACTTTTTTCACCATGCTAAATATATAGAGAATACTAGGTGAGTGTCTTTCGATATCAAGTTTACCAGGCAAGGCTTTGAGAACGCATGTTGACATCGCGAGGCTTGCCGAGCGATTCAACATGCGATCTCAAAGCCGAGCCTGGTAAGCTTGATATCAAAAGACGCGAATCTGGTATTCTATTTATCAGTTTACCCATTGTTGAACACTCTTCAAACTAGCACTTATGACGTATTTTTTGATTTTGTGTTGATTCAGCGTCATAAGCGACGACATTCAAAAAGTGCAACGTCATCATGACCTGATAAGGTAACATGCCGTGAGATAGGAAACGTTTATAAGGTTATGTTGAAACAATTCTGTTAAAATTAGCGGTGCTATATTATTACTTTTATAGAACTTCGCTATTAAAATGCATTAATGATGATGTTCACATTGATTTTCTACAAACCATAAAATTAGTACATTCATTATTATATGAAATAAACATTGCTATATGTATGAAGTGATTAAAAGCAAATCAAATTGAAATCATAACCTTTAAATGCAAACCACCCTATTAAAAGAATAAAAAAAAATCCTAAAATTTCAAAGTATAATAGAATTAAAAAGCACTGGGGCATTTGTCCTTTTCATCTTTTTCATTACTATTATAATGACCAAAGCTCTGTAATTAATGGAAATTGTATATGCTGAACTAATGGATAACTATTAGTTGCAAGAAACATGAAATACATTGGCGCTAACTAGTTCTATGCCTATCAAAATACTTTCTTGTAGAAAACAGCACAATTTGCATAAAACCATTGCAAACAATGTTTAATATGATAATGTTTATATGATGACCAAATTTGCAACATACTTTATTGTCTATAAATCTTCGAATCTTTTCTTTAAATATCAATCGATTGTGCCCATCAATATTCAGGGCGTCAGAAAAACAGGTCATACGATGCTCTTAAATCTTAAAAGTTTGGATATCTAATTTACTTACAGTTAACTGATAAAGATAAAGATAAAGAAGCTTTATTTAACGTCGCTTATTTGAAACAAACAACATTAGCTCTGTAGAGCTTTTATTACGACATAACAGTATCTTTTTAACAGATACCTGCCTGTCTTACTCTATCATCCTAGCACAGCCCCTTTTATGCGAGCGTCAGCAAGGGAGCTGCTAGTACCATTTTTACTCCTCTGGTATGGTGCGGCCTGGATTCAACCCACGACCTCCCACTCCAAAAGGGGACGCTCTACCAACTCAGCTATCGTGGTGGTTGAATTACTGAACTTGGTTACTTTCTAAGGAAGCCTATAACTTTGTGATTTTCACGGGGTGGGGGTCCTCTGGATCCGCGCATGAGTAAATGAAGGTCCCATGAAATATGTTTCGTGACAATAGCTATCTACACATAGCTTTCTTTCATTTCTAGACTGAATGTCGTTAATCGATCTTAGCAAATAAATCCTTCCCTTCTTGATGACAAGAAACTGCTTATTAAGCAGTAAATCGCAATAGTCGTCTGCTTTTCTCATCTGCTGAAATGTTTAAGAAGTCTCTGTGGCAAACAGTGTGGACCCAGATCAGACTGCTCCTATAGGAGCAGTCTGTTCTAGGTCCACACAGTTTGTCTCTATACTTAATTCGTCAGTGATTAGGCAATTATTTGCAGCAGACGACTTCAGCAGACGATATTTTCAGATGCATTTTTTTTCTTGGCGCTTTAAGGGTTAAGCAGTAAATAACAGCCAGCTACTGTATGATAATTTAATTCTTGAAGATAGTTTATGAGTTTCTCCAGAGACAAATTTCTGCTCGTGTTAGAATTTCCAACGCATATTTCGTTTAACTAATACAATTAAGACTATAAGCCGTTGCTACCTCTTCTGAGACATTTTAAAACAGTAACAATGCATCTTGTCCTACCAAGAGTTGCGATTCAAAGCTAAATACCAATGAAATCTTCGCTGGAGAAGATGATCATAAGTGGCATAAGCGAAAGCAAAATTAGAACATTTAAAATTGATGCTAAGTAGCTTTAATGCGCTACGTGATGGTTAATAGCTAACACTGTTACAAACTGCTGATGTTAGAATGAATTTGCTTACCGAGTATGATATCTTATTTTATATCCAATTTATGTTTATATTCATTATCACATACATGTATTATTCATATAACAATATGATATTGGTCATATCTTAGGAAAATCAATTTACCAACGAGTTTTCTCTTCCCAACCATCTCCTGGAATTCAAAAAAGTATGTGAGTATGATCAGGAAATGTCACTATCAAACACTGCAGACCAACCCTTTGCGCCCTGAGGAAGATGAGCCACAGATTACTAATAATCACTATACATCAGGAAAACAATTGAAGTAAACCAACCAGCTCTCTCTCTCTCTCTCTCTCTTTCTCTCTCTCTCCCTCTCTCTCTCTCTCTCAGGATAATTGCAAAACTAGAAAGTACACTAAGGACTGCATAACAAAACTACAGCACAGAACCCACACTGACAATGGGAGCAGCAGTAAACCTAGAATCAACAACAACAGAAATTCTTAGAGAGACTAGGTCTGTAACTATGAACTTTTTTCGAAAAAAATTCTTTTCTTTTTTAACCATTTGTCAAAACAGAATTAAGTTGTGTTTTCACAATAAATATATATTCAGTACAGTCAAAGCTGCATGGAAAAGTGACTTATCTTATAAAAACAGGTGTTTTTTCTCTTGTTTGTAATAATTTACGTCCCTCCAATAATTCTAGACAGTTGATTTTTAACATAAATGCTGTTGATTTGATAGTGATAATTTGTTAAGATTTATGAAAATGTTAAAATGTTTACCTGAATTTGAGTATTTTTTCTGCATTATTGAATAATAGAAACTTTATTTCCAACATGAGAAGATCAAAAGTTGTAGACTATGCAGCTTTAAATGGTGGGTTTTCAGGAAAGTTTGATATATCCACACAGACCCAGGGTCCTGATTCCCTGATGAAATGTTAGTTATGCGATGGCAGACCCGGGGAGAGGCCTCCACCCGATTTTACATTGAAGAGGATTCATTTAAAGGAGTTGACTATTTGTATTTCGCAGGCAATGCATAACGTCAGAGACAAACAAACAATTTTGATACAAAGCTGAAGAAGTGCCACCTAGCGTCGATAATTGGATAAGAACGGTCAAAGATAAAAAGTGTTGGATAAAGATGTTTCATCGCATGCGCGGACATGCGCGGATCCAGAAAGTTTTGTCTTAGGGGGTCCTACTCTACAACTCTGACAACGCTTTTTTGTTTTGTTTTTTTAGGGGAGAGAGGATCCATATCACTTAAAACGGGCCATTATTGGCCCGCCAGCGAAACGCCATTTGCCATTTAAATGGCGTTTCGCTGGCGTGCCGATAATGGCCCAACATTGAATGCTGGCTTGGTAGCTTTGAGAATTTCAGGGGACCGGTCCAGTATTGCTAATAAAATCCTATATTTTTGTGACGTTTCAGTGGGGCGGACCCCTGTCCTCCCTCTGGATCCGCACATGGCGGATCCAGAAACTCCGTCAGGGTGGTCTTGACATCGTTTTTTGTGTTGTTGTTTTTGTTGTTTTTTTAATTGTTTTAGTCATCAACGTAGCGGGCCGTACGAACCTACTTCGAGAAGCAATTGGTATCGAGAGGGCCTGAACAAGTTTGTTTTTCTAAGGAAACCTGCAGCCACTTGTGATTTTCCAGGGGAGGTCCGGACCCCCTGTCCCCCTCTGGATCTGCACATGCAGCGATGGGAGCGCAGTGGCTCAGTGGTAGAGTGCTTGACTCGAGACCGAAGGGCCGCGGGTTCGAGCCTCACCGGCGTCACTGCGTTGTGGTCCTTGAGCAAGACACATTTATCCTAGCTAAGTACTGGTTCTACCCAGGTTGATCCGTCCCTATATAACTGAAAGATTGTTGATGGGACATAAAGAATCAAATCAAACAAACAAAGCACATGCAGCGACGAGTTTGACAGTTAAATTTACAAAATAACCCCCAGATTTAGGCGCTATATCTGGCGGAGAAGATATTTAATGACCACACCGGTTAGGCGGCAATCGAAAACACTCTTAATATTCGTGAACGCGGATCAAAATTCGCTAGAAACAGTGTTTTCGATTTACATTTGTCGCCGTACTACATTTGTCGCAATGGCAATCGAAACCTCGAAGTTTCTTACTATTATTGATCTACATTTGACAATTGTATTAACGTTTTCGATTGCATAGGTCACTGTCCGGTGTGATGACAAGATGTGTTCTTATTACTGTTCACTAATAGCTTCCTAACCCATAGGGTATGGGTCATACATTTTTTATTTATAATATATGTACTTAAACCTCAATAAATACCTAATTGATACCTAAAAACAGCCTTGAATCAGTAGGTATTATCTGCTTTTTCCCCATTGTGCTATTTCATTCCCCGCCAAAAGTCAAAAGTTATCTTTTGTAATGGATGTCTAATACAATAGCTAGCCCAGCCAATGGTAGAACTGTCAATCTTTTTTCTCTGGAAGACGCATTTTATAGACAACTTCTGGGCTAAACGTAGGTGAGTATGGTCAGGAAATACCACAACCACACACTGTAGACCATTCCATGACACCGTGAGGAAGAGCCACAAACAGTCACAAGAGATCTAAAAGATAGTTAAAGTTAAGAAACCAGCTCTCTCTCCCCCATCAAGATAAATGTATAACTAGAAAGGACACTAAGTACTGCATAAAGAGCGAACACTTAACCCCACAATTACTGTAGTATTGCACTCCAAATAGAACACTGTTTTTCGTTTTTAAAATTTTACATGAAAGTAACTTCACACTGAGAGTTTATATGGGTATTGAAATAGCAAAACCCAAAAATTTATTTAAATTTCGGCGGAGAATGATATCAATATTAATGCTCTGATATCTTGTAAAAATAAATAACTTAATTTTTGTTGATGTGAAAATACACTTTCATAACCCATTTAGTACTGTTAGTGCAATACACTTGGATGGAGTTCGCAGTATTTGCTCATTTATAAAATTTCCATTAATGATAACAAGCAGACAATTTTCATTAGGCTGAGCGTCTGTGTGTCTTGGTCTGCGTCTGGGCTTGGGGTGAGGTTGGCGCGCCATGGGGCTGGTTACGGTCTTCGAATGGGGTGATTTTTCTGACCGTTCCGGGCGATGCTTCTTTTGTCGATCATTTATGTTATTTCTGTCTTGTTTTTGGTATGCTTTCGTGCGCGTCTGTTTGTTGGTGCCTTGTGGTCGCCTGCTGGAGGAGGGCTGGCCTCTTGGCTTTCGTTTGTGGTTGAGAAGTTGTCGCTTGGGTCAGGTGTGGTGCTTGATTGTATCGATTCCTAATCTTTGCCCTCTATCTTACTTTGTTTGTAGGTAACAGCTGGTAAGGTTTACAATGAAAACCAAGCTGCTTATATAGGTCTAGGAATAAAAGGTTACTTTTGCATTTAGTGTCTACCAAACACTATTATTTGTCCGCTTCCATCTTTCTAGCCATCTGTATGTTTTGTACATGTGTGTGTACGTGCGAGCGTACAATTAAACGGCCAAAGTCATGGAAATACGAATAAAATAACAGATGGAAAGGCATCTAAATCAACACGTAAAGAGCATCATTTATCTATCTATTAACGTTACTTTACATAATCGAAAAACAATATGCCTGCTGTGCTTACACCAGGCATGTAGGAGTTGCGGGATCAAAAAGCAGACTTAGTTATGGAATAGCTTGACCAATGGCTTCCAAATGAGAGGCACTTTATGGTAGTTGGCATATATGTCCGTTTTATTGTTTGCTGCTTTCGAAGCAGCAAACTTTCAGATTGAATTTTTCGGAAATTCGGTCATGCGCACTGCACAGTGAGATCTTTCTGACGCAACCCACAGTGCATGTCACGTCACAAGTTATTAATAGTCGGAATTAAAACGCAAAACGGCCGTCTGTGTTGAATTAATGAGAAATTTTGATTTAGGACGATATTGTGGGATCCTCTAAAATAAGTTCAGCTTGGAACCGCCAGATGCAAGTCATTATAGAAATATAAATTTAAAAAGAAAACGACTTACCTAAAATGATTTACGTATTTGGATCTAGTGTGTATTTCACACTCTCCCCTTATCAAATCTCCAATTAGCATCATTTTAAAACAGTAATTACTCCATCAACTAATATATTCCCATAAGCACATGCAAAACTTGACACCGTGTTTTCTGTCAAAACAACTCTTTGCTTGCTAGCGGCTAATTTTGTCGTCGCAAACAGTTTGGACCAAGATCAGAACGTCGGGGCTGATCTAGGTCCAATCTGTTTGACACGCTGATGTTATCCAGAAATATCATTTTGATAAAAGTAATGCTGAAAAATATCTGCAGAGACGAAACATTACTCAGCATGCAAAGAATCCCTTTGAAGTTTTTAGTCAACGGTGACCAAAGTCAGCCTCGGAGGAATTAGAGTCAAAGAAAAATGGACATTATTGAAACCCCACATTACCTGAAGTCATCAGAATTCGGGAAATCATTTTTTTTTCATGAATTGTGATAAATGATATGCACAAGAGATGCCTTGACCAGTCATATGTAGAAATGCAGTCTCATCTCTTATCATTTAAACTAATGGTACACATTTGTTACTTCTGGTCTAGGAAAAGGGCCGATTTCCTAAAGTCAATATATAAGAATTTGTTTTGATGTATTGATTTATTTTGGGGCTAGACTTGGACATTGTTTTGATAAGCTGTGGAAAAAGGACCCTTTCCAGCATATGAAACAAACTACAAGACTGCATGTTTAGTAGTAACCTTTGCAAATAGTATCTATCTGTCTGTCTGTCTGCCTGCCTGCCTGCCTGCCTGCCTGCCTGCCTGCCTGCCTGCCTGCCTATCAATCCACCCACCCACCCACCCATCCATCCATCCATCCATCCATCCTTCAATCCACCTGATTTTGAAATTGTCAAAGGAAATTGTCTTTCATATTTCAGCTGAAACTAAGTTTTCTTGGTCAACCTCAATTAAGTTTGTCTCTAACTTTTTTTTCAGGGATGGTCTCAAAAACCTAACGCATCAGTAAAAAAAACCCTGCCAGATTCGATGGTTCCAGGAATTCTGTTAAACACCCTAGAATTCCAAAAATTGCTTCAAGGCAGAGTTTGGCAGAGTTTAATTATCTGCAAAGGATGCTAGCTGTGTACAGTGCTGCCTGGCTAGACTGCTCCCCTAGTGATGAATCCAGTCTACAATCTCATGAAGATTTGTTTGATTTGATTCTTTAAGTCCCATCAACAATCTTTCAGTTAACAGGGACGGGTCTTCCTGGGTTGAACCAGTACTAAGCTAGGATAAATGTGTCTTGCTCAAGGATCACAACACAGTGACGCCCCTGAGGCTCGAACCCGCGGCCCCTTGGTCTCGAGTAAAGCACTCTTCCACTGAGCCATTGTCCTCCCTCAATCTCATAAAGAAAAAGTCTGCTCCTTTTAGTACAACTTATCATACAATACTGGAATTTTCGATTAAATTTTTGATTATTTAATTGATAATCAAGCGTATCGATTGTGATTTGCCTTCCGATTCCCAACACTAAATTTAGAAGTAATGTATATAGCAGTCTGTATAGGTTCTGCCTGATTTGGATCCCAAATGTTTGAGACTCTAATAGTGTTCCTGAAAGAATGTTTGAATTAAAAAAAAGTCAGCAGATGACAAAAATCATGAAAAAATACCCAGCTTATAAAAGAGCTGGGCAGGATTATTGATTTTGTTTGTTTTGTTGCTTTACGTCCCAATCAACAGCTATGGTCATGACGGGACGGTCAGTTCACCTCCTGGGCAAGCTTGAACGTTAACCTGTAATTCGTGCACATACTTTCGCGTGTAACTGACGACAACCCTTTTTGAATGCATCAGCGGAAGGGAGGAGAATGACCGTAGAAATTATTTCATGATCAATCTCCACGAAAGTATGGAGCCGGGCTGAGATCGAACTTGCTACCCCTGGATATGCAGTCAGACAGGCATCTCTAGCGAGACACATTACCGACTGCGCTACGCGGCCCGATGCAGGTTTATAGAAGGAGAATTATAAAAGTACTTTTCTGCATTAACTATCACATCTTTCTGTCTGACCCTCGCTTCGGCAGGAGTAACCATATCTAAATTAGCGTAGGGTTCTTTCACCTGGACAAGGGACACCTTGCCGTGGACAGGGGACATCCAGTTATCGTCCAGATCGGACGGAAGATGCACTTATCTAGTGTCATCCCTGCAAATGGCACTAGAGAAAGCGTGTTCAAACACCGAAATTTTCCTCGCTGCGAGCAGGGATCGAACCTGGAACCTCTAGCACCAGATGCAAGTGTGCTAACCACTGAGCTAGTCTGACCACACTTACGAGAGAACATAACATATTTATAGTAAATTATAATTCAACAAAGGATTGTTTGTAGCTGCCGTAGACTGGCTCCAGTCCTTAAAACATTTTTTTATCAATGTGTCATATCATATACTTGTAGCCAGTCTAACTCTGATGGCTCTGTTTTAAGGACCTTAAAACAGAGCCATCAGAGTTAGACTGGCTACAAGTATATGATATGACACATTCATGAATTTCTTATAAGGACTGGAGCCACATTGATGAAAAATTGTTTAAGGACTACAGCCAGTTTATAGCTACCGGTATTTGTATTGTGGTACTTGAATCCTTTTAAAATTCATAGATGGGTAACTAGATGTGAACTATAATGTAGACTGGCATTGATATCTCAGAGAAAATCCTCATACTGTAACAAAATTACTGTACCTTCTGAGGCTGCCAGGAAGTGCCATTTTAATGAGAACTTAAATAGAATATGATATTTTTTCTGATATATCAATTCTGACTGTCTGTCTGTCTGATTTGATTCTTTACGTCCCATCAACAATCTTTCAGTTATAAAGGGATGGGTCTTCCTGGGTTGAACCAGTACTAAGCTAGGATTAATGTTCTTACTCAAGGACACAACGCAGTGACGCCGGTGAGGCTCGAATCAGGGCCCAAGGGGGTACTCCAATATTTTCATACATACGTAGACTCGGGTCATTTTTTGGGGTTCAAAATTTTGAATTTCAAAATTTTTTGGGGTTTTCAGAAAAAATAATATTTTTTGGGTGTGAAGATTTTGTGGATATTTTTTTTTGGGGGGGGGGGGGGGTAATCACAAATTGGACTATATTTAGTTGTTATTTCAATGCATTTTAGGGTCTTTTCATAAGGTCAAGGTATAAAATCAGGATATTTTTTTGGTTTGTCTAAATTTCAAATATTTTTTGGGGTGCTTAAAATTCCTGAGTTTTTTTAGGGTGAACGGTAGATGCTGGGCCCAAGCATACGTATGAAGAAAAAATGAGAGTACCTCCCCTGGGAACCCAGGGCCCCTCGGTCTCGAGTCAAGCACTCTACCACTGAGCCACTGCGCTCCCAATGTTACAGGATAGGAGCACTGGCTCCATTCATGCTTGTCTTATTTTGATACAGGATTACGGGCCGTAATTACATTGAATTTGGAACTGTGGTTCAGGTGGAGATTTCTATTTTTAGCTTTGCCGGCCATTTTGTTCAGTCGAGGGGAAAAGTTTGTGAAATTTTGAAACTAGTTAAAGCCTTCCAGAACTTATCATAATGACCTTTCCAAGGTGGAACTTCATATTTGTGTTTGTCTTTGACATATTGTCGAGCCTGTGGTCACCTGATGGGAAAGGGATGATCTCTTGCCTCTCCTATGTGTGATGTTTTCTTGATTTTTATCACTTTCCCATTCCATGTCCTAGATCAGATGTGGTACTTGATTGTATCGACTCCTGATCTGTGCCTTCTTCCCAACTTTGGTAGAGGGCATTATAAGGAACATTTCTGTGTTATTATTTCAATGTCATTGGAATTATTTTGAATTTTCATATTTCTGAACTCAAGCACACCTTAGGATGCACTTTTATGACCCGGTTTGTGCAGTCTAGCTAGTCATCATTTGTGCTTATTTATATAAATGTTTTCATCCGTTCTCTTCGCAGTCAAATATTTTCTATCATATCGGACTGTCTCATGAGTTGAATCAGCTAGTACCAAGCAGAGGAGATTAATAAAGCACACAACACAGTAGGATTATCTCTGGTGATGCTTGAACCATCAACCCAACGATCTCCCTTTATCTAATATTGAATGACAACCAAAGTACTACACAGATGCCTACTCTGATCTGAGCAGTGAAGTATCAATGTGATAGATTACTGCATGTGTGGTTTACAGATTTTTGTAGCTTGTGATAAGGATTCCTCGACTGGTATCAGACCAGTAAATAGAGTAGTTGTAAAATATATAACATTTACCTAACCAAACACTACCTCTGTGTGCCAGTTTACACAGAAAGTGTATTTTGGTCAATGGGAGTTACAGAGCTCTCGGTAAGCATGGCCCCATGTAGGGGTCATAATATCTCCAATCAGATAAGAATAAACGCTTAATTAGTGCATCTTAAGGTAAATTTTGACCTCAGAAGATTCAAAGATTGGACGAGTCTAATTAGTAGCATGTGAATAGTTACTCAGATGGTAGTGTTTTTTTTTTAAATCAAATGATTACTTAATGCGTTATTGATGTTAAACAGAAACCTGATACTTCACCCATCTTTCAATTTTATGTTACTTCATGTACCCATCTCATTTTTGACCCGTCTGAGGTTAAAATGTATCAAAACTTGAATATTGCACCTTGGATGGTTTCCTTGGGATTATAGGGCAGTAGTTCATGAGGAAAACTGGGCAAACTGTCCTTTTAAAAGGAAACTTTATTTTCATTTATCATCTTTGTGACACAGTTGGAAATAAACAAAATATTTTCGACTTGGCAGATAAACAGCAACACACACCAATATGCAGCTACATTTATAATTGCAAGTTGTTTATGATAGTATATACATTGCTTTATGTTTAACTGATTGCCAGTGATCCGTTTCGCTCAAGGGGCTAGAAGAAAATATTATAAGGTGTAAAATATTAAGTCTGATTATCTCAATAAAAACTCAAAAGGGAATTTATTCATACTAAAACACTGTGCTTACTCTGTTTCAAATTTTCAGCCACTTGGCCTTTGTCAAGAACAAATAACTGGATTTATTTTGTGACCGACAGCTATAGCATATAACAGAAATCTTAGG
The DNA here is from genome assembly GCA_964019695.1 of Loripinus fragilis. Classification (NCBI taxonomy): domain Eukaryota; kingdom Metazoa; phylum Mollusca; class Bivalvia; order Lucinida; family Lucinidae; genus Loripinus; species Loripinus fragilis. The sequence continues at coordinate 77,750,672 of OZ026519.1, forward strand.
TTATCCGAAAATGGCGCATTAATGGTACCAAGAACCAGACGTCTTTTTACACCGGCTCATTTACAGTTTCAGCCCCTAAGCTGTGGAACACTTATACAAGCAACTTCCTTGAAAACATTTAAAAGAGCTATGATAGAATTTATTTCATTTTAGAGACTGTAATTTTACTAATGAACGCACTTTTTTTATAAACCCATCAGAATTTTTTTAGCAATGCCATGCATGCTTGTATAATATGTACATATTACTGTTAGTTTGTTTCCATGTTTTTTATATATCAGTTATATGTTCAGAGGGCCATATGGTAGACTGGGAGTCGAGCTAAATATGCCGCCCTCTTGAAAATGTTGTATAAATAAACAAACAAGACTGGGTTTCATGATCTTCGTTCTGACGTCCACGTCACAATTTTACGTTTTCAGTGTTTTCATCTTGTGGCGTTAATTCTATCGTTAAAGTGACGTTTTCGCATTTCAAGGCATGTCATTTATAGTCAGTAAGCATATTCTAAATGAAATTTAATGAAAACATGATATGACTACGCAAAAAAAAATTGTCTGTCGCGTATCTTTATTCCTTAAGTATATAAGACATGACAAACTTTGTTAACGATGCCAATTAATATATCAGCTATAGTTTTCTGAAAATGCTCGTGATACAATGTATAATAAACTCTGACTTTTCATTTACAGCCGTTTGACAATTGTTGTTCTTATGCTTTTGTTTGCCGAAAAATAGCTGCTGTAGCTATGGTAACCAACGTAAAATAAAATTTCTGGTATTTTGTATCTTGCGTAGGTTATAATGAGACTATTTTAAGTGAATATTGGGGTGCCTAATAAACGCAGAGGATGGGGTATCGAATCGCAGAAAAAAGACCTGCGGTGTCTTGTTACCGCAGGGTTGAAAGTAAACAATATGACAAACGAAGGATCAAAAATAATAGATATATTTGGATTTACTCGAGGTCACAGAGCATGACATCTGGTTGATGCCTTTAAGATGTTAATTAAGTGAATACGACTAATCACCATCTGGTTTTAACCAGATTAAACGAGGTCGTGAGCTCGAATAACAACAACGATAACATATTGAAATGTTGAATATTCATCGTTAAAATGTTGACAAGTTGTTTAAGTGAACATATATGAGCCGCAACATGTGATTTCCAACAATGTGACATTTTGACAATTGTAGACTCAGGCGAGCCTGTATAGCCCCCTTTTAAGCTTAGAAAATCCACATGGTATTCAGTCAGTAGCTTAACAGTCAGAGAATATTTAAGCGACTGACAAAGGCTCTGATCAGACTGCGCGTTTGCGCAGGCTGATCTGATGCTTTGTTGGAAATCTACACCAAAAGGGTGGCAGCTCAGCCATATTTTACAGTACAAATAATCCAGACTGATCCATCCCGGTTAAAAATCTCATGTCATGGCTCATATCTATTGTTTCAAATTTTACTACCTAAATATGACAGGCGCTTTTGGAGACCTTGGTCCAACTTCAGAAAGTGACATCATCCCAAAGACCAAACCAGATACCCTTATGCATTACAAACCAGGACATTTTTAACCTTTCGAATCGTAGATTATTTAAATGATTTGAGATGCAAATCGCGTACTACGACCTTTTATCCTGAGCTGTCAATAATGTCCCATTTGTCTATAGCGCAAGCTGTGGTGATGTTTCCAAGATAGTGTAAGAGATAGACTATAAGAATCTATCATGAGTGTGAGGATAGGATAGAAAAATCTGTCCTGAGGATCACCGTTTGACATCACGAGGCTTGCCGAGTGATGACAAACGATGATCCCGAGGGATGGATATTTCTATCCTACCCTCACACGAATAATGGATTCTTTTTCTTGCTCACCGCTGTTTTTTTTTTATTTAAAAATAAGCTTCCAGAAATCCCTGAATACGCTAAGATACAATTTCACACGATGACGTCACTTTAACATAACAATGACGTCACTTGACGACAATGTGCGTGAATTCCAATACAACCAATGTATGTAGCTTTCACGTGACAGCCTGGGAAAGATAGCATGGGTTAAATCCCAGGGTAAAATCTCAGATATCCGTATCCGGTGTGCAAGAATAAATGTTCTCTAATACCTTTTTTGGAAATATATGCGGTGGTGCTACAGTACGATAGAGAAAGCACCTACATGTAAATGTGATAAGGTTCTATTTCACGAGCCCGGTGAAACTAAGGAAAGGCATCTTGCAACTGATATGCCTATTTATTTTCAGAGCTGTCGCAAACTCAGTTTACTCTGCTTTGTTAGAGCTAATTGGTGACACGACACTGCCCTCGAGATTGCTAAATGTAGAGACACAGACATGCTATCTCCACGCATAGATAAGCCAAATCATTTTTAAATGGACGAAGAGCGACGATTGAGGCGAGCGAGCGTGTACGTGAAACACAGTAACGATATGGATGTAGGTAGATGGAGATGCAATTCAAATGCATGGCATCGAGACCGTCTTGATAGTTGGATATGTACTAGTTATAAAATGGGTTGTCCGCCTTTACGTGGAGATAATCCACGAGCTTTAGCGAGTGGATTATCTTACGTACAGGTGGACAAACATGGTATAACTATATTATACCACCAACATCAGTGTAGACCTTGCACATCACGAGATATTTCCTGCTAAAGTTGGTTAGGGTGGTATAAGGGAGCTTAAAGAATGAATATTATATCAAAGCTGTCTATGTTTTGCCTTTCAATGCATCAAAACTACAATTCTACGCATGACAGATTACTTGCAATATATAACGTCATGCACGATCGCACATTACGTCATATTAATGATGACGTTGCATAATGTATATGTCTGCCAAAACTAAAACCACAGAAGCTGGAGACGAGAAAGTGAAATTTCAGAAAATACCGACAATTCTATTACCAAATATTTCCTTGCAATCCGTTTAAGAATATGAAAACCTACACTTTGTGTTTGTGTCCACTAATAAGAAAGTTAAAGGCCTTTGAAAATCTGAAGTGGACTCAGGGATGTTAACGGAGAAAGCAAAGGACATCCAATTTCACGCATGAAAAGAAGTTATATATTTTATATTATCAAACGTGAAATACAACTTTTATGTTTTCACATGCGAAATATATTTTTTTTTCAATTATACATTATATTCAATCAGCATTTTCCTGTATTTCATTACTTATAAAATAATTTATACCTCGATTTATGCCATGTCAATCAAAGATAACAAATTTGACCGTTTGTTCCTTCAGTTTAGTTGCTGGGGCGTTAGTACTGTACTGCAGAGAAGTAACGATTCGTCTTATAAATTAAGGATAACAATTATTTCGATCATTTGATCTATTCTATATGTCTACCAACTAAACTCTTATTACTTAACACGCAGCCTAAGCAAGGGCGGATCCAGAGGGGGACAGGCGACTATATAATGGCATTTGCTTGGATCGACTCTCCCCTCTTAAAAAATCAAAGTTTGACCGCCTCTGACAAAACTTTCTGGATCCGCGCATGCTAAGCATATTATTGTGTTATGCAAAATACAAAATAAGTTAAACAAAGCTGAGGTCCGCATGATCGTCTTTTGATTTTGCTTGCCTCGGCCAAAATTTTGAAAAGTATAGAGCTTTGGTTCTCCCAATCGGAAAACTTCGGCTCAATTCGAGAATCAAGCCTCGGATGTATGTAAGGCGTAGTACTATGTATGAAAAAGCTGCATTTTGTTAGCCGGAACTGGCGCAAGAAAAATTAGTTCTGTAGTATTTGGGTTCAGCTCTATCAAAATCCATTAAATCTGTCAACAGAATAAATGAAGGTTAAATTTTTTATGAAAAACCCTAAACTCCATTTATAGCATATTGTGGAATGTTGTAAGCAATCGAACTTGAAATTGTATTGGCATGGTTCTGTGATGTCAGTGTCACGTTATCAAAGTAGACCCTTGACGTACATCCTAGGTCTGTTTCCACGGAATTTGGCCGGGGTAGTCCGACTATGGCTCTCCCGTGAGCAAACTTCATCAAAGAGTGGTGAAAATGGTAAGCGTATGCACTTACTAGGTTAAAGTCGGGTAAATTCGGACATCAGGTAAATTCGGACACACGTTTGCAAACAGTGGAAATCCAGATGAGACGGCTCCTAATGAACCGTCTCATCAGGAATTTCACTGTTTGCTTAGTTAATTTATTTTTTATTCCAATAATTGAACTATGCTGAATCAAACAAGGTGGCTGTCCGAATTTAGCTTTCTGTCCGAATGTACCCGACTTTACCCTATAAAACGTGTGGTAAATGCAACAAATACAGTATGTGTTATTTTGGAGTCATTGTCTTTAGGCTAGCGCACTGTGTGTACTCTGATCACACGCACTCCGATGCAGGTCTGTATACAGTAAAACCTGTCTTAAGCGGCCACTTAAAAAAAGACAAACAAATGTGAATGAAAAATGGTGGCTTAATGATGGTCAAAAGTTTTGCAGAATGCTCCACGGGGAGCATTCTGCAATACTTTTGACCTGCATTAAGCGATAATCGGTATTGAAAACCAATTTTTGGTGTTCTTTTCAGTGGTTGCTTAAGACGAAATACTATTGGTGTCATTTTACCAGGATACGACCTTATACGCTATTCTTTCTATAGAATTATAAATCTCGTTTCATGTACTCTGTAATGTCACGAAAGTAGGAATTGACACCGGTGTCTCCGCTGTGAGTTATCAGAAAAGGAGGTGTTTGTGTATATATAAGTAATTGATCATGTGCTTTTTGTCCTTGTAAAGGAATCTGTGACAGAATCTACGTTTTGTGGAAAGAAAGGACCAAAGGTAAATTATTTCATTGTTATTAAAATACTTTAATATTTTCTTTTGATTTGTGATTTGATAATAATATAATTTAATTATAAAATAGCCCGAAAGCGAGTTATTATTATTATTATTATTATTATTATTATTATTATTATTATTATTATTATTATTATTATTATTATTATTATTATTATTATAAATAATAATAATAAAAGTAATAATAATAATAATGATAATAAAAATAATAATAATAATAATAAAAGTAATAATATTATTATTATCATTATTTTTATTATTATTATTATTATTATTATTATTATTATTATTATTATTATTATTATTAAAATGATAGTAATACTGACGATGATAATTATAATAGTATTATTTTATTATTTATTAATTATTTATTTTATTTTATTTATTTAGTTATGAATTTAGCTTGAGTAATAATGACGATGATATTCATAATAGTATTATTTTATTATTTATTATTTATTTATTTTATTTTATTTATTTAGTTATGGATTAAGTTTGATAATAACGTAGAATAAGAACGGAGAAGAAGTAGAACAGCATTTTGTTGATTTTTGTACCAGAGCTATATATATAGAGATTCTTACATGAGTGCTCATGTTTTATTGAATTTATTAAACGAGTTGGGTAAAAGAGATAAAATGCGAGGCTTGCCGAGCATTTTATCTCTTTTTCGCAACGAGTTTAATAAATTCAATAATACAAGAGCACGGATGTTAGATTCTATTTATCATATGACATTTAGATTATTTTGAAATCTCATTTCTGGCGTAAAAACGTTATAATTTTGTCATTATGTACGCAACGTTGTTATGGACGTCATAACGTTTCCCGTTAATTTGTAAACCACTAGTGCACGGGTGGTAAACCTAGGAACTACAACGAAATTGTGTTAACGTAATTTTGTTCCCAAGCCACATCCGGGACACGTCGTGGTAGTTTCCAGGCCGAAAATTGGATAAAGAAACGTTGGTGTCACTTTCATTTTTGCTTTATTTTACAACTAAGAACGAACAATGGTAAAATCCGGCAATGTGGTTCCGTGTAAATATGGCTCAGCGTCCCCTCTAGCCCAAAGTTTTGTTTGAAAAGTTATTTTCTTTCTTTTGGTTCGTGTTTCCTCACTGAGCATCGAACCAACTTTCCCCAAAGTTCGAAGGATTTTAGCCCATATCTGTCAAATTAGATGGAATTTGATATCATTTGACGATGGAAATGATAAAAAGACCCTGAATAAACGTTCCTACACAAAAAAAGATCTGAGCATTTACTCGTAAACGATTCATGCCCCGTTCATCCTATGTGGTAGTTTCCAGCTCATCGTGGTAGTTAAAATGCTAGCGTGGTAGTTTCCAAGACTTTGTAGGAATTTAGTAGCAGTTTGCATCAGCAGATGTTCACTATTCAGGGGCTACTTCATTTTTATAAAGACAGGGTGTGCGGGCCGAACCTTGAATACCCCTCTTATTCATACGAAGACCTTTTCAAACAACCTTTTGTCAGATAACAAATGTCGACTGCCTGAATTTTAATTTTAATGGGCTATTGAAATGATGAGAAGAATGAAAAGAAGGGATATTTACATATTTTGTTTGGAATAAATATGCTTTTTAATTATCAAATAACATGCCCGTTCATCGTCGCACTCACATGTATATAAAAAGTGTCCCAACTCGAGGATATTTCCCTTTTTCCTGAAGCGCAAGTACTAACGATACTTTGGGCCAGTAGTCGTAGCCTGCCATTTTATCTTAAAGTTGACTGAACAGCGAGTGGCGCAATTTTTATATCATTTTTTTTGTCTGTTGCTTGGTCCATCACGGCTCAACTGATGACCTTTTGCTTTAGATTTCCAGAGGTGTGTTTGGAAGTCCAGGGCATGATCTCCACTTGGCAAGCATCACATTGATCTCTTGAGTCCTCAGCTTAGCTTTTTCATGGTGTTGAAATGTGATTTATTTGTTTACCGTGGTAATTAATTGACGAGTTCAAGGGTTATCATGGGAAACAAACAACCACTATAATGTTTTGTACCACTTCAGAAACGTATCCTACAAAATCTTGGAAACTACCACGATAGCATTTTAACTACCACGATGAGCTGGAAACTACCACACAGGACGAACGGGGCATGGATCGTTTACGAGTAAATGCTCCGGTCTTTTTTCTGTGTAGGAATGTTTATTCAGGGTCTTTTTATCATTTCCATCGTCAAATGATATCAAATTCCATTTAATTTGACAGATATGGGCTAAAATCCTTCGAACTTTGGGGAAAGTTGGTTCGATGCTCAGTGGGGAAACACGAACCAAAAGAAAGAAAATAACTTTTCAAACAAAACTTTGGGCTAGAGGGGACGCTGAGACATATTTACACGGAACCACATTGCCGGATTTCACCATTGTTCGTTCTTAGTTGTAAAATAAAGCAAAAATGAAAGTGACACCAACGTTTCTTTATCCAATTTTCGGCCTGGAAACTACCACGACATGTCCCGGATGTGGCTTGGGAACAAAATTACGTTAACACAATTTCGTTGTAGTTCCTAGGTTTACCACCCGTGTAGTGGTTTATCGATAGCGTTATTTTACTCTCAGATGCGACGTCATATGATAATTGATTGTACATTATTTTTTCTTACAATAGACTTTCGGGAAATTTCAAGAGATTTTTCAATATATGTACTATTGATTTAACTACATATCACTGCTGTGCATCTCCATGATAGACTTGTTATTTAGTTAAAACTTTTCTTTATTTATTGTATGCCAACATGTGTACATATACTTAAAGCCAAAAGTAACTTTACACTGTTATTATATATACCTTTTCTGGGTATTGGTGAGTGGTTCTTTAAATGTGTTTAATTCATATTAAACTTCAATCAATTATTCATATGACAGTTGAATTTCATGTTTTTACTGTCATAAATGCAACCACAATGCCCTAATGAAAGAACCAAGGGGGGCAAAATAAATTTTTCCAAAGTGCATCACTTTTAGATGCGTTACTGTAGCTTTGCGATTGGACACTTTTCAATTTTAAAGAACCAGTCTGAAAGACAGGCTATTGAATTGTTGTTTAAAGTTCAAAACAGCCCGAATCACCCTTCGAGTAACACAAATTAGAGTTGTGTTTTTACGGACATAACCCCTTTTGTGAACTTAATAGTGCTTTCAATGGAATTTCCCATAAGAAATTGTTTGCCGTTTTTCTTCCAAATCGATGGGAATTTTTATCAGATTATCTTGTCACATACTCAGAGCAGAAGTCCCAACAAATCGCTGATAAAAAAATCCAAATGTCATCTGAGATAAAGCTTTTAGCAGGGACTAAAGTTTACTATTGTTTTAATTCAAAGGGAGATAATTTCAAAGTGAACCAACTTTAAGATGCTGCCAAAAGCAAACTATACGTCAAAGCCAAAATGTTTTGCAGTATTTTTAATGGGCAATCGATGGCCCTTAAAATAGCGTGTTCAAATCCTTGGTTTACTTTGGATTTTGTTAGGAAATGCTGATTGTGTGTTTTTAATGAAATCACAGATAACTCGAAAGAAGATTAATCTACCCTAGTTGATTTTCGTGAATTAGGTTTAGGGCGAGTACCAGCAACTCATTGCAATATTTAATTTGGTTAAATCGAAAACAATAAAGATATATTCAGTAGTTCAAAGTGTAAAGTTACTTTTGGCTTTTAGTATATAATACAAGAAGTTGAAATACCGATAATTTTAAATACAAAAAGGGATTCAGAAGAAAGTCTATTGACTTTTGTAAATCTGGTTCCCAGCTATTCAATATTAGAAATACAATAAACGTAGGACTAAAATTGTCATAAGTAGGTATAAAACAATACAGCAAAAACTCGATAATTTGAACTGGAATTAACCAAGTTTAACTGTATATACTATAATGTCAGACTGCTGTTCATTACAAAATATGGATTTTGACTTTTGAAAAGGAAAATGAATATTTACGAATTACAGTTATCCTTGTTGTCTCCACTGGGTTTGGAGATAATCAATTCTATGGGAGGATGGGGGGTGGGGGGTTGGGGTTGGTCGTTGCCTCTTTGTTCACAGCTAGCAGAATAGTCGTCAAACCAATTAAATGTGAATATACCAAAATTCTGGATAATATGCTATTGTTGAGGACTTGTTATTTAGGTATTTTTAATGTAACAGGACAAAACAAAACAAAACAAAAAATATGGCTTTTGTTTAATTTGTTTTATTCTGTTTGTTTGAGTTTAGTTTAAACTTTTATGTCATTTTTGTATGACAATATGTGTACATATAATACATTAAGTTCTCATACAGATCATTTCGAAATACATGTACAAAAAAGGGATTCATAAGGAAGTCTATTGACTTTTATAAATCTGTTTCCCAGTTGCTAAATATTAGTATGACTTGAATTAACAAAAATATGTATAAACAATACAGCAAAATCTCGATAATTCGAACTTGGATTAGCCAGATTCAGCTGTATCTGTTATAATGTCAAAACTGCTGTTTAATACAAAATTTGAATTTTGATTTTTGAAAAGAATTTTTTGTTTGAGTTTAAGTTCATACAGTACGAGTGTCACACCGAACAATGTTTCAGTCATGGCGTAAGTTTTCCTGGGTTGGACCAGAACTGTACAGTTAAGATGCAGTGTTTTGTTCAGTGACATAACACAGCGCTGACGCTGAGATTCAAACCCGAGTCTTACTGGTCACCTGTCTGAATCCCTACCAACTGAGTTACGGTGCTCCCCATCATAATTATCAACCTTTTGTATACTAATGGACTCTTCCTTCTGGTTTGTTACAATAAACTTGGGATAGTCCATTGTACATATTTTGGAGTGTTGGTTTATAATTTTCAAAACAAAATTGTATTCTTTTGTCAAAGATATTTTTACCTTTGCAAACAACGTAGACCCCCACGTTTGCAAAAGTACTCGTTTATAAAGGGTTTCACGAATAGAGAGGGTCAAATTAGGAGTATGTATCTATAGCCATGTTGTAGTAGTTAAATTTTAATGTTCCTATCGATCAATGAGCATTTTTATTGTCACACTGTCTCAGAAGGCTACTTATATTATATAAGTCCAATTCATGCAAAAGAAGTTAATGCATTTTCTTGTAGATGAAATAGAACAGACCTACTGTGCTTCCAATATTTCAGAGGACATCGTTTTTTTTTAAAAAAATGCCTTTAATAATTCAATCTTCGACTAAAATTCCACCCAAGCCTTAGTTTCTAACCTTATATTCTACGATATAGACAATGTACGAACTCAGCATTTTATCACGTATCCCCAACTCGTTTATTAATTCAATAAAACATGAGCACTCATGTAATATCCTCTATTTATTCATTTAATTATATAAGAACGTATGACTAAAACGAAGAAGATGTGTTGATTTTGTACCAGAACTATATATTTGAGAAAACATTATTTTATTTTACTATATACTCGTACTTTCTGGAAAGTTCAGGATATTTTCAATATATGTACTAGTGATTGAACTACAACGCAGTGCTCTGCATCGCAATGATAGGACAAAAGAAATGAAAATGGCTTTGGTTAAAATTGTTTTATTTTGTTTGTTTGAGTTTGGTTTAAACTTTTATGTTATTTTTGTATAACAACATGTGTACATATAATACAATAAGTTCTCATAAAGATCATTTCGGAATACAAAAAGGGATTCAGAAGGACGTCTATTGACTTTATAAATCTGTTTCCAAGTTGATAAATATTGGAAATACAATAAACATATGACTTGAATTAACATAAGTATGTATAAACAATACAACAAAAACTTGATAATTAGAAATAGGATATGTATATGTATATATTAAAACGTCAAAACTGCTGTTTAATTTTGATTTTTGAAAAGGATTTTTGTTTGAGTTTAAGTTCATGCAGTACGAGTGTCACACCCAACAATGTTTCAGTCATGGCGTAAGTTTTCCTGGGTTGGACCTGTACTGTACAATGAGAATGCAGTGCCTTGCTCAATGATATAACACAGCGCTGACGGGAATATTCAAACCCGACACTTACTGGTCACGTGTCTGAATCCCTACCAACTGAGTTATGGTGCTCCCAATCATAATTATTGACCATTTGTATACTAATGGATTCTTCCTTCTGGTTTGGTACAGTAAACTTGGGATAGTCTATTGTACATATATTGGGGTGTCAGGTTATAATTTTCAAAACAATATTGTATACTTTTGTCTGAAGATCGTTTTACCTTCAAAAACAGTGTACACCCTGGGTCTTCACTGTTTGCAAAAGTACTCATTTAGGGGTTTCCCGAATATAGAGCGTTAAATTAGGAGTAGGTATATCTATAGCCGTGTTCTGTTAAGTGTGTCAGGCTATAATTTTCAAAACAATATTGTATACTTTTGTCTGAAGATCGCTTTACCTTCAAAAACAGTATACACCCTGGGTCTTCACTGTTTGCAAAAGTACTCATTTAGGGGATTTCCGAATAGAGAGGGTAAAATTAGGAGTAGGTATATCTATAGCCGTGTTCTGCTAAGTGTGTCAGGTTATAGTTTTCAATATAATATTGTATTCTTTCGTCTAAAGATAATTTTACTCGTACAAACAGTGTAGACCCTGATGAAATGTAGCATTATGCTGCATTTCATCTTGGTCTTCAATGTTTGCAAAAGAATTCGTTTTAGGCTACAGACTGAAGGATTTAAAAGGTGAGTCGGTTTACTCTTAGGTATAACAAAAAGGTAACGATGGTTCCTTGTTTACTGAAGCGTAATAAATACGTTTCTGCTGTTGAAGGATTGAAAATGCTGTGTTCATAGTAGCAAGAGGCTGAAGTATACTGTTCAAAAAATGAAACTTATTTTTTTGAATCGTTGATAAATTTGTCAAAAATGAAACTTTCGAGTATCTTGACACATATATATTTAAGGAGTATTAATATCTATGCAATAAATTCATTTTTGCCTCTTTACACTTCACTGATTTCCGTAGGGTGGACAAATAGCGAAACCCGATTTTTATGATATTTTGTCACTCTAGATAAAAATATTTACTCAGTGGGTTTAATTGTGTAATCCTCTGCTGCTGTTGTATAAAATATTAAGTTTTGATTTTATTGATGTTATTAAGCTTGGTACTTTATTAGGTCTTAAGATTCCTAGTTCCGGTTTCCCGACCGAATTGATTAAATAAGGACCATATTTAATTTCTAATGACCGTATCTGAATGAGCTATGTAAAACTAACCTTTCAGTGCAAATTTCATGAAAATCAGACGAAAAATAATGAAACTATGCAATTTTCTTTGAAACTTTGCGAGTAAAAACGGTGGAAGAAGATCAAAGGGTTTTCGATCTTACCAAGAAAAATCTATATTGCAAATTTTGTTAAGTGAGCAACCACAATACAAGTAGTAACTTTAATATCCACTAAATCGTGTTTATCTGCTGTACTTACAAAAGCCGAAAACACATATTGGTAGTACACGGTAGAGATAATCTATAAAATGGGCAAACCATATAAAAGGGATGATCATCTACGAAGTCCATGAAAGCATAGTCGAAATTCTTGTTGGGGAATCCTCTTTTTATTTCAATGTAAAACAAGTCTGATGGCTGAATTGAAAGTGAGACAAGAAGAACTCTAATAATGACTCGTGGTCAGGAGGCCCCAAAACTGGCCATGAGGCCCCGAAAACTGTGATCACGGACTCTCAGATTGAGACAATGCACTGCTTGGTAATAAATAGAGTATATTCAAATTGTTTGGAATGAATATGACAGTTGTTGCGTGTCTTGAAGCGAAAAAAATGCATATTTCATTGGTGGCTTCAAATTTTTGGAATGAATATGACATATGATTTCTCCTGTATACCTCATCGGGGACGTTTCTAGATATTCCAAATAAATTCTATCATAATTTTCAGAGTACGTAAGAGTATTGGCATAGCTGAAAACCTCAGCATTCAGTGCAGATTAATAATTGAATATGCTCTTACGGATTCGCCATAACAACTTTGTGGGCATAATGGTATCAGTGTTTGTCCTGTTCATGCTGTTCAGGAGACAACGTGGGGTTGAGCAAATTCTTCACTTGTCATTTGCATGGATCAAAATAAACAACACAAGAAATAAAACAATCCTCACCAATTGTCAACACCAAAACCGGCAAACCGTCAAATTTCCCTTGGTGATTATCTCTTTCATATTCTATTTTATTAGATTTTTGATTAACCCTTTTACAGATTATCGCTACCCTATCGCATCAAAAGTTTACCATCTGCTTATGAGAACACAGCAGATAAATCAGTGTTTGTGAATTAAGATGTTAGATTATTTTCAAGGTGCGACTGTGACCTTGGCATCTGCCTCGTAACAGATTTCTAATGTTTCGTGTTAATTTCAAACATTTTGAATTACATAGTTTTTATTTGATTTAAAACTATTTAAAGATTAACGGCATAAATACGCTTTGCTTTATTTATGTCCTGTTGAGGGTTATATATTTTGTTTTCACTGTTGTGTATTTTTTTATTAAAAAAATGAGAGAGGATATGGTGCGTAAGGTAGGGATATAAAGTTTGAGCTAGAAGGGGTCAATCGATGGGAGCCATCCAAATATACGAACTTACAATATATACCGCATACTCTGTCATTTTATGACATTAACCGTTGTCTCCAAGGTCACATCAGCAACCCAGGCCTTTTTGTCATCTACAAGCCGTTGACAATCAGTATCCCAAATATGAACCACTTAATTTAAAAGTGTTGGCATTGTAAGCCATTTAGACAGATTTAAGTATGTAGACATTGACCTTAGGTTCAATGACCATGCCTGGAATACAAACTTTATTGTGATCTACACATCACATGGCAAACATTGTGTCAAATATGAACTTCGTCCGTCAGAAGATGTATGAGTCGCTGGCCCTCGACTTTACACCACAAGGTCAAATTGGCAATCCAAACATTTTTTGACATCTACAAACCATAGGCAATCATTGTGCAAAATATGAACATCCTCGGTCAAAAACTAAGAGGGGTTTACGAGCCGCAGAACAGATTTTAAATATATTTGACCTTGATCTTTGACTCAAAGATCATATTGGTGATCTGAAACCTTCCTTGTAATTTACACAACATATACACTCATTGTGCAAAATATTAACACCCTCAGAGGAAAAATGAGAGAGAAGTTTGCGCTCCTTACCATAACATAGATCTTATGTATATTTGACCTTGACCTTTCACTTCAAGGTCATAGCGGTAATCTGAAACCTTTTATGTCATATGTACACAATAATCAATGACTGTACCAAATATGAACAGCATGTGCCAATACATGGAGGAGTTAGCGTTGCAAGCAATTAACCTACTGACGGACATTCAGACAGACAGACAGACAGACAGACAGAAAGACTGATAGGCGGACGGATGGGACCGATTATAATATACAAGACTTTAAAAATAAACAAAACAAATAAAATGTGGGCATAATTTACCAAAGATTCACAAAATGACACACTTAAGATCAAAACTTTACAAAGAAGCATAATTTGTGGTGTTCAGTATACTTCAGCCTCCAGCAAGCACATGCACATTGTATCAAACACTTCAACGGCGGAATTGTGTAATATAGGCATGTTTCTTCAATAAAATGACATTTGTGAAATGTTATACCTTTGAATAAAACGAAACCGATTTTAGAGGGATATTTCTGTTATTTTACCAATTTAAATTAAGGGTATAGGTCCTGCAAAAAATGACAAGGATATACTCCAAACGTTTATATACATTACTTTTTCCTCAGCTATTGGTAAGTTCTTCAAGTGTAAATAGACTTTGCCCACTTAAAAATTATTGAATGTTATTAATATGAACATAATAAATTCAAAAATGCCACAATGCAGTGTATTATATTATTATTATACACATAGCATATTCAATTAGAAAATGCAGCATTGATTATTTGGTTAGTGTAGTTCTTCAAAGTATGCTTGAGCATGATAAAATGTATGATTGGTGATTATTATGATTAATATATAAACAAATATGCCACGATCACAGTGTTTTATGTGCAAAAGGGAAATATTACTCAAGAAGCATTTACTTTTTTGGGTAGTATACTTGGGCCTCCACCAATCTTTTGCACAAAGTTTTTATCTCCTCAGCGGCAGAATTGAAGAGGGCACATATTGTCCTTTAAGAAAATATAATTTTCGTCATGTTATACCTTTGAGTAAAACGACGTCGATTTTTAGAGGGATATTTCAACTCAGTCTGTATCCTATTTAGGGGTTTTCCGAATACAGAGGGCTAAGTTAGGAGTCGGTATATCTATAGTCGTGTTCTGTTAAGTGTGTCAGGTTATAATTTTTAAAACAATACTGTATTCTTTTGTCTAAAGACAAACAGTTTACATCTACATCTATACTCAATTTGGTACGTTGCTCCTTCACTGTTTGACTATTATTCAACGGTTTGGTTTCTAGTGGTTACGCATAAAAGATGAAATAAGAGAGAATAAAGACAGGCAGTAAAAATATATAATAATACACAGGATATAAAATAAAAATGAGAGGAGAAAAAATAAGGAAAAATGTTTTAAATCTTTAAGCACAGGGATAAAGCATAAGAAGAGTAGAAGGAAGAAACTTTTCCCAGTGGCCTTTGCCTTACCAGGCAGAGACCAAACTGCCTTCCTTGGAGGTACCAGGGCACATATGTCCCCGACAGCATAGCTCCCCACCTTAGCCAGCTACTAAACCACTGGGCCCTTAACTTAACTTAGAATGAGATGGTGGATAGCCCCTCTTTGAAAGATACCAATGAAGGGGCTTGTGCGTATTTAGGGGTTTCCAGAATACAGAGCAGAGGGTTAAATTAGAGGTATCTATAGCCGTGTTCTTTTGAGTCCCTTTCTGTTCAATTATAAGTAGAAGTTAAATTTTAACACCATATAAGCCTAGCGTCCTTTTTGTGGGACATCGGCAAACAGAGCAAAATCAGATCAGACGCCGCAACACGCGGCGTCTGATCAGGTACTCCACTGTTTGCTTACAGAAGTTTCTTTTAAAACTTGAATAAAAATGAAAAATAATACCTAATAATCCTTCAAACGGAAATGGACTGGTCCAATTGACAACAGTGGGAAATTCCATTCGGCTTAAATGGGTTTATGTTCCTATCAATCAATGAGCATTTTTATTGTCCCGCTCGGTTAAATAGATTCCTCAAAGTGCTACTTATAACTTTATATAAGTCCCATTCATGCAAACTAAATCACCAGTCACCCTAATTGTGTGGGGTTGAAGAGCAGCTTGACAATGGACAAAAAATAATGAACATTTGATTGTACGAGTATGTTTTCACTAGGATCTATTCAGTAGCATGATTTGGCAGGTGTCAACGAATAATTGTTTGGACGAATACGTAGCAAGTACGCTTAAATCTGAAAATTGGATAAGATCTGGCGAAATACAGGACAAGAAAAAATATGTTGCACATGGAACATAGAAAATCAAGACTTTAATTTTGAGGAACAAGGAAACACGGCGATTAATTGCATGTGAGCAAGCTGGCAAGACCACAAGTTCGTCTAGCATATATTTCCGTGTAACCGACCTAGGCATAGAAATGTTATCATACACTCACTTGGCAATATGGATGGGTCTGTTGTAATATGGAGAGAAACACTCTTCTCTCGATAATGTACTACAATGTGCGTTTGGGGGATAAGTATTAAATGCAGATGCACAAATGAGGACGAATTCAATCCTGGTAAACTATTTTTAACGAAACAAAATTGACTAATTAGGCGGTGTATACAGGTATTAATTTCTGAATTTCATTAACAATCAAAACGCATAAAGAAAATTAATCTCCAAAATGCGATGTCATTTGGCATCTTGGACACACAGTAGGAGAACATACAATTTATGCTTGCACATATAAAACACTACTGGGGACATTGTGTCACTTGCCTGCGAAAAAGCAGCAAGAGAGAGAGAGAGAGAGAGAGAGAGAGAGAGAGAGAGAGAGAGATTCGGTCTTAGTTTAAACGCCACCTGCGCAACCGCTAGCATGACATAACACCATACATATATGTATAGATTTTATTTCAAGAAGTAGTATATTGAGCGTTTGGGGTCAGATTACTTTGGTTTTTGTAACGTATTTTATGAATTTTAACTTTTCCTGTCATTTGAAGTCACAACTTTAGAAAATATTGACGCAACAGATGCCATGGCTAATAACAAGAAATTTTGTCTTTTGTCCCAAATGTTCTTTTCTGTAAAATGAAAATAACTCCATCACTTGAAATGAAGCTGGTGTATTTCATGTTAATTTTGAAAGGGTGTAAATAAGCCATTCCAATGCACTTGCAAATGACACGTCACGACGGATCTGATAATGTCATACATTTTCAACTGTTGGTGAACTTCTGTGTATCATTGCCAGGAGATATCAGAATCTGAAATAGGCGTTTGAACTGAAATAATAAGATACATTAGAATCCCTGTGTAGACACAGGACTGTTTGACTTCGGAGAGTTTAGTATATGTTGGTGAATTAGTTTTTGTTTTGCTCGGATTCACAAGGATAATTGATAATATTTTAAATAGTTTTTTTTCTAAAAAACACACTTATACTTTGCAGTTATACATCATTGTACTAGGCAAAAGTTTAGCGGTGTTTTGGAACAGTTCCTTTTACTCCAAAGGTTTTGGGCTGAAAATGCAAATTTCAACTTTTAATTGTTATTTATGTCTTGTGTTTGTCATGCTTTCGCGTCTGTTCATTGCTGCCTTGTGGTCACCTGCTGAGAAAAGGCTGGCCTCTTACAGACTGGTCTACCCGACTTGAAAAACACCAAACAATCGACATTTTGCTTAGAGCTGATTTAACGCATATTTAAGAATATTGCATACTTCGAAATGTTTCCTGATTTTTGAAGTTCATCGGTAGATCATGCTAAAATGGTTTAATGCACACTATTTTTTTTAAACACTGTAGGCCAAACGCAGTAGAACTTTCTTTTTGTGCTCTATTGTTGTATCAACTTGAACAAAATAGTGGTTTGTTTGCGATTGGTGTGTGTCAATACAGCGATGTCCTCCACAAAGATACGTTGTCATCGTCATGTGAGAATAAACAAACCATGTCCTTTACGTTAGCACAAAAATGTTATTTATGTCTGCAAACGCACTGAGTTCTTTATTTATTAAATCATTGATACAATAAAAACAATCCATTACTAGAAATGAAACCTCAGTCAGTAGTATCAAAGGGCATTCAATTGCATTACTCTGCTGTCGCACCTTATATTATATTTTACCGAAGGGCACAAATAACCGCTAATTGTTTTACAGCACAGCACAGTGGATAAGCAATTGACCTTAATGAAGATATTGACCGCAAGACAGGAGATATACAAAGTATTTTGTGCATTGTACTTAAAAGGTCTTTCTTTCAAGAATAGTGAGTAGAGTAACACACTATAACTGTGATTTGAACCAGAGTATTCTCGAATAAACGGTATAGATTATAATTTATCAGACCCCGTGGTAGGAGTTAAGCCCCAATAGTTACTGAACCAAACATTTGACGCACTTGAGTTCTTGTACTAACCTAATTAAAGATCCTAAGCGTGTATAATGTACATGCTTTCTGTGATATTTTGCAACTGTTTACCAACAAGAAGATAGAGCATCTGAATACTCATACCATACATAATGCTGCTGAAAAATTCAGAAATTATCTCAAGGGTTTTAGTTTCGCAAAACTTCGCATGTGCGAAGTTTCGTGAAAATAAAACCCTCACAAAATAGCGAAATAACTCTGCTGTTTACTGATGTCGCGAATTTTTAACATTGCAAACATGTCTTTCAACGTTATTCGCAAGAATAAAAGTCTCCCATTTTTTTCGAATTTTACAGTGTATTTGATCAATAGGTACAGGTACTAAGTCCACGAAAACATTGTAATTTCCAAATAATAGTTTCCATCAGTATCAGTTAACTGCCTTAGCATACAAACTGTGACCACTAAAGTTTATTTTTATTACTGTACTTCCAGGTTTTAAGTGGCCCACGTTCTTTATTTTTAAACAACTTTAATCTTTACATGTGAGACGAACGCCATTTAGCATGTGGATGTAAATGCACACCGCATAACTAAAACTTATTTTTGAGAAAAGCCCTAATTGTTAACACATACACAAATCCCCTGAAAAATAGAATAACTTAGTTGTTTTTCTCTGTGAATATACCAATTTTAGCATCAATAGACACACATAGTAAATTTGCTTTTGCCATAACCACAGAAATATCTATATCCACAGATTAATCGAAAATCTAAACAGAAACACTCTCTCTCTCTCTCTCTCTCTCTCTCTCTCTCTCTCTCTCTCTCATACACTCACCATCATGTTGATACACACATGCATGCCAACACATACTTGTAAATAGTCTATAAGGGGAAGTCCTACCAGACCGTACCAAATGGGGAACAGCAAATATGAAGAATATCATCCCCATTTGTTTAAGTACTTCTTTTTCAGTAAATAAAACAATTTTGTTCGTTTTCTTTGGATTCATTAAAGAGCACAATTCAAGTCAATTGGAGACTTGATGAAATTATAGCTTATCGGGGGTACACCTTAAACTTAACAATTACAAATTGGGGAAAATACACCCATTCTTAAGTTGAGTGTTGGCTTATTCTTCTTGAATGCAAAAGCGGTGAATAATAGCTTAATGCACGAATTACCATCACTGACCTGTATAAGACATAGTTCATTTATAACGTTAAGTTCACTTGGGGACTGATTGAAAGAGCGGCAGCAAAAACACGCCTAAATTCCATTTAATCAGAGTCTTTATAAAAATTCATATTAATGTGATAATAAAATCAAATACACAGTCTATATCTAAATTCATTTCTGTTATTATTTTGTTCAATTAAAATTATCATTAAAGAATGAGTGTCAAAACCGGGGGTCACTTAAACCCTGGAAGCACAGTAGTACATTTAATCATAGACTCAGAATTGAAAAAACACATTAGGTCGGTTCCCCTTCCAAATTAGCTTACCTCAACTATGTTAACCAGTTTAGAATAAATCAACCTCTTTCAGGCCTACCCCAACTATGTATACTGACATTTACGACGGATTCTCCTTTCAAACTTTCACTAAACATGTGAATTAATCTTGTATAATTTACCTATAATACATAGATAAGACTTTGTTCTCTTTCTTTAAATTACGCCAAATAAGCGAATCAGTCACGTGAAATTCACCTAAGGCTTGGTTGTTTTTTTTCTTTCACACGCACCGTAAATATTTCAAACAGGACTGTGCCACTCAGTTATAATATGCGGTTTTCATTTCAAACTGACTCAAGATATTGCAAATCAGTCTGCATTTACCCCCTCCCCGCTGACTTAGGCTGCCGTCCGTTCTTAGGCGGTGGTTCTGTTGTTGTCGATTCGTTATTTTATGTTCCTCCCATTGTTACTGTTTGTAGGGGTTCCGTGTTTAGTCCTTGTATCGTTATGCATTACTAGTATCCTTTCTAGTTTTGCAATCATCTGGACGTGGAAGAGAGAGCTGGCCTCGAGGTTATAAAACTTGTGTACCGTCTCCGACTCAAAATAAAGCACAATGATTGGCTGCTTGCGGACATGTGTCCACAAGCAGCCAACCATTGTGCTTTATTTTGAGTCGGAGAATGAACTCAAGTTCTATAACCTCGATGTCTGGTTGCCTTCATGATGTCTTGTGACTGTTAATGTTCTGTGGTTCTTCATCACGGTGCCATGTGTTGGTCTGTTGTGTGTGATTGTGGTATTTCCTGATCATTTTCTCTTACGATTTGTGTTTATCATCTATAAGATGCGTGTTTCTCTTTCAAAATGATCCAAAATATGTACATAAGTATTAGGTAATTAGGCTTTAACATGAACATTGTGTATATATTGAGGTGTCACAATCAATTTAAAACTGTGTGACAGTTGTGAATATGTACTATTTTTGTTATCTTTGTGCTGCTTTAACACACCCAGTATTTGCAATGCCTTCATCTATGTCAGTCCCTATGATATCTTCATCATCCTATCAGGGTCCGTTGTAAGTGTGTCGAGCTGCCAACAGAATAGATAGATAGAGAATACAAGGTGGGTGTCTTTTAATATCAAGTTTACCAGGCAAGGCTTTGAGAACGCTTGTTGACATCGCGAGGCTTGTCGAGCGATTCAACATGCGTTCTCAATGTAAGTAAGGGTGCAAAGATCAGGAATCGATACAATCAAGCACCACATCTGACCCAGGATACCAATGGGAAAGCGACAAACCCACAGCCAGACACCACAAATGAGAGCCAAGAGGCCAGCCCCTCCCCCCCAGCAGGCGACCACAAAGCACACACAAACAGACGAACACAAAGACACAGCAAATACAAGACAGAAAAAAACACAAAAGATCCACAAAAGAAGCACTGCCCAGGAAAGGTCAGTAATTTTTTTTACCGGAGGGCCCAAACCGAGCCTGGTAAACTTGATATCAAAAGACGACAACCTGGTATTCTATCTATCAGTTTACCCATTGTTGAACACTCTTCAAACTAGCGACTATGGTGTAATTTTTGATGTTTGTGTTGATTCAGCGTCATTAGCGACGTCATTCAAAAAGTGCAACGTCATCATGACCTGATAAAGGTAACATGCTGTGAGATAGGAAACGTTTATTAGGTCATGTTGAAACAATGCAGTTAATATTAGGCGTGACTGATAAAACAACATAGAGGGTTTGCAAAGTGTGCTACTGTAAATTTTTCGTGAACGTTTAATTTTCGCGAAATTTTGTGAAAATAAAGCCCTTGTGATTTGGCGAAATCTCTCTGTTTTACTGCTCTATGTGTCGTAAATTTTCAATGTAGCAAATGTGTACTTTAACACTATTCACGGAACTAAAACCTTGCGAAAGTTTCCGAATTTCCAGTATCATGAACTGTATAAAGAACGGTTTAGTTTGGCACCATATTGTCTTTTTGATTTCTGTCTTTCTGAAAATTTTAAATTAAGTAGCCATTATTTGGCAATCCCGTGTTTGTCTGTCAACCAATATGACAATAAAGGAGCTGTATCATTTTTTTTTATATTTTTTACAAAACGTTGGTACAATATAAATTGTGAGTAAAGGTTAACTGAACCGTCATCTTGAAGCTTTTCTAACTGCCATGTTAAAATGATCACGTGTTTGGTCGAGTTAAGTTGACTGGTTCTTGAAGACTGTCGTTCAGTCGTATCACCGGGTAATCTTTTATGATTCCACTCTAGTCACTACCGTTTTGGGAGGAACCGAGTCATTTCGGCATAGATTCGTTTTAAATCCTGTATATCTATCTATGTAAGCCCTTAGTTTCTTCGGGCACTCTTTTATATCTTTTATATCTTGTAGCTCCGTGCTTCAAACGTTTCTGTTTTTCTATAAGGCAGCACCCATTCCCGAGCAGTATGTGCAATTGCACTATTCGTAGAATGATAAAAGTAAGATTGTTGGAGAATAATTAATGCAAATACTAGCCAGATCTAAGGGCGAGGTTGGTACCATTAAACATGTTTAAACCCTCCAGTGATTTTTTCTGACCGTTCCATGGCGGTTATTTTTGTCAGTTATGTTTCATGTTTGTCTCGTCTGCCCATTGTGGTCACCTGACTTCTTGGCTCTCTTGTGTTTTCTCTTGTCTTGTGTTTTTGTCACTTTTCCATATGTGTCTTGATCCACATCAGGGCCCTGTTGCATAAACCGTCATTAAAGTTAAGCTATCATTAAGGTTTAAGCTGTCATTAAACTTTTACCAGTCCATTAGTTAAGTTGGCATTATTTTTGTGTTGCATAAAGCAATTTTAATGTCAGCTTAACTAATGACGACTTAACAGACTGGTAAAGCTGACATTAAGACCTTTTCACGTGCAAATGCTCCAACAACAGCTTCCAATATGGCGGCGAATCACAGTCACATTGACACTTCGACGAAACCGACAGCTTGAGCTTTGTAAACTATAAATTGTAACTGGCATGTATAGCGATTATGGAAAAACAAACTTCTTTGCAGAAAAATAATCTAGATCAAATCCCGAAAATGTCAGTTTATGCTATATTGCGCCGTAAAGATGTTGCTCGAGTTGGAAGATGGTTCGTCGTAGGACTAAATCAGTAAGTTTAGTTTTCTTGTGACCCGCTTCTTTCGTTTATTTCACTTTAGAAAAAAAATACGGGTTTCATCCCATCATCAGTTCTAGATCAAGATGTTATAGTTCCATAAAAGAAATGTTTGAAAGGCTGTAAGCCTAATGCACATGCGACGAAATGTCTCTTTTATGAGAAAAAAAACGTTTTTTAAAACCATCGGCTGTTTTGTTTACATCCGTTTCCATGGGACATGCATGTTGACATTGTTGTTTTTTCCGCCAGTGACTTAACGCGCACCCCTTCAAGCCACAATTTGTTTGATTTGAATCTTTACGTCTCAGTCAGTACACAAATTTTTCAATTATGTCGGGACGGGTCTTCCTGGGTTGACCAAGAACTAAACAAGGATTAGTTAATGGGTCTTGCTCAAGGACACAAGGCAGTGACGCGGGTGATGTTCGAACCCACAACCTCCTCGGTTTCGAGTCAAGCACTCTAACACTGCGCTGTGCTCCTAAATTTCATTGAAATACAATAAAATAGGACCCCAAAAATAGGGCTTTCTATCTACGACAACCAGCATCCTGGCACAATACAGACAAGGTCGTCACAGCCTGTTTGTGTTTGTATGACAGGGAAAGCCGGGGTGGTCAGGGGGAAAAAATTACAAGCTTTTATTTATTTTATTTTATTTTATTATCCATTTTTTGCTATTGGATAATAGCATTGCTTATATGTTTATTCACACAGCGCACGCATATGCTCACATCTTACTCCATAAAATGGATAGGTCTAAGAGCAATATTTTAAAAAGGCACCGTTAAAGGCAATACCCCCCCCCCCCCCCCTCCCCCCGGCAATACAACACCGTGTAGGCGGTGACCATGAATTTTCAGGGACACAAGACAGTGACACCGGGCGGCGTAGCGCAGTCGATAACGTGTCTCACTAGGTACGTGTTTGACTGCAGACCGAGGGGTTGCTAGTTCAATCCCGGCCCGGCCCCACACTTTTGTGAAATAATTTCTATGGCCATTCTCCTGCGTTGATTCATTCAAGAAGGGTTGTTGTCAGTTTATGTAATACAAGCGAAAGTATGTGCACGAAGCACTTGCTCAAGCTTGCCCAGGAAAAGAATTGTAGTTAGGTGAACTGACATGACCATAGCTATGAGGGTCTCAATGGGATACCTCCGAAATCGCTAATCAGTAACACCCAAAAACCGCTAATCTGTAAAATTTAGACCCAAAAATCGCTTGTTAGTAAAATGTATGTCCAGAAATCGCTAATCAGTCACAAAATTTGGCAAAAAAACAGTAATCAGTAAAGTTTAGGCCAAAATCAGTAATCGGTAAAAAAAATAGCCCCGAAAATCGGTACATGTAATCAGTAACAGTTTTTCCATCGAATTCGCTAGCTAGGGCAAGGGTCGTAATTAATATTGTGAGAACTTGTGACCTAACCCCATTGCTGTATCATATTTGGCAATAAAATATGTTTGACCCTTTTAAGCCGAATGGAATTTCTCTTCTATCAATTCCGTTTAAAGGGTTGTTTGGTGGTACTTTTCATTGTTATTCATTTTTAAAAGAAACTTCTGTAAGAAAACAGTGGAGAACCTGATCAGACGCTGCATTTTGCGGCGTCTGATCTGGTTTTGCAGAGTTTGCCAATGTCCCACAAAAAGGATGCTAGGCTTTACCCCTTAAATGGGTTAAACTATTCGCTAACCGTTAAACGCGTCGGTAATTTTTTGGCCCAAAATCGCTAATCATTATATTTTAGGCCGAAATTCGCTAATCACTAGCACCTCTCATTCCGCTATTTGGTAAAATTAACCATAAAAATTCGCTAACTGTTAATCATTTACACACCTAGTTCAAAAGCATTTTAAAGCAGCTTGATTCAAGAGTGCATGCATATAGCCTACATATGGTGGACAAAAGTATTCGTCACTCCATAACGTCGCTGTATAAAACAGTGTATTTCAAGATTTTTTTGGTAAAAAAAAATAGTTAATGCATGGGTGCAATTTCACAGAATAGCAAATAGAAATAATAATATACAATCAAATATCAAAATGATTACTCTTTTGGTTCTAAACTATCTAACGCGCGTTCAAAGTGAGTACTATTTTTCCAGTGACGCTAACGTTAACGTCATCGAAAAAAATGGCATGATTTTATTTTTTCTTTGTGCTAAACGGTTGGTATAAGAAAACAATAGACAACAATAAACTACTGTAAATATGTTTATTACGAAAACCAATTTACTAGCATTTGGTACTATTTTCATAATTGTACTTTCAATAGTTTTCTAGGAATAATTTTGCAAAAACAGTGAGTGTGACGAGTACTTTTGTCCACCATCTGTAGTCATGGTAGTTGTTTAATTTGTTTCTTTTTTTCTCCAAATGCACTCTTTATAGAATCTCGAGTATAGAATCATCTCAAAGAATCATATAAAATTGTTTTCAAGAAAGCATACCAATCACATAAGAAATACTTTCAGAGTTATCATCGGATCATGCGGAGGTACAAAACTGTAATACACGTGTGATTTTCACTATCCCCTATTCCAGCCCCCCCTACGTCGCGTGGTTCATGCATTGCAACAAAATAAAATCGCACCATTTATGTATTGCCTGTTATCTAGGAGATCAGGCTGAATGATTATCAAGAGATAAACGGTGTTTCTTTAGGTCGGGCCGTCGCGTATTGGTCAGGTTATCCAGTGTGACTTATTGCGCGTCACAGCTTACGTCACAGCGCGCGTGCCAATACTGTTGTTGTATACACCGACACTCAAAAAAGGTCAGAGTTATATCATTCTTACCCAGTGATGATGCACGTTCATTTTGCGACTCGCAAAGTAACGAAGTAGCAAGGCCCAAAATGCCAATTTCAAAACGATGTTAAGTATCTCGTTGTATTATCTAAGCCATGTGAAAGCCATCATTTTCAGCCAATCCCAAGCCCCTAGCTGGTATAGAGTAACCACCTGAGCCTGGTCCTCCATTAGGCAATTTGTTCTAATGCATTCCAGTGAAATAAATTGCCCCCCCCCCCCCATGCGCGGAACCAGGAAATTTCGTCAGGGGCAGGAGGGGGTTTAGATCTAGATCTACCCATATAACGTGATTTTCCGATGGGGTCCAGACCCCCTGCCCCCCCCTCCCCCGCCCCGGATCCGCGCCTCAGATTCGCGCATGCCCACCAAATCCCTTGCTTCCCATAGCGTATTGTAGTTAGGAACTGGAAGCTAATAGTCACTTTGAAATAATAATGATAACCATTTGAATGCTCATTTTTAGCTATTTTCATGATTATAATTACTAATTTTCAGTGAATTACAAAATGGCTGCAAATCGTGGAAATGCACATGTACAGCAGTGAAATCAATACTTAATGACAGCTTTAAAGTACCTCCTGAGGTACTTTAGTTAATGACAGGTTTAACGGGAGCTTAATGCCAACTTAAAGTTAATGGACTTTTATGCAACAGAGTTAAAGTCGGCATTAAGTTAACAGCGACTTAATGACGACTTAACTGGCAGTTAACTTTTAATGACGGTTTATGCAACAGGCCCCAGGTCTAAGTGTGAGTTTGGTTTAAACCATCCAGACATTTTTTCGCTGACCGTTCCAAGGCGGTGCTTATTTTGTTGATCCTGTTTGTTATTTTATGTTTCATGTTTATCTTTGTTATGCAGTCTTGTCTGTTCCTGGCAGCCTTTTGATCACCTACTGGGAAAGGGCTGACCTCTTGACTCTCTTGTGTGTTGTTGTGAATAAGTGTTTTGTCACTTTCCCATATGGTATATCAGGTCAGGTATGGTACTTGATAGTATCGATTCCTGATCTTTGCCTTCCTCTCTACTATGATAAAAGATGAAAGGGTTAATGCATGTGAGGCGTAGTTTAAAGCATGTGAAAAACAGTACTTAGGGGCCTTAGGTGGATTAGATCAATTATATACCTAAATATTTCTATCGAACGACCTTAAAAATAAGACTCAACGACCCAGGGTCAAAACGTCCTATGTTCTACAACGAATGTACACTATGACAAAACCATGAATACAGTTATAACCATAGTCACTGTACAGAGTGACCTGTTGTTGATAAAAAAAATCGCTGATTGCTTGCAGTCTTCCTCAGAAAAAAGTTAGGGAATGAAACTGACTAAATTTCCTCAAATCACAAAATCTATGTTAAATATCAAAGGATATTCTAATATCGAAATTATGAATAACAGTAATATTTTAAAGAATTGGTATCAAGATATTGCAGCATTTCTCCGTTAATATACTTAAAGCCAAAAGTAACTTTACACTGTTATTATATATACCTTTTCTGGGTATTGGTGAGTGGTATTTTAAATGTGCTTAATTCATATTAAACTTCAATCATTTATTCATATGACAGTTGAATTTCATGTTTTTACTGTCATAAATGCAACCACAATGCCCTAATGAAAGAAGCAAGGGGGCAAAATTAACTTTTCCAAAGTGCATCACTTTTAGATGCGTTACTGTAGCTTTGCAATTGGACAATTTTAATTTTAAAGAACCAGTCTGAAAGACAGGAGATTGAATTGTTTTTTAAAGTGCAAATCAGCCCGAATCACCCTTCGAGTAACACAAATTTGAGTTGTGTTTTTACGGACATAACCCCTTTTGTGAACTTAATAGTGCTTTCAATGGAATTTCCCATAAGAAATCGTTTGCCGTTTTTCTTCCAAATAGATGGGAAATTTTATCAGATAATCTTGTCACATACTCAGGGCAGAAGTTCCAACAAATCGCTGATAAAAAAATCCAAATGTCATCTGAGAAAAAGCTTTTAGCAGGGACTAAAGTTTACTATTGTTTTAATTCAAAGGGAGATAATTTCAAAGTGAACCAACTTTAAGATGCTGCCAAAAGCAAACTATACGTCAGAGACAAAATGTTTTGCAGTATTTTTAATGGGCAATCGATGGCCCTTAAAATAGCGTGTTCAAATTCTAGGTTTACTTTGGATTTTGTTAGGAAATGCTGATTGTGTGTTTTTAATGAAAGCACAGATAACTCGAAAGAAAATTAATCTACCTAAGTTGTTTTTCGTGAATTAGGTTTAAGGCGAGTACCAGCAACTCATTGCAATATTTAATTTGGTTAAATCGAAAACAGTAAAGATATATTCATTAGTTCAAAGTGTAAAGTTACTTTTGGCTTTAAGTATATTATATGGTTAAGCAGACAACCAAATTTATTTGATAAACTAAGTAAAGACAAGTCATTTGCATATGGAGGGAGCTGGATTCTACTCAAAGACAAGATGTGTAATTGGCCTTTTCGTTTCCAAAGGCAAGCTGGTGTCCATGGGAAAAAAATAACGCAAATCACCATCGCGTCAGAAATGGTGTAAAAGAGTCCTTCCTGTATTCAATTCGATTGAAACCTGATCCAGTGATAACCTACCGGTGGACTTTGTTAGCGTAGATCGGGTTTTAATAAAACTAATTAAGGCTTTCTGACCCAGACGTGGATTACCGACGGATAATAACCAACACACAGCCAAGGCTAAAGAAGTCGAGACCAAGTGAAATACAGTAAAACCTCGATTTTTCGAAATATGCGCTAATTCGAAATAAATTTGAGCTACGCGCATTAAGGGGCTTATTTGGCCCCATTTGGAGCCAAAAACTGAAAGTTTATTTTCACCAATTTCTTCTGATTGGCTGTTTAGAATAACAATTTATGATAAACGTGACGACTTTGATTTTGAAATTGTCACTTTTCAATTTTTAGATGGTGATGTTCCTCGCTCTACATCCTATGGAGTCTATATCTCTCAACTCATTTGTTTTGCTAGAGCATCTAGCTTTGTTACTGACTTCAACACTTGCAATATATTGTTAACTCAAAAACTTCTTAAACAAGGCTATCGGTATCATAAACTGTACAAAACCTTTTCTAAATTTTATAGACGATACTATGATTTGATATCTAAATTCCAAGTTGGACTCAAATCTCTTTTGCGCCAAGGACTTTCGGAGCCTGAATTCTATGGATACTTGGTGTATAAATTGAAGAAGATTGTTGGCTCTAATAATTGTTCAGCTCAGTTTATTAAAATAATTTTCCATTATAAAATATTGGCTATAACATTAATGTATTGCATGCTTGGTGGTCAACCCAATCACGGTTGGCAACTTTACTTTCCTCTTTAATTGCACGCCGATGAGGCCTACTTCAGACTCTATGACGGTTCCGACTTAAGACGTATCTATTGATGAGCTGTTAGGGACCTGATGCTTTGGCTAGTTGTTGGGCCCACAAGGGTTTACCTGTTGGATTTCTTTTGCTCCGGCATTCAGTTTTATTTACTGTTGAGTCCTTATCTTTGCTTTATCTCCTTGTTATATCTTGATTTATATGTTCTAGGAGATGATACATTGATAAGCTAGCGGTCTTTCATGCAAATCAATTTCTGTGTGTCTTGATCCACATCTGAATTAGGGTGAGGTTGACGCCATGAAACCGATTTAAGCCCTCCAGTAAAATATTTTTACTGACCGTTCCAAGGCGGTACTTCTGTTGTGGATCGTTTATGTTTTTTTCTGTCTTGTGTTTGTTATGCCTTTGTGCACGTCTGTTTATTTGTACCTTGTGGTCACCTTCTGGGAAAGGGCCGACCTCTTGGCTTTGCTTTGTGGTGTCTCATTGTAAGTTTGTCACTTTCCCATTGGTATCCTGGGTCAGGTGTGGTACTTGATTGTATCGATTGCACTCTTGCTTACTTTTAAATATACCATGTGGTTCAAGAGTTGTGAGCATTTTCACTAACTGCTAGCGGACGGACGGAAGCACTCACACAATGATTTTAGTGCACACCTGTGGGTCGTGCAATCATGTTATTTTGCTAATTCAAGGTCGTGCTCTTCTACTTCTTAGTTGTCTTTGCTTATAATTGAGCCTTGGCATGAGATTTCCAACAATGTGGCATTTTGACATGTGTAGACTCGGACGAGCCCCTGCAGCCTCCTTTTAAGCTTAGAAACTCCAAATGGTGTTCAGTCAGTAGCTTAACAATCATAGAATACTCAAGCGACTGGCAAAGGCTCTGATCAGACTGCGCGTATGCGCAGGCTGATCTGAGGCTTTGCTGGTTGCACATACCACATTGTTGGAAATCTCATGCACTGGCTCAATTCATTTTCTCGCCGTTGTTAAGACAGATAAAAAAGAGTGTGGAAAAGTCTGTTTTGGTTGATCAAAATTTCAGCTGAGATTCTTAATAAAATAAATTCGATCTTAAAGCGTGTTTGTCTATGTATGCTGTCTCTACTATCTTTATTATCTTTCCTAATAATTTAATAAGTGGGATGAAATCAAAATCAACACAGTTTTTACTGTAACATGTTTTGGCACTGTCTTCCTTCTTCAGACAGACACACAAGTACACAACATAAACAGGATGTGGTGTAAAATCGCCAAAAAAGGAAGTGATATAAAAACGCCAAAATTACATTGACTTTATTGAAAAACGTCAAAATAGCGTTGACGTTTTTTGGAAATGCCAAAAATGACGTTGGCGTTATTGGACACAGTAAGTGGTAAAATGCTGTGAGGTTTAGACAGTTAAATATTAACCTTTGCTTACTTGGGAATTTTGTCATGATTTTTGTAATCTGTTGTTTTTGTCAAACAACCTGGATCCAGATCAGGCCCAACATAAATCTTTTAAAGCACATAATTCTTTTTTTTCTATTGAAGAAATCTTTTTCTCGCACACCAGATCGGGATTTCCGTTTTTTTTTACCCATATGATATAAAAAAAATCTCGCACACCAGATCTGGATTTCCGTTGTTTTTAGGGATCTACCCATGTGAGATATTTCTTTCTCACATACAAACGCATACAAGATCGAGTGATCCCTATGTTAGCTCGCTGTTAGAAAAATGTGTCCCACATCGCAATCCATGTGAGATAAGCGTAGGCCTAACTAATACGAGTTAAGCCACACGCGGCCGGTTACTAATGTGAGATAACCCACACGCGACTTTCTTGGCGCATGACTGTATTCCTTCGAAAACGAAAGCTGAATTGTTGACAGTCAAAAAAAATCAAATGTTGAAATTTCAGCGATTTAAGTCTGCCTTTAACGTGGTATAAAACTGCGCATTTTTACTTAAAACATTTATTCATTGCTTTGAACATGCTGAGTGCATTGCGATTGGCATATTTGACGTGTTGGGCAATAATTGACTGAATGAGGGTCTGGAATGGGGGGGGGGGGGTCTGGTATTCACTATTCGTTAAAAATTTAGCCCATTATTCATCTCATTAAAATTTTGGCTTACTCATTAAAATAAGACGAATTATTCATTAACAGTAAGAAAGGTGGCAAAGAAATCTGATTATTCACTATTTATTAATATTTTCTTCAAATCATTAAAAAAATAGGATTAATCTTTAATTTTTAGGCCCTCATTATTCACTATTCATTTTTTTGCCTCATTATTCACTTTTCATTAAAAAAATGGCCATTATTCACTTATCATTATACCCCATCTAGACCCTCCTGAATGCACCGGGACGGGGAGCATCGACAATGTAAAAAAAGAAACACATTTTCCCCAACAAAATTGCTTACTCGAGTTACTGTGGCTGATAAGCTTGTTCTTGTAAGTCCATTTTGATGAAATAACCATTTTTTTATTGTATAATGCGCTGTTTATTTGATGTTTCAAGTTGATTTTTGAACAGCGCGCGTCATTGACTGTAAACATCGACCTTAGTGACGTCAACAACAAATATTATACTGTAGCGTATCGTACGGTCGCTAGAAGTGATATGAGAAAAAGAATCGATCATTGGTGTTCAGTGGTTCCCGAAAAATCTCAACCCTCGGGTCCACCGTTCAGTGGGAAACTCGGCAAGCCTCGTTTCCCACTGGAACGGTGGGCCCTCAGGTTTGATTTTTCTGTCCCTGCTGAACACCAATGATGGATTGTATTTATCTCACACACCCGTACCAGCCCAAGGGGTAGATAAAAATCGAACAGCCGCACGTCGACCGCGTCGATCCATGACGTCATTGTAATACTAAAACGGCGTCACCATGTCGCATCTCAGCGAATTATGATTTTTCTGGAAGACTTTATTATGTGGGGTTTTTCTTAAAAAAATGTGGTGCTTAGTGCACTGTAGTCATTCTACTACGGCAATTCGGGTCACGTCACCCACGCCGGTGTTATAGTAAAATTACCTGCAAATAAAGACAGAAAAAATGAGAACTTTCGAATATGATTGCTTCGAGATTGCATCGTCTAGTTCGCAACATCTGTGTTGTTTTGCCAAAACGGATATGAAAACAGATTTTCAATGTATTTTTACAGTTATATTTAAAAAAAATGTCAATTACGGCTTTGTTTTATAGTTGTTTGAACATCAGTTCCGTTGCTTCTTATTTGCTTTGGTGTGTGTGTTTTTTTTCTTGTTTTTTTTTTCTTGGGATTTTTCTGTGTATATAACATCCTTAATTATGACAAAATTTATGAAACGAAGCATTAAAGTAAAACTGAATAGTCTTCTGCTTGCGATAATTCATCGCGAAAGTGAAAATTGCTTCAATATATATCATCAAAATTTGGTTACAACCCGTTAATCCACGCAACGTGCCCGTAGTGTCACAGAAAACCCATTCGCCTGTCTTAATTTTGATAATCCATGCGTTTTTTACAATTAAATGCATGCTGATGATATGGGCATACGTTGCTATCTTGTCATTTTCAAAGGTATGGTTTTAACAGTCATATGTCGATGTAGGCATGGAAAATCATTAAAAGCAGGGCCAAAGGACCCATATTTGTTTTGAACCAGTAGAATTGGGCGCACTGTAGCGCTTACAAAAATATTTTCAATATAAAAAATGGCTACAACAATTGAAGCAAAGACTCCTACAGCTCCTGCAAATGTTTATTATTATTATTATTATAATTATTATTATTATTATCATTATTATTATTATTATTATTATTATTATTATTATTATTATTATTTTTATTATTATTATTATTATCTGCAGTATTTATTCTAGCCTTTGCTTCAAAATGAAAGTAAATAGATGACATACCTTTTTTCACCGTAAAACCCGTTGATGCGCTGACACCTTCCCGTCATTGCACGTTTTTACAGTTAACCCCCGTTGATACTCCGGTTTTAATGTGCACAGTTTACAAAGCTTGATGTTGGATTATTCAAGTGTTTTGGTTTGCCTTTTTTGTTTTGCCTTTTCGGTTTCTTCATTTGTTTGGGTTTAACTTTCTCAGTCATGGTATCCCAAGTATCTGCTGGTGGATGTCTCTCCTTTAGGCCACAGACCTGTAATTGTACTGATCAATTCAGTAAAACCTCGAAAATTCAGACGCCGATTGTTCGAAAGACTTGCTTATTCGAATTAAATTTCGAATAAAAAGTATTTAGAGAATAGGGCCTATTTGTGAATTATTTAATACATATGTTTTGGGTTCATAAAAGAAACGTCTCCCGGAGACGTTTCTTTTACGAGGGTCATCCAATAAATAGTGGGAACTTCCTTATAGTATAAGAGTCCGTAAGTACCATTTAAACAGCACAAGTGTAACCATAAGGTGGCATAACTTGTTGGGCATGCAACAACATATCCAAATATTTGATGGAGAGTGAGCTTGTTTGTTGCTTAGCAACGAAAAAAATGATATTAAAGCAAGCCTGGCCGGATTTTCCTCATACAAAAATCTTATGCAAAAGAAACGTAGTCTGCCATTTAGCTATTGTCATGTATCTGTACATATTTTGATATTTACTTTGTTCTAGTTTAATTGTTCTCAATGTAATATATAAAATAAGGTCATTAATATGTACACGTTAGTCACGGTTGCCTAGCATCTGCGTAATTGTGGAAATTGGACTATTTGTATATTCTATGTTCTTCTATTGCTAGGCAACGAGGCGTACATTTGATACGTGCTTTTTAAAAGATTTTCTTTTAAAAGATAGAATATATTTAATAATTTAAGGGTGAATCAAAGTCTTATACCTACTAATGATAATTTAAGGGCCAATTGATGACCCCTACACCCATTTCTGATGCCACAATTTTATATTTTTGTCGCTTTTTCACGCTAAGCATACCTGTCACTTTAACATTTTTCAAAAGAAGTCAATGAGTTTTACAGAATAGTTACTTTATGTTTTTTTTTATAAAATAGATTCTTTTTTGAACTGATCTGAACATGTCAGTATCCATGGCAACCATTTTAAGCCAGGTTAAATTTAATACAATGTTTTTTGTTGCTATGCAACAAGCGATATCACTTTCCATCAAACTTTTGGATATGTCGTTGCATGAGCTACAAGTTATGCCACCTAGTGTTTACATTTGTGATGCTTAAATGAAACGAACCTTAACATTATAAGGAAGTTCTCGCTATTTATTGGATGACCCTCGTACGCACCCAAAACATTTTTTGATTGTAAAAAAGCTAATACTAATCGTTTTCTGTGATCATATACTTTTATGTCTACCTCCTTATAATCGAACTACTGGTATATCGAAATAAAAAAAATATTTTTTACATTTTTGAATCGGTATACTAGTACTTATGTATTTACAGTGTCCAGGGCCCAGAATTACAATGCCTCCTTAAAGTTAAGGAAGACTTAAGTTAAGTATTGATAATTCAGGATGCGAAACATAACCTTTCAAACTGATTAAAATCAAAATAGTTTCATTTTTTTCAGTAGATCACAATGAAGTACTGCATCGAACCAGACTTTATTTGGCATTTAATATAGCATGATGAAATATCAATACTCAACTTAAGTCTTCCTTAACTTTAAGGAGGCATTGTTATTCTGGGCCCTGATCATGCAAACAAGTTACACCAGAAACAATGACCAAGTTTAATATTTGTGGTATATGTTGTTGTTTTTATCTTTTATGAAATATTCCAGTATATTAAAGGCATAAATGCGAGAAAGCTAATAGACACATGCATCATCAGATTAGATGCTTCAGTACACTGCAGCTGTATGCTCAATATCATGTATAAGTTGCAGCCAGGATATATGCGGATCTAGAGGGGGGACAGGGGTTCCAAACCCGCCCCCCCCCCCCTGAAAAATCACAAAAATCAAGGGTCACTTAGCAATACTGTTCCGCATCCCCTGATAAATCACGAAGCTACCAAACCGGCATTCCAATGTTGGGCCATCATCGGCACGCCAGCGAAACGCCATCTAAATGGAGTTTCGCTGGCGGGCCGATGATGGACCGATTTTAGTAGTATTTGGATCCACTCATTAACTAAAATAAAAAAGAATAAAATAAAAAAAAACGTTCTCAAGTTGGACGCCCCTCTGAAAAAACTTTCTGGATCCGCGCATGCAGGATCACATTACACATTCCAAAGAAATGGCCACATATGCGGCACAATATTATAAAAATATTACAAGAACTACACACGAGTTAACTTAAAATCCCAGAAAAAACGGTCATATAGATTGCGACTTATTATTCATAAACTGCAAGAAATGTATAAAGCGTTTAGCCTGAGACGTGGTTTATAGTATAATGAATAACTCACTATTTTAACTTTGCAAGGACTTTACACCTATGATCAAAGAAATAGGTTTTCCTTCAAGTGGAAGCAAAGAATACACCAACTTACTGAAAGTTCAGAGTGTGCAAGTTTTCTAGGCCTCGCTAGCTTGTTTCGCCATCTACATCTAATGATTTCATATTTCCATAAATGGAATCCACGGTTACAAAGTACAAGAAAATATCTTTAGCTATCCACCTCCGAGAATAAGCTCGTCGTCATTGAAGTAGAAGTAGTAGGCTAGTTGTTGTTGTTGTTGTTGTTGTTGTTGTTGTTGTTGTTGTTGTTGTTGTTGTTGTTGTTGTTGTTGTTGTTGTTGTTGTTTGCCAAATAGACTTTAAGCTTTACCGAGAAACGGTCAGATATTAAGTTGGTCACTTTCGTTGCAACCGTTAAGCTACAAACTAATTCCAGACTTTTACACTTGAGCTATTGTTTTTATTAACCAATAGAAATAAATTGGTGGGCACTTTTTTGCCTCCCTGGGGTGGGTCAAATAGCCCCTTTATACACATACCTTTTCACTACGATTCTCCAGGCTCCTTATATTGTTGATTCCGCACTTGACACCAACGATGCTCAAATGATTCCGTCAGGCTTAACAAAATTGCACACTGGGCCAAATAGTCAGCTTTCATGGTCCTCTTGTCCAGATTATTTAAAGATTGGGTCAAATTTTGGGGAAAGTTATAAATTATATTTATGTTATATAAGATTGGTTTATAATACAGTAAAATCTCGAAAGTTCGAACTTCGATTTTTCGAAATACTCGCTAATTCGAAAATAATTTGACTATAATAGCATGCGTTTTGGAAGCGTAAAAGAAACGTACGTCTCTTGATACGTTTCTTTTATGCACACAAAGCTCATTTTGTTTGTTTGATTTGGTTCTTTACGTCCCATATTCAATCTTTCAGTTAAACAGGGACGGGTCTTCCTGGGTTGAACCAGTACTAAGCTAGGATAAATGTGTCTTGCTCAAGGACCACAACGCAGTGACGCCGGTGAGGCTCGAACCCGCGGCCCTTTGGTCTCGAGTCAAGCACTCTACCACCGAGCCACTGCGCTCCCGTCACGCACAAAGCTCATGTTTGATAAGTTGATAATTACTGATAATAATCATTTAGGGGTTACATACATTTATGATTATCACCCTATAATTTGAACTACTGATAATTCGAAATAAGTTTCTAGTCTCCAAGACTTCGAAACGAGATTCAACTGTATTTGAACATATTTTTGAAAGATAAGTTTTCTCGTTCTGGAGTAGAACGGATTTCGCACTTGTTATAGTATAAAAGTAATGTATTCTCTTGATAAGGTTAAAAAGTAATGAATTATCTTGATACAGTATTAAAGAAATGTATTCTCTCAATACAGTAAAAAATAAATTAATTATCTTGATACAGTAAAAAAAAGTAATATATTATCTCGATACAATATAAAAGTAATATATTCTCTTGATACAGTATAAAAGCAATGTATTCTCTTGATACAGTATAAAGGCAATGTATTCTCTTGATACAGTATAAAAGCAATGTATTCTCTTGATACAGTAAAACGGTAATGTATTCTATTGATACAGTATAAAAGTAATGCATTCAATCGATACAGTATTAAAGTGATGTATTCTTTCGATACAGTATAAAAGTAAATTATTCTCAGGATACAGCAAAACGGCAATGTATTCTATTGATACAGTATAAAAGTAATGAATTTTCTCGATACAGTATAAAAGTACTGATTCTCTTGATACAGTATAAAAGTAAAATATTCTCTTGATACAGTATAAAAGTAATGTGTCCTATTGATGCAGTATAAAAGAAGTATATTCTCTTTATACAGTATAAAAGTTATGTATGCTCTTGATAAAAGTAATGTTTTCTCTCGATACAGTATAAAATTCATGTATTCTCTTGATATATTATAAAAAAAAATATTCTCTTGATACAGTATAAGTAATGTATTTTCTTGATACAGTATAACAGTAATGTATTCTATTGATACAGTATAACAGCCATGTATTCTCTTGATACAGTATAAAAGTAACGCTTTCTCTTGATACAGTATAAGCGTAATGTTTTCTCTTGATAAAGTATAAAAATAATGTATTCTCTTGATATAGTATACAGGTAATGTATTCTCACAATACAGTATAAAAGTTATGTTTTATCTTGATACAGTAATAATAAATTAATGAGCCAGTGCATGAGATTTCCAACAATGTGGTATGTGCGACCAGCAAAACCTCAGATCAGCCTGCGCATACGCGCAGTCTGATCAGAGCCTTTGCTAGTCGCTTGAGTAATCTATGATTGTTAAGCTTCTGGCTGAACACCATTTGGAGTTCCTAAGCTTAAAAGGAGGCTGTACAGGCTCGTCTGAGTCAACACTTGTCAAAATGTCAAATTGTTGGAAATCTCATGCCACGGCTCGTATAAAAGCAATGTATTCTCTCAATACAGTATAAGAGCCATGTATTCTCTTGATACAGTATAAAAGTAATGTGTTCTCTTGGTACAGTATTAAAGTAATGTAAGCTCTTGATACAGTATAAAAGAAATGTATTTTCTATTGCAGATGAAATACCAGCTTGCTTGTGTGTTCATGTTAATTGTGGTGGCAATATCAGCTAGTGTTGACACGGAGCCATTTGAGACATACCTAAGACGGTACAAACTTATTTGATTATAAAAATCAAAAATAGAAAGCGGCAAGTATTTGATGAACCAGTTTGACAATTAGTCACCATACTCGCATATAACAAAAGTTTTGCATGGAAACAAACGCAGACATTAAGAATTTTCATAAGGTATAGGTACGGTTCTCAAAAATGGAGAATCAAAAGAAAGCTTACCTAGTTATTTTACTTATTCAGGTAGCGAATGACAAATGCGCACTGATTAGACTGCGCGGATGCGCAGGCTGGTATGCGCCTTTGCAGTTCGCAGGCAACGATGTCAGTGTTTCTCGCACCGAGGCCCTCATGATGCTGACGCTCATATTCGCGCCGAAGCTCACGCCCATGTGAAGTATGGCATGGGCGGATCCAGAGGGGAAACAGGGGGTCCGTACCCCCTGAAAATAGCAAAAATTTGGGTTTCCTTGCAATACTGGTCCGGATCCCCTAAAGAACCCGAAAGCTACCAAGCCAGCATTCAATGTTTGGCCATCATCGGCCCGCCAGCGAATATGCCGATGGCCGATGTCGCTGGCATGCCGATGATGGCCCATTTATAGCGGTATTTGGATCCTCTATCCCCTCATCAACTAAAAAACGTTATCATATTTGGACTTTCTTTGGTCCGCACATGTATGGAATAATCTTTGACATACCGAAACTCTCGAACTTGACAGATTTCAACGATACGTTGCGAGACGTATACAGGGGTTGCCAATTAAAGAATATTGCTGTCATCTACACCATAGGCAATATGTGTGCAAAAATATGACTACTCTCCATCAGAAATTGCCGTTAAGAGTTTCGCATAACGAGCCATACAGACTTGAGCTAACGTATATTTGACCTTGACCTTTGACTCTCATATGTACTTTCGACATTCATTGTGTGAAATAGAGCGCAGTTGCTCAGCGGTAGGGCGCTTGTCTCAAGATCGAGGGGTTGCGGGTTTGAGCCTCACGCATACGCGCAGTCTGATCATAGCGTTTGCTAGTTGCTTGAATATTCTATGGGTATTAAGCTACTGACCGAACATCATTTGGAGTTTCTAAGACTAAAAGGAGATTGCACAGGCCCGCCTGAGTCTATTTATGTCAAAATGCCACATTGTTGGAAATCACATGTCGCGGCTCAGTTATGTATAACTCTGATTAAAGATTTTAATAAAGAAATTCACCCGCAGGTGGTAAATATTTATCAGAACTTGTCAACAAAAAATAATACTAAGTGGCAGAATCACTAATTTGGTTCCAATGGCTATGATGCAGAACTTTGAAATATATGATAGACTATTCATTTATGCAACCCACATCAGCAACACGTAGCATCACAAATCTAAGTATGAGCCATGAGTTTCGAAAAGGAATCTTAAAGGAGACCGTTTGTGCTCACCAAAACTTCAACAGGGATTGTTATACTTTGCGCACATCGCATTCTAACTGATAATCTTTTAAGAACATATTTCAACACATACACGTAGTAATTATGTCCATGTAGCTGAGCATACCGCTTTTGTGTCGTATTTGATCAGTCACCGAAAGCGGAATTTCTCGAGA
Source organism: Loripinus fragilis (assembly GCA_964019695.1). Lineage (NCBI taxonomy): Eukaryota > Metazoa > Mollusca > Bivalvia > Lucinida > Lucinidae > Loripinus > Loripinus fragilis. Next base: position 77,790,595 of record OZ026519.1, read on the forward strand.
GGGTATCTACACAGCAGGCACACAACCTTAAAACAACGTTGTATCAACGTCTGTGTGATGTCATAAAGCCACACAGACGTCATAACGGCGTTGTTTGGACGACATATGCTTACAGAGATAATACGTGAAAATTTGATAAAGCAAGTACAGCATATCTAACCCAGCAAGGACACAGCCTTCAAACAACGTCATATCAACCTCTATGTGACGTCATGACGCCACACATTCGTCGGTATGACGTTGTTTTGACGTCATTTGAATGCGTAATACGTGTTAAATCTTTGATAAATCAAGTACAGCATATCTAACCAAGCAAGGGCACAACCTTAAAACAAATTCATATCAAGACGTCGCCTCGACGTCGAAATGACTTTGTTTTGACGCAATGTGTCTCCTGGGTATTGATCTGCAAATTATACCTTTCACTATCACATTTTACCTGTGTAGACAGCGAAGCCCTTAACTAGACTGTTGATGTTTTCTATATTCAGTATATTAGTGAAAAGAAACAGTTCTTGTAGGACAGGAGCGAATCTATCACAAAATCCCAGCAGGCAAATGGCATCAAAGCAACGTCGTATCAACGTCGACGCGACGTCATGACGTCGCATCGACGTTGATACAACGTTGAAATCTCAGGGGGGTACTCTAATTTTTTCCTCATACGTAGGCTCGGACCCAGCATCTACCGTTCACCCCCCCAAAAAAACAAGAATTTCAAGCACCCCAAAAAAATATTTGAAATTTTAGCAACCCAAAAAAATATCCCAATTTTGTAACTTGACCTTAAAAAAAGACCCTAAAATGCATAGAAATGACCCTTAAACTAGCCCAGTTTTGTGATGACCCCAAAAAATATCCACAAATCTTCATACCCCCGAAAAATATTCATTTTTCTGAAACCGCAAAAAATATTGAAATTCAGAATTTTGAACCCAAAAAATAGTCCGAGCCTACGTATGTGTGAAAATATGAGAGTACCCCCCCCCCCCCACCCCCCCCCCCCCCCCCCCTCGGATTGAAATAAGGTCGTGTGCCTGTTGGAATGGCATAAAGGGCTTCTTTCCGACGTAACAGTTAACATATTAGACTCGGCACTTAGGAACTATTGAGGATAGCTGCAGTTCCATTGACATATTGGTTCCTCTCAGCCAGTTACATAATGGTTACAGAGACGAGTCCGTGTATTGAATTTCTACGTATGATAACCTATCAGACTGTTAGAAAAACATGCTATCGAAACTTAATGAAAAATTTCAAATGCTTAGGTGCCCAACCCACAATAGCCATCATGAGCGTGTGGCTGGGATAGAATATAAGAATCTATAATGAGTGTGAGGGTGGGATAGAAAAATCCGTCCCGAAGGATCGCCGTTTGCCATCACGAGGCTTACTAGAACGTATTTTGAAAATTAATTTTACGATCTAGTCTATTTTTTTCGGACATCTTAGAAGCCCTGGTGCCAAGTGAAGCAGCAAAAAGAAAACGGTAGAAAATGTTACTGAAAATGTTACCGACATGAATAAACTTGACCTGTCCGAGACATAGGTCACAGAACTGCATGAAATGAATGAATAACGCTAATATCTCTGATTACGTATGATTTCATGGTATCGATGATACCCATCCCTTCGTGTGAGTTTTGGCTGTGAATTATCAAGTCTATGGATTCAGACAGTTTGTTTGGGCCTTTGTCTATGAAAACAGTTGTTCGCCTGGACATCTTTCTAACACTCCAAGGCATAGAATGACAATCTAGATGGCCCAGTATACACATTGTTTTCAGAAAACAAAACAATACAAAGCCTCTAATGCCAGAGGTAAAATTGTTTGCTTTCAAGTATATAATGAAACTGCTTGAAGGTATCCGAAGTGTTTAAACAAACTGAATTTGATGTCACTTTCATTCTGATCGAATGACCACAGAAGATTTTTTTTAAAAAAGTGTGTTTTGAGGTATGTTTATCTCAGACACAGTTGTGTAAGAATTAGACATGGAAATCAGTAACATTTATTCTTGATTTATGGGCATAAACTGTATAATGATTGGGTCCATGTTTATGTAGAATTTAAATATTTGACATGGCAAAATATACCCTCATTCGAAAGTATTGGTCCTTCAATTATTTTGAGGAGACATATATTTGGCTTAAATTACGACTTCATTGGTATGTTTGTGCCTGGTGTTTGTCATTGGCTGGGATTCGCGCTGTCTGTTATAACCTTTTTCTCAGGGAAGCAGATTCAAAAAGTCTTAGACTCATTTCTGTATCTTTTTCAAATATGTTGTACTGTATAAATGGTGTATCTGTTGTATCTCGATGTACTTTATATTTGAATAAAATATTGTTTACACTAACCTTTTTCGCAGCTGAGCACGATGTTTAACTGCTCATGAATACTATAATTAGAATATTAAAAATACGATTTTTCTCGCCTCGATGTCAGATCATCAAATTATTCATTATTAACTGTATTCTGGAATGTTTTATATTGGAACATGCGAATCAGTTAATTTCTAATAGATATCTAAAATGGAAGAAGCTGAGAACTGACCCATTATTTCAAAGTAGAAACTACACAAATCGAGCCTTGGTGACATTTTAAAAAATGGAAAAATGATCGGCTTAACATCAAAATTAGGAGAATTAACGACATAGAACATAACAAGGGTAGCAAACTATGTCCTCAAAATCAAGTTATTTTTGATTGTATACTATCATGCCAAGCATACCACTTAAGCACAAGTGTTTAAGTATCAATCGGACATGGGTCGTTGTTTCTCATAAGTAGTATATAGTGGTCTCTAAGAAATGGAAAAAAAATTGTTTTGTTTTTGTTTGTTTTTACTTTCTTAATTGGGAAAACCAGACATGGTATTGGGAAAAAAAGGTTGCTATTTCGATTGGGAAATTTCGGCCCCTAGAGAAGGGCAGAAAATTTCCTGAATTTGAGCTGGCTAAAAGACTATACACATATCCCGAGCACTTATAGCATGCACGGATCCAGAATTTTTTCAGGGGGGTTCTGTCAACTTTTTCTTAGTGAAGCATCAACTTGCATTACAGAGAGACGTACGGACCTCCCTCGAGAAGCAATTTGACCCATCGGGTCTAATTGCTTCTCTAGAGGGGTTCGTACCAGAATTTCTTAGGGAAGCTATAGCTACTTGTGATTTTCCAGGGCGGTCCGGACCCCATGTCTCCCACTCTGGGTCCGCCCATGTATAGGAACCGCATGTGCATGCTTACCAGAGTATATTTTTAACGATTTCGCCGTACGTTTACTCTCCCTCCTTTTTTATTCATGCTGAATAGTGTATTATGGGGACGTCAACGTCAATTTCTCCGAGGAAATGATGGGAATAATATTTAATTTTCAACTGCAACGATAAGACTGACTTCAGAAAATGGTGTATCTAAGAAATTGATGAAATGACGGAGAACCATATCAAAGTTATGCTTTCCTCAGTTCTCCACTGAGGACAATTTTTGATACTTTATTTGATTGTTTGATTGTTTGATTTGATTCTTTACGTCCCAGTCAACAGTCTTTCGGCTATGTTGGGACGGGTCTTTCTGGGTTGAACCAGTATTAAGCAAGGATTAATGTGTCTTGCTCAAGGACACAACGTAGTGACGCCGGTGAGGCTTGAACCCGCGGCCCTTCGGTCTCGAGTCAAGCACTCTACAACTGAGCCACTGCGCTCCATTTTTCGAAACTTTAACGGGCGGTTTGTTTGGCAATCTCCGAACAATTCTTCCGACTTGACCACTCAAGCTTCTTGCACAATATAAATTATCTGAAAAAGTATGATCGCAAGGGTGACGTCGAACGTTGATGACTATTCTTTGTTTTAATTGAGTTGCTTGTAATGGACTGTGACCGACCAAATTAATAACGAACCTGGGACAAATGAAAAAATCGGCGGGTTTCTTTAGTAGTTGAGTTAAAAAAACACTCAGCCAACAAATATAAAGTTCTGTTTTAAATCATAGGGAAGAACGTTGTCAAAAAGGAAGCAAATACGTAGTTGTGCTCAATTAAGAGAAAATCAATCAGATTTTTATAGGAAATAGGAAATTTCACAAGATGTGTGCTACAGTACGTCTGTCATATTATCATGTCTGAAGTGACGCATGACAAAGTTTTGAATTGTTCTTTAAAATGCATGCTTTCAAATATTGCATTGCAGGAGGCATTCCGTAGTTTATCTCGCCAAAAATCCTAATTGTTTTTCAGTTTCTTAACAAATTTACATTTTTATTTAAAACAATATAGTTGTTGTAAGAGAGTAACAGGAAATTGGAATGATAACCACAGCATTCTACTTTGCAATGGATCTACTTTGCATTAATAATTCATTATGAAACCGCTTTGAATATTTATAAAACTCCTCGCGTGAAAAGTGCATGCCTTTAGTTAAGAGCATGTGAAAAAAAAAATCTTATTTTTCAACCAAAACTTATGTGATGTGGGTATTCAAAAGAACCGCCTCATCATGTAGTTAACATGTACCAAAAACTAATGGGTAAAATAAATATTTACAATTTTACGTTCAAAACTTGTGTTTATCAAAACCTGTGCAATATATCACATAATTTGGTTTCGAAAATGCGAGATATAATGGCACCAAATATCTGAAAACATACTTTTTGTAATTTTTGGACGACAAATTACTTATACTCGGAATTTCAAATTATCCCGGTTGAAGAATATGGCTATTACCATGGGCGGATCCAAGAGGGGGGCAGGGGACTGACCCCTCCTGGAATAGCACGTGCTATATGTGTACATAGGGTATTAGGACACACACACACACCTGTAAAAGCTTATCTTCCTTCCCATGTAAAGTTGTAGTTCCCCAGTTTTCCAGGGTCCAGTTGTTTACTCCATGGGGAACAAGGAAACACTGTTAAGGATTCCCTCTGTTAAATAAGTTGCGGACAAAAAAGTCATCAGATTTTTTGTGGGCTTGAACCTTTGATCCCCCTGACAAAATGTTCTGGATCTGTCCTTGATTAGGATAGAACTTTAATGAAGAACCTGATCAGCTGCCCCCCCCCCCCCCCCCCACACACACACACACACATTTATGTCAAATCATATGTACATAGCATGTATATCCAAGTTTTTTCTACGTTTTGGACGATCTATATACCGAACGTAAATAGGTTATTTAGTTTAATGGACTCTAAAAAACAAGAACTAAGCACAAACCCCCACAAAATAATAGGAGCAACAATAAGCAATGAATCAACATCATCAACAGAACCACCGCCTCAGAACGGACAGCGGATTAGGTTAAACATATTTTATTGCATAAGCAAACAAAGGGATTGGACACTAGTTATTACAACATTAGATAGTCCTAACAGATTATATCAGTTACAATGGTGGATACAATAATGTTTACAGCATACATATACAATCACACATACCATCATCCTCCCATACCGTGGCACCACTGCTGCTGAAGCAATATTGCAAAGAAGGCGTGTGGACAGGCATGTCAATCATTCAAACCTATGTGAGTCTTTAATGAATTTGATAGCGAACTGAATTATTGATCTGTTTATATACTCATCATAATTATGAGTTCCTGCAGTCAGTACAGCAACGTAAGCATCATTAATTCGCAGTCTATTTAAATAAATAAGAAGATTGTTTCTCTGGTTAGTATATAGGGGACATTCGAAAAAATAGTGGTCTGCGTTTTCGATAGGAGCTCCACAACTACATGCACGACTTGTGGCTGTAGCCATTGGGGGAGGGGAAGAGTAATTCAATTTTACTGGCCAAATCTTCGCCCCACATTGTGATGTTAAAACACAAATATTCAGTGAAAAATCAAATGGACATTATCTATCATCTATACTGTCAAACATAAGCTGAAAAAAATTTAAAGATAAATTTTGTAACAAATGCTTATGAGAGTTCTATTATCATCAACTTCTTTGTTTTCTGACATATTTGATAATATACACATTTAGAAAATACATAACAAAGTATACATTTGGTCTTTTTGGTGCCATTTGGGTTTGGATAATTTTACCCACAAAAGAGGGACGTCGGTGAAGAAATTAACATGACTGCACCCAAAATTAAACTACAAACTTACTAAGAATGTAAATGATGGACTGAAATATATAGTGAGAATCCGGACAATTCCGGAATCGCTCTACGCAAAGTGAGAATTCCTATATGGCGGACAGAGTGGGAATTCTTACTTTGCGCGGCACAATTCCGAAATTATCCGTGCGCAAAGTGGGTATCAGGAGAAATAGTACATTTGTAATATGTTTTGCGGGTTAGATTGATATGGAACAGGTTTCCAAACTTTTACTAAATACTTGTAGTTCAATTAAATATTCGCTTTTTTGGGCACATGTACAGCTATAGTTAATCAGTTGATAAAGGGTTTTATGGCAGTGGGTGGGAGAACATATCTAATCTGAAGTGGGTGCGTGATTTATTTTACAGTGTATTGGGTGGAGTGGGGGTCAAAATTGAGGGGAACAATCATTAGTATATTAAAATGACGATCATCAAAGAAAATTTGCAGCAAAACCTAATTGGTTGCACAAAATATATTGCTAAACTTTTTTCCCTCAGTATATATGTTTCCTTGGAAATACTGGTAAGAACCACCGTCGAGTTGCAATTGGACCCCCTGGGTCCAATTGCTACTCGAGGGAGGTCCTTATAAACATCTGTAAATTACATTAAACAAATTCAGGACCCTCACTCCAGCAGCATAATTTTTTGTCGTCTGTTGTAGTTGTGATTGACGTTAAAAGGGTTAAAATAATTTTGTTGATGTAGCATTAAAGGAAAACGCAGATCAAGAAGTAAATGTGTCTGAAAAGACAGGCATTTGCACACAAACAATGTTAGTGCAAACTTATTGAAAATCGGTGGAGAATAACGAATGTTATTAATAAATGAAGTTTTCATAACATTCTGTCACAGCCGCCATTTTGAATATATAATGAGATGCTCATGAAATGCATGAAAAGTTATTAAGATGCATAAAATCTTTATTTTAGCATGTATTCACAGAATTTATTGTATAAATGATCCTATATTATATTGTTATAATTATTAGACATATACATAAAAATAGTTAAAATTATTTTTCAAATCTTATTCGTTTCATTTTTGCATATATAATTAGGAGGCTATGACGTATTTTTTCTATTTTCCAGAAACATTCCAACCGGGCATACATTACCATCATTCGTGGAAACATGTGAATCGTGTGGTGCTATCTATGGAAACGATTTTACGTACAAATGTCTGGTGGACAAAAGCTCGATAACATTCAAGGCGTGTTTTATAGCCGTAAACAACAAGAGATAGAACTTACCCAAATACAACAGTTTTAATCTCATAGAGTAATGGTTTCTTTATCATGACGTTATAGGAAATACAGTTTTGACAAGTGCTCGATAACATTCAAGGCGTGTTTTATAGCTGTAAACAACAAGAGATAGAACTTATCCAAATATATCCGTTTTAATCTCCTAGAGTAATGGTTTCTTTATCATGACGTTATAGGAAATAAAGTTTTGACAAGAGCTCGATAACATTCAAGGCTTGTTTTATAGCCGTAAACAACAAGAGATAGAACTTATCCAATTCACCAGTTTTAATCTAGAGTAATGGGTTCTTTTTCATGACGTTATAAATGTGGATTGAAGATTTCGGCGGACACCGTTTTTTTCTAGACTGAGTCAATTTTAATCTCATAGAGTAAAGGTATCTTTATCATGACGTTTTTGATGTGGATTGAAGATTTCGGCGGACACCGTTTTTTTTCTAGAATGAGCCGTGGCACGAGGTTTCCTACAATTTGGTATGTGCGACCAGCAAAGGCTTAGACCAGCCTGCGCATACGCACAGACTGATCTGAGTCTTTGCTAGTCGCTTAAATAGTCTTTGACTGTTAAGCTACTCACCATTTTACACCAATTAAATATTCAAGTAAACTTCACTGGGATCTTCAACGGCATTTTGGTTTCGTCACCTCAAACGGTGTAAGAGTTAAAACCAGTCATGGGGAAATTCAAACTACTGAGTTTTTTTTGTTTTCTCGTTTAATTTATTTTGCATTAAAAGTAGCATTTTAGTAAAAGTAGCATTTTGATAAGCACATCAGAATTTTGACAGAATATAGTTTACTATGCACAATAAAATTAGCAATTCTTGTGTTTTGCGTCTTTATGTGCTCATCTTGTGCAATATCGAACAATTTCAATTGCAATGACGAGAACAGGATCATAGGCAAATGAAACCACGATTTTACAGACGCTATCCTTTGAATAGGTATTTGGGGAGAGCAAGAATTGAAGGAGGGTCAGTAAGCAAAATTCACATCCGTTGTAAGTAATGCTAAAATGATAAGCATGTGATTTTTCGATTGGTGGTCTTACTGCTGCACCATACGCCTATAAAACTATTGGTTATGTGACATATGTGATAAAGATTTCATGCTGAAAAAATCAGCTGCCATCAATGACGTCAAAACGTAGTCATCATTTGATTAAACTTCTAATGTTAATTGGTGTTTCAACTCAACAGAGACTCAGTTTACATAGATGTCATAGGCTTACAATATATCTCATCTTATGGTTGATTAAAACCTTAAGTTGCTGGAAAATGGTGCGACGCATTTGCGAGATAACGGTGACGTTAGAATTTATCTTTCGGCTCGTGCTCTATAGCCATGAAGATGTTTCATTTACCACTATTTATCTGAATGTGTTCAAAGGCATCAAACAGTTTAACTTGCCAATGTGGTTCATGAAAAAACGTCTAGAAACACAGTTTGAAGGCGATAACGTAAAAGCATTTTGTAAAAAAATGGTCATTTATTTCTCTGAGAAAGTTCAGAAAATTGCAGCATTTGCTATCCTTTTTTTGATTTTCAGTGACCAAACAATCGCTTGAAAATGTTTTTGGCTTCCCCAAATGATCAGAAATACCCCCGTTATCCGCTAATCTTAAAATTTAACGTCACATTAGCACGGCCGCTGCGTTTGGCAATTCCGTATTTTTAACAGCAAATGAAACTTGAGATCTGATGTGGATGGGCTCATCCATACAAAACAATTGCTAAACTTATTGTGCATGGTATATTACTCTTGAGTCAGCTGGAAACAGAGAATGTTTCATTCCAGTTTCGACAGAAAACAGCATCGATAGATGACGAAACCGAAATATATAAAATATATGTTCTATAGGCCCACAGTCTGAAAGAATGATAAAATTAAATACTGCAGTTATTTATTGTTGCAGAGATCTCTTTCTTTACCCACATTAAGGCTTTTTTTCTTTTTGACAACGGAATAATTTTCCCAACAAATGCAACGCACTTTCGTATCGAACTCCTTTTGTTTATCATTTTTCCTTTTTGTTATGTTTTATCCTCATCAAAACCAGTTTATAATGCTTCTATAACCCCAGTGCTCCACCAAGTGGCATGTATCTAATGAAAAACGTACAACACAGGTAATGCTGCTCCATAGGAACATGCGCAGGTTATGCTGCTCCAAAGGAGCGACTAAGGAGCAACGGTGGAGCAAAGTAAGCTCACACAAAAAGTTTTAAGAGAACTGAAGCCAAGCTGTATGAAAAACTCCAAAAATCAACTGCAGAAGCAGTGTCTGATATAAAGATTTATACCACCCTTACCCTCTTTAGCACGAAATATCTCATGGTGTGCAAGGACTACACTGATGTAGGTGGTATAAAATAGTTATACCACGCTTGCCTACCTGTACGTAAGATAATCCACTCCCTAAAGCTCGTGGATTATCTCCACGTACAGGCGGACAAACCATGCTATAACTATTACATAACAAACTTCGCGACATTTATCGAGAAAATCAATCAGAAAACACGTTTCTTTGGCTATACGCTGGCTGTCTCTTGATTTGAACAACTTACCCTAAAACCAGTTGGGTGACCAAGCGAAAAGTGCCAGTGTAGATAAACCCCAATGAACTTATGATCTCTGTAAAAATGGAACCAGTAACTAAATATCATTGTCGATTTGAGGAACAGTACACGTTGCACTATAATCACCGAAATCTATATATCTATTGAAAGTTATAACAGGTTTGGGATTTACCTTATGCCACTTTCATAAACTGTTTGTGGAATAGTATACATTATAGATTATTTATTTGTTTGTTTCATTATACTAAGAATGAAATTGTTGAGTTTCATAAATAGAGCATCACTGTTGTCAATCCAAAAGTATATCGAGGGTAAAATGCATGGTGGAGAGAATCCTGTCAATTTGCCTTCGTAAATCACTATGTCTATTCAAACTAGTTTACAGAGGTTGATATTTTTTTACACGTTCCTTATATCACCGTCTTAAGAGCCAAAATAGCATGATGAGTAAGTTTGTTTGCTTGATTTTATTCTTTACGTCCCTTCAACAATCTTTCAGTTAAACAGGGATGGGTCTTCCTGGGTAGAACCAGTACTAAGCCAGGATAAATGTGTCTTGCTCAAGGACCACAATGCAGTGACACCGGTGAGGCTCGAACCCGCGGCCTCTGGGTCTCGAGTCAAGCACTCTACCACTGAGCCACTGTGCTCCCGATGATGAGTAAGAAATTAGCATTAACAAGAGGATAAAACATTCTTAACCGCGTATTAACCATTGCCAAGCCCGAGTGTGATAATGTGAAGCGGTTCGGGCTGCAACATATCACACTCAGGCTTAGCAAACATTAATATAGAAAAGAATATTATATCATAATTGTTATATACCTTCCTTTCCAGCACACCGGGCTTAAATGGCAATGAAGCCCTCTGCTGCCGTGTATTAATGGGAATGAAGCCCGCGGCCAGTGATTGGTCAACAATCAGCGGCATTGTGTCCCGTTAAATTTAGATTAAATGTATAAATGTCAGCATTGAAACAGTCAAGTTTCTATAGTAAACACTTATTAGGTAAATAACAATGAAATTTAACAATAGGTTTGTTTTAATTTGTCCCTCTTTCTTTGTTTGAATAAACAAAGTGTAAAAAAACAGTGTTTAGGATTTACAATCTGCATTCAGAGAATTTATATACATTTCAAAATGCAAAATACATGTCTGCCTTCAGCTTGGTCCCAGTATACTGCTTCCGAGCCTTCAGATACTGGATTTCAAGACAAGAAAAACGAGTTTCCGTCAAGAGAGAATATTAATATGAACAAGTCTTATAATGCACCTTGCAGAACCACAATTAAATAAACGCCCCTGGTATAACAGGCTTTTTACCATATATGGGCATGGTGACCATTTTAGCAATGTGACCAGGACCATTTGAATCTACTTTCATTTCCCCATTCAAGTATGAGTTTCAATATGAAATTTGAGATTAATTGACCCAGTGGTTTCTAAGAGCAGATGTTGAACAGGGACGGACACATACGGCAGTCACTGGTATACTATTAGCTCAGCCATATGAGCCTTCAGATTAAGTGAGCTTAAAATCAAGCATTTACTTTAGAAAAAAGAAAATTGATTTAAACATATTTTATTTATATCCAAATCACATAACATCGTATACATATATAAATACATGGTACATACATGCCATACCTCACACTTTGAGATAAAATCTCACAGAATTTGGCCCTTCTGAAAGCTGATTCCAATAAGATTTTCAGATCTCACAGAATTTTCAGACCATCTAAAAACACATTTTATAATGAAATAATCATAAATCACACTTTATTGTGTTTATCACAAGTTTCTTAAATTTAAAAAAAAGCTTTTTTGTTATTTTTGGGGGAGTTCAAAGTGATTTTTGTGAAAATCTGACAGAATTTTATCAAATCTCCCTTAAAGTTTTGGTTGATCTCAGACTTAATTCCACAGTTTATGGCATGTATGATGGTATAAGTATGAAAGGACATAGTATTTTATGGAAAATAGCAAGCAGATATGTTGAACTTTTGTGCATTGGACACACATATATTTATTTCAATATTAACCCTTTGTATACGTGAAATCCCGAAAAGGGTACTTATACAAATAGTGAAGACCAAGATGAAATGCAGCATAATGTGGCATTTCATCAGAGTCTACACTGTGTATAAACGTAAAAAAATTCTGACAAAAAAAAATATATTTTTTGAAAATTATAATGTGACACTCCCTAGATATGTACAATGGACTATCCCAAGCTTATTGTATTAAACCAGAAGGAAGAATCCATTAGTATTCAAAGGGTTAAATGGGAATTAAACCTGCAATACTTATCAAAGTCCAATGCTTGTTCAGCAAATAAAAATGTGACATTTGTGTACCGTAGTCATATCTGTTAATCTAGTCATACTCTCTTCACTAACATGGTAATCCTTAGACTACGTTTTGTGTATCGTGCATGTTTTTGTTGCAATTTTCTTAGATTTATTCAAAGAAGCAGAATATCCTTATTCTAAAACAAGTGGGTCCTGCATCGCTCACCTGAATCCTGGCTCAAGACATGGGTGAAAGTTCAAAATTTCCAAAATCCTGAACTTTAGAAATTCAAATTTTAAAACTTGCAGGATGCCTACAAAAATTAACAATTTCATGTTTAAATGGTTTAATATGTTTAGATAATCTGTAAATTAATCAGAGAAGCTATTATTATCTCCCTAATTCAGCATTTGAGGCTGACTTTCTATGGAAAGTCAGCCTCAAAATCCTGAATTCAGGATTTATCCTGAAAATTTTCACCAATGCGTTTACCCAGACTACCCTTGGTTCATGCATGGCACACCCGAGTCCTGGCTTATGAGAGATAATGTTTAACAAGAGGGCCCTAGGGCCCTGTATCGCTCACCTGAGTCCTGGCACATGGCCTGCAGCTAAAGGGATTTCTTCTATAGATATTTCTTCTTTTGCTTTGGTAGCCATGTTGTTCAACTGGGCTGAATTTCTGTTAAATTATTTTGAATTGGGACCTGTGGTTCAGGAAGAGAGGTCATTTAAAGATATTTCTTATCTATAGCTCTGGTAGCCTTTTTGTTAAGTGCTTCCAAACCATTTGTGCAATTATGATAGTGGGCATCATGCCAAATAATTCTGTGAAATAGTATTGAATTTTGAATAGTGGTTAAAGAGGAAATGCAGTTTAAAGGCATTTCTTACCTAGAGCCAAGGTGGCCCCTTTCTTCAGCGGAGCAGAACCATTTGTGCAGTTTTTAACAAGGGCTTTGTGAGGAACAATTCTGTGAAATTATTTTGAATTTGGACAAGTGGTTCAGTAGATGTTGTTTGATGTCATTTCTTACCTACAGCTCTGACAGCCCCTGTTCGGTAGAGCTGAACCGTTTGTGCAATTTAGTTATGTGCATCATGAGCAACAATTATGTGAAATTATTTTAAATTTGGACCAATGATTCAGGAGATGTCTTTTAAAGATATTTCTTATCTAGAGCTCTGGCGGCCCCTTGTTCAGCGGAGTGGAACCATTTGTGCAATTTTGGTAGAGAGCATCATAAGGAACAATTCTGTAAAATTATTTTGAATTTGGGCCAATGGTTCAGGAGATGTTTTTTAAAAGATTTCTTATCTAGAGCTCTGGTGGCCCTCCTGTTCGATGGAACGGAACCATTCATGCAATTTTGGAAGAGGCCATCATGGGGAACATTCATGTAAAGTTATTGGAATTTGGACCAGTGGTTCAGGAAATGTCCTTTAAAGAACAAGAAATGTCACAAACACGTGACGAATGCCCCCAAAAAAATTGGTCTAGCATAAGACACATTTGAGGAAAGATAGCTGTAATATAGTACAAAAAGCTAGAAATGAGGCCAGAAGTAAATGTCAAAGTCAAAGTGACTCAAAATGGTATGCACCACACTCCACCATCCCAAGAGGAATCACCATCCCAAATTTGGGATTCCTACATCAAATAATATAGCAGATATGCTCTGGACACAATCATTCTTGAAAACTAGGTCAGAGGTCAAGGTCACAGTGACCCAAAAATAGTTTGTGACACTCAGGCATCCCAAGATGCATTTACATACCAAATTTGGAATTCCTATTTCAAAGAATATAGGAGATATGCACCAGTTTCTAGAAACTAGGTCAGAGGTCAAGTTCAAGGTCACAGTGACTTAATTATGGTAAGCGACACTTCCTAATCCCAAGATGCATCCACACAACAAATTTGAGATTCATACCTCAAATAATATAATAAATATGCTCTGGACATGATAATTCTAAAACTAGGTCAGAGGTTGAGGTCACAGTGACCCAAAAATGGTACATGACACTCCGCTATCCAAAGATGCATCCACAAACCAAATTTGGAATTCCTCACTCAAAGAATATAAGAGACATGCTCGGGACACAATAATTCTTAAAACTAGGTCAGAGGTCAAGGTCACATTGACCTAAAAATGGTATGTGACACCCCGTCATCCCAAGATGTATTTACACATCAAAGTTGGAAATTCTATCTCAAAGAATCTAGGAGATATGCACCAGACTAAATGCCGTTTCTAGAAACTAGGTCAGAGGTCAAGTTCAAGATCACAGTGACCCAATTATGGTATGCCACACTTCGTTAGTCCAAGATGCATCCACACACCAAATTTGAGATTCCTACCTCAAATAATATAAGAGATATGCTATGGACATGATTATTCTAAAAATAGGTCAGAGGTCAAGGTCACAGTGACCCAAAAATGGTACATGACACTCCGCTATCCCAAGATGCATCCACACACCAAATTTGGAATTCCTCACTCAAAGAATATAAGAGATATGCTCGGGACACAATAATTCTTAAAACTAGGTCAGAGGTCAAGGTCACATTGACCTAAAAATGGTATGTGACACCCCGTCATCCCAAGATGTATTTACACACCAAATTTGGAATTCCTATCTCAAAGAATATAGGAGATATGCACCAGACTCAATGCAGTTTCTAGAAACTAGGTCAGAGGTCAAGTTCAAGATCACAGTGACCCAATTATGGTATGCCACACTTCGTTAGTCCAAGATGCATCCACACACCAAATTTGAGATTCCTACCTCAAATAATATAAGAGATATGCTATGGACATGATTATTCTAAAAATAGGTCAGTTGTCAAGGTCACAGTGACCCAAAAATGGTACATGACACTCCGCTATCCCAAGATGCATCCACACACCAAATTTGGAATTCCTCACTCAAAGAATATAAGAGATATGCTCGGGACACAATAATTCTTAGAACTAGGTCAGAGGTCAAGGTCACATTGACCTAAAAATGGTATGTGACACCCCGTCATCCCTAGACAATTCCACACACCAAATTTGGAATTCCTATCTCAAAGAATATAGGAGATATGCACCAGACTCAATGCAGTTTCTAGAAACTAGGTCAGAGGTCAAGTTCAAGATCACAGTGACCCAATTATTGTATGCCACACTTCGTCAGTTCAAGATGCATCCACACACCAAATTTGAGATTCCTACCTCAAATAATATAAGAGATATGCTAAGGACACGATTCTTCTAAAAACTAGGTCAGAGGTCAAGTTCAAGGTCACAGTGACCCAATTATGGTATGCTACACTTCGTCATCCCAAGATGCATCAACACACCAAATTTGAAATTCCTACCTCAAGTAATGTAAGAGATATGCTCCAGACACGATTATTTTTAAAACTAGGTCAGAGGTCAAGGTCAAGGTCACAGTGACCCGAAAATGGTATGCGACACTCCGCCATCCCTAGACAATTCCACACACCAAAGTCGGAATTCCTACCTCAAAGAATACAATTTCTAGAAACTAGGTCAGAGGTCAAGTTCAAGGTCACAGTGACCCAATTATGGTACGCGACACTTCGTCATCCCAAGATGCATCCACACACCAAATTTGAGATTCCTACCTCAAATAATATAAGAGATATGCTCCAGACACGATTATTCTAAAAACTAGGTCAGGTCAAGGTCACAGTGACCGGAAAATGGTACGCGACACTCCGCCATCCCAAGATGCATCCACACACCAAATTTGGAATTCCTACCTCAAAGAATAGGAGAGATGGAATGGACACGAAAAGCGGGACGGACGGACAGACTGATGGACAGACGGACGGACAGACAGTGCGATTACTATATGCCTTCCAAAGTTCCTTTGGGGGCATAAAAAGTTTACGCACAACAGACGGACGGAGACAGATCACAATAGCTCACCTTGAGCCATCGGCTCAGGTGAGCTAAAAACAAATCTATTTTAGCTCTCTTTTGTGTAATCTGTGAATTAATTTTGATTTGGGCAAGTGGTTTATGAGTTTATGTTGTTTAAAGATATTTCAAGTTTTAGCCCTGGCAGCCATTTCTTTCAGCAGAGCAAAACCATTTATGCAATTTTGGTAGAGGGCATTATGAGCAACATTTCTGTGAAATTATTTTGAATTTAGACAAGTGATCCAGCAGATGTTGTTTAAACATTTTTTGTAGTTTTAGCTCTGTCAGCCATTTTGCTTGGCTGAGCAGAACCATTTGTGCAATTTTGGTAGAGGGTGATAAGAAAAACATTCACTTGAAATTGTTTTAAAATTTAACCAGTTCTAAAGATATTTCTAATCATTAGCTTTGGTGGCCATTTTGTCTGGCAGAACTGTTTGTTCAATTTTGGTAAAGGGCATTACGCGGAACATTTCTGCGAAATTATTTTAGACTTGGACCAGTGGTTCTGGAGAAGATTTCATTTTGAGATATTCATTATATACAGCTCTGGCAGCAATTTTGTTCGGTGGCGAGGAACCATTTCTGCAATTTTGGTACAGGGCCTTATGAGAAACATTAATTATCGCAGATAAATTATTATTAATTTAGACAAGTGGTTAATAAAAAATGTCATTTTAAGATATTTCTTATCTACAGCTCTGGTAGTCATTTTGTAGTGCAGAGCAGGACCATTTGTGTGGAAGAGGGCTTTATGAGGAACATTTCTGTAAAATTATATTGAATTCAGATCAGTGGTCCAGGAGATATTGTATAAAATATACCTTATCTACAGCTCTGATGGTCATTTTATTTGGCCGAGCTGAACCATTTGTGCAATTTTGGTAGAGGGTATTATGGGGAACATTCCTATGAAATTATTTTAATTTTAGACCAGTGTTTCAGGAGATGTTGTTTAAAGGTTTTTTTCTAATAAAATTCTTTTTTAGCTCTGGCGGCCATTTCAATCAGGGGATGATGGCATTATGGGGAACATTCCTGTGAAATTATTTTAAAATTGGACCAGTGGTTCTGGAGATGTAGTTTAAAAGAAAAAGTTAAGGGACAGATGGACGCCCCAAGAAGAGTGATCACAATAGCTCACCTTGAGCAAAGGCGAAGGTGAGCAAAACATAGCAAAACTAGGTAGTATGTTTTGATAAAAAAAATACTGCTTACCCTTCTGCATAAAAATTTCATGTGAAACTTTTATGAAATTCAATTTTTTGCGCTTCTTATTTAGGCAGCAGTACGAGAGGCAGCCCAATGCTTGTCTAGCAAAAGAGACGTGTTATACTCCCAGTATTTACCAGCTTGTGTTGAGCCAATGAGGATGTGTGTTTTACCTATTATATTTACCATCTAGCCAATGAAAGTGCTTGTTATACCTGTAATATCTACCAAAGTCCAAAGCTTGTCTAACCAATGAAAATGCTTGTTATACCTGTAATATCTACCGAAATCCAAAGCTTGTCTAACCAATGAAAATGCTTGTTATACCTGTAATATTTACCAAAGTCCGAAGCTTGTCTAACCAATGAAAATGCTTGTTATACCTGTAATATTTACCAAAGTCCAAAGCTCGTCTAACCAATGAAAATGCTTGTTATACCTGTAATATCTACCAAAATCCAAAGCTTGTCTAACCAATGAAAATGCTTGTTATACCTGTAATATTTACCAAAGTCCAAAGCTCGTCTAACCAATGAAAATGCTTGTTATACCTATAATATCTACCAAAATTCAAAGCTTGTCTAAGAAATGAAAATGCTTGTTATACCTGTAATATCTACCAAAATTTAAAGCTTGTTTAACCAATGAGAATTTGTGTTATACCTGTACAAAAGCTTGTCTAACTAATGAAAACGCTTCTTATACCTGTAATATTTACCAAAATCCAAAGCTTGTCTAACCAATGAAAATGATTGTTATACCTGTAATATTTACCAAAGTCCAAAGCTCGTCTAACCAATGAAAATGCTCGTTATACCTGTAATATCTACCAAAATCCAAAGCTTGTCTAACCAATGAAAATGCTTGTTATACCTGTAATATTTACCAAAGTCCAAAGCTCTTCTAACCAATGAAAATGCTTGTTATACCTGTAATATCTACCAAAATTCAAAGCTTGTCTAACCAATGAGAATTTGTGTTATACCTGTAATATTTACCAAAGTCCAAAGCTCGTCTAACCAATGAAAATGCTTGTTATACCTGTAATATCTACCAAAATTCAAAGCTTGTCTAACCAATGAGAATTTGTGTTATACCTGTACAAAAGCTTGTCTAACCAATGAAAGTGCTTGTTATACCTGTAATCTGGACAGAAATTAAATTTTGCAGGTATTCAAGGTATCAATAATCATTAGCACCAGATAAATTCAAACAGTGTACAGAAAAGTTTGAATTTGGAGTCAAAACCTGAAAAGCCAATTTCCAGGTGCTCTTTATTGACCTTAACTTTGCTGAAAGGACTAACCAAAATGCTGAAATCATTTTCTGGACGTTCATACAAGCAAGTTTGTATATTATTCAAGGACTTTCATGGACTTCTAAACACCTTTCCTACTGTTTTCAAGGACTAAAAAATTATGAAAAAATACTGGTTAACACCTTAAAATTCTACTTTGGAAATGCTAGACTGCATTACTGAAGATATAAGTTTAAGAAAATGAGAAAAAAAAATGTGTGCCTTTATTGAGTGCACCATATGCTGCACCAAATAAAAGAACTACAATTTTATACCGATTTAGGTCTCCAAATACAGTGTTGAATCCTCCTGTAAATGGTAAAATTCAAGGACTTTTCAAGACCTTTGACTTTTCAAGTACTTTTCAAGGCAGATTCAATTTTCAAGTACTTTTCAAGACAGTCCTGTATATTTAAGGACTTTTCAAGCCTGTGCAAACCCAGCACTAGCTTAAAATGCAAACATGCTGAAGGTACTGGTATGGAATATTGAACTTCAGTCCATCTAAGACATTTTTTCAAACACACTGAAGATCCCAATTGTCTGAAGAAAGATGAATAGGACCCATACCTTGAAATGTGCATGAGATGCATTATATTATAAATAAGAGGTATAGTTTAATTGCAAACGAGATAATTTAAGTTACAAAATGTTTGACCTGTTATTTCTTTCAACTGTGGGATTAATGACACATTATATATATACTGAACAAAAATAGAAACTTTACACTTTTTAAATTGTATTTTAACCAATTTAACGCAAACTCATTACTTTAAAAAGTATGCATATATAAAGGCCACACTTCTGACAAGACAACTATGCAAAAAAGTTTCAAACTTCATCAGGTGTTCATGAATAACGTTGAAAAAACGTCAAACTGCATTTTCCAGTCTGGAAGATTATCATGACGATATTTTGAATATGTAAACACACTATTTGGGAGTCTTTCAAGTTAGAACATCAAAAATCATCAAAAAAAGTCAGGGAAGGAAACTGTAAGAATCATAAGTGTACATCAAAATGGGCATAAGAAGGCTTTTGTCAGGTAGCCCCCGTACCAAGAGTAATACGTGGGCAAAGATGTTTGGTTGCACTCACATTATTGCTCATAAAGCCTTGAGGGACCGTTTGAGCATACAGGAATATCTATTTATGCACAGGATTGACATGACGTAAGAGAACAACGTCAAAACCTGACCCTTAATTTTTACTCACACGTTGACGTAAGCGGTTCTAGCCGGCAACTATAGATGCTACACACCTCAATGTTTCATACCAGACGATAAAATTCACTGCTTGATGCACTTTCATTCACTGTTTAATCATTCTGCGATGAAGAAAAAAGGAAAATTAATGCACATGGTAGCCTTATGTCTGCCAAGTAATGGAAATATGTAGTATTGTTTGAAGGTATCAATTTAGAGCTTAAATCTTTGAGAAAATGCATGTAACATTTCTTGTTTTGCTCAGTATATTTACCAAACCCAAAGCTTGTCCAGTCATTGAAATGTGTTTACCAAAGCTCAAAGCTTGTCTAGCCAACTAGAATAAGCATTAAACATGTAATATTCTAATACACTTGATTTTGTAATGCGACATCTTAAAGGATAACATCAAAAATTTGCGACAGTAATACTGTCAGAAATAGTTTGTCATCATTAAATACGTCACATTTCTTTTGGTGACATGTGGCTTTATGCCGCTTGCAACGCTTCAATTTGAGAGGCAACTGCAGAGGTACATTAAAATGGGTAAAACCATACAGTAAAACATGTGTAAAAGGGCCACTCATAAATAGACAAAACAAAAATCTTAATGACAAATGGTAGCTTAATATAAGGTTGAATGTATTGCAGAATGCTCCCTTTGGAGCATTCTGCAGTACTTTTGACCTGCATTAAGCGAAAACCAATTTTTGGTCTTTGAGAGCGGGCGTCTTACACAGGTTTTACTGTATTCAAAATTTCATTTGGGGAGTTAATATTGTCGGATTTAACGTTTTATGGTTGTGCACACAGTTCGCTGTAAAACTAAATTTCTGTATATCCAACGGTTTACCTCACCAAATGAAAATTTTGAATATAGTTATCTCCATATTTACTGAAGCCAAATGCCTGTCTTGAGCCAAGGAGAACATTCTACATGCAATATTTACCAATGCCCAATCCTCCTTGGCGTAGCTCCCATTACGCAGTTAGGCACGTGCGTAATAAAAATAGTAACAATCAAGGGAGGTCACCTTATGTGGTAAAAGTGATTTTCCATACCATATAGAACTGCTCTTAAAGAAAGAATTTGCTCCCTTAAGAGAAGTTCCTATTTTGAAAAGGGCGCGAAGAGAATCACTGCTTGTCCCAGTAGTCTCCCTTTGATGAATGTAACCTTTTCAGAATTCAGGCTAAGTCATTGAATGCTTGTCTGGCCAATGAAGTGTTGTGTTGCGGATTTTTTTACCAAAGCCTAATGCTTGTCCAGCCAATGAGAATATGTGTTATAACAACAATAGTTTCTAAAGTCCAATGTTTGCCTATCTAAAGAGAATGGTTGTTACATACCAAAACCTGCTTGTCTAGCCAATGAGAATTGTTTGTTACATATGCATATATATGTACCAAAATCTGCTTGTCTAGCCAATGAGAATTGCTGTTACATTTGCATATATACCAAAACCTGCTTGTCTAGCCAATGAGAATCATTGTTACATCTGCATATAAACTTACCAAAACCTGCATGTCTAGCCAATGCGAATCATTGTAACATCTGCATATTTACTTACCCAAACCTGCCTCTCTAGCCAATGAGAATTGTTGTTACATCTGCAATGTTTAACCTAAACCTGCTTGTCTAGCCAATGAGAATTGTTGTTACATTTGCATATATACTTACCAAAACCTTAGCCAATGAGAATTGTTGTTACATCTGCAATACTTACCAAAGCCATATGCTTGTCTAGCTAATGCCAATGTGTGTTACATCTGCAATTAAAGTCTTATCTAAACAAGGCTGTATGCACTCCTACATGTACATAGAAATCTACAAGTATCCTTCACCATCATTGTAACACAGGGTTCGTACAGGCAAGCTTGAGTTAAATTCAAGGACTTTTCAAGGACTTCTAAAAGACTTTCCTACAGTTTTCAAGTACAAGTTTATGAAAAACAAGATTTAAGTGTTAAATGTCTACTTCAGAAATGCTAGACTGAGATAATGGAGAAATTAGTATTAGAAAATTAGTATGGAATTGTTGTGCCTTTATTTGGTGCAGCTTATGCTGCACCAAATAAAGGCACAACAATTTTATAATGATTTAGGTCTCTATCAACAGTGCTAAATCCTACAAAAAAAAAGTAGAATTCAAGGACTTTTCAAGGCTTTTGAGTGATTTTCGAGTACTTTTCAAGGCAGATTTAATTTTCAAAGACTTTTCAAGAAAGTCCTCTAAATTCAAGTACCTTTCAAGCCTGTGCGAACCCTGTAACAAAAACACAAAAGTAAGAAGCTTGTGAGAGTTTTCCACAAGTACTGGTGATATTTAATCCTCCACATAGCAACATAACAATGATAAGAGTGTGTAATTGAAAATTATTTTTCTTATTTCTCAACTAAAACATATGTTATGAGTACTCAAAAGAACCGTCTAAATGAGACCGTTCTTTTGATCACCCAAAACAAGTGATCAAACTGTCGGATAAGAAAATAATCGCAGAGAAACTGATAAAAAAAAAAAAAAAAAAAAAAAAAAAAAAAAACAATAATGCTAATTTAGACCTATAGATAATGATTGACTAGTATATAAGACTCATTGGGAAACAATCAAAATGACCCCACTCACCCTTCCCCTCTTTCCATTTAGCACCATTTTCTACAATCCATCAGCCATACTACATCACAGTTATCCTCTAAAAGGGTACTTTGACAAACAATGAAGACCCAGATGAAATACAGCATAATGCTGCATTTCATCAGGGTCTGCACTGTTTGCTAGTATCATATCATAATTGAATTTTTGATCTACGTGCAGGTGCAGGGGCATCATCCACATCAGTGGGCCCCTTTCACTGTAACTAGCTAGCTGCACGCATAGCAGATCTCACACCTGATCTCTAGGTGCTCTTTTCTTGGAGCATCTGGAGATCAAGTGTGAGATCTGCTAAGATTTATAAAAATCTTAAGGGACAGAAATATGCAATTATTTAGTAACCTATCTATACCTGTGACCCCTTAAATACAAAATGGGCAATCCCATACATATTGTATATATATATGTATGAGAAAACCCATCAGTACACAAAAACTTAACCTAACTCACTATATACCTGCCTAAAATTCTCCTAGAAGTTCAATTAGTATTCATTTTTGCCAGTAACTGACAACTGTCTTGAATAAATCAGAGAAGTATCCACAATTACAGTCAAATCTTGCAAATTTGAAGTCCTCAGGATTAGCGATTTTATTCCGAAGTATCGAAAGTTTGAATTATGTGGAGGTAGACATAAGAATAAATACCCCGAAAATGATTATTTTCAGGATTTTTATTCCTATCACACATAAGTTTCGGGTGCATAAAAGAAGCATCTCATGGAGACATTTCTTTTACGCACCCAAAACATATGTTATTATAGACATTTATTAAAATAGATCATTTTTGTTTGTTTGTTTGATTTGATTCTTTACGTCCCATCAACAATCTTTCAGTTATAAAGGGACGGGTCTTCCTGGGTTTAACCAGTACTAAGCTAGGATTAATGTTCTTGCTCAAGGACACAAGGCAGTGACGCCGGTGAGGCTCTAACCCGCGGCCCTTTGGTCTCGAGTCAAGCACTCTACCACTGAGCCACTGCGCTCCCTAAAAAAAAAATAGATCATGAATAGGTCCTATTCTCTGAATTCAGCGTATCCCAAATTTATTTCAAATGAGCAAGTATTTTGAAAAAATCAACGTTCAAATTTCTAGGTTTTACTGTACAGTAAAATCTGTGTAAACGGCCACCCAAAAATAGACACGACAAAGATATGTATGACAAGTAGCTTAATGAAGGTCCAAAGTATTGCAGAATGCTCCCCTTGGAGCATTCTGCAATACAATTGACATGTATTAAGTGATATTTGTCTTAAAAACCTATTTGTGGTCTTTTTGAGAGTGGCCGTTTTACACAGATTTTACTGTATAGGCAAACTAAAGCTCACACTAATGATCCCACTCGTATTCCTTGTAAAGCTTTAAATAAAACAAGTGTCTTTCTACACAGGTTTAAGAAACACTGTATTGGTTTTGATGATAACCAGATATATCGTATAGACACAGTACTATATATACAGACAGTGTTGGATGTAGTTACTTAACTAGGTTAATAGTGATCTTTTTAGGATAAAAATTTGATTAAATGAAGTTAAATCAATTCCTGTACATTATGCAGCATTTCAGCTTCAAGACCATATAATTTTCAGCAAAATTCATTGTACATTTCTCAAAATAATTGTACCGAAAGTTTGCATGAGCACCAGAGCTACAAGTTCGGACATATTACAATGCAATAGATACACATTCCAAGCTACAATGATGTTTAAAAATTAGACTGTGTGATTCGGCATGTTGTGATGAAGAAGAAATAGTTAGTCAATAGTGTTATTAAGTAAAATTTGGCATTGATGATAAATTTTGAATGAACATTTTGTGTGGGAGTAAATATGACACTGGCCTACAGTAGTTTTGAACATATGGAAAAGATTCCTAACCCTGTGTAGATACTAGAAAGACCCTAATAAAACAATGAATCTTTTTAGTGCATATTCAACAACACATGTAGATGATGGGCTGGGCCAAAACTATATCCCTCCAAATCTGTATTCCTTTCAATCTCGGCTCACTAAAACATAGTTGCACCCTTATCCAGTTAAAAAAAGAGTACAAGTGCCGCAACAGTTCAAAACTTTTCGTACACACATCTTTTAGTTCATGTGGGACATGTAAAAGGAAGCAAAATGCATCTGTGACACAAACTACTTCTCACAACTTTTCTTGCATTACAACAGACAGTCACAGATGAGACATTTAATTTGAGAACATTTGTCCTTTCGAATCCATTAACTGATAAGTGATTGCCTTTTACAGGCCTTGAGTTAAGAGTGCATAACAACAAAATGATTTTCATATTTCTCAACCAGTACGCAAAAGAACCGTCTCAATGAGACTGTTTTGGGTACTCAAAAGAACCTCAATGAGGCAGTTCTTTTGAGCACCCAAAACATACATTAAACTGATGGGTATGAAAATATTTACAATTTTATGCTAATATATCCTAAGATCCTACAATTAATTGACTATGGGGCGAGACCACTGTGGCACAATATCGTCTTTTCATGTAAAGTATAATGAAAATGAAATTAAGTACATAATGCCTTGATGATATGAACACATGCATCGGTGGTACATGAAGTGCTGATTATTTTTTTTGAAGTTAACTCATCACTGACAAAACTTGGTGCAAACCCGTTTGCTTGAATCTGCATGATTAATGGGTAACAGTTCAAATTTCCAAAATCCTGAACTTTAGAAATTCAAATTTTTAAACCTGCAGGATGCCTACAAAAAATGAATAATTTCACGTTTAAATGGTTAATTGTGTTTAGATAATCTAAAAAATAATCAGAGAAGCTACTATAATCTCCCTAATTCAGCATTTTGAGGCTGACTTTCTATGGAAAGTCAGCCTCAAAATCCTGAATTCAGGATTAATCCTGAAAACTTTCACCCATGATGATCCCAAGTGTGACTGTTACCAGTTTCACCCACAATACACGCAAAACAATGCAGAATTTTTTTTTCACATATGACAGGAAATATTGAACTGTTGCGGCATTTGTACTGCAAGTCTTATCTGAGGCTATAAGGACCTCAAGGGGACAAAACCTGTCTTGGGGTTACCCACAAAATAAGACTTAAACCAGTCTTCTCAGCTACATAGACTAATTAGAAAAATGAAATTTCACCTTTAGAAATAGAGGATCTTACACAAGTGTTCATGTTTTACTTAATTTATTAAATGGGTTGGGGAAAAGTGATAAAATATGAGGCTTGCTGAGCGTTTTATCACATTTTCGCAAAACGTTTAATAAATTCAATACAACAGGAGCATGAATGTTAGATTCTATTTATCACATGACATTAAATTTCTTAAAAGTCAACTTTTTTGCTGTGAAAATGTCAAAATTTTGCAATATTTTACGTAGCGTTATAATTGATGTCATTACATAATGTTAATAAATCTGTAAACCACATGTGGTTTATAGATTGTATTGCATGACCGGACGTGACGTCATGTGACCCAACATCATGTGATAAAGTTTATATATGAAATGTTCCAAAAAGCAAATAACGAAGGCCCTGATAAGTCCAAGAAACCCTTAAAACAGGTTTTCTGGCATCAGGGCTCATATGATATTGATGTGAGAAAACCTGTCTTTGGCGGTTAGGGAACAACAAAGGCGCAGACCAGGCTGCGCATCTGCACAGCCTGATCAGCGCCTTTGATATTCGCTTATTGGAAAGTATCATATCTATTCTTGCTACAAAAGCGAGGCTTCAATTGTCTAGCTTGTGCTGAGGAGACTGGTTTAAGTCTCGTTTTGTTGGAAACCCCGAAGACAGGTTTTCTGTCATCTAGGCTAATATGATACATTTCCCAATGTGTCTTTGATTGAACAATTCCTAAGAGCTACTTCATTATTCAGGACCAAAGGTCATCTGTCCAGGTCCTCCCTTCTTCATATATCTTCTATAAGCTTTATATCTTGCACTTTCAGCCATTTTAAGTTTTGCTTCTTCATCTTTCTTGGCTTTCCAAGTCTGAAAAAAAAATCCAAATAACTGAAGAATAATAACAGTTTTCAGCATTCATTCAATAACTGTACGATAATGGAATGAATACAGAGAACCAGCATCATCAATTTTCTTTTTCCAAAAAATGGTTTATAAATCAAAGCCAGAAATCCACTTACAAGAAAGAATCATCTCTAAGCTTGCTTCAAGCGAAATTTAAATTTTCTAGCTAGTCTCTGTAGCTGAGGAGACTGGTTTTAGTCTCACTTTGTCGAAAACCTCTAAGACAGGTTTTGTCCCAATGAGGCTCAAATTATGAAGATTCTCTTTTTCTGAAGGGTCCAATTTTCCAGATTATTTAGAGGCCTTACCAAATAATCTGGTAAAATGGATCCTTCAGAAAAACTGTTACAGCCTCTAAATAATCTGGGACAATGGATCCTTCAGAAAAACTGTTACAGCCTCTAAATAATCTGGGGACAATGGATCCTTCAAAAAAACTGTTACAGCCTCTAAATAATCTGGGGACAATGGATCCTTCAGAAAAACTGTTACAGCCTCAAAATAATCTGGGGACAATGGATCCTTCAGAAAAACTGTTACAGCCTCTAAATAATCTGGGGAAAATGGATCCTTCAGAAAAAGCTGTTACAGCCTCAAATAATCTCGGAAAAATGGATCCTTCAGAAAAAGGGAGAATCTTTGTGCAGCTTGGAGTTGGTAGAACTTCTCCCCGAACTTTGATATTGACTGAATAGTAAAGTCAAAACTCTTTATAATGTCACTGGTTATAACAGAATATTCAATATCCGACATAAAATTGCTCGGAACGGATTGGTTTCCATTAAAATTCCCTCTTTATAACAGAATATTCACTTAACGACACCGACAGTAACTTTTTGGGAATAGATATTCAATTTCTATTGAAAATAAATTCATTATAGCAGAATTGTTACCATGTGTCTGCTAATTTTGTGATCAGAACAAGGTCTTTTTGCATGAACAGGTTTCTGTCTCACTTGATAAGTGGGAAGATTTGTGCATTTTGATGCAATATGAAATTGAACTAATGTATACATTTGGAAAAATAGCATTTTAATTCATTTGTACAATATTTTCTTTTACCAAATGATCATTATGTTGAAATCTAGTAACGGTCAGAATTTCTTTATAACAGCAAATTCACTTTAACGTCAAAGATAGCTTGGAACAAACAGTGTCGTTATAAAGAGCATTGACTGTATATGAAAAAGTTAACCCGTTTCAATGATGTGTCAAATGTAGAAAACTGTCTTTGAAATTCATAATATACAACAAATTTACAAGAAAACAATGTGTTAAGATGATTACAAAATAGCTCAAACAGGTAAACTTTGATTTTTAATGTTTTTCACATTGATTTTCGGAGATATTTTTTTAATTTTTTTTAATTTTAGCAAACTGTGTTTGCGATGAAAGTTGTAGAGAAAAATTAGCGCCATCATATTGCATGCCACAATCTTTTTGCTGGTGAAATTGAGTAAACATGGCCAGAACATCTTTCACTTATTTACACAGGGTTCATACAGGCAAGATTGTGTAAAATTCAAGTACTTTTCAAGGACTTCTTAACAGGGTTCCCACAGAAATTCAAAAACACAATTCCATGATTTTTCCATGATTTAACACAATCAACAATGAAATTTCCATGACTATTTAATTCACAGCCGCCAACCTCTCGTTTTAGCAGAATCTTCACCACACTGAGCATAAATGCGGAATGCAGCAGCAACAGCATGCATGTAGATCATGCATGCATTTTGAAATAATTAAAACTTGAAACCACCAGTAGCCAGACACCTAGCTGTTGGACACACAAGTGTCCGAAGCCTAGTTTTCTAGCTACTGGTGGTTTCGTCAAATTATTTCACAAAATTCCATGATTTTTCCATGATTATTCAGATTTTCATTTCCATGATTTTTTCATGCATGGAACTTTTTTTTAATGATTTCCAGGTTTTCCATGATTTTCAGAGCTTGTGGGAACCCTGTCTTAAAGACTTTCATACTGTTTTCAAGGACTGAAAACTTTAGAAAAATACTGATTTACACATTAAAATTCTACTTCTGAAATGCTAGAGTCCATTACTAAAGATATTAATTTAAGATAATTAGTATAAACTTGTGGTGCCTTTATTTGGTGCAGCATATGCTGCACCAAATAAAGGCACCACAATTTTATACTGATTTAGATCTCCAAAGACAGTGTTGAATCCTCCGGTAAATGGTAAAATTCAAGGACTTTTCAATGCCTTTGAGTGTTTTCCAAGTACTTTTCAAGGCAATTTTAATTTTCAAGGACTTTTCAATACAGTCCTGTATATTCAAGTATTTTTCAAGCATGTGCGAACCCTGTTACAGCCTTTTATTTCTTTGTCATTAAAATTGCCAACTTTACCTCAAATTTTTCTTTTATCCAAAGTTCTTTGTGTAAATAGTCATCTCTTTCAGAATCTTCTAAGGCCTATAGAAATAGAAAACAAATCATGTGATTTCCAACAATGTGGCATTTTGACAAGTGTAGACTCAGACGAGCCAGTGCAGCCTCCTTTTAAGCTTAGAAACTCCAAATGATGTTCAGTCAGTAGCTTAATACTCATAGAATATTCAAGAGACTAGCAAAGGCTCTGATCAGACTGCGCGTATGCGCAGGTTGATCTGAGGCTTTGCTGGTCGCACATACCACATTGTTGGAAATCCCATGCCACGGCTCAATTATAAAGTTAGCGCTCTGCATGCTTGGTTATTTCTCTTGCTTTTGTTGTCGTCTGCTGACTTTTTTCAAAATTAACTTTTTCAAAAAATTCTTTCAGGAACACTGTCAGAGTGTCAAACAGTTTGGATAAAGATCAGGACCGACATTCTGTCGGTCCTGATCTGGAGTCAAACTGTTTGCAAAGATTATCAGCAGACGACAAAAGTCTCCTCTAACATGGTTAGAGATAAACCTAAACAAGAGGCTCATTGAGCCTATACTGCTCACCTGGGTTGTTGGTCTTAAGATTTCAGAAGATTTTGTATTTTTTTTATCATGAGTCTATGGGAGAAAATGACCCCATGCAGTTCTAAATTTGGGCCCCTTTGGGCATGGTTGACAGGGTTTACTTAGGAGAACACTAATCATTACAGCATACTAAATATGAGCTGAGGGCCTCATGGCTTTAGAAAATACTTTAAATTTTTCAAATGACGTCCATGGGAGCTAAAGACCACCAGGGCGTGGCCAAATTGGACCGCCAGGGGTATGGTTACAGGATTTATGTAGGGGACCATTAGACATTGTTACATACTAAATGTATAAAGAGGTATTCTACAGTAACTGAAAGTGTGGAGGGACAGCGATGGACACCAGACCATTGCCATTCTAACACCCAACTTGCGCCTTCAGCTCAGGTCAGCAAAATAACACGGCCACAGATTATCAGGCTACTCAAAACAAATTGTTTACTTGGCAAAAAATCATGCAATACCAGTAATCAAAAGTGAATAAGACATCCCCACACTCCAAAATATAATGTCTGCAAAAAATAAGGAAATACTGCTAGCTGGCATTTAATTAACTCTTTACCTCATAGAGACACCTTTTAACACTTTTGCAAACAGAGCAGACCTAGATCAGGCAGTTCTTGAGAGAGCTGCCTGATCAGGGTCTACTCTATTTATTTATGGTAATATGCTAAGACATGATCCTAAACTAGTGAACCTCAAAGTAGTTTCTTTGTTCTATGTACAAACGTGAAAGTATAATTATTCATAGTGCGTGGAGTTTAGCATGAATATTCATGAAGGAAAGCTTACATCAAATTGAGCTGAGTTTAACTTGAGGTACTTTCTAATTTTATGTAACTTTTCTTCTTCTCTATACTTACATAAAATTGAGCTGAGTTTAACTTGAGGTATTTTCTAATTATATGTAATTTTACTTCTTCTCCAAACTTACTCTAAATTGAGCTGAGTTTAACTTGAGGTATTTTCTAATTTTATGTAATTTTTCTACTTCTCCATACTTACTTCAAATTAAGCTGAGTTTAACTTGAGGTATTTTCTAATTATATGTAATTTTACTTCTTCTCCAAACTTACTCTAAATTGAGCTGAGTTTAACTTGAGGTATTTTCTAATTTTATGTAATTTTTCTACTTCTCCATACTTACTTCAAATTAAGCTGAGTTTAACTTGAGGTATTTTCTAATTATATGTAATTTTTCTTCTTCTCCATACTTACTCTAAATTGAGCTGAGTTTGACTTGAGGTGTTTTCTAATTATATGCAACTTTTCTTCTTCTCCATACTTACATCAAATCGAGCTGAGTTTAACTTGAGGTATTTTCTAATTATATGTAATTTTTCTTCTTCTCCATACTTACATCAAATTGAGCTGAGTTTAACTTGAGGCATTTTCTAATTATATGTATTTTTTCTTCTTCACCATACTTACATCAAATCGAGCTGAGTTTAACTTGAGGTATTTTCTAATTATATGTAATTTTTCTTCTTCTCCATACTTACATCAAATTGAGCTGAGTTTAACTTGAGGTATTTTCTAATTATATGTAATTTTTCTTCTTCTCCATACTTACATCAAATTGAGCTGAGTTTAACTTGAGGCATTTTCTAATTATATGTATTTTTTCTTCTTCACCATACTTACATCAAATCGAGCTGAGTTTAACTTGAGGTATTTTCTAATTATATGTAATTTTTCTTCTTCTCCATACTTACATCAAATTGAGCTGAGTTTAACTTGAGGTATTTTCTAATTATATGTAATTTTTCTTCTTCTCCATACTTACATCAAATTGAGCTGAGTTTAACTTAAGGTATTTTCTAATTATATGTAATTTTTCTTCTCCATACTTACATCAAATTGAGCTGAGTTTAACTTGAGGTATTTTCTAATTATATGTAATTTTTCTTCTTCACCATACTTACATCAAATTGAGCTGAGTTTAACTTAAGGTATTTTCTAATTATATGTAATTTTTCTTCTCCATACTTACATCAAATTGAGCTGAGTTTAACTTGAGGTATTTTCTAATTATATGTAATTTTTCTTCTTCCCCATACTCTTCTTTCTTGATATAAAATTTCCAGATCCAGCGTATATACCAGCAGATATATTGTCCTAGGTAATACGGACTTAAAGCTAGCTGTATCCATAGCACATCAGTATAGGTAGGTTTCCTGTAGCCACCTCTAAAACAAATGTCAAATACGGTAAATAAATTCTAAAATTTCGAACATTAGTTGCCTAACAGGGCTACACAAACAGTGCAGACCCAGATCAGACTGCTTCTGAAGAAGCAGTCTGATCAGGGTCTCCCCTGTTTGCCATTCTGACAGGCATTTTGTGGGTTCCAGCCCTGATAATCTGCATTTTATTTAAGAACAGAAACTGAAATACTGGCTGTATCCACATATATATAACTGATGTGCTATGCATACAGTCAGTATTTCAGTTTTGTTAGGTTTCCTGTAGCCACCTCTAAAACAAATGTCAATTACGGTAAATGTTTATTATAAAATTTTGAACATTAGTTGCCTGCCTACAATGCCTGAACAAATAGTGCAGACCTAGATCAGACTGCTTCTGAAGAAACAGTCTGATCTTCAGAAATAGTCTGATTAGGGTCTTCCCTGTTTGCTATTCTGACAAGCATTTTGTGAGTTTCAGCACTGATAATCAACATTTTATTTGAGAACAAAAAGAGAAATGTGTTTGGAATTTTAGAACATTTACGGAATAAGAAACCCAAGTTTCGAGAAAAATTCGCTCTATCAATGAACTTTTATTTTAATATAATCTGTGTGTATGCGTGTGCGGATATGTGTGCATGTGGAAGTCCAAACCCACAACATTGTGAGGAAGAGACACAGTACACAGACAGCCACATGGCAGCAAGACCACAAACTTAAGCAGCCAGCACTTTCTTCCTCAGCAAGAGTTAGCTCTCTCTACCTCAGCAAGAGTTAGCTCTCTCTACCTCAGCAAGAAATGATTGCAAAACAAGATTGGATGCTGAGAACAACATAACAAAACCAGAAGACCATAATAACGTCCTGAAGGGCTTACCTGACACTGTGACATAAGAACCACACTAGTAAATATAAAAGCACCGGAGGTTACAACAACTATCTGGATAAGGCTAAATTCTGTACTGGTGTAGGCTTAAAATGGAGGCAAAAGTAAACAGACTCTAGACCTGTTGACTTTATTATTTTTTTATATACTTGCATTTATTTTATTTGTGATGACACCAAGTGCACAGAACATCGGTAACATTGCAGTTTACAGCTCTGCCACAAAATTGATGATTTACTCCATGGTTCGGCCAGCAAATCCGACAAAGCTCTGGAGTTTGAATGTGTCAGGTGTTTTTTCTATTGTGACTGCCTAAATTGAGGAAACTATGCATGTCTAAGCACAGCTATTATCATATTCCCATGAAATAACATTCAAAAACAATTCTGCTTTCTTCTTGGTAAACCAGCAATAGTTTTATTTAGACTTTTTTTATTACAGTGCGCTAAGACTTAGAGTATTTCTTGAAGCATTGATACAGCACACAGATGGTTGAACACACTTGCTGTGGTTTTGGTGTAGACTCCCAAGAGCATTAGCTGTTTGCATAAATGTGACAGATCGCCATTTGTGCCAGTGCATGATAATTTTAATACTGTGACGAAGGCTCAGGCAAGCCAGTGCAAATGTGCAGTTTGTCAGAACCTTAGCTGCTTGCATAAATGACACCAAAATCACCATTAAGGCCAGAGATTTTGGTACAGTAAAACCTCTCTTAAGCGACCACTTAAAAATAGACAAAACAAAGGTCTTAATGGAAAAAGGTAGCTTTATGAAGGTCACAAGTATTGCAGAATGCTCCCCTTGGAGCATTCTGCAATACTTTTGACCTGCATTAAGCGATAGTCGATATTGAAAAACATTTTTTGGTGTTCTTTTTGAGTGGCCGCTTAAGACAGGTTTTACTGTACTTATTTCTTAGTCATTCCACATTGCAATAAGTACCAAAATCTCATGTGCTGGCTCAAATGGGGATTTCGGTGCCATTTATTTGAGCAGTATAGTCTCTGGCGAGTCTGCATCAGCAACCACAGCAAAAAAAATGCTCTTTTTTCTTTTGTAAAAAACCTCCATACTTTTGCTATATTTCATCCAATTTCTTGAAGTTTTCAATAAAATCTTTGTTTTTCATACCGTTTTTAGAGGGATGATGACCATATATAAGATTATTGCAGTAAGCCCCTATTTCACAGGGTTAGTCCAAAAAATGGAAACAAGACTCTTTTTGTCTATTCAGTTGAAGCTATTATTTTCTTCTGTCCTTTGGAAAGCATGGTTTTGATATTTGCCCTTTGGAAACCCTACTAGAAACCCCTAAACGGGTACTCTGAGAAACAGTGTGGACCCAGATGAAATGCTGCAGAATGCGGCAGCACTGTTATCTAAGATGAAAATAATCCTTGGGGACTGAAGAACAACCTAATTTGGAAATATCTACCTGTGACCCCTTAGCATATATAATGGGCGCACTCATCCTATTTGCATTTCTCTGTATGGGAAAATCCATCAGAATACAAAGGGTTAATTCACTAACCTTATATCCATTTTTTTCTCTATAACCTGTTGGATAATGGCTTCTTCTTCTTCTTTGATTTCCTCCTGAAATATTTTCCAGTAGATTTAATTGGGCTCTTCCATATACATTACAGCTTAAGTGTTTTTTCATTGATGAAAAATGCCTTTCAAAATGCATAAAATTATATTTTATATGGCTATCTTTGGCTATATATGGCTCTCTTGAATGTTTGATCCTCCACTGCTCAATTAGAATATTTAGCCTCGGATGTATGTAAGGCAAAGTATTATGTAAGAAAAAGCTGAGTTTGTTAGAGGGTACTGGCGTAAGGAAAATATTTAGGAAATACACAATGTCAGCCCAATTAAAATTTATTTCTGGTTACCCAATGAGTTTTATCAACAAGCTAATAAAGTTTACATTTTTCCATAATATTTTGCTAATGCATTTTGGAAAATCATAAAGCTGATTCATACAGTAAAACCTGCCTTAAGTGGTCACTCAAAAACAGACAAAACAAAGATCTAAACGACAAATGGTAGCTTATTGAAGGTCAAAAGTATTGCAGAATGCTCCTCTTGGAGCATTCTGCAATACTTGTGACCTGCATTGAGTGATAACTGGTCTTGTACACCAATTTTTTGTCTTTTTTAAAGTGGCCTTTTTAGACAATTTTACTGTACACATTTTCTTAAATTCAAATTTTGAACCACCTAGAGTGCACTTTTAGCCAATGACTTATATACACTTGGAAAAAAGTTAAGCATCACCATGGCTAATGCAAGGGTAAACTTTAGACTAATGGTTTCCTACATTTTAAAAATGTTTCATCAACCTTTCTTCAAATGATAAGAATTTGTATAGTTCAATGCTACTTCTGCGTTAAAATGACGAAGATTCAGCAACGCCTGTGGTAGACAGCCGCAACCTTAGATACAGAAAACTATTTTCTTGTTTTATGATCATACTGATATCTCTTGTGAGTCGTTCCTTCCATGAGGTCTGATTGTCTAAACATTTGGTCGCCCTTAAATCTGGCGGTCTGTTTGACAAACTATGATCACCATTTTTTAGTTGTCTGACCTACTGTTGATGGTAGAGCCATACTTAACCGATGGCAGGTTTTAAAGCCATATTTCGTTCTTTGTCTATGCATTTTGGAAGTTGATAAATTTTGGCAAAAAATTGGACATGGTCTTTTAAGACTTTCATAATGCACGGTCTGGTCATAGAAGCACAGCATAATTATCCTTATAAGGCTTAATTTGGAAATTAGCAATGCTTTCTTTTCTAAAGAAATTAGTGCGAAATGCAGATAATTTACGGTAATGTGGTTAGGCGTATATTCACTATTTTTCAATACAAATTAAATTTATTCACTGTGAAAGCTCCATTCATTCATTAAATGCTGTTTTTGCTACCCAAAATTGCTTTCTGTGATGTGCTCAAACAAAAGGGCAAACTTACTTTCAGGAAAATTAACATTATTCACGAGTGGCAAATTGTATCTTCCATAGCTCAAAAACTTAATCTCATGGACTTCAATTATTCAGGCTGTACCAAGATAATGCTTTAAAATTTTAGCAATAAAAATATCAACATAGTCAAGCTATGGAAAATTCGAATTTTCAAAACATTTCCTCAGATCACAAAATGATGCTTAACTTTTGTAAGGTAATGGCTAATGGCAGGGTGAGCGCTGACCAGTACTCACTTTAGTTCTTCTCTTTGATTCACTTCTCTTGGCCACTGGTAACAATCCCTCCTCTTTAGCAATGTTCACAGCCTGCAGCCTGTATTTCTGGTCCTTACAGAAATAACTGATAGCCGATTTGTAGTTACTCCACGCTCCATAATACTGAAGTAGAAAATATAAAAATAACTGATAGCTGATTTGTAGTTACTCCATGCTCCATAATACTGAAGTAGAAAATATAAAAATAACTGATAGCTGATTTGTAGTTACTTCATGCTCCATAATACTGAAGTAGAAAATATAAAAATAACTGATAGCTGATTTGTAGTTAGTCCATGCTCCATAATACTGAAGTAGAAAATATAAAAATAACTGATAGCTGATTTGTAGTTACTCCACGCTCCATAATACTGAAGAAGAAAATATAAAAATAACTGATAGCTGATTTGTAGTTACTCCATGCTCCATAATACTGAAGTAGAAAATATAAAAATAACTGATAGCTGATTTGTAGTTACTCCACGCTCCATAATACTGAAGTAGAAAATATAAAAATAACTGATAGCTGATTTGTAGTTACTCCATGCTCCATAATACTGAAGTAGAAAATATAAAAATAACTGATAGCTGATTTGTAGTTTCTCCATGCTCCATAATACTGAAGAAGAAAATATAAAAATAACTGATAGCTGATTTGTAGTTACTTCATGCTCCATAATACTGAAGTAGAAAATATAAAAATAACTGATAGCTGATTTGTAGTTTCTCCATGCTCCATAATACTGAAGAAGAAAATATAAAAATAACTGATAGCTGATTTGTAGTTACTTCATGCTCCATAATACTGAAGTAGAAAATATAAAAATAACTGATAGCTGATTTGTAGTTACTCCACGCTCCATAATACTGAAGAAGAAAATATAAAAATAACTGATAGCTGATTTGTAGTTACTCCATGCTCCATAATACTGAAGTAGAAAATATAAAAATAACTGATAGCTGATTTGTAGTTACTTCATGCTCCATAATACTGAAGTAGAAAATATAAAAATAACTGATAGCTGATTTTTAGTTAGTCCATGCTCCATAATACTGAAGTAGAAAATATAAAAATAACTGATAGCTGATTTGTAGTTACTCCACGCTCCATAATACTGAAGAAGAAAATATAAAAATAACTGATAGCTGATTTGTAGTTAGTCCATGCTCCATAATACTGAAGAAGAAAATATAAAAATAACTGATAGCTGATTTGTAGTTACTCCACGCTCCATAATACTGAAGAAGAAAATATAAAAATAACTGATAGCTGATTTGTAGTTAGTCCATGCTCCATAATACTGAAGTAGAAAATATAAAAATAACTGATAGCTGATTTGTAGTTACTCCACGCTCCATAATACTGAAGAAGAAAATATAAAAATAACTGATAGCTGATTTGTAGTTAGTCCATGCTCCATAATACTGAAGTAGAAAATATAAAAATAACTGATAGCTGATTTGTAGTTACTCCACGCTCCATAATACTGAAGAAGAAAATATAAAAATAACTGATAGCTGATTTGTAGTTACTCCACGCTCCATAATACTGAAGAAGAAAATATAAAAATAACTGATAGCTGATTTGTAGTTACTCCATGCTCCATAATACTGAAGTAGAAAATATAAAAATAACTGATAGCTGATTTGTAGTTACTCCATGCTCCATAATACTGAAGTAGAAAATATAAAAATAACTGATAGCTGATTTGTAGTTACTTCATGCTCCATAATACTGAAGTAGAAAATATAAAAATAACTGATAGCTGATTTGTAGTTAGTCCATGCTCCATAATACTGAAGTAGAAAATAGAGAAATAACCGATAGCTGATTTTTAGTAACTCCAGGCTCCATAATACTGAAGTAGAAAATATAAAAATAACTGATAGCTGATTTGTAGTTACTCCACGCTCCATAATACTGAAGAAGAAAATATAAAAATAACAGATAGCTGATTTGTAGTTACTCCATGCTCCATAATACTGAAGTAGAAAATATAAAAATTACTGATAGCTGATTTGTAGTTACTCCACGCTCCATAATACTGAAGAAGAAAATATAAAAATAACTGATAGCTGATTTGTAGTTACTCCACGCTCCATAATACTGAAGAAGAAAATATAAAAATAACTGATAGCTGATTTGTAGTTACTCCACGCTCCATAATACTGAAGAAGAAAATATAAAAATAACTGATAGCTGATTTGTAGTTACTTCATGCTCCATAATACTGAAGTAGAAAATATATAAATAACTGATAGCTGATTTGTAGTTACTCCACGCTCCATAATACTGAAGAAGAAAATATAAAAATAACTGATAGCTGATTTGTAGTTAGTCCATGCTCCATAATACTGAAGTAGAAAATATAAAAATAACTGATAGCTGATTTGTAGTTACTCCACGCTCCATAATACTGAAGAAGAAAATATAAAAATAACTGATAGCTGATTTGTAGTTAGTCCATGCTCCATAATACTGAAGTAGAAAATATAAAAATAACTGATAGCTGATTTGTAGTTACTCCACGCTCCATAATACTGAAGAAGAAAATATAAAAATAACTGATAGCTGATTTGTAGTTACTCCACGCTCCATAATACTGAAGAAGAAAATATAAAAATAACTGATAGCTGATTTGTAGTTACTCCATGCTCCATAATACTGAAGTAGAAAATATAAAAATAACTGATAGCTGATTTGTAGTTACTCCATGCTCCATAATACTGAAGTAGAAAATATAAAAATAACTGATAGCTGATTTGTAGTTACTTCATGCTCCATAATACTGAAGTAGAAAATATAAAAATAACTGATAGCTGATTTGTAGTTAGTCCATGCTCCATAATACTGAAGTAGAAAATAGAGAAATAACCGATAGCTGATTTTTAGTAACTCCACGCTCCATAATACTGAAGTAGAAAATATATATGTGATTTCCAACAATGTGGCATTTTGACAAGTGTTGACTCAAACGAGCCTGTGTAGCCTCCTTTTAAGCTCAGAAACTCCAAATGATATTCTGTCAGTAGCTTAATATTCAAAGTATATTCAAGCGACCAGCAGAGGCTCTGATCAGACTGCGTCTGTGCGCAGGCTGCTCTGAGCCTTTGCTGGTTGCACATACCACATTGTTGGAAACCTCATGTCTTGGCTCATATATCTATGCATGGGTGAAAGTTTACAACTTTCCAAATCATGAACTTTAGAAATTCAAATCTTAAAATGTGAAGAATGCCTTCAAAATATACCTGGCAAAAAAAAAAAGAAGAAATGCATTCAGTAACATTCCCTGATCTTGAAAATAACAGTAAATTTTGTTATTCTATTTATACTGATCTTAAGTGTGTTAATGGAACAGTGTATCCAATTAATTTTTATACATTAAGATTCATTACACTTTTTGTAAATTGTAAAAGAACAGGGTAGGGTCGTTTTTTAGTGTTTTTTTATTTTTTCTTTTTTTTTTTGTATGATTTGATTCTTAACGTCCCAGTCAACAATTTTTCAATTATGTTGAGACTGGTCTTCGTAGGTTGAACCAGTACTAAGCAAGGATTGATATGTCTTGCTCAAGGACACAATGCAGTGACACAGGTGATGCTCAAACCTGCAACCCCTCAGTCTTGAGTCAAACACTCTACCACTGAGCCACTGAGCTAAAAAAAATCCAGTAGTATACAATTTAGCAGGGCTTACCTTGGTTTAGAATTTGTTGTAGCCAACATATTAGCCAAATGGAACAAGAAATGTCACAAACACGTGACGAATGCCCCCAAAGGAATTGGTCTAGCATAAGACACATTTGAAGAAAGTAAGCTGTAATATAGCACGAAAAACCTAGAAATGAGGCCAGAAGTCAATGTCAAGTTTAAAGTGACTCAAAATGGTATGCACCACTCCACCATCCCAAGAGGAATCACCACCCCAAATTTGGGATTCCTACATCAAATACTATAGGAGATATGCTCTGGACACAATGATTCTTGAAAACTAGGTCAGAGGTCATATTCACAGTGACCCAAAAATGGTTTGTGACACTCAGGCATCCCAAGATGCATTTACATACCAAATTTGGAATTCCTATTTCAAAGATTATTTGAGATATGCACCAATTTCAAGAAACTAGGTCAGAGGTCAAGTTCAAGGTCACAGTGACTAAATTATGGTATGCGACACTTGTCATCCCAAGATGCATCCACACACCAAATTTGAGATTCCTACCTCAAATAATATAAGAGATATGCTTTGGACATGATTATTCTAAAAACTAGGTCAGAGGTCAAGGTCACAGTGACCTGAACATGGTACATGACACTCCGCTGTTCCAAGATGCATCCACTAACCAAATATGGAATTCCAAACTCAAAGAATATAAGAGTTGTGCTCCAGACACAATAATTCTTAAAACTAGGTCAGAGGTCAAGGTCACAGTGGCCCAAAAATGGTATGTGACACCCCATCATCCCAAGATGCATTTACACACCAAATTTGGAATTCCTATCTCAAACAATATAGGA
Source organism: Loripinus fragilis (assembly GCA_964019695.1). Lineage (NCBI taxonomy): Eukaryota > Metazoa > Mollusca > Bivalvia > Lucinida > Lucinidae > Loripinus > Loripinus fragilis. The sequence goes on from OZ026519.1 coordinate 77,831,006, forward strand.
GATATGCACCAGACTCAATGCAGTTTCAAGAAATTAGGTCAGAGGTCAAGTTTAAGGTCACAGTGACCCAATAATGGTATGCGACACTTCGTCATCCCAAGATGCATCCACACACCAAATTTGAGATTCCTACCTCAAATAATATAAGAGATATGCTCCGGACATGATTATTCTAAAAACTAGGCCAGAGGTCAAGGTCACAGTGACCGGAAAATGGTATATGACACTCCACTATCCCAAGATGCATCCACACACCAAATTTGGAATTCCTAACTCAAAGAATATAAGAGTTGTGCTCCGGACACAATAATTCTTAAAACTAGGTCAGAGGTCAAGGTCACAGTGACCCAAAAATGGCATGTGACACCCCGTCATCCCAAGATGCATTTACACAACAAATTTGGAATTTCTATCTCAAAGATTATAGGAGATAAGCACCAGATTCAATGCAGTTTTCTAGAAACTAGGTCAGAGGTCAAGTTCAAGGTCGCAGTGACCCAATAATGGTACGCGACACTTCGTCATCCCAAGATGCATCCACACACCAAATTTGAGATTCCTACCTCAAATAATATAAGAGATATGCTCCGGACACGATTATTCTAAAAACTAGGTCAGAGGTCAAGGTCAAGGTCACAGTGACCCGAAATGGTACGCAACACTCCCCCATCCCAAGATGTATCCACACACCAAATTTGGAATTCCTACCTCAAAGAATATAGGAGATATGGACCGGACACGAAAGCGGGACGGACACACAGACGGACGGACGGACAGTGCGATTACTATATGCCTCCCAAAGTTCCTTTGGGGGCATAAAAAGTTGAAGCCAAATGAAATTACCTTTAGCCAAGGTTTTAGCCAGAAAGTATCAAGTTGTTTTGTATTTGACTCTTTGCCCGCTATGTCCGCTGTTAACCTTTGCAAACAGTTTGGACCCAGATCAGGCCTGACAAAATGTCGGGCCTGATCTAGATCCAAACTGTTTGACACCCGGATGGTATTGAAAAAATCAAGCATCCAAATAGTAAAATATGGCACAATAATAAAGAGTGAAGGAATAATAAAAGCAATATTCGAAAATCCAAAAGCTTATCAAAATACACTTTTTCGCAAAGATGTAATTTTTGAACCACCTAGACTGTACTTTTAGCCAATGACTTTAATTTGTAGCCACTCTACATTTTTAGTACCAAATGGCTACCATGGCTAATGGCAGGGTGAGCCCTGATTTAGGGTTCAGAATCTTGAGAAAGAAACTATACCTGTACAATAGAGATCACAGTAATGGTGACAGCAATGACAGAATCTTGAGAATGAAACTATACCTGTACAATAGAGATGACTGTAATGGTAACGGCAATGACAGAATCTTGAGAATTAAGTAATGGTAACGGCAATGACAGAATCTTGAAAATGAACCTATACCTGTACAATAGAGATCACAGCAATGGTAACGGCAATGACAGAATCTTGAGAATTAACCTATACCTGAGATCACAGTGATGGTAACGGCAATGACAGAATCTTGAGAATGAACCTATACCTGTAACAATAGAGATGACCCTAATGGTAATGGCAATGACAGGATCTTGAGAATGAAACTATACCTGTACAATAGAGATGACTGTAATGGTAACTGCAATGACAATTCTCACATCAACTTTGGGAGCTGTTCTAGTCCTGTAGTACCGATAGTAGTTGTAATAATACTCCTCTGGAAATGAGACAACAAATGGCATGAATTAACCCTTTACTCCATAGGCTATTTTTAGATCATGATATCATTTTCTTTTTTTGGACAAAATTGAAAAAATTAACAAAAATGTAAGTTTTGAATACTTTTGAAAATATTATGGAAAATGGAGCATTTGCTCTTTTGGAGCAAATGCTCCTTTTTCCATAATATTTTCAAATAAATGATATTTCAAAGGCGTCAAAAGGCGTTATTATGGAGTAAAGGATTAATCAAGCAGAGCTTTTCAAAAGAACATAATATATACCCTAAACAGATATGATTATGCAAGGCAGACTCAGATCAGACTCCTTCTACTCATATCAGACTCCTTCTCTATGCCCCCTTGGGAATGTTTCATGCTTTTTTGTCATCTACTGAGTATTTCTAAATCAACTTTTCCTAAACACTCTTACAAGAATTCCATCTGAGTGTCAAACAGATTGGATCCAAATCAGGACCGACGTTATGTCGGGCCTGATCTATGTCCAAACTGCTTGCAAAAGTTATCAGCAGCCACTAGGAGATAAAGAGTTTATCAAGCAAAGCTTCTCAATACCATAAACAGGTATCAGGGGACATTAATTTCAATATTGCACTTCTCCTGCAAACACATGCACTTGTCCTATAAAAGAGTATGCAATAAAGAACATAAGGGAGTAATATGTAATATGACATAAAGTTCCTGATATCACTGCAAAAATGATATTTACCCAGTCAGTTTCATAAATGCATCCCATATGCTGACAACAAGATTTCAGTCAACTTACTCAGAAAATGCTAGTTTCACCCTCAGATTTTTCACCCTCACCCTTGAGGAATTCTTCCCAAAGCACTCGTCCTGTAGGACGAGTGCTTTGAGAAGAATTACTCGTTCTTTCTGGATTTCATTCAAAATTACGAGCGGACCAGTGGAATTTTTTGTCCCCTTGGTATGATTATGCAAACAAGGCAGACTCAGATCAGACTCCTCCTACAGTCTTTTGATTACTACCTACACTATTTGCTATTCCTTTACAACACTGTGGATGCACTGTCATCTTTTGAAGATTTTTACCCCCATAATAATACATTTGACCTTGTAGTCTTTTGAAGGTTTTTACCCCCATATCAATACATTTGACCTTGTAGTCCTTTGAAGGTTTTTACCCCCATATCAATACATTTGACCTTGTAGTCTTTTGAAGGTTTTTACCCCCATATCAATACATTTGACCTTGTAGTCTTTTGAAGGTTTTTACCCCCATATCAATACATTCCAAAACACATTTGACCTTTTAGTCTTTTGAAGGTTTTTACCCCCATATCAATACATTCCAAAACACTTTTGACCTTGTAAAGTACATCAAGGTCAACCTAGGATCACTAGTCAAACATATATAGTAGAGTCCACTTCCACAATTCTACATATCAAAGCTCAGGGTCTTTAAACCTTTTATTTGGTTCTGGAGAAAGAGACTACGAAAAGTTTTGAGAGGCTAATGAGAAACAATTGGATGATATTACCATAAAACCTGTCTTAAACGGCCACTCAAAAATAGAGACAAAACAAAGGTCTAAAGGACAAATGGCAGCTTAATGAAAGTCGAAAGTATTGCAGAAATGACCTGCATTAAGTGATTATCGGCCTTGAAAACCGATTTTGGGTCTTCTTTTTGAGTGGCTGTAAAAGAACGGTTCTACTGGTTTTTTGAATTTGGGCCAGCAGTTTAGTTCAGGAGATGTCATTTAAATATGTTTTTTATTTTAGTTGATTGCGAACATTTTTTCACATTGATTCACATTGAATACAGGAAAGGTGCATCTGAAACTTATAAGCAGTCATATCGGAAAAATCCAATAGCCGTGTACACAGTAGCGTGAAATTATGATTTTAACAAAAACATTTTAGATTTTATGCTGTAAATAGAGTGAATGATGTGTGTGTGCCATCTTAAATCCCAAAGAACTTTTAAAGAACTTTTATAGTGAACTTTAAGAAAGCTCCATTAGGAGGTGTGCCTTTGCAGGCAGAATGTATAGAGCAGAACAGAACAGATATGGCCCCACAGAGGGTCTATCTAAATACCGGAAAGACACCCAAATCGAATGATATGGGCATGGTATAAAAGTGTAAAGTTTCTCAACTTTGACAAAAGATGTGAACTTAGAGAAGTCAGAATGTGTTTCTTTTGTTTACATTCTACAGACTTTAATTGAAGGTTTCAAGATTTTTTCCAGAAATTTATTGGGAAAATACTGAGAAAAATACAGCCCATTTTTGGATTAGGTATGACGCCAATATGCAGGGGTTGAAACAGCCCAATTAAAATGTACGTTGGCCCAGCGGTTTCAGAGAAGAAGATTTTGAAAATGTTAACAGATTTTGAAAATGTTAACAGACAGACCCAAGGTTCATTGGTCTATTATCAGCTCACCCAAAAGCCTTTGACTCAGGTGACCTAAAATGCTTAAAATGTTAAACGTGAGCTCATTTTCAAAAGTTTTCAAAAATGTTGTTAGTCTTTCTATAATGTCACCAACCTGGATGGTCCAACATATAATCATAATCATTCCTGGAATCTTCATCTCTCAGAATCTGAAATATAGAATCATTAAGTACATGTGAACATGAGAAAAGAACCATATTAATTTAACCCTTTGTGAACCGGAAAAGCCTAAATTGGTACTTTTGCTAAGTGATTTCTCAGAAAAAAGCTATCAATATATTGATGGGAATCCAATATGAGCAACCTAAGCTACAAATGCAATAAAGGTCAATCTTGACCTTGAGATTTATTTATAGTCATTGTCTCATCAGGTTAAACATAATTAGTGAGGATAATGGCTTAAGTTTAAATGCATTAGGAATCAAATTTGACCTTGACTTTGAGTAGGTCCAGGTCAACATAGGATCACCATTTTGAACATGCATGGTAGACTCCACATCCCCATTACATACCAAGTCAGGCCTGTTCTGGAGAAGATTTTTAAAGGGTGTTTAACATATATGGTTATGGCAGCCATCTTGGTCACATTACCAGGACTATTTCAACAAACTTTCTTTCCGGCGTCCTTAAAAGTATTATATTTGGCTCAGGTGCGCTAAAAATGTTTGACTTGGACGTTAAGCACAAACACCAACAAAACATTGTCAAAGCTATTTATAACACTTCATTAAGCTGCTATGTCAAACGGATAAGCTGGTTGCTTTACTTCAATTATATGCTTTTAGGTATGTGTCTTTGTTTTTCTGTGATTTGTTATGCTGCCATGGCAGTCGATATGAATCATGGGTGGACCGGTAGTCCCAACCAGCAGTCAGACAAGATTTGCCTCATCCAAGGACCGGCTGTCCGATGTGTAATTTGCATTGAAAAGTCGCACTTTAGGCGGAATATATCTGTTGCGAAACACTGCTCTAATCTACCAATCAAAAAGTGGTATTAGAAAAGTGTGTACCCGATTTACTATTTACTTCAATGTCACTGATATTTTGTGTGCAATGCGGAAATCAGCACTAATGTGTTTCCAGGACTTTAGTGACCCCCGTTTTTTGCTAATTATTCTTTAATGGTGATTTTAATTGAAAAATTAATTAGAGAAATGAATTTAGAGATATACCGCGTAATTGAATTTATTTTTTCCACATAAATAGGAGTTTTTGTATAGGCTGGGATTAGATGGAATTTTGGTGTGTTTTTGCTGCTCTTATTTGAATTAGTCCCCATGTGAACCTAGCGATATAAATATACCATGGCTTATACAGGTCAGTGGAGGTAATTCGTCAGTCCCACAGATAAGAGTGCGTAACAGAGAATTATTTTTCCTATTTCTCAACCAAAAAATATGTTGTGTGTACTCAAAACAACCGTCTCGATGATATGGTTCTTTTGAGCACCCAAAACACATGTTTAAACTGATAAAAACAATCGCAATTTCACGCTAAAATAGCTTAACTGGCCCAATCTTCGTGCATTCAGCTATAATTCACTGCTTAAACTGACTCATAAACTTCACTGTACATCTAAAAGGCGATACATTGAAATGGCCTGTGTTAAAAAAACGTTTCAAGTAACAGTATTGTCTGAACCTTAAAAAATGGCTGAATTTTCTTTCGAGATCATTGTTTCCTAAAATATGTCTTTCAGGAATACAAGTAGGTTAAACAGTATGGATCCAGATAATGCCCAACATTTTAACCTGAACTTGGTTTCAGCTGTTGACAAAATAGCTTTAGCAGGCAAATATTTGATGCTCTTTAAGTTTAATGTATATCCCTAATTCGCTATTTTAGTCAACTCTCTAATTTGCTACTATTGTCTTCATAAACTCTTTACTTACTAATGTCGTCTGCTGATTACCTTTGCAAACATTTTGGGCCAAGATCAGGCCCGACAAAACGTCGGGCATGATCTGGATCTAAACTGCTTGGCACTCTCCTGATATTCCCGAAAGATCATTTTAGAAAAAGCAACAACAAGAAACTGATTTTGAAAAAAATATCAGCAGACGACAAAATCATGACATATTACCTTGTAGGCAAAAAGAGTCAATGAATTGAAATGGAAGGTGCTACATGTACATGCATATTTTATGCTTAAGCCTTATATTTGCCTACTTTCAATACGACAGGGTCTAGGACCCATATAGCCTTTTACAATTGCGTGTGTGCGTGCATGTGTGTGTCAAAATGATGAGGAGTGAGGTTTGCGGAATAGATTTTCGTTGAATCATCGGATATAGATAGTCCTGTAGGCTAGTACATATCACAGGGTTCCCACAGAAATTCAAAAACACAATTCCATGATTTTTCCATGATTTTCCATGATCAACAATTTAATTTCCATGACTACTTAATGTATGGCCCCCAACCTCCCCTTTTAGCACCATCTTCACCATGCTGACCGTAAATGTGGAATGCAGCAACAGTAATGTATCTAAATAAGCATGTTTGTAGACAATGCATGCATTTTGAAATAATTAAAACTTGAAACCACCAGTAGCCAGAAAACTAGCTGTCAGACACACAAGTTTTGTGTGTCTGACAGCTAGTTTTCTGGCTAATGGTGGTTTGGTCAAATTATTTCACAAAATTCCATGATTTTTCCATGATTATTCAGGTTTTTTCAAATTCCATGATTTTTCCATGCATGGAACTTTTTTTTGTAATTTCCCAGGTTTTCCATGATTTCCAGAGCTTGTGGGAACCCTGATATCATCATAGAAATGCAAATATACCACGTGTGTCTATTGGGGTACACATGGGTATATTCATAGGGAAAAACAACTAAGATATTCTTTTGTACAGGGGACTGGGGCTTCAGTTACTAATAAGGGCGTCTCCCAAAAATAAGTATTAGTTACGCGGTGTGCATTCAAATCCACATGCTAAGTGGCGTTCTTCTAAGTTCAATTTAAAGCTGTTTAAAAAAAGAAAAATGGGGGTCACTTATAACCTGGAAACACTATAGTGTAATAGGTATTCGCGGCTCAAAACTAATTTTAAAAGAAGAATCTAGTTTTCGACGGTTTCAAAAAACAAATTTAACTCTTTGCCATTTTTTATTAGTTTTATTTGTAGGCACTGCCTTCTGTCAAAATATAGTCTATCAAGATACCAATGTTAAAATATGTGGGTGATGTAAATCTGGGTTAAAACAGCCCACTTTGCAGCCAAAAACTGAGCAAGAATAGCTCGAAGAAAGCACTGCTAAAAAGAAATTAAGATGAGGTAAACAGGGGTGAGATCTCTGTGTGAAGATTGAAAAACTGCCAGATCATGGCTGGTTTTGTTGTACAGTAGAAGTGCCAAATGTATTTCTTGCAGGTCACAAAACCTCAATCAGGGTAGATAAACAAATATTGACTTTCAAAAAAGATCATAATTTTATTAAGGATTTCACCTCCACAAGACAAAGCTCTTTAGTAAGTGGGATGTCTTAGCACACAAATGCATTCATTTGGTACTAGTCACATTCAGATATGGGTCATTGTTTCTCATACGGCATAATGGCTGTTTCAGATTAGCACATTGGCACTAGTCACATTCTGATATGGGTCATTGTTTCTCATACGGCATAATGGCTGTTTCAGATTAGCACATTGGCACTAGTCACATTCAGATATGGGTCATTGTTTCTCATACGGCATAATGGCTGTTTCAGATTAGCACATTGGCACTAGTCACATTCTGATATGGGTCATTGTTTCTCATACGGCATAATGGCTGTTTCAGATTAGCACATTGGCACTAGTCACATTCAGATATGGGTCATTGTTTCTCATACGGCATAATGGCTGTTTCAGATTAGCACATTGGTACTAGTCACATTCTGATATGGGTCATTGTTTCTCATACGGCATAATGGCTGTTTCAGATTAGCACATTGGCACTAGTCACATTCTGATATGGGTCATTGTTTCTCATACGGCATAATGGCTGTTTCAGATTAGCACATTGGCACTAGTCACATTCTGATATGGGTCATTGTTTCTCATACGGCATAATGGCTGTTTCAGATTAGCACATTGGCACTAGTCACATTCTGATATGGGTCATTGTTTCTCATACGGCATAATGGCTGTTTCAGATTAGCACATTGGCACTAGTCACATTCTGATATGGGTCATTGTTTCTCATACGGCATAATGGCTGTTTCAGATTAGCACATTGGCACTAGTCACATTCTGATATGGGTCATTGTTTCTCATACGGCATAATGGCTGTTTCAGATTAGCACATTGGTACTAGTCACATTCTGATATGGGTCATTGTTTCTCATACGGCATAATGGCTGTTTCAGATTAGCACATTGGCACTAGTCACATTCTGATATGGGTCATTGTTTCTCATACGGCATAATGGCTGTTTCAGATTAGCACATTGGCACTAGTCACATTCTGATATGGGTCATTGTTTCTCATACGGCATAATGGCTGTTTCAGATTAGCAAATTGGCACTAGTCACATTCAGATATGTGTCATTGTTTTTCTTAAGGCATAATGGGTGTTTCAGACTGTCTCTAAATTATTTTTTAACTTTTCTTGATTATATTAAAATACTAGACATTTAAACTTATAATTGTTTTTTTTTTGGCTGTTTCTACCATCTGATGTTGGTCTGGTGAAATTGTGTCTGGTCAGGCAGATTTTTACAGCCCACCAGACCAACTGTTGGAAACTCTCTTAAACTCTGCCATGGGTTGGTCTTTGAGCCATGACTGTGGCATTTCCTGGTCATACTCACTGGGTTTTTTTCTCATTCATCTTCAACCTACAGATACTTCTATTACTTATTGTAAAGCAGTTAAACCACTATATATTTGTTGCATCAAAATTTGACAATTTTTAACGGTTGTCATATTTGCCTAGTTTAATTTTGGTGGTTTCTCAATTTAATGCCTTTTAAAGTTATTATCTATTCTCATAAGGGCTACTTTTAAAGGTATGAATATGCTCCATAAGGGTTACTATTAAAGAAAAGAATATGCTCCCTGGGGAGCATATTCTGTCCTTTAATAGTAGCCCCTTTTAAGACAGGATTTCCTTTTCGTTGAAACATACTCTCAGGCCTAGAAATATCTGAAAATAGGCACTTGCCCTGCATTACAAAAATTATTGACATATATAAGAAAAAAATAATTTTCATTAAAAATATCAAAATTTCCACTTGCCCTGCAGCCTGAGGTACTCGTAAATACGAGCTGACGAGTGCTATTTTCGAGCCCTGACTCTACTTTGTACAAAAGTTTATTTCTGGTGAATCTGATATGGATACCAATATACTAAGGGGGTGTGTCTTTTTGTTGCTTATTTATTATGTAACTGAACTCGTAACTGTATTTCGCGGTCTCATATTTTGGCAGTTTTAGTTTTTACCGCCAATAGCACCAAATAAAAATACCCACCAAATATAAGCGGTTTACAGTAACCACCTACCTCATAAGCATTGGCGATCTTTTGGAATTGCTCCGCTGCTTCTTCTTTGTTTTTCTGTTAAAAGAAAATAAAATAGGTTCCATGAGCGGACACAGAGGTGGGGGAACAGGGGGTCTGGACCTCGTCTGGACCCCCCTGGAAAATCACAAGTTGCTATATGTTTCCTAAGGACCCCACCCTGGAGAAGAAATTGGACCCAATTGCTTCTCCAGGGAGGTCCCAACAACCCTCTGTGAAATATGCTGATGAATTAAAATAGTTCACAGGACCCCCTGACTGAATTAACTGGTTCCGCCAATGGGATCTGTGACGAAAACAAGCACAAACGACATGCTTAGTACAAGTGGAGTTTGATGGAACAAGAGGGCCCTCAGTCACACATCTGAGAATGACTGTTTATAAGGTCAGGGGATAGCATTTTCTCGCCCACTTATCGCCCAAGACAAGCTGTTCCGTAGGCGAAACGCAGTGAGGAATTTCCTTATCCCATCCACGTGACCTGCTTATCCCGTCCACATGACCTGCTTATCCCATCCACGTGACTTCAATTTATAACAATTTAGGCTGTTTTCAGAGCAATTCACGCCTAAATATTATGTAGAAATATCAAAACGGCAATATTTAGAGCGTCCGCCATTTGCGCGTTGTTGAATGACGTCAAAAACATTTCTGACGTCACTAAAATGTAACAACAATGAGACGCGCGTTATTGACACAGTTTGGCGCCACGACGTCTTTGTCAATTGATACTGATACCAACGTTAGTTTCAAACCACAATAAAAACCAAACCAACACTTGAAATGCTATTTCGGTCCCGTTTTTAGGTGCTAAACTATGTTTACACCCTTTTCTGCATCTGGAAAATTCGTTGGTGAACTTATTTTTTAGATTGGAACAGACGCAAAAAATCTAAAAAATTATGCGGAACTGACAGAATTCATATAAAACTTTAAAAAGTCACAATCAGGGCGAGAAAAAGTATCCATCATGATGTATTGTTGTGGGACAAGGAAATCCCACCCTCGGACCTGAATAATTTCGTCAGAAACTCGACAGAGCCTCGTTTCTGACGAATTATTCTGGTCCTCGGGTGGGATTTCCTTGTCCCACAACAATACATATGAAGGATACTCTTAATCCTGCTAAAAACGGCCAACGGAATTGTTTGGGCAATTCTGATAGAGGACCTTATGAGGAATATTTGTGTAAAATAATTTTGAATTTGGGCCAGCAGTACATGAGGAGATGTTGTTAAAAGATCTATTTTCATGGGTGAAATTTGAAAAATTCCAAAATCCTGAACTTTCAAAATTCCAATCTTAAAACTTGAGGTATGACCACGAACTACTCACAATTTCAAGTTTAAATGGTCAATTGTCTTTAGACAGACTGACTATAAATCAGAGAACCTATTATAATCTCCTAAATTCAGCATTTTGAGGCTGACTTTCTGTGGAAAGTCAGCCTCAAAATCCTGAATTCAGGAATAATCCCGAAAACTTTCACCCATGTATTTTATGCTCTGGTCGCCATTTTGCTCAGCTGCATAGCATATACTGAATTCGAGCCTGCAGTTCAGCAGATGTTGTTTTAAGGTGTTTTCTATTTCTAGGTCTGGTGACCACTATGTTCAGTGGAGCGGAACCGTTTAGGAAATTTTGGAAGAAAGTCTTATAAGGAACCTTTATGTAAAATAATTTTGAATTATGGTCAGCAATTTAAGAGATGATTTTCTTAGATTTCTATTTTTAGCTCTAGTAGCCATTTTGTTGAGCAGAATGGAACCATTTCCACAATTTTGGTAGAGGGCCTTATGAAAAATATTTCTGTGATTTTTTAAAAATTTGGGCCTGCAGTTCAATAGATTTTTAAGATTTTTCTATTTTTAGCTCTGGTCGCCATTTTGCTCAGCAGACCAGAACTGTTCAGGCAATTCGGTAGAGGGCCTTATGAAGAACGTTTTAATAAGAGCTGTAGCATGACAGCCTAGCTTGACCGCAACCTTTTAATTGAGAGAAGTGTAACAACCTTAGATTATGTATGTATAGGAAGCTTATGGATATGTACAGTTGAAACATATTTTATGGTCAACAAACATACATGACAAATAGGGTCCAATGTCGTGTAATGAAAGCTAACCCTACAAGGTATCTATGATGCAAGTATAAATGCCTTCCAACAAGTGGTTGTCAAAATATGGACTGCTAGAAAATTTTAACACAAAAATCCTATCTTTTTGATATATACTAGATTTTGACCTCTAGCCCCAATGCCCGGCATGGACCCTAGGGTCTGATGTTGTGGAATAAAACCTTACTCTACAAGGTATCAATGGTCTAAGTATGATTGCTTTCTGAAGAGTGGTTATCAAGATATAGACTTCTAGAAAACTTTAATGCAGTGTGACAGTCGGGATGGGAACATGTACAACCATGGTAACTACAATAGCTCTTTTGCTGTTCATGCAGTAGAGCTAAAAAAAACATTGAGAAGGCCCTTATTCGAGCAGGGGTGCTAAATGGGATGAATACAGTATAAGCGTTAAACATTTTGATACCAAATTCTGTTTGTTTTAGTTTCATTAGTCTAGACATCTTTACAAAACCCAACAATCTATCCCTTTTTTTAGCAGGAATGATCTTGCTTGAATGTGTTCACTGTTGGGAGATTCATATCAGTCCCTGGATTTGCAAAATCTGATCTGGATCTTCACAATACTCTGCAGTCACTGAAGGCTAAAACATGATTGACGCATGAAGCTATTTACACGAGCGAAACCAATCACCATACCAATAGGTGCATAGCTTTTGCCCTTTTGATGAAGGCTGCCTCATTGTGAAGATGCCCCTTTAAGAGGTGTGGTACTTGATTGTATCGATTCCTGATCTTAGCACCCTTACTTACTTTGATCCCTGTCCTCTTTTCAGGATGTTGGAAACAATCAAGTTTCAAGAAAGTAACATGACAGGCCTTTAGTTAAGAGTGCATGGGTGAAAGTTCAAAATTTCAAAAATCCTGAACTTAAGAAATTCAAATTTTTTAAACTTGCAGGATGCCTACAAAAATGAATAATTTCATGTTTAAATGATAAATTGTGTTTAGATAATCTGAAAATTAATCAGAGAAGCTATCATAATCTCCTCAATTCAGCATTTTGAGGCTGACTTTCTATGGAAAGTCAGCCTCAAAATCCTGAATTCAGGATTAATCCTGAAAATTTTCACCCATGAGAGTGTGTAACAAAACAATATATATTCTTATTTCTCAACCAAAACATATGAAGTGGGTACTCAAAAGAACAGTCTCAATGAGACGGTGCTATATGTTAAAACTGATGCACAAGAATCTAAACCTGTGACAGTCAGCCAATTGTTCTCCCATTCTTACCTCTCCTCTGTGCATATCTGGATGCCATTTTCTTGCTAGTTTTCGATAGGCTTTCACAATATCACTCTGAAAATAATTAAGAAGGTTACTAAGTTGTTAAACACTTAATATTCGCTTAATTTGGCAGTAAATTCTCAATTAAATGCACTTCTAAATTATTTTTTATTCACAGCAGGCTACATTTGTTATTTTTGTTTTGTTGATTTACGTCCCAAGTCAACGGCTAAGGTCATGACGGGACTGTCAGTTCACCTAGCCACAATTTTTTCTGGGTGAGCTTGACCAAGCAGTTAACCATTACTTTGTGCACATACTTTCGCTTGTAACCCACAACAACCCTTCTTGAATGATTCAGCGGAAGGGAGGAGAATGGCCGTAGAAATTATTTCATGATCAATCTCCACGAAAGTATGGGACCGGGACGGGATTGCACTTGCAACCCCTGGTTCTGCAGTCAGACTTGCATCTGTTGGCAGACAAGTTACCGACTGCCCTACATGTCCCGGTACAACGGGCTTCCTTTATAGGAAAGAATATGCTCCCAGACCCTATAGTTTTGTGTTTTGTCCTCGTTTAGTTGAGCAGTACTTAGTGTCGTTTCTGGTTTTTCACTTATATAATCTCACTGAGGAAGAGAGAGCAGATTACTTTATTTTTATTGCTTTTTAATGCCATGTGACTCGTAGTGTTCTGTGTTTCTTCCTCACAGTACCATTGGTTGGTCTGCAGTGTCTGATTATGGCATTTCCTGGCCATTATACCCACTCACTTCTTTTTTACGCATATGTTCATTTGATGAATCTGGATTCTACTTATGTTACTTTGGTACTTCTTGGTCTTGAAGATGATTCCACTAGCCTGTTGCTTGGTGACCAGTCTCAAAGTTTTAAAAATCTATGCATGTCTGGTATGCTCAAAATATGGTCAAAAGTGAGTAGGTACACATGCTAAATTAAGGCCGATTTTATGTCAGTCATATAAATTCCTCAAACTGATCTTGTCCCAATGTATGTGTGCATTGTGGTGATAATGTTACATTCAAAATTGTATGTCGTGTGTCACATTCAGTACGCAAGTTGTCTTCCTCTACACATTTTCAGGCGTGTGAGTACATATTCACTTTGTAATATATGTTTAAATATTCTGTACTTTGGAAACTAAGTGAATATGCAATTATTCCCAAATGGGTAACTAATTCAACAATTCCGCATATGCGGAAATGTCCTAGTATGTGGATATTAGCTATGGATGCTTGTGTGCACATTAATATCCCATGTACTAGCGTTCAGTTTTGTGAACATCATTTGTGTAAGCTGCATAGACATATTTTCTTAATTATATTCCACTGTACTTTGTATTATATATGTTCCTTTGTATTATGTACTCTTCTGATTGGAGGAAATAAAGAATTATTATGGAGCAAATGCTTTTCAAAAACATGGTATTTCAAAGGCGTCAAAAGGCGTTATCATTGAGTAAAGTGTTAATTAAGTAATGGGAGTCTTTGTTTGATTTGATTCTTTATGTCCCATCAACAATCTTTCAGTTAAACAGGGACAGGTCTTCCTGGGTTGTTCCAGTACTAAGCTAGGATAAATGTGTCTTGCTCAAGGACCACAACACAGTGATGCTGGTGAGGCTCGAACCCATGGCCCCTCTGTCTCTAGTCAAGCACTCTACCACTGAGCCACTGCGCTCCCTAATGGGAGTCTACTTTTTGCCAAATAATACACAGCACTAAGTTGACCTATATCTCCTCCAGGCTCCAGTGACAACGGTTGGGGTACATGTATACTAAAGGGAAGTAATTCAAAGTATATCACATGAACTTGGCTTACCCTCGGTGTTTCTCTGTCAACGCCCAACACTGAAATAGAAAGTGATAAACAAAATTTACTCAAGTCCTTGATATGACCAATAATTCACTTTCAGGAATTTTCCTTGGCCTGATTTGGGGCCGAATACCGACCTCTTCCCAATTAAAAAATGAGCAAAAACTTTCCAAAATGTTGTATATCATTCCCAATTTCTTAGTTCTACATTTTGGTGAAAAGTTCATGAAAATCACAACGAAAATAAAAGTTACAGATGCATGAAAGTTTGCATAAAAATGTGAATGACTAGAGGACCTGAAGGTCCTGAGGCGCTCACCTGATCTACTTAATAATGTTAAAATAGGTCAAGGTCAACTTCAGCTTATAATGAAACAAATTTTGTTTTACTACATATTGGGGTTGCAGCCATTTTGGTCAAGTGACCTAAAAAATCCAATGAATACTCCATCAAACAGCCCAGTGATTTCTGAGGAAAAGATGTTTAGATAGGTATGTGGCAGTCCAAATGAGTGGCCTTGGATAAAAGGTCACAGGTCAGCCTGACATTTGGTACTTATATAAAACCAATGTCTCATTAGGTTAAACATTTCTTACAAGTATTATGATTTCGGCCTAAACAGTTATAGAAAAATGAACATTTCAAGATTTTCCCCATATAAATGCATAAGGAATCAAATTAGACATTGCTATAAAGTAGGTCAAGGTCAACCCAGATTCATCATTTGTGCAAATTGGATAGGGCCTACATCGGCAATGCTACATACCAAGTCCCAAGGCCATTGGCCTTTTGGTTCCTGAGAAGAAGATATTTAAATGGTTTTTACCATATATGGAAATGATGGCCATCATGGTCATGTGACCAGTGCAATTGGTATAAATTTTGGCTAACCTATCATGAGGAGTCTTCATATGAAGTTTGAGTTCAATTGGCCTAGTGGTCTCTGAGGAAACTATGTTTTAATGTGTTGATGGGACTCCATTATGAGCGTCCTTGGCTGAAAGGTCAAAGGTCAACCTTGACCTATGGAACTTAATTATAGCCATTGTCTCATTAGGTTAAACATATCAAGTGAGAATAATGACTTTGGCTTCAAAAGTATTCAAAAAATCAACTTTTCAAAAAAAATCCCATTTAAAAGCATTAGGAATCAAATTTGACCTTGGCGTATAGTAGGTCAAGGTCAACCTAGGATCATCATTTGAACAAACTTAGTAGGCCCCACATCCCCAATGCTACATACCAAGTCCCAAGGTCATCGGTCTTCTAGTTCTGGAGAAGAAGAGTTTTAAAGGGTTTTTACCATATATGGGCATGGCAGCCATCTTGGTCATGTGACCAATATATTTTGTATAAATTTTAGCTAACTTAGCATAAGGAGTCTTCACATGAAATTTGAGTTAAATTGGGCAAATGGTTTGTGAGAAAACTATGATTTAATATATAGATGGGACTCCAATATGAGCAACTTAGCTGAAAGGTCAAAGGTCAACCTTGACCTTTGGAACTTATCTATAGCCATTGTCTTATTAGGTTTAACATATCAAGTGGGAATAATGACTTTGGCTTCAACAGTATTCAAAAAATCATCTTTTAAAAAAAATTCCCATTTAAATGCATTAGGCAGCAAATTTGACCTTGACGTAAAGTAGGTCAAGGTCAACCTAGGATCATTATTTGAACAAACTTGGTAGGGCCTACATTCCCAATGCTACATACCAAGTCCCAAGGTCATCGGCCTTCTGGTTCTAGAGAAGAAGTTTTTAAAGGGTTTTTGCCATATATGGGCGTGGCGGCCATCTTGGTCATGTGACCATGACCATTTGAACAAACTTTCGTTCCCGCATCCTAAGGAGTCTCCATATGAAATTTGAGTTTAATTGGCCCAGTGGTTTCAGAGGAGAAGATGTTTGAAAATGTTGACGGACGGACGGACGGACGGACGGACGACGGACGGACGGACGACGGAGTGACTGGTATACTATTAGCTCACCCATGAGCCTTCGGCTCAGGTGAGCTAAAAACACGTTTTCATTCACCTTTTTATGCAAATTTTTATGAAGGACAATTATAGCAACAAATGCTTTACACTGCTAGTTTCTTATAATCTTTTTAAACTGTTCAAAATGATGGATTTGAAAAATATTTACAATTTTACGCTCAAAAATGTTGTTTATCTAAACCTATGTATACTCCTCCCCAATTTTTATGCAGTTTAGCTGAAAGCATGTATTTTCAAACTTTGTTTCATGGATTTGATTCTTTTTGTCCCAGCCAACAATTTTCATTCATGTTGGTAGAGACCCCATTCTCACACGCAAATGAGCAATCTTCTGGCGTTGTTCAGCCAAGAGATGCTGATAATGGTTCTGGTGCCGTTCTTCGCGCAAGAGTGGGTGAATGTACACGTATTTTAACACAGGCAGCCAAAGTAAATGGTCTTATGACAATTTAATGGATCTTCAGACATTCTTCAACCAACCAAATTAGCCTAGATCAGCCGGGAATCTGTTTTTTAAGGCCCGACTATACAAGCAAGTCAAATTGAAGCCGGGAAGGCCGTGAACCAATCAGTGCTGGGGCTTGATTTAGGTCTAAAAATTTGTTCTGCCATAGCACAGTAAAATATTAGATATGCTGAGGCCAGGAGGCAAAGGACCAAGAGAAAATATGCCAAATTGGCAAAAAGAAGAAACTTTTGTGAGTTTTAAAGGGCTTTCAATTGTTTTCTTTCAGTACCCTTTACTTGTATGAGAAAGGTGTTTTTATTATATTTGGTTTATAATTCTCAGGTATTAGTGTAAATTTATTATAATTCATAATAATTTTGATTAAGTAAAAATGCATCTCGAGACTCTTGCCTTACCTAAGACAGTTAGAGACACATCTATTTATTTTCACATATACTTCAATTGTCTAAAGTCAATCATGACATCCTATTGTTCATCCTTGCCCCTGGCTATCCTGTCATACATCTAGGAAGACAATGCTTGACAAAATATCTTGACTGCTGCATATTAATTAGTTTACTGAGATGTACATTGTTACATAGTGTTTACCCAAGGTACAAAAAGAGAATGTTAACTTTATTAAAATGAGGCACTTAAAGCGCATGTCTATCCACAGTGACAAAAAGATTCTTATGTTCTCTGTTCACTTATGTCTTTGTTCCTCTCAAAATTTAGCATTGATTTTCTAAAAATACATGTCCCTTTTTCCCAAAACCCCTGGGAGGGCCTCACTAACATTTTGATGCAATGTGTGTGAATATTATAAATCACACAATGACCTAATTGATGTACTCATGTATTTTCAAAGGGAAACAAGCACAGGTGTTGCTCGCAACACATTATGTCCCCTACCTGTAATTTTTTTTGACAATTTCTGTTACCATAGCAACTACAAATTTCATGAGTGTACAAAATAAAATGTTGGCATATTCTGGTAGAGATTGTATCATTCTTAAACTGTTTTTGTGAAATTTTTCTAACGTTGCAATATGGGTTCTGTTGAGTGGCAGAATCTCTAGCCCTTATAACAAACGAGGAAGAACATAGGTTTTAATATTGCAGTAAGGTGTGAAACTGCTATCAAAACAAATGGTCCTTTATATAAACATCTTCAATTAGGTGTTGGTGATAATCCCTTAAAGGTGTTAAATTGACCATAGTCCTGCTGAGCACAGAATGCCCAATGTTGCTTCAGGATCATGGTCACAGTTTTCAAAGCAGTCTGTGTGTAATTTGAAACAAATGATAGATCTAATCAACCAAACTGGTTGGAAAGTTCTTTTTAAAGTGATTTATTCACCAGATGGAATGTTGAAAGAAGAGTTAATTCAGACGCATGAAATATTAGCAATATGTTAGAATTAATAATTTTTGCCACAAAATGACACTACAAAGAATTAGCATTGTATACCATTTTTGAAGATGGCAAGGGAAATATGGACTGTTGTAGTTTCTATGACTATATTCACACAGATGCACAGAAAAGTCTGATTTAGTAGATGATGCAGTAACAACTGAACAACATTGACAATTTATATATCTGAAGGACAGAGGAATAAACAATTGTATGCCTGTGATTTAATCGACCCAATCAACCACTTCAAATGACCACCAATCAACCAGTAATGACTGGTTGAAACCACTGGCTCGGTCAATATGAGAATTGACCGCCTTTTTGCAAACCTTGAGTCAGTGGGCGGTCTGAGGTTGTCTTGAGCGCCCAGTGGTAAATTACTGAATGAATTCTTTATCAAGTATTACTGCCGTTATGCACACTTGACTTTCTGAAGTAGGGGGAGAGATTAAAGGGCCAAATTCTCAATACCGATGTATACGTCACTGCTATTGCAGACGGGCATACAAGATTTTATGGGGAAGTCAGAGCATGTCTGATCTTCGAATTTTCGGCGTACCGAAGCCAATTTCAGATATGCCCACAAGATCGGGCGCCTAGATTAACAGGAATAACTCGAATTACCGGAAAGACTGGCGAAATACCGGGAAGATCAAAGAATATATAGTTGGAGCATTTTATGTACAAGTGATCAGATGAACTTAAGTTTTCCCAGAGCTTTTACTGCTGGAATGAAGGCTCAGACGAGTCTGCGCTTGCCACCTGGCACCTGCCCCATCCCCAATCCAAAGTGCTATGTTTTTAAATTCCCTAATTGGTTATTCCAAGCCAATGATCAATTCATGATCAATTAACTTGTCAATTAACAGTAACAGATTAAATCAATGAAGGATTAGATGATGACCAACAAAAGCGCAGCCTAGCTTAGCTATATTGTTGGTCATAATTATCCCAATCAACTTGTCAATAAGGTGGAACTGACCAATCTAATTAAAGGACCATTGTTAACTCCAAGAACTAACAACCCATCAATGTACATGTATAGTAAAGTAGTGAAAAGTTGACACGACATATAAATATATCAAAAATTAAATTATAAACTGTTTAAAACAACATATACTTAGGGGATAGCGGTATTCAAAATCTTCACTTGGGGAGGTAAATTGTCGGATATACGGTCGGAAATTGTTTTAGGCAACGCAAGAGCGGAGCCATAAAACGTGATTTCCAACCATATATCCGACGATATACTTCCCCAAATGAAATTTTGAATATGGTCATCCCAGTCCTAATGCACTTCTGCAGCTTCCTCTCGAATTGAAGCGTTGCACGCCGCAAAAAGTGTTTGCACTTCCGTTAAAAAAATTCCCAAGGTCATTGTCGGGCGCACTCGAGATTTCGCGATATTACAGAGAAAACAACAAACATGGCGGACGTATGGAGCAGAAGAAGTAATTAAGGTATTTGACGATAATAGTTGAAATGTCTGCTTAACTAGATAATAGATAAAGTAGTAGTAAGACGTTTCCGTGTTTATTCATACATAACAACATCCGTGTTAAACAATGGCGCGGTTACTATGAAAACTGACGTTATCGATGTGACGTCGTAACGCGACGTAAATGCTATTAATATCAATTAATAAGGGACACGACATCCCTCCATATTTTCAAAAG
This sequence comes from Loripinus fragilis, assembly GCA_964019695.1. Lineage (NCBI taxonomy): Eukaryota > Metazoa > Mollusca > Bivalvia > Lucinida > Lucinidae > Loripinus > Loripinus fragilis. Next base: position 77,851,423 of record OZ026519.1, read on the forward strand.
ATTTTAAAATTGTTCTAAAACATTTAGAAATTGGAATTTAAAATAAATATAAACTAAACATATATAAAGTCATAATAGAAACTTAAATACATGTATGTGTCCATTTAGTTAAGTATGGTAACTTGTTAGATAATCATTTAAACATTTTGGTCGTGTTCTGTCAGATCGTCTCAGCTGCTGCTCTTCTACCTGTTCTTCATCCTCATTCTGGGTTGGTGCTATGTCGCTTTCATCTATTTCCTCCCTTGCTCCTGTGCTATCGTTATCATCCTGGTATTCTTCTTGCTGACCAGTAACTTGGTCAGCCACGACAGAACACGACAATAGTCGCCTCTATTTTTGGGCTATAGTCCAGATGCATTCACACTTTTCAGCATGATATACGCTAAAGCTGTTCGGCTGAGGCTATAGCTGGCCAATAGCCAGGCTATAGCCAGAAGCGAGCTCGGTCCTTGTTAGTGTTATGACACATACCCCACCCACTTAAACGAGTATTTTGTCAAATGGGTATCAAGCAGTTAACGTGTATTTTAGACTTTTTCACGAATATTAACGAAACTTACGATCATAGCAGTTATCTTTTTCGCAGTATAAACTATCGAGAGCACCATCTGAAGCCGTTATACAGACCAAAATTAGCAAAATACTGTACACCGGTAAAACTGCCATCGTCGGCTATGGGGATAAATGCAAATTGCGAAGAAAAAAGCAACGAACATTTAACGAAAAGTCAAACTCCCCGCCCAAAACTCTTCACGAACTTTCGACGGTGCTTTGTTTTATATCACTGGTATCCTCTTGATAGTACGCTTGATGCATTAGAAATGCATTTAATTTTTAATTTTATGACATACCAGGGGTCGGGTCTGAAAGCCCCTGCCGAGCCGAGCTGCCGACCCACATGGTTTATTTTTCAATATCATCTTCTGTGGAGACTAAAGGCAATAAGTGGGAGATTAATAATAATAGTTAACAGTTATAATTTGATTTTAATTGCCATTTCATTAAGGTTAATCAAAATGTCTATAAATAGACCCGGATGTGGCCTTCAGGAAAATGACGATTTTCTTGAAATTAACGCATTTTTAATCAAGATTCCTTAAACCTTTTTCTTCAATTACCTTTAATTTTCAGAATTTTTGCCAAATTCGCTTGTGGACCTCTCAAATTTCCAATAAAAATCAACCTAAACCTTGGTTCGCTTAAAATATTTTAATTGGCTGTGATTTTCAGACCCCCTGCGAGCAATAAAATGGCAATAAAAGCAAAATTATTGTTATTTACTATTATTATTATTGTTCCACTTATCTATTTTAGTCTATGTGATGATATTAAATAAAAATTATTTATGAAAAAATCTTCACCGAGGATGAATTTATAAAAATAAACTATGTAGGTCGGCACTCGGCAGATCGGCTCGGCAGGGGCTTTCAGACCCAACCCATACCAGGAGACACTACCAAATTTAAAGGGGATAGGGTTTCAAAATTTGACTTCCCCCCAGAATAGTAATTGAGTATGATCAGGAAATACAACAATCACAAACTGCAGACAAATCATTGGCACCGCGAGGAAGAGCCACACAGCAATCACGAGACACCAGGAAGACAAACTAAGCGAAGCAACCAGTTCTCTCTCTCTCTCTCTCTCTCTCTCTCTCTCTCTCTCTCTCTCTCTCTCTCTCTCTCTCTCTCTCTCTCTCTCATCAAGATGATTGCAATGCTAGAATGGCCATAGAGTAACGTAGGCCTACAACAAAACATAGAACAATTACAGACTCCGGGAACAAGACAATTCGTCGACAGAACAATTCGTCGACAGATCGTGAGACAACTCATCGACACTTTTTGAGACTACTCGTCGACACCTTTATTCTAAGTCAATTGACAAGTAAATGATAATTGCTATAATTTTTAATGAGCTCACGGGTAATTTTAAGACAGTTTATCAATATAAATGATCAGTTTTCCTTAAAAAAAAGAATATAAATAAAAAGACATTAAAATGGAATAAACAAAATAATTATTAAAATACGCATCGAACGCAAGACCTAAAAAAGAAAAAAATAACTATTTAGAATCACTGGCCTCCTAGAGATAGACAGACAGAGAGAAAACAAGAATGGGGTAGACTAAACCTCCGTAGATCCAATCCCTACCCAAACTTGCATTAAGTGAAGCAATTTCTATCTGTCAACAACCCACTCCGATTTTTGTTCGTATAAATATGACACAGCTCATCACCAATATACAGAAGCATCCAAGCAGTCATATGCACAAATGTTGCTCATTGACTGCAATCAATATACATTATATTAGAATCACTAATTGCACTTTATTTCCAATTATGATTATAAGTCACATGTCAATTAACTTTGAACAAAAGTGTCGACGAGTTGTCTCACTATCTGTCGACGAGTTGTCTCAAAAAATGTGTCGACGAATTGTTCTGTCGACGAGTTGTCTTGATTACCAGACTCCCACAATGGAAATAACAATAAACAATAAGTCAACAACAACAGAACCACCACCTTAGAACGGACAGCAGCCTAAGCCACCGGGGGGGGGGGCTTAAATGCATTTTACTGGTACCAAATCTTCACTCTATATTCTGCTGTTGTTGTTTCATGTTCATTCGCATGGAAGCCTTCTAACTATTGCATTGCATCATCATGGAGAAATACTCTAATCAAATTAATACACTATGATGAAACAAAGAAAATGGCTCACGACTCACAGATAGTCAGAACTAAAGAAACCCTCAAGTTGAGCCACGGTAGGTCCAGCTACGGATTAGCATCAGGCCCCAACCCACCGATTAAAGCTTTGCGTCAGAGCCATCATAGAGTCTGAGGCCTGACCCACCGTCGTGCAATTTAAGAAGAAACCATAAAGCTTTAAACCGTAATTGGGTTTAAACCAGGCATGCAGACTGTCGCATGACATCCAAGTTATATCCAACCTTTATATAACGTTTGATAATCCAAACATTGAATAATCCATTATTGTCATGTGTAAGAGAATTTTAAGAGCAATAATTGGTAACAAATCGCATTTATGTCAAAATCTTGAGATTTTAATAACAAAGAGATAAACTGGCATAATCTGGATACTACAGAAAGCATAGATCATGACGCATCTATGTTTCTTGAAAACATTCGAGATACATAGTTGACAAATCATGTGACAGAGTTTACCTGATGCAGAGCTAATCAGCCAGATCTCATATTTACACATGAAGATTTACTGATAGACAATTTACATACCAGACCAATTTAAGGGATAGTGGCCACTTGGTGTTAACATTTGATTTCGTTTGCTATATATTCCGCCTGACAACCAGGGTACTCCGAGAAGATTTTTTTTTTCAAGGGTGACTACGATGCTATGAGGGAGGTCCTTCTGGAGTCCTCACGTGGGATCGAGTTTGACCATCTGGAATCGATTGATGACATTTGGAATTTATTTAGTGATAGGTTCTGTCAGATTATCACAGACTTTGTTCCTCATCCAAACAGTGTACGTAGTTTTAGGAAACTGTCGATGAATAAAAAAAACATCTGAAGCTATTGGCAAGAAACGAAGGGCTTGGACCAAGTTAAGGCACTGCAATAATGCTGAAAATTGTGAAAATTACAAAGTTCATCGGAATTAGTGTAGGAACAGTTTCAGAAAGGCAAAGCATGACTATGAAAAAAACATCTGTTTAAATGTTAAGGATCGACCTAAGGTGTTCTGAAGTTATATTAAATCCAAGTAAAAAACAGAGACAAAATATGTGATCTTATGCAGGAGGATGGAGGTTGACATAAAATAACTTAAAAAAAGCTGAAGTTTTTCTCAAGTGTTTTCAATCGTGAAATACGGGAAGTGTTCCAGAAATGCCTGATAGACAATTTACAAGTGTTTTAGACAATATCACTGTATCACCTGAAGAAGTTCTTAAAAAGTTGAATAATTTGAATCCATCTAAGGCAGCAGGCCCAGTCGGCCTATTTTCAAAATACCAGTTTGCATATAGAATTGGACACTCCCTAGTTACACAGTTATAACATGTTCTTGGAGAATGGTCGAAGGCCCTGGACTCTCATGAACCAATAGATGTAAGTTACCTTGATTTTTGCAAAGCGTTTGACACGGTGGCACTTGCACGTCTGGCAAATAAACTCCATGCTTATGAAATAAGAGCCAAAGTACTGCACTGGATAAAAGTTTCTTACATGATAGAAAACGGAAAGTGGTAGTATGGTAGTAAACAGAGAGGAATCATCTTGGTCGAATGTACTCTCTGGACTTGAATTCCGCAGGACAGTGTCCTCGAACAAGCTTCTTTTTTTTTTTTTTTTTTTTTTTTTTTGTATTTATGAATGATTTGTTGTCACCTGCTGGGAAAGGGCTGACCTCTTAGCTCTCTTGTATGTGACGCTTTTGTGTTTTTGTCACTTTCCCATGTGGTGTCCTGGGTCAGGTGTGGTACTTGATTGCATCGATTCCTGATCTTTGCCTTCTTATATACTTTAACAAACTCTATTTCAAATTGTGTGAAGATTTTGCAGATGATTCACCAACAAAGTATTCAACAATTAGTGCTATATGCGACAGGGAGCGATTAGAGTTAAAATAATTTCCCATCATAAAAAGATAGGGCTATAACATTAATGTATTGCAACAGACTGTATGCTTGGTGGTCAACCCAATCACGGTTGGCAACTTTGCTTTCCTCTTTAATTGCACGCCAGTGGGTCGGACTTTAGACTCTATGATGGTTCCGACTTAAAGACTTATCTAATGATGAGATGGTAGGGGCCTGATACTTTGGCTGTCTGTCGGGCCCACCGGGGTTTACCTGTTGGATTTCTTTTGCTCCGGTATTCAGTTTTATTTACTGTTGAGTCCTTATCCTTGCTTTATCTCCTTGTTATATCTTGATTTATATGTTTAAGGATATGATGCATTGATAAGTTAGGGGTCTTTCATGCAAATATATCAGAAATCATTCGTATACAAATAACAAATACAACACAACGACATATTTTAAATACATTCCAATGAAAATACAACAACATTGTACGCCTGCATCATAACGTCAGTATTTCATAGCATCTCCTTTAGTTTACAATAAGATCTGCAATTCTCATTCTCTTCCAGGACGCTAGGTGCCTCACCATACCACGCTTCTCATAATCACTTCCACATCCCGTCATTTTTACACGGCATTTGGTAACCAATCTCTTTCTTCATAATATTCAAAACCACTCTCCATGGGATTCATGTCTGGCGAATTCCCTGGTCTAGTAGTTATGGTATGGCGCTAGATCATGGATAAAAATATATCTCTTCTGTGGGAAGACAACGCATTCATATGTCATTTCAATATAATAAATAATTTCACTCTGGCATTTTGCACTATCCATGTAACCATTCATTTTTCTCAGAGGAGACAGGCCTCTGCTGCTAATGGCTCCCAAGACGTGAGCACTTACTGGCGATTTTAAAGAATAGTAAGTGAGTATGATCTAGAAATACCACAAACACAAACTGAAGTTTGAATACAGCATGATATTTGTTAATCCGTTTGCGCCAAACACAACAATGGCGTTGATCGTTATGAATGCAAAATACAGACTCATGTGAACGCGTTGTGTTTCCATAGAAGGGATACATCTTTATGCATGATCTTGCGCCATGCCATAACTAAAAAAGAACTAGAACTATCATAGATGTAACGGAATCCCCATTCTAGAATGGCCAGGAAATTTGTCAGACATGAATCCCATGGATAGCTTGGAATATGATGAAGAAAAAGATTGGTATCCATATGCCATGTTTAAAAGAAGGGGTGTGGTAGCGACAATATGAAGCGAGGTATAGTGTAGCACCAAACGTCCTAGGAGAACTTTACAATTCAATGCCAAAGAGAATTGCAGATCGTATTAAGCAAGGGAGGTGCAGCGAATACTGACGACAAAAGAATTTTCTAAATTGTTAATCTCATGTCTTACAGCGGTTAAAACATTTTATCAAGTACTGTGATAAGGTATATGAGAGATAGGGTAAAATCTATTTTGGTCTATTAAAAATTCAGGTGAAATTTTAGATAAACTTAAAGCTAGAGAGTTCAATGCGACCAGTTTGTCTACTTATGATTTTTTTCTAATCTTTACACTACTTTATCTCATAATTTAATTAAAGATAAACTAATTGATCTTATTGAAAGAACCTTCAATAGAGATGGCTCTCCTTACCTTGCATGTAACGACAGAAACGCATTTTTACTTTAGAAAAACCTAAATATATCATGCATAGTCTTGTCAAAATGTATGTGATGCGCTGACCTTTTTGTTGGACAATATTTTTATTCGGTTTGGCACCAAGTTGTATAGACAAGTCGTTGGGATTTCGATGGGCACTAACTGTGCTCGCTCCCCTGGTTGCCGATTTATTACTGTTTTGTTATTAGAGGGACTTTATGATGTATCTTTCTGACGATATGCAGGCTGATATTATTGATGCTTTTAACACTACATCCAGATATTTGGACGATATTTTAAACATTGATAATGTTTATTTTGACATTATGGTAAGTCAAATATACCCTTCAGAGCTCCAACTTAATACAGTTAATACCTCTGATACTGAAGCCGCGTTTTAGACTTGCATTAGATAATTTCTAATGATATTGTTTCAACCAAAATTTATGATAAACGTGACGACTTTGATTTTGAAATTGTCAAGTTCCATTTTTAGATGGTGATGTTCCTCGCTCTACATCCTATAGAGTCTATATCTCTCAACTCATTCATTTTGCTAGAGCATCTAGCCATGTTGCTGACTTCAACACTCGCAATAGATTGTTAAATCAGAAACTTCTTAAGCAAGGCTATCAGTATAATAAACTTTGCAAAACCTTTTCTAAGTTTTATGGACGATACTATGATTTGATATCTAAATTCCAAATTGGACTTAAGTCTCTCTTGCGCCAAGGACTTTCAGAACATGAATTCTATGGTGACTTGGTGTATAAATTGAAGAAGTTTGTTGGCTCTAATAATTTTTCAGCACAGCTCATTAAAATAGTTTCCCATTTTAAAAAAAGATTGGCTATAACATTAATGTATTGCAACAGACTGCATGCTTGGTGGTTAACCCAATCACGGTTGGCAACTTTGCTTTGCTCTTTAATTGCACCCCGTGGGTCGGACTTAGACTCTATGACAGCTCCAACTTAAAAAAATAATAAGTGTGTATGATCAGGAAATAACATAATCACAAAGGGAAAAATGAAATTCTACCATCAATAATCTAGAAAAATATTTAGCTTCCAACTATTTAAGGCATTAGACTCAACATGCTCTCGTTTACACCAGCGATGACAAAATTCTTGTAAGGTGCCTGTTAGTTCCTCATGGTATGATTTGAATTCTATTGATGAGACTTATCTATTGATTAGATGGTAGGGGCCTGATGCTTTGGCTGTTGTAAGGCCCACTGGGGCTACCTTTTGGATTTCTTTTGCTCCAGTATTCAATTCTTGGGTGCAATCTTTGCTTCAAAAGGATAACCTGTTTACTGTTTACTGTTTACTGTCGAGTCCTTATCTTTGCTTTATCTCCTTTTTATTTCTTGATTTATATGTTCTAGGAGATGATGCATTGATAAGTTAGGTGTCTTTCATGCAAACCAAACATCTATGTGTCTTGGTCCACATCTGAACTAAGGGTGAGGTTGGCGTGGCGTGAAACGTGATTAAGCCCTCCTGTAAAATATTTTTACTGACCCTTCCAAGGCGGAACCTCTTTTGTGGATCATTTGTGTAAGTTATGTTTAGTGTTTGTGTCTTGATCCAGCTCTGAACTAAGGGTGAAGTTGGCGTGCCATGAAACCTGTTTAAGCCCTCCAGTAAAATATTTTACTGACCGTTCCAAGGCGGTGCTTCTTTTGTGGATCAATTATGTTATTTCTGTCATGTTTTTGTTATACTTTCGTGTGCGTCTGTTTATTGATTCCTTGTGGTTACCTGCTGGGAAAGGACTGACCACTTGGCTCTCGTTTGTGTTGTCTAATTGTGAAGTCGTCACTTTCCCATTGGTATCCTGGGTCAGGTGTGGTGCTTGATTTTATCGATTCCTGATAATTGCCCTTTTTCTTACTTTTATTATAGTTGTTGTGTTTTCATTGGAAGGTTCTGTTTTCATTGGAATGCATTAAATATTAATAGTCAAATGGTGTCTGATTATACGTTTATATGATTTTAGGAATAAATTGGCATGAGAATTAAATTACATGTTTGGTAAAACGTAGACCATTGATGTATAAAAATGTGAAAAAAAAAGCTTTTGTAATATTGCATAGTGAAATAACTGTTTAATGGACCTGTATATAATGAAGATTGTTCAGTAGCTGTGCTGGACCATTACAAGCAGGCTGCTTAGAAGAAGATCTTGCGACCATAAGTTAAACAGTAAGTTATGAGTATGACAATGATTAGTTTTTATATAGTTTTATCTTTTTGTGTGTGTGAGTGTGTGTGTTTTAAATCTTGAAGTGCAATTGTAGTAAATTCTACTTTGAATAAGCAAAAATGTCCTTGAAGCATTCATCCATGTTTGACGCACACCTGCTTAGGGAATTGTATTGGGTAGATATAGTACACTCACACAAACTTCTAAGCGGTCACATAGCAATTCCAAAATTTTGACAAAATTTTTAATCATTTTTAACTAGTTTTAATTTCATGTTTTGACATATTGTATTGAGAGATGTCATACAAAAATCATTCCATGATGTTTCACGTAAACTTAATGAAGAACAAAATGCCCGTGTTAATAGGGCTAATACATGGTGATTTTAAGGTGACCGCTTAGAACTTTGGGCAAGTGTATAGTGAGACTATGTAATGGACGTTGGACGTGTCAGAGAGCGCGCTGTCATTCACTGTCAAATTAGACTGGTCCACAGAAAATTAAGTAAAATAGCGTAGGTACGCTTTAACCGTGCAAAACAACTGAAGCGAAGACAACAAAGGTTGCCAACTGTACACTGAACAAATTTTCTAATTGGTCAATTTTTAAACTCATTATTTCTGATCAAGCGCTAATAGCATTGAAATGAATTTTTGCCTATAAATGTGATGTTTAATGGGCAAAAGTTTAGCGGTTGTTCCGAAAAGTTGTCTTTCAATCCACGGTTTTTTGGTTAAAAATGCAAGAATATGCTTTTTTGAAGAAAAACGGTTTTGATTGAAGTTTTATTTCAAATTTAAGGTCAATTGGTAATAGACTGGTCTAGTCGACTTCAAAAAACACCAAACATTTGATATTTTGACTAAAGTAGATTTTTTACGCTTTTTAAAAAAAATTACATTTATTGAAATTTTTGAAATTTTTGAAATTCATTAGAGGCGTGTGGAAAAAACTTTGTATGCATTTTATTTTATCTGAACAAGATAGCTCAAACAGAATAGTACCTGATTCCTCCATTTTGAGATGACAAACATTTCACTGCTGCGGTTTGAACGTAAAACTTAAAAAGTCAATTTGACGGTACTTTGCACTATTTTTTTCAATTTCCAAACGAGAATAGTGACGTCTTGTAGTAATACATGATCGCTGAAAATTTCAATACCGTACCACAGATTATAAGGCTTACAGAATAGTGCGAACTTCCTAAGTAAACTGCATGCAAAAAGCTGAATTTCTATGATTTAGCTGCCGGTAGTGTTTGTCATCATGCTAGAAGCGAATCATTTGAAGTGTGTTTGTTTTTAATTACGGCAGCCAGAAACATTTTCATACAAACAAAAATACAAATGGATGGCATTTCTGTGGAATATTTCATATTGTAGAAAAAAATGTGATTTTTTTAATGAGGGTACCTTTACTCTAGCATCGTCTGTGCAGGACGTACCAGTCATTTTAAATTGAAATGGCATGCAGTGTTTCGGCAAGGCATTGGTTGATTTATATAAGCATGAATTTTGTATAACAGAGTCTGACTTACAAAACTAACATAAAATGTAAGATGACCAATTAGAAATTTTGTTCAGTGTATACTGTTAGTATGCCAGGTAAACGTTTGCAACCAAATATAAACAGAAACTATAATCTTACGTGTGTACAGACACATTGGTATATACAGCTCACTACTGTAGTATAGCCCTTCAAATGGAACACAGTTGTTTTTTCAATAACATTAAATCTAAAATGAGAATTTTAAATTAAATTCGAAAAATATCTTTTAACCAAAAAACCCTAACCATAAATATCTTTTTGAAGTTTGTATACGTTTTCACAAATGCTGTGATAGGATGAAATTTTAACATTCTTAATGTTTTATGCCAAATAACATTCCCTTCTTGTACCTTGTATATGGATCAATGACTATCCGTTGAAGATAAAGCCATGTATATACAAATATAAGACAATTTACAACAATGCATCGGTGGGTTTCTAATGCAGATGCATATTTGCATACGTTGCTGTTTATCAGCATAGTCAACAATATTTCAATTATCTAACCATGCCACAAAGATGCCTATCCAAATGAAAGGCTACATCTATAAATGTCTACTGCCAAAGATGCCCTCTTAGTTGGAAGCGCTCATTTGCCTAGCTATTCCATGGATGGGTCTGCTTCCTAATCTCACCACTCCCATATGAAAACAGGCATATTTTCTCATCATATATAGAAGCAGTAAAAGTTGAATATAAAATGAAATGTAGTACATGTAAGTGCCCGTACATCTGTGATAGTATTAATATTTTCAGGACTGTGTATTTCAAGTCGTACGCTCGCACATACAGACATATAAACAAAACGTATAGATAGGTAGACAGATGGAAGCAGGCAAAATGATGATTCTTGGTAGGCATGAAAGGTGTAAATAACCCATTATCCTTAAAACTATATAATCAGCTTGGATTGTATCGTAAACCGCACCATTTGATGTTACAAAATAATCGTCTGCTGTAATCTTTAGTAGACATTTTATAGCTGAGCAAAAACTACGATATCTATTCCAGGTGTATTGCACTAACAGTACAAAAATGGGTACTAAACGGGTATTTTCATTCCATCAAAAACTAAGTTATTTATTTTTACAAGATATCAGAGCAGTAAGATTGATATTATTCTCCGCCAAAATTTAAATATAGTTAGGGTTTTGCTATATCTATGCACACACGCTAATTTTAGGGTGAAGAAACCTTCATATAAAATTTAAAAAAAGAAAAACTGTGTCTCATTTGAGGTGTCATGGTCTTTAATGCGTGTGGATTATAGCTATGATACAGCCCGTGTAAGAACGGTTGTTTCATGCGTTGTTGATATATATCTGATTCAGACATGAGGCGAATTACTTTAGAAAGTAATGAATTGAATTACCATTACTTGCTAAAAATTTGAATTGAATTACTATTACTTGATTTTGTAAAAGTAATGCATTGAATTAGCATTATTTGAGAAAGTAATGCATTGAATTAAGCATTACTTTCATCATGTGAAACAGAATCATACAATACTGTAAACTCTATATCTGGTTAACACAGTACATAAAATGTGTGCAAAAACATGCAAATTTCACATATAAATTTCACAAATAAATATTTCATAATGATATTAAAGTATATCACATGAACCTCGGACCCAAAATAACATTATTACTGGGTCTGAGCATGAACCAGGGGTTACAATGTACACTTTTTGCACTGAATTTTGTATTCTTGTCAGTAATATTTTTTTGGAATTTCATATTTTTGAAGATTGGTGGAAATAATTTATGTGTAACACTCAGAAATGATTTGTAACAGGTTCAACCCCAGGTTTATTTTCAAGTGATCATATTTCGTTGAATCTTATATATCTTTCAAAAACAGTTTATTTGTGGGAAGAAAATTATAAACGATTGAAGTTTCTTGCCCTATATCTCTTGACTGGATTATCCAATCTACAAGGCACTGGCTAATCTCTTATATACATGTCAATTGATTTATGACCCCAATAATTTTACCCTGTTGCAAAACTGGTCCAAGAGACACACTGTCAGTGGTCAAATGTCAAAAGGTGTGAACAGGACAATAAAGTGATAATGATAATTAACCTTTTTCCAATAATTATATTGTTATCAAGACACTGTTTTTTTGATAATAGATTATAACAAAATTTTCACCATTTTAAAGCTCATTTATAAATAAAAGCATTTGACTTAAGTGGAATAAAATATCTGTTCATCACTTCCTATGTACATTTTCACTATTCCAGTACTTATATTGGTCCTTCTGGGGTTGCTAGTAACACTTTATTCATATATAAAACAACCTTTACTCACAAGTTTCACAGTTCATGTTGCATGTTTATAACAGTCGTTACAAGAGCAAACTGAATAAAAAGAAACTGTGAATGGAAATAACTATAAATACAAATGTTTATACAGGATTATCCAAATGCTGTCCATCTAGCTCCCAGCTCTCTACACTCAGTCTGTATCCTAATGGTAAAGTTTCTGTTAGCCAGTAATTCAAAGTAATGCAAGAAATGCAGTGAATTTTGACAAAAGTACTGCATTGAATTAGCATTAAAGTAATTCAAAAACTGAGGAATTAATCATTACCTTGAATTACTGGAATAAAGAATGCATTATTGATGCATTAGCATCAACGAGTAATTCGCCCCATGTCTGATCTGATTGCACAGCTTTATGAATTTATGACTTAAATAATTTTGAAGATATTTTAACTCATTTAAGAACAGATTGTGAAATAATCATTTTGGGAGATTTTAACATGTGTGGCCTACAGAGATCAAGCAGTATTTTAAATCATATGCCAATATTTTAAAACTTTTTAATTTGGATCAGATCATTAATGAACCCACAAGAATCACACCTGCCACAAGCAGCCTTCTTGATCATATTTTATGCAATAAAAAGAAACAATGTCAGCCAGACACAATTTCTATAGTTCTGAGTGAAAATTGATGGCATACTGCATCAGGAAAATTAAAGGACAAATCAGCAAGCACAAGTATGCAAAAATTAGAGCTCTTAAAATTACACAAAGGAAGAATTTATTCTTAAACATACTTGTGCTGACAGGAGTCAATGTTTTAATGCTTGTAATATTAATACTGCTTGGTCAGCTTTCATGGACATTATTCATTCAGTCATAATTTATGCTTTCCTGTAAAGGAAGTTAGACTCAGACAAAGAACTGAACCACGGATAAGTTCAGAGGGTTTAACGTTAATCAAACAAAGAGATCTTTACTTATAACAATATAAATAATAAAAGACATGGATGTTAATAAATAATTTTGTCAGCTCAGAAACAAAGTCCAAAGAGAAATTAATTTGCAAGATCCATGCTTTTTCAAACAAAATTGAAGAAAATAAGAACAGTCCCAGAAAGCTGTCGCAACAATAATAAGATCCAGGTTACCGTTGAAAATAGGAAAAGTGAATCCTCAAATAATCTATCTTGGCCATTTATGACCAAAATTGCCATGACCAAAAAACAGTTGCAAATTATTTAAATAGCTTTTTACTACAAAAACTTTCTTTAGGCAAAAAATATTTTTGATTGTAGTTCTTCATCGCTGATAACTTTTTATAATGATTCTGAAAGTGAAGATGTTTTTATTTAAGGCATATATCTGAAGAGTTTGTATTCAAGGAAATCAGTTAGTTAAATCCTAACAAAAGTACTGACCTGGATGAAGTTCCAGCAAGATTTCTAAAAGAAGTGGTATCTTTCTTATAAATTCCTGTAACATTCTTAGTAAATCTGTCAATTTCTGAGATGATATAAAAATATTTAGGGTTAACCATTATATAAGAAAAATAGTATTATGGATGTTGGAAACTACAGACCAGTTAGTATTCTGAGTCTCGTTTCCAAAATTCTTGAAAAAGCCATTTATATCCAAGTTGAAGCTTATTTGGTTAAAAGTATTATTTATAAATACCAATCTGGGTTTCTGAAGTTCCTCGCATTATTCACCTGTTAGATCATATTAAAAAAATATAATGTGACAAAGACATGTACACTGGTATGGTACTTCTAGATCTGGAAAAGGCTTTTGACACTGTTGATCACACCACAATTATTATGCAATAAATTGAATCTTGAATCTTATAGGCGTTAGATCAACAAAATGGTTTGATTCTTACCTTAATAATAGACGGTCTATCTAAATACTACAAAGGCACCCAAACTACGCAAAGACACGCAAAGACACACAAAGACGCGCAAAGACACGCAAAGACGCGCAAAGACACGCAAAGACGGGGGAACCGCAAAGACGGGATAAAGACACCCGCACTGCGCAAAGACACTTAAATACTCAGTAAAAGTTCTGAAAAGACATCAAATAGGCATTCAAAGATTCCATTGACAGCTTTAGATGATCAAAGATGCTGTGAGCGAAAAGTTTGCTGTCCAAATATAATAAATAAGTTACAAATTAGATATAGATCTATATTCATTATGCAGAAGTAAAGCTTTTATATGCTGTATATAGATCTATAACAAAATGTGTCTTGTAAATTAGCGTTTCGTAACAGGTCCTTTGTATAATGCTTACACATTTTTGCTATTTTTGTCTATTTAACGCTATTTTGCGTGTCTTTGTCAACTATAAATATTTTTGCCGTCTTTGCGTGTCTTTGTCTATCTTTGGGTGTCTTTGACAACTTTAAACAGCTTTTTGCAATCTTTGCATGTCTTTGTCCGTCTTTGTGTGTCTTTGTCAACATCAAACGTCTTTTTGCCGTCTTTGTGTGTCTTTGCGCGTCTTTGCCCGTCTTTGCGTGTCTTTGCCCGTCTTTGCGTGTCTTTGTGTGTCTTTGCGTAGTTTGGGTGTCTTTGCGGTATTTAGATATTAGGCAATCGGTCAATATTGGTAAAACTTATTCAGACTCAGCAGTTGTAACTAGTGGTGTTTCTCAAGGGAGTATTTTTGCGCATTTGTTACTCTTGTGCTATATCAATGATATTGTGATAAGCATTAATCAAGGCTGATGTTTTCTGTTATATGCCGATGATAGCACAATCCTTTTTCTCACAGTGATCCAAGCCAGGGCAGGTTGTAAATAAACTAGGAAATGTCAATGAATCATGTTCAGATTGGCTAGTTGATAATAAACTGTCACTTCACCTTGGTAAAACAGAATGCATATTATTTCGGTCTAATAGGAAGCTAAAGAAAGTTAAATATTTTCAAAATCTCTTGCAATGATCTCGTAATTGAGTCTTCATCATCTGCACAATTTGGCCTTTGTCCCCGTGTAACGCTGAAATAAATGCCTTCTTTTCAAAATAATTGCAAATGATGAAGAATTGGTAAGCGCTATATTTGTTGACATATGACCCAGTAAAAGAGCATAGTTTGTACTCATTTAAATGTTCTTATACTCATTTCTTTTCATTGGCTTCCGCTTATGGGAGCGCAGTGGCTCAGTGGTAGAGTGCTTGACTCGAGACTGAGGGACTGCGGGTTCGCGCCTCACCAGCGTCACTGTGTTGTGTCCTTGAGCAAGAACATTAATCCTAGCGCTTAGTACTGGTTCAACCCAGGAAGACCAGTCCCTTTATAACTGAAATATTGTTGATGGGACGTAAAGAATCAAATTAAACAAACAAAAAAAAACTTCCTCTTACGGAGGTTGTTCCTTTAATAGTTCGGTTTTCTCATAAACATCAGACACTTTTTGATTCGATGCGGATGAAAGCTGGTACGCACGAGGCACGAACACACGGACTTGTCTCAAATGGAATTTCATTTTTCCGTTTGATATTTAAAATAAAAAAAGATATGATAAGCTCAAGACATATTAGCAATAAATCATAAGCTCTTTATGAGCTTTTGAACCGACTGTGGACATAACATTTGTATATGAAAAGCATGTGAAATAAGAGCTGAAAGACTAAAAGGCTGCATATTACATGCATCAATAAAGAAACAATATTGGCGACTGAAAAAATAAAAATATGACTTAAAACATATGTCTATTGCATAAAAGAAATAAATACTTATATACATGTATACATAAGATTTCTTTTAGCACTGCAGAGTTTCTGTGCATAATTAGGCACTATAGACCAGACATAGTGAAACAATCACATTGCCACCCTAGACCCATTTGACCAAATTTAGCACCGGTGCCTCACCATGTAAAATTCACCCTGCCAGACAGCGACTATGTGGCAGAAACATCATAGCAGATTGTGTGCCATGCATGAAACCCCGGTGTAGCAATTTGTGCCAGTGTAGCAATTTGTGCCGAGTCTCATGTAGGTGCGACCATGATATATAGCTAAAGTAACTCAGACCTGTCCCCTTTGGCTCTCTACCTGTGGGAAGGGGATGGGGCGAAAGATGAAAGTGGGAGGGGTCAGTGGTTGATGTAGACTAGTCCGTCTCGCTAGTATCGGCTATGAGACATGTTCTTTAGATAGGGCGCATGGCTAACCAAATCCTGCAAAACAGACACGCACGCACTCACTTAAGCACTCGAAAAACTTTTTGAAAATGGCTTGCGCCCTGGTTATGATTATCATGGCGGTACCCAGCAAACATACATATATGGGTCCGATATGGGCTACCCATATGGGGAGTACAACCAGGTTCCGCATGGGTCCCATATGCGGGTTGCCCAGATGGGTCCCAAATAACAGCCCCATACAAAAGAAATGACGTCAATTAACATATTTATTCAAACTTATTTCCTAGTCTATAATGCATGACAGGCTTCTACTGTGGCGGATACAGATGGGATACATGCGGTTCACTTTAACCCCCTTTGAGACAAAATTATTCCTTTTTCATGAGGAATTTCCAGAAAAATCAGCACAAAATATCAAATCATAAGGTACAATTACCAAATCGAATCCCCTTTGTAAATTTGAACCCCCTATCAAGAAATACTGGATTCGCCCCTACTTCTACTATTTATTTTATCTAATTTACATGGGTCAGCCCATATGGGGCCCTCAGAGATGAGAAAATATGGAACCCGTTGCACTCCCCATATGGGTCCCGTGTAGGTTGCTATAGGGGTAAGCCGTTTAAGTTAGAAAAAGTATATTTACATTTACCGCTAAAGGCCCTGTCACACTATAACGTTTTAGCCAACGTATGCCGACGTATGAACTATCTAGTACGCTGGCATACGCTGAAATGTAATTAAAAATCAGAGGAAACCTCTCTCCGAACTTATGCAAAGCGTACGCGAAACGAACATAGAACGTATCTCTAACTTATGAGTAACTTATTCATTCCGTATTCCCGATGTAACATAACTTATAGGCTACATGTATCAGCGTATAAAAGCGTATGCTCAGCGTCACGTATCGCTAGCGTTCTTGACTTATGAGAAACTTATGCATAACGAACGTTTAACGTATACTGAATTGTACATATAACGTACGTTAACGTATGCATAATTTACATGTAGCGTATATCTAACTTATGTCAAACGTTTAAAACAGTATAAAATTTTGGGACCACTTTGTCATATGACAGCGTATACCAGCATACTGTATCGTGGTCGTAACGTATTGGAAACGTATCTCTAACTTATTCAGCGTACACCGACGTACTTTGTGAATTTCCATACGTCCTCGTGCGTTGGTGCTAACATACCTTAACGTATGCATAACTTACCCGATGCGTACATCTAACTTGACTAATGCCCAACGTATAAGCAATACGTCGGCATACGCTGAAGATTTTTTTATGCAAGTCCACAATTTGGGGATCTACTCGCCGCCTGACAACGTATACCAACGTACAGTAGCGTGTTCGTAACGAGTTTAAATCTTATCTCTAACGTATTCAGCGTACAACGACGTACTTGCTTAATTTTTAATACGTCCGCATACGTTGGTGCTAACGTATTAACGTAATACTATGCATAACTTAATGCCTGTTGCGTACATCTAGCGTATGCATAGCGTATAGAAGACGCTGTAATTTTTATGGATGCACAAAAAGTTGGACCGCTTGGCCGTATGTCAACGTATGCCACCGTACTATAGCGTATTCGAAACGTGTTCAAAACTTATTTCAAGGCGTACTCAGCGTATACCAACGTACTTGCTGAATTTTTCATACGTCGGCATACGTTAATTGGTGCTATACGTTTTAGTGTGACAGGACCTTAAAGAACATTTTAGGGTCGGCTTAGTGCACCATAATAGATACCAGTCGGGACCAATATAGAGGCTGGTCAGTACCATAATAGATGCCAGGACCACTTCAATTCAGCCCAGAAAGTCAATTACGCAAAACTATTATGAACACATACCGTAGAAAGAGTCCTCTCCCTTGATAAAATCGATAACCCATCGATTTGGCAGATGTCGCTGGTCTCCCACTTGACGTCAAAAGCGTATCGGAGGAAGCTGGTCGCAGAAAAATCAGCATAAGCGACTGTCAGGCTAGAAAACAAGCTTCCTAAATCGCCTAAGAGGTAAGTTTGTAAATTATTCTTCCTAAATTATTAAATATTATTTCTAAATATCTCGTATTTATGTGACTTTTGTGGCCTACAAATCGTGGATGACAGGTCATTTGGAACCAGTTTTTGGAACCACGTTTGGAGACATTTTTCAGAAATGACCGAAAAATCGATCAATTTCTCCAGCGCGGTTGATATTATAATATTTGTAGTGTCTTCACTGTGATTTTTTGAGTGGTAAAATTTGCCGTTTGTTGTTGTTTACCTCAAAACATAATACAACATTTCCTCCGGCAACATGCCTTTTACCTGTGTATTCACGGTTGACTGACTGACAGGTAAACAAAAGGTGAAAAGGGTCAATGGGGTAGCTTTTAGAGTAGAGAAGGGACATTTGTCCCTGGGGGAGGATAGGGGGAGGGGAAACAAGCTATAAATGAGATACATGTTCCATTTGTTACTGGATGGGACACAAGATCCAAGGGCAGGGTATCACTGCCGACAGAGTCACGGACGTACACCCAATATTGAATATCGGGCCAGTTAATAAGGGGCCAAGTGTCCGAAATAACTGGCCAGTTTAGCTCCGAATTGGCCCGTTAATATCAGACTGACAAATTACTACGGGCCATTTCCAGTTTGGACGTCCATCACCATAGACATAAAATGGCCCTTTTTTAGAAGTTTATTTTATTACCTCCCCTGAGGTCCCCTGAACCATTTTAGGCAACTTACGGAGGGTCATGGCCCCTTGTTAAGAAATGGCCCCTTTTCTATCTCCAGATGACTAAAAAGGCCCCCGAATCCATATCAATAGCACGAACAGTACACTTTATCTGCTACTGTGTACTGGACCAACCAAGGAAGGCAGGAAATCCTCCCATCATGACTGAAAAATTGTTGACTGATATATTGATATATTAAATACATGTGCAGATCCAGTCGGGGGAATAGGGGGTCCAGACCCCCCCCCTGGAAAATCAAAAGTTATTTGGGTATCTATACAAATAAGCATTTGGACCCCCCCGCCACCCCACCCCCACCCCCCCCCCCCCCCCCCCCCTCTGCAAAATGTTGGACCTTTGCTGAACCTTGGAAAATTATATTTTTCTTTGAGATAAACCATTGATAAACTATGATCAGGGAATTTCGTAGTTTTGGGTAGACCATAGTTAAACTATCTACATAGAACAGCAAGTAATTCTTCTGCTCATCCAATTTTTTTACATCATAGCCAGGGAGCACAGCATTTACTTATAAGTAGCTTATCAACCAGTACTGTACATGTTAAGACCTAGATCATCAGCCATAAATTTTACTGGCTATCAGCAGTGATTTTGCTGGTGACAGCCGGCTGGCAATAGCCACTGGATTGCTGCTGACAGCCCGCTGTCAATAGCCACTGTCTTAATGGCATTTGGGAACTAGCTTTAGAAAAAAGCAGCTTAATTTGTTGAATTTTTTGCAATAATTTTTCAGGTTACCAAGTTAATGCAACAGAACATATATATACAACTGACCATACAGAACAATCACAATCAACTGTACAGGAAACACAGAACTGATGGTGCACTATGGAGCTGAATGACAAGCTGAGATTAGGAGAGTTTAAGAATTCCGTAGACCGAAGACACTCTGTAGAATTCTGTACAAGTGATATACCAACTGGTTAAAAAGAAAACTACATGTACATTGACAGCATAAACTTTAAGGTTATAAATACTAGCTAGTTAGATAGGTACATATTACATTGACTATTACAATACTTTCATTCCTTTTATAAGCATCACAATGTCAGAATATCACAAGAAATTCCTTTGTCCCCGACTGCTAGATTACATTGTGATTGTCGGAAGCCGTCATCCCAACAACAACAACAATGTTGCACAGACTCCGGAACTGTTACGACGTTATCCTCTTGAGGATCATTCCGACTTTCCTCTTCCAACGGATGTCATTTTCTTCTGCCAGCCGGAGGGATGCATCAGCGTTGGACCAAAACGGATGAGTCTCAGAGAGACAACTTCATTTGTATTTACACTTACTGAAAAAGATTCGGGAAAAGTGCGTTATGGTATTTGTGTAAATTTCTTCCGCCCATTTGAAAGACATAAAAGTGACAGAAAGTCTGACAGACAATACAGCAGCGGTAGCTATGGCAGCTACGACGGAAGCGGCAATACGCTAGGTGTTCAACAAGGTGACGTAGATTCTAGGTCACCGCGGACTAATAGAAAGTTAAAAACTGCCAGTCGTGTTAGAAACAACACGTTAACCTCACTATGCATTATTAGTCATCATCCATTTTTCTCAACGTTCCGTGAATGTTTGTTTATCCTTCGTCGTCTTATTGATGCCTGTCATGAGAGAAGCTGTACAAAGAGAATAGGAGGATCAAGAAGTGCATCCAGGTATGATAACTACACGTACCATAGGGCCAGTTAAGCAAATTTTTTTTAGCGTAAAATTGCGATTATTTTCTTACCCATCAGTTTAAACATGTAATTTGTGTGCTCAAAAGAACCGTCTCATCGAGACGGTTCTTTTGAGTACCCACAACATATATTTTGGTTGAGAAATAAGAAAATTAATTTTTCATTACGCATTCTTAACTAAAGTCCTGGCATTTACAGTAAAACTTGTCTTAAGCGGCCACTCAAAAAGAGACAAAACACAGATCTTAATGACAAATGGTTACTAAGCTTAATGCAGGTCGAAAGTATTGCAGAATGCTCCTTGGAGCATTCTGCAATACTTTTGACCTGCATTGAGCGATAATTGGTCTTAAAAACCAAATTTTGGTCTTTTTGAAAGAGGCTGTTTAAGACAGGTTTTACTGTACATGTATTAACCCTTGTTATGCTCAATAGTTTTATGTACTTCACTCCTCCCCAATTTTTATCATGTTACAGGGCTTTATCCAGCTATTTCGGGAAAAGCAAAACTTGGGAAAAAATATCGGCTTAATGTCAAAATAGGGATAAATTAATGACAACAAGCAAATTCAGAGAATTTATGTCCCCCGCCATTATTGTACACTTAAAAATGACTAAGTTCAAATTGCAAAAAAAGTGACAAAAAATAATCTCAGGATAATATCCAAACCACATGCATATCTTCAGATCATGACAAAAACATCTGTAAAGTTTCAAAAGAATCGGCATAAAACTGTAGGAGGAGTTGCGCACACAAGGTACCCAGTATCCATTAACTTTGACAGTAAAAACGCCAGAAAAATGCCTAAGTTAAAATAGCAGAAAAAGTGATAAAAAATAATTTGAGGATTATATCCAAACCACATGCATATCTTCAGACCATGTCCAAAACACCTGTGAAGTTTCAAAAGAATCAATATAAAACTGTAGGAGGAGATGCGCACACAAGGTACCCACTATCCATTCACTTTGATAGTAAAAATGTCAGAAAAATGGCTAAGTTCAACTGGCGGAAAAAGTGTTAAAAAATAATCTGAGGAATATATCCAAACCACATGCATATCTTCAGACCATGTACAAAACACCTGTGAAGTTTCAAAAGAATCGATATAAAACTGTAGGAGGAGTTGCGCACACAAGGTACCCACTATCTTTTCACTTTGATAGTAAAAACGCCTAAAAATGACTAAGTTCAAATTGCGAAAAAAGTGACAAAAAATAATCTCAGGATAATATCCAAACCACATGCATATCTTCAGACCATGACTAAAACATCTGTAAAGTTTCGAAAGAATCGGCATAAAACTGTAGGAGGAGTTGCGCACACAAGGTACCTACTATATTAGGGGGACGGAAGGACGGAAGGACGGACGGAAGGACGGAATGCCGAAAACTATGTCCCTCCGCTTTTCTTCGAAAAGGCGGGGGACAAAAAACATAGCAATGGGAGCAAAATATATCCTCAAAAGGCTGTTTTATGCTAAGCACAAATGTTTTAGTATCATTCTGATATGGGTCATTGTTTCTCATACGTAGTAGTGGTCTTTAAAAAAATTGGGATAAGCAGACAGGGAATTGGGGAAAAAAGTGGCTATTTTTGTCCCCCGCCTTTTCGAAGAAAAGCGGAGGGACATAGTTTTCGGCATTCCGTCCTTCCGTCCTTCCGTCCGTCCTTCCGTCCGTCCTTCCGTCCTTCCGTCCTTCCGTCCCCCTAATATAGTAGGTACCTTGTGTGCGCAACTCCTCCTACAGTTTTATGCCGATTCTTTCGAAACTTTACAGATGTTTTAGTCATGGTCTGAAGATATGCATGTGGTTTGGATATTATCCTGAGATTATTTTTTGTCACTTTTTTCGCAATTTGAACTTAGTCATTTTTAGGCGTTTTTACTATCAAAGTGAAAAGATAGTGGGTACCTTGTGTGCGCAACTCCTCCTACAGTTTTATATCGATTCTTTTGAAACTTCACAGGTGTTTTGTACATGGTCTGAAGATATGCATGTGGTTTGGATATATTCCTCAGATTATTTTTTAACACTTTTTCCGCCAGTTGAACTTAGCCATTTTTCTGACATTTTTACTATCAAAGTGAATGGATAGTGGGTACCTTGTGTGCGCATCTCCTCCTACAGTTTTATATTGATTCTTTTGAAACTTCACAGGTGTTTTGGACATGGTCTGAAGATATGCATGTGGTTTGGATATAATCCTCAAATTATTTTTTATCACTTTTTCTGCTATTTTAACTTAGGCATTTTTCTGGCGTTTTTACTGTCAAAGTTAATGGATACTGGGTACCTTGTGTGCGCAACTCCTCCTACAGTTTTATGCGGATTCTTTTGAAACTTTACAGATGTTTTTGTCATGATCTGAAGATATGCATGTGGTTTGGATATTATCCTGAGATTATTTTTTGTCACTTTTTTTGCAATTTGAACTTAGTCATTTTTAAGTGTACAATAATGGCGGGGGACATAAATTCTCTGAATTTGCTTGTTGATTTGGAATTGGGCTGTAATTCGTCCCTAGAGGAAGGCAGAAAATTCCCTGTATTAATCTGCAGCATTCAAAAATAGTAAGATCAGGAAATACCACGGCAAACCAGTGGCATCGTAAGTAAGTAAAGTCTTTATTTATCTAGGGTAACAACATTTAGCAAACAATGGTACTAATCTTTCATGAGGTCCTCATATATGATACAAATATATGTTACAATTATATACAATTTTTACAAAAATAAATGAATCAATCAAAAAAAAATTACAGTATAAATGATACATACAAATGTTCATCATAATGACAATTTTTGTAATAAGTATGAGGTGGAAGTTGTAAGCATGTATTTTCAATCAGAATGGAAAACAGTGGTTCCTGATCAGATGGCTTTGTCAGAAGATCTAAATATACAGCATTTTCAAAAAAGTGATAAATCCGTGTTCGGCAGGACAAGGGTTAAGTTTAGCATGTGTTACGTGTGCATACGGTAGATGCTTTAACATTTCGAACCACAGGTTTAGATAAACACAATTTTTAAGCGTAAAATTGTAAACATTTTGTGACCCATCTGTTTTAACATTTTTTTGGTGCTCGTACCCTAAACATATGTTTTGGTTGAGTAATAAGCAAATTAATTTGTTGAACACTTCTTTTTCTGTTCTCAAATAAAACTTGGCTATCAGGGTTTAAGTTCACAAAATGCGTGTTAGAATACTAGCAAACAGGGAAGGCCCTGATCAGACTGCTTCTATGGAAGCAGTCTGATCTGTGTCAACGCTCTTTGTTAAGACGTTTATGGCAGGTAACATAAGAGTTCAATATCCTTAGCCTTTTGTGCAAGGGGTAGCAAGTCTGATTCATTTTTTGGTTGCAGAGTGTCTTCTACTGTTTCCTTGACCTTTTGCCTTAGTTCTAGAAAAAATGTGTCCGGACCATATCCTATATTATTGGAGGTAGGAATCCCAAATTGGGTATGTGGATACATCTTGGGGTTGCAGAGTTTGACGTTTTGTTTCTGGGTTACTGTGACCTTGACCTGGCCTCAGTTCTAGAAAGATCATAAAAAATGCTCTGTCCAGCCTCGTCCATATATGTGTCCATCACTTTCCATATATGTGTCCAGATCCATTCCTTTAGGGGCATCTGTCACATGACTGCGACATATATTGTTTTTAAGAAAATCCAAAAGGATTTAAAAAATTGCTGTCTTTTATGTTTTTTTCGACGCTTAAAGGGTTTTCATAAAAGGCTTATATTTATTTCCTATTAGACATTCACAAGTAACAGTGTCCTGATATGTCCTATTCAACATAAACCTTTTATTGTTACAGATATAGTAAATTAATTGAAATGTTGTAATCCCATATAAAAGGCGTATTGAAAGGTAATGTAATATTGTATTTAGGTTGACACACAAGCAAAATTTGTTTCAAATTTATGTTTCACACTTGCATTGTGGGGTATAGGTATATGTATCTCATTAAGGGTCTACTGGGCCGCGTAGAGCAGTTGGTAACGTGTCTGGCTGCAGAAACTGTCTGTCTGCAGATCCAGTGGTCACGAGTTTGATCCTGGCCCAGTCCCATACTTTTGTGAAGATTGATCATGAAATAATTTCTACGGCCATTCTCCTCCCTTCCGCTTATTCAAGAAGGATTGTTGTCAGTTACAAGCGAAAGTATGCGCATGAAGTACTGGTTAACTGCTCAGTCCCGACATGACCATAGCTGTTGACTGGGAAGTACCGTAAAGAATCAAACCAAAAATTAAGGGTCTACACGGTTTGTAATAATTGTCCTTCTTATCTGCAAGAATGAATATGGTCTATTCAAATGATTTAAATTGTTGACAGACAGTGTACATCACATAGACTGGACCATGAAGCTAAACGCAAAGTGCCACCTATAATTTGCAGCAGACGACAATTTCAAATTTTTACGCTTTTTCAAAAATAACAAATAAAGTATGATATTTCATGAGAATCGTCTGCTGACAGACGATTCTTATGAAATATCATACCTTATTTCTTTCGAAAATTAGGAAAGATGTCACAAAATGTGTCGTCTGCTGCAGTCGTGATTGGGAACCACACGGGTGGTAAACCTAGGAACTACCACGAAATTGTGTTAACGTAATTTTGTTCCCAAGCCACATCCGGGACACGTCGTGGTAGTTTCCAGGCCGAAAATTGGATAAAGAAAGGTTGGTGTCACTTTTATTTTTGTTTTATTTTACAACTTAGAACAAACAATGGTGAAATCCGACAATGTGGTTCCGTGTAAGTATGTCTCAGCGTCCCCTCTAGCCCAAAATTTTGTTTGAAAAGTTATTTTCTTTCTTTTGGTACGTGTTTCCCCACTGAGCATCGGACCAACTTTCCCCAAAGTTCGAAGGATTTTAGCCCATATCTGTCAAATGGAATGGAATTTGATATCATTTGACGATGGAAATGATAAAAAGACCCTGAATAAACATTCCTGCACAGAAAAAAAATCTGAGCATTTACTCGTAAACGATTCATGCCCCGTTCGTCCTGTGTGGTAGTTTCCAGCTCATCGTGGTAGTTAAAATGCTATCGTGGTAGTTTCCAAGACTTTATAGGATACGTTTCTGAAGTGTTACAAAACATTATAGTGGTTGTTTGTTTCGCATGATAACCCTCGAACTCGTCAATTAATTACCACGGTAAACAAATAAACCACATTACAACACCATGAGGAAGCTAAGCTGAGGACTCGAGATTCAATGTGATGCTTGACAGGTGGAGACCATGTCCTGGACTGCCAAACAACACCTCTGGAAATCTAAAGCAAAAGAAGGTCATCAGTTGAGCCGTGGTGGACCAAGCAACAGACAAAAAAAAATGATATAAAAAATTGCGTCACTCGCTACGTTGTTCCATGTTCAGTCAGCTTTAAGATAAAATGGCAGGCTAAGACTACTGGCCCAAAGTATTGTTAGTACTTGAGCTTCGGAAAAAAGGGAAATATCCTCGGGTTTGGACACTTTTTATATACATGCGAGTGTGACGATGAACGGGCATGTTATTTGATAATTAAAATGCATGTTTATTCAAAAACAAAAAATGTGAATATCCCTTCTTTTCATTCTTCTCATCATTTCAATAGCCAACTAAAATTAAAATTCAGGCAGTCGTCATTTGTTATCTGACAAAAGGTTATTTGAAAAGGTCTTCGTATGAATAAGAGGAGTATTCAAGGTTCGGCCCGCACACCCTGTCTTTATAAAAATGAAGTAGCCCCTGAATAGTGGAAATCTGCTGATGCGAACTACTACTAAATTCCTACAAAGTCTTGGAAACTACCACGATAGCATTTTAACTACCACGATGAGCTGGAAACTACCACACAGGACGAATGGAGCATGAATCGTTTACGAGTAAATGCTCAGATTTTTTTTCTGTGTAGAAATGTTTATTCAGGGTCTTTTTATCATTTCCATCGTCAAATGATATCAAATTCCATTCAATTTGACAGATATGGGCTAAAATCCTTCGAACTTTGGGGAAAGTTGGTCCGATGCTCAGTGGGGAAACACGTACCAAAAGAAAGAAAATAACTTTTTAAACAAAATTTTGGGCTAGAGGGGACGCTGAGACATACTTACACGGAACCACATTGTCGGATTTCACCATTGTTTGTTCTAAGTTGTAAAATAAAACAAAAATGAAAGTGACACCAACCTTTCTTTATCCAATTTTCGGCCTGGACACTACCACGACGTGTCCCGGATGTGGCTTGGGAACAAAATTACGTTAACACAATTTCGTGGTAGTTCCTAGGTTTACCACCCGTGAACCAGCAACTCTTAAAAACAATCCCGAGAAAGGCTTTCCTGTCACTAAACTTGGGGAAATGTTTTATTGATGAAAAAGATGTCAGAAACTGTAGGGCATTTAATGGGCATTTGGTTTCAGTTGAGATAAGAAATTGATGAAGATATGTAAAAAAATAAATTCTATATTATACAGATTTTTCGCTCACCCTTTGGCTCTGTGAGGTGAGCTAATAGTATACCAATGACTCCGGCGTCAGGCCTCTGTCCGTCAACATTTTCAAACATCTTCTCCTCTGAAACCACTGGGCCAGTTGAACTCAAATTTCATATGGAGGCTCCATAGGATGGGGAAACGAAA
Organism: Loripinus fragilis; assembly: GCA_964019695.1. Taxonomy (NCBI): domain Eukaryota; kingdom Metazoa; phylum Mollusca; class Bivalvia; order Lucinida; family Lucinidae; genus Loripinus; species Loripinus fragilis. The sequence continues at coordinate 77,878,963 of OZ026519.1, forward strand.
GTTTAGACACATCAACATACTTGAAGCCAAGGGAACATTTTCAATCACGATGACTGAAAGCCCCCCACTCTCTTTCACAGTTTCTGAAGTTTGTTTCATAGTTTCTTCAGTTTGGATCAATGAGTCACTGCTACCAGCATCATTGTTTACCATCTGATTGTTTAATTCATCATTACTTTTGTAACTTTTGTCACACTTAAATCATGAAATGTAGTTGTTTGTAAGTTGATTCTTTACGTCCCATCAACAATCTTTCAGTTATAAAGGGACGGGTCTTCCTGGGTTGAACCAGTACTAAGCTAGGATGTTTTTGCTCAAGGACATAACGACATGAAGTGTAATTATTATTTGTCTCCCTTTCATTTTTCAGCCATTTTGAAGCATAATTCTGCTGATCAAGTTATGAGGCGCACAGCGATTGAACAATACACTTCCTAACAACCAATGAACAGCACCGCAACTTAGGCGCTCTCGATTATATTATTACTGGGCGGTTAGAACAGATAACTTTTTCCATTTTGATAGGGGGAAAACTATGCAGCCGATTTGCCCGTCGATTGAATTTATCTTGCGCTAGAATTATTTGTTTGCTTCAATGGTGCAAGGAGGCACTATCAGCCTAATAAAAAGGGATATTTTATCGTGTCATTCTTCTATATATACTACAGCTATATTATATTCTTAGCTATGCCATATTTAACTGAACACAGGGCCGACCCAGGTGATATCAGAACTTATGGTATACCACTATACTTTAACCTACATCAAATCTGTCCGGTGAGACGAGATATCTAGATTTAGGTCTGAACCTTCATCTGCTACATTTGTACGTGTAATATAATTTTGCTTATTCTAGCATCGAAGGCTCTGGCCAGACTGCACAATTGTGCAGTCTCGCCTGAGCCTTTGCTGCTCGCCGGTGCTAATGTAAGAACCACAACAGAATGATCTGGCTCATATTATTCGCTGGCATTTCTTGTAGTAGAGGCTGGGAATGGAAATCAATAGATTGCTGTATTCCAATGGATTCGTTTGAAAGCCTAGATCAATGAACAAATTACACTGTTTATCCTGCTGAGTCCAGAAATGTCATAAACTGGCGACCAAAGTAAATCTAGGTCTGCTTGCTTCTTTCTACATTACTCCACCCTGTTTATTATACCCGCTTTTTTCTTTAGAAGAAAAGTGTATATTAATTTCGAACCAAACTCAGTCAGTCTGTGACTCTGCGTCCGTCCGTCCTTCTGTTATGTAGAGGGTACTAGACAATAATTCTGTAACTTTATATAGTCAAATAATGCCTTGCCTTGTAAATGCATCTCCTCCTAAAGTTTAAAATGTTGGAGGTAGCAACTCCATACTTTACATGTACATAGGTCACATGATGTAGAGGGTAACTAGCACTACTGGGCAATGTTTCTTATGACCTTGACCACAAGGTCAAAGGTCAAATAATGTATTTTCTTGTAAATGCCTCTCCCAAGTCATAAATTGGCATCACATGATGTAGAGGGTACTGGGCAATGTTGCATGTGGCCTTGACCTTGGTGACCTTAACCCCAGGTCAAAGGTCAAATAATGATTCTTCTTGTTTGATTGTTGGACTGTTTGATTGGATTCTTTACGTCCCATCAACAATCTTTCAGTTATATATGGACGGGCCTTCCTCGGTTGAACCAGTACTAAGCTAGGATAAATGTGTCTTACTCAAGGACCACAACGCAGGTGAGGCTCGAACCTGCGGCCCTTTGGGCTTGAGTCAAGCACTCTACCACTGAGCCACTGTGCTCCCAATTTATCTTCTTGTAAATGCATCTCGTTTTAGAGAAAATGCGGTTATTTGTGATAGTCTACCATCGACTGCAGTCTAGTCACATATTTTAGTTTTTGAGTGTAAAAAAGAAATTATAAAGTCACTATAAAAAAAAATGCATATGAGTCAATGAAAATTGAGTGAAAACTCTTGTCCTGCAAAAGGACAAGGAAAATTGAAGGATATACTTTGAGCGTAAAAGAAAACCTGCCATTGAGGTGCCACCTTTGTAAAGGGATAGGACCCTACCAAAGAAGCATTCTAAACAATTTTTTACTTCGAATGTACCCAACTTCCAAAATGAAAATAAAACTATGGCATCTTCATAAAATAATTTCTTAAAGACAAGATGTAGATGAATGAGGCCCTTAGACCCCTCCAGGGATGTTAAAACCCTCGCCTTTCAGGCTCTGATTTCAAGACAAATAAATCTTTTTAACAAAATCTAATTGCTATTTTTAAAATCATGTTTTGTTTTACATTTGTATCAGACCATAATACAGAATTTTTAATGTTGTATTCTGTTTAGTTAAAGAACATGTACAGTTATCTGAATAGCTCTTTGAAACTGTCAGATATTGTACTTGGTCTCTCCTGTCAACAATCATATTGCAACTAATTATCATTATACAAACTCATCATCATCTTTCATTTTATTTATTACAAATTTTTACTTTTTCTATCCCCATCATGTTTACTTAATACCGTCTGACCCTAATGACCCACAAGGGTTGATGCGTCGTTAAGCACCAAACAAACAAACATCAACACCACCCTCGGGGGTCCAGCAGATGTTAATGCATAGAAAAACATGTTTGATCCCTATATTATAAATGTGTGATGATATTTTTATAGAACTGTCTTCTTTTGTGGCAGGCTGTGTACTTGTTGAAAATAGCTGCACATTTACAGAATTTAATCCTATTTGTGAAGCTTCCAATTACAATTTATTCCTCAGGAAATTACCAATAAAGCAGAATCCTGTTCTGAAAAAAATGCCTCATTAGAATTTCAGGGACACTTTCAGGCCTTTAGTTAAGAGTGCGTATCGGAAATTTAATTTTCTTATTTCTCATCCAAAACATATGTTGTGGGTACTCAAAAGAACCATCTCAATGAGACGGTTCTTTTGAGCACCCAAAACATATGCTTAAAATTATGGGTTAGAAAATATTTTCAATTTTACGCAGAAATTTTTTGTTTATCTAAACCTTTACACTTTTGTTAATTCATTGCATGCTGTTTTGGTCTTCGGATATTTAAAAAAAAAAAATACTTTTTCTGAAAAAGAAATTCAGCAATTCCACCATAATGTCAGGACGGTTCGGATCCAGATCTGTGTTGACTAGTAACTGTTGGCAAAAGTTATTAGCATGACCAGCAGATCAACATATACCGTGATTTAGCAAACAATAATCGAGCCGCAGCATGAAATTTCCAACAATGTGGTATGTGCGACCAGCAAAGGCTCAGACCAGCCTGCACATACGCGCAGTCTGATCAGAGCCTTTGCTAGTCGCTTGAATATTCTATGACTGTTAAGCTACTGACCAAACATCATTTGGAGTTTCTTAGCTTAAAAGGAAGCTGCACAGGCTCGTCTGTGTCTACACTTGTCAAAATGCCACATTGTTGGAAATCACATGTCACGGCTCAATTATTGTTGTGATGAATAATTTATAATTTCACTTCCAATATCTATATTTGCATCATAATAACTTTAACTCGTTCCTTGCTAGCGGCAATTTTTGCCGTCTGCTTATAACCTTTGCATACAGTTTGGACCCAGATATTGACCAACAGTCCTGATCTAATTTGACACTGATAGACTGATAGTATTCCTGTGAGATTTTTTTGAAAAAGTTAATTTTGAAAAAATTAGCAGATGACAGCAAATTTTAAAAGCATTAAAAATATCCCAGCATGCAAGCTTGTACATGTAATAATCGTTACATTACCTTCAGAAACCAAAATGCCAAAATGTTCAATCATCTGCATTCATTAATTTTTGCTTCAAGAGTTTTGTTCTAACGCCAAGGGAACATCATTAAAAACATGTGGGAACCGGCGTTGTGTAGTGGATTTAAGTCACTCGCCTTGTACCCAGGGGTCCCCGAGTTTGATCCTGGCTCCACCACTCTATCCCATCTTGTCAGATGTGACATACATAAAGCTGTGGCCCCATCTTCTGGGATATTTTAAACCAGAACCACTGCCATTTTAGGATATTAAAGGAAGAAAGAGGGCAAAGATCAGAGATCGATACAATCAAGTACCAAACCTGACCCAGGATACCACATGTGAAAGTGACAAAAACACAATAAACATCACAGACAAGAGCCAAGAGGTTAGCCCTTACCCAGCAGGTGAAACCACAAAACAATAAATGCACCCGACCCAGTACTGGTTACTGCCAAGGAACAGAAAAAAAAAGAAAAAAAAGAAACAAAATATTGCCCATTTATTTGGCTCACTATTTGTTGTAAATTAATTGGATGAATAAATTTATGAATTTGCCCATAATGTTCCATAACAATCCATAAGTATGCTTGGTTTAATTATCAAATTAATGCCTTTGGGAAAGTGCTGGAGAATTGATTAATGGTACTTGAAGTCTTTTAGTTGGTGTATATTGATCACAAAGATCTCTCTGGCCTTGTCAGTGTTTATGAATGATTTTGTGTGCCAGTTTTCAGGACCCTGGAAAAGAGATGATGCATGGTGAAGGTCAAGGTCAAATGCTCACTTTTTTTTAACTCCCAGGCCTCTAGATAACACAAAATTCTTAGTCCCCTACTGGTCAAAGACCGGTTTGGGTGACTTCATTTGTATTACTAAGGTTTACTCAATTCCATCCGTCCGTCTGTCCATCTGGGCATCTGCCTGCTACATTACTAGGTCAATATGCATTAATCTGTACAGCCATGTTTAGTGAGGTTAGGGTTAGGTAAGGGTCTAAGAGGGTCTGGATGGGGGGTCTGGTATTCACTATTCATTAAAAATGTAGCCCATTTTTCATCTCATTAAAATTTTGGATTAATTAAAATAAGACCAATTATTCATTTAAAGTAAGAAAGGTGGCAAAGAAATCTAATTATAATAGATTAACTATTTATTAAGTTTTTCTTCAATTCATTAAAAATATAGGATTATTCATTGATTTCTAGGCCCTCCGAAATGTTATTCACTATTCAATTTTTTTTGGCTTCTTATTCACTATTCATTATAAAAGAAAAAAGGGCCATTATTCACTATAGTCATTATACCCCATCCAGACCCTCGCCTAAGAGCAGCTTGGTGTTATGGGGTTAAAATGGCGCTTTTGGGGTTTAACCTTGTAATGACCACGGACCATTAGGAACCTCAGAATGTCCATCCTTTAAGTATGTCTGTCCGACGGTCTCGCTTTCATGTCTGGGTCATATCTCCTACAAGGGTAGAAGAAATTCATGATAACTTAACATAACTATTATATATAGCACACTGTATGACATGGGTGGGTTGGTGGAAGTGGGGTAGATTTTATTTATTCCGGAAGGGGACTCAGTCCTTGTTTTTCTTATTTATTAACCAAAACATATGTTGTGTGTACTCAAAAGAATCGTCTTATTGAGACGGTTCTTTTGAGCACCCAAAACCAATATTAAAACTGATGGATAAGAAAATATTCACAATATTATGACCAAAAATTTTATTAAGCTGCACCTATTGACTCTTAAATTCCAATGTGCACCGAGCCTACTGATAACCTTTGCAAACTGTCTGGATTAAGATCAGGCAAAGATCAAAATGTTAGTCCTGGTCTGGATCCAAACTGTTTGGCACTGTGATGGACCCATGTTTTTCCTGATTATTTTTGGAAAAAAAAAGAAAAAAAAGGTTTAGATGACAAAGAAGATGCAAAATAACCCAGCATGCAAATTGATTCCTCATTAATATGCCATATAGGTTTAGATAAACAAAATTTTTGAGTGTAAAATTGTAAATAATTTCTTACTCATCAGTTTTAACATATGTTTTAGGTGCTCAAAAGAACTGTCTCATTGAGACGGTTCTTTTGAGTACCCACTACATATGTTTTGGTTGAGAAATAAGAATATTATTTTTTTGGTACATGCTCTTAACTAAAGGGCCTGTATGCTCACAATTGTCTGCACAAAGTAATTTTATATAAGTGTTATATTTTTGCCGCTTAAATTTCATCATAAAAATTTAATGCCAGATTTAACTATTTAGCTCAAATTAGCTGACATTTTCGTTAATAATAGCTTAGAACAAACAGGGTCCCTGACGTCTAATCATGTTAAAACAGGTTTAATATTTCACACATATTGGTCTTTCTGTTGGAGGTGCCATGGTAACAGTATATTGTTGGCCATTCAAATCAGTTTAATATATTTGTTAATTACATATTCAATCAATACCCTTAATTCTTTTCCCTGTGCACATTAACTAACAACAATTGTCCTCTGCTTTCTCACCTGCTGATTACTTTGCCATTTGGTAGCCTATATTGCAAACAAATACAATACAAATACAAATACCTTTATTCAGCATTAAACATAATACAATGTTTCTAGCCTACATCGGCAAATATACATACAATGAGAACATGAAAAAAGACGTACACATATGTGTCATTTAACAAGGAGCAATAGATAGATAGATAGATAGATAGATAGATAGATAGATAGATAGATAGATAGATAGATAGATAGATAGATAGATAGATAGATAGATAGATAGATAGATAGATAGATAGATAGATAGATAGATAGATAGATAGATAGATAGATAGATAGATAGATAGATAGATAGATAGATAGATAGATAGATAGATAGATAGATAGATAGATTGCTTTTATATGGCTATACTATGTTGCTTTGATAGGCACTAGCAGACTTGAATGGTGCCTGGGCAATCCATTCCCATGCACCATCCAGTCGACTTATGCCAGGTAACTCTGCACTTAGGACAAGCATTGTATCTATGATTTCCATATATACTGCACTCTGGTTGGTACAATTCTGGTGAATTCCACCAGCCCCGCGCAGCATGATATAGAATATTTACATTGCATACAGCTGATCTGCTAATCATTCAAGGTTAATTGAGTTTCTTAATTTCATGGCAAAGAATATAAATTTTGACAAGTTAGAGACAGCTATTTTCGATTTTTTGGACATCAAGTCGTCAAATTTGTTCAAAGTTGGCCATTGACAGTAGTATTTTTTAAAATATTTATGTCTTAAATCCCTATATAGTGGACACACCAAAAGGAAGTGATACTCATTTTCTGTCATATTTTGATTGCAATACTTGCATATCCTTTCATTGCGGGGTATGCTTTCATAACGCCCACGTTCAATGGCCAAGTCATGAGAAGATAGTCTAAATTTGGTTAATGCTGTTCTGAATTTGTTTTCTTGGATAAAGTCTAGATATTTTTCTTGCTCAAAATCATGTTTATACCTTGAGTACAAAAGCAGTCGATTTGAATTATTAATAGTGCCGTACCAACTTTGTGTGAAAGAATCTATGATACGCTGCTTTATAAGGGAAAAAGGAATTCTCATTTCCGTTTGCTGTAGCCATATATAAGTAAGTCCAAGCTCATCTAATAATGATTTTATCTGGAATGCCCAGTTAGAACCATTATAGGATATGTTATTTTCTGCGTCATTTTTTAACAGTGTATATATCTTTTTTGGAATCGAAATATCTTCCAGGCTTAATAACTTAATCCAGTAGCTAATCATTCTTATTTTTCTGTTTATGACAAATGGTACCCTTCCAAGTTCACCATATAGACCTGCTAGATTTGTGGATTTCTTGACGTGCAGGACCCATCTACAAAATTTCGTGTGGATCAGCTCTATATCTTTTGCTTCATGTGAACCTAAAACTTCTGCGCTATAATTAAGAATAGAGCCAACTAAAGTGTCAAATAATTTACATTTTTCTGAAGTGGGTAACTCAAACTGATTAAAAAGAGAAAAAAGATTATGTAATGCGTATGCAGCATGGTCTGCTATTCTTTTTTGTGTTCTGTTCCAGTTACCATTTTTGAAAAAATGAATTCCCAAATATTTAAAGAAGACTACATTCTCTAATTTTTCGTTACATAGATAAAAATCATAGGTAGTGTGTCGGCCTTTTTCGAAGATCATTGCTTTGGTTTTTGAAGTATTTATTTTTAATCCCCACGTTCTGCAATACAGATCAAGGTCATTAAGTATAGATTGGAGTCCTTCTGGTGATTTGGAGAATACCACAGCATCATCGGCATAAAGTAACATGAACAATATACAGTCATCTATAGAAAATAAACCCTCCAGGTCTACATTGATGTTTTGAGTAATATCATTTATGAAAAACATAAACATTAAAGGAGAGCTCGGATCACCCTGCTTTAACCCAATAAATGAATCGAAGAACATTGATTGAGAGGATCTATATCTTATACAAGACTTAACTACCGTATACATTGAAGAGATTGCTTTGACCAGTTTACTACTTACTTTTTCTGCTATCAATTTTTGCCATAAAAGAGGTCTGTCTATCTTATCGAAAGCCTTTTCATAATCTATAAAAACACAGTAAAGTTTTTCTCCTGCATGAAGTGTCTTAGAAATAATTGCGTGGAGGGTAAAAATACAGTCAATAGTTGATTTTCCTTTTTGGAAGCCAAACTGGTTTTGTGATAAATTATTTTCTTTTTCTGACCATTTTGTTAATCTATTTAATAAAAGTTGTGAGTATATTTTTGCAAGTATGTTAATGAGTGTTATCCCCCTGTAATTTTTGGCCTCATCTCGATTACCGCTTTTGAAAATAGGAATAATGACTCCCTCCCCCCAGCATCGTGGGTATTCGCCATTGCTGAATAGTCTATTGTATAATTTAAGCAAAAATGGGGAAACAATATCAAATGATATTTTAAACAATTCACTACTCAAGTTATCAATGCCTGGGCTTTTGTTATTTTTCTGGTGAAAGATAGCATCCCTTAGTTCTGCCTCTGTGATTTCAGCGTCAAGTTCTGGATGCAACGTAGGTTGGGGTCCGTGTTCATGCTGGGGTGGGGTAGTTTGGGCATAATCTTGTGCTGTAGTGTGGGGTTGAGTGTCAGATTGTGTTTGCGCATAGGGGTGTGCTTGTTCTTGATTATGTGCGTGTCCTTGAGCATGGGTTTGGGCTTCATGATGGGCAGGCTCGGCTTCGCCTCTGTCATTTCCGAATACTGTTTTAAAATGATTCAACAAGTCGTCTGCAGTCAACGTTTCTGAGTTTTTTTGCTTTTGTTTATATTTTTTCTTCAGGGTTTTCCAAAACTTTTTAGGCTGTTTTTTGGCCAAATTGCAGATGTTTTTACCCTCCTGGAATTTAAATTTTTGTTTTGCCTTTCTTTTGATACGGTTGTATTTCGTTCGCGTTGAAACAAATCGCTGCCTATTTTCTACATTTTTTTCTCTCAAAAATACATTTCTGGCTTGTTTGAAATCCTTTTTTGCGTTCGTGCATTCTGCATCAAACCATTTGTTGTGAGATAAATTGGGTTGGGGGTTATCGCTTGTCTGGACCCACACTAGACAGTATAATCTACTTGCTTCCATGATAAAAATAGTCTGCACTTGGTTGCTAAAAACATCACAACCGGATTCTGACAGATCATCAACATGGTTTCAGAGCAGACCCAACTGTTAACAACCATACAGAAAATAGCAAGAGACATGACTAAGAAGGGTCAAGTTGATGTCGTCCTCCTGGACTTTGCCAAGGCTTTCGACAAAGTACCTCACCAATGACTTCTCCACAAACTCCACTTTTATGCCAAGTGAAGTCTGTTGCCTATACGACCATGGTACGTCCAAGACTCGTACTCCTCCACAGTTTGGGATCCTCACCTGACAAGCGATGTTCACACACTGGAACAAGTTCAGCGACGAGCAGCCAGATTCGTCCATCGGAATTATACCCAGCGTACCCCAGGATGTGTGACAAACATGGTTCAGAGCTTTGGATAGGAGTCCTTACAACAACGACGATACATGGACAGGCTATCAATGCTTTTCAAGATCCAGCATGGACTAGTTGATATCAGCCCCAAATTTGTACAGCCTGGTGACAGCCGCACTAGAGGATCACAGCGCATTCGACAGCTGGAGGCCAACAAGGACGTATACAGATACTCCTTCCGCGGACAATCAGCGACTGGAACCGGCTGCCTATATCAGTCACCAACAGCCAGACCATCCTGGGACTCGGGGAAGCCCTAGCCTGCCTGCCTCCTACACTCCATCTTCACTAGATCCACTGAAGCTGTACATAGTTTTAACCGGGGACGTTGGGGAATTTTATCTGTTTTTATCATGCGTCACAGTTTTTACACAGTGTAAACTACAATCTCCCAAGAAGATTTATACCCTTACAATGGAAGAAGAAGAAGAAACAGTCTCGTTGTACCCAGCGAAAAGTTCAATTCTTACCTGAGCATTGAACACTGTATTCCTGGAGCCTGAGAAGCTGCACATCTGATCTCTGTGAGGCCCCATTAAGGAGCTATGTGGGAGATGAAATCACAGAGTCCAAAACCTCCAAAAATATAAATGCCTTCTCACACTGGATAGGTGGCAATTGAAAACGTAAATACTATTGACGAAGGTAGATAAAAAATCGTTAGAAACAGAGTTTTCAATTGCCATTTGTTGCCAGACTGGTGACAAATGGCAATCGGAAATAAACTGTTTCTAGCGATTTTTATCCCCATTCGTCGATCGATTGTTAAGAGTGTTTTTGATTGCCGCCTACCCGTCGTGCTTCTGCTCATGTGATATCTTTATAGGCAAAAGAAATATATATATATCACTGATCGACTATAAATTCAACGAACTGCAGAAAGGATCATGAGAAATGAATATATGAACCGCGACATGAGATTTCCAACAATGTGGTATGTGGGACCAACAAAGCATCAGATCAGCCTGCGCATACCCGTAGTCTAATCAGAGCCTTTGCTAGTCGCTTGAATAGTATATCAGTGTTCAGCTACTGACTGAACATCATTTGGAATTTCTAAGCTTAAAAGGAGGCTGCACAGGCCCGTCTGAGTCTACACTTGTCAAAATGCCACATTGTTGGAAATCACATGTCACGGCTCATATATATTCAGCTTCACTCAGACGTAACCTTTATGATGGCTGCAAAAAATAAAATATGAACACTGCATGATCTGATCTTGATCCATTATATTGTTTGCAATAATGGCAAACAAAGTACATGTACCTTACCAGTTGATGACTAAAAATTCCTGTGAATTACCGAATCTCGGCTCATCTTTATCTTTGTTTGTTTGTTTGATTTGATTCCTTACGTCCCTCAACAATCTTTCAGTTATAAAGGGACGGGTCTTCCTGGGTTGAACCAGTACTAAGCTAGAATAAATGTGTCTTATTCATCTTTATCTATCTAGACTATCTCAATTTGATTTGCCGTTTAATGGATTTGCTAAGAATATTTTACTAGGTGGTAAAACCAAAGCAGTTACCGAGGTGATGGAGTTATTAGAGCCATTTCATGTGGAAACCTGTCATTAGGATTCTGTGATCACCAGCCTGCTCAGCTACAGTGACTTGCTACATGTAGATTCTTGAAAACTTGGATGAAGAAAATATTAACTGAGCCGGGATGTGTTTCCAACAATGTGGCATTTTGACATGTGTAGACTCAGATGAGCTTGAGCAGCCTCCTTTTAACCTTAGAAACGCCAAACGCTGTTCTGTCAGTAGCTTAACACTCATAAAATATTCAAGTGACTAGCAAAGGCTCTGATCAGACTGTGCGTATGCGCAGGCTGGTCTGAGCTTTTGCTAGTTGCATATACCACATTGTTGGAAATCTCATGTCGCGGCTCAACTCTAAGAATTGCATGCTATAGTGTCTTATGTTGATAAGCTTTGCAAACATTTTGGACCCAGATGTGTCCCTATAAATTGTAGGGTCTGATCTGGATCCAACTTTTTGGTAAATTGTATTGGAATACTATACCTGAGAGAATTTTTTGAAAATTTTGATTTTGAAAAAAAAATGAACAGATGACATAAAACAGAAAATTACCCCACATGCAAAAAGTTAAACCTTAAACAACGCCAACGGAGTTCTTCAAATAACCAATTTTTTAGCTGGAGGCATTATTTTTTCTGTTCGTGACATTTCTTGAAAAGTCTCTTCTGCGTAGGTGATATAAAAAGAAGCAAATATTGGCCGTCTGGGAGTTTTGAATGTCTGTATTGTTAAAATCGGGGAAATCTCTTGTTGGTTAATTGAATATTCCTGAAATTCCAAATGTTCGTTCTTCCAGACAAATATCCTGCGGAAACCTGCTTTAACGCTTACCATGCTAGAGGTGACTTTTGTCGTCTGCTGATAACCTTTGATAACAATTTGACACCAGATCAGGACCTACAGATAGTCGGTCCTGTTCTTTGATAGTGATCCGCGAGAAACTTTTTGAAAAAGTTTAATTTGAAAAAAAGTCAGCAGATGACGACAAAAGCGTGAAAAATTACCCAGCATGCAGAGCATTAAGGTCTGTGACAAATTAGTTATCTTTTATCGAGGTAGACTGTCATTTGGGCCTTATCAGGGGAAATCTGTCATTGTGCCGTGTGGAAATAGTAAAACTTCTCCCCGTACATCGATATACGTAGTGTTGACATTATTTCATATTCTGGTCCTTCGGGAATGTTGGGTTCTGACTGAAAGCAGAATACCGCTTGAACAGACTCAATAAACCGAGTCTGGTGTTTTTTTATATTGTAGGTTCTCTCTCTTTCTGAAGGATCTGTTTTTTACAGATTATTTTGTGGTTTGAGATATTTAGAAGGACTACCAGCCAAGCAACAGGGACTAGCCAGAAGCTCAATTTTTTTTTATTTAGACAGTTAAGCTTTTACATTTTCCAGACAGTGAATTTCAAAGGCGCTGTGTTCAGACTGTGGATGCAAGCCAGCAGATCTGTGCCTTTGTTGTTTGCATATCATCCACATGTGATTTCCAACAATGTGGCATTGGAGTGAACATCATTTGGAGTTTCTAAATTTAAAATGAGGCTGCACAGGCCCGTCTGAGTCTACACTTGTCAAAATGCCACATTTCTGGAAATGCCGGGCCGCGTAGCGCAGTCGGTAATGTGTCTGGCTACAGATGCGTGTCTGACTGCAGATCCAGGGGTCGCGAGTAAGATCCCGGTCCGGGCCCATACTTTCGTGGAGATTGATCATGAAATGATTTCTACGGTCATTCTCCTCCCTTCCGCTGATTCATTCAAGAAGGGTTGTTGTCAGTTACAAGCGAAACTATGTGCACGAATTACTGGTTAACCGCTTGTTCAAGCCTGCCCAGGAAAAAGTGTGGTTAGGTGAACTGACCGTCCCGCAATGACCATAGCTGTTGACTTGGGACGTAAAGCAACAAAACAAACAAAAACATTGTTTGAAATCACATGTCACTGCTCAATTATTATAATTTTGAGGTTCTGTCTGTGTATTTTTGAGAGTGACTCTGTTAAAAGTGATTGACCTATCCGGATTTTTAGGAAATTGATGAAATATTTAAAGATGTAATACAGAATGTTGGTTTACATTATAGAGATATTAAAAAAAAAATCTGAAAAGGACCATTTATTAAAAAAAAAGCTCTGAAAATGACAATTTATTTAAAGAAAAGAAAAGCTCAACTGGTAATTTTCAGAGCTTTTTATTAAAAAAAAGCTCAACTGGTAATTTTCAGAGTTTTTTTTTTATTCATCCCCCGACCCCAAATCTGAAAAAAAATCCCATAAAACAACTAATAAAAAATTCTGGCCTTAAATTTAATTGTAAAAATTCTATGGTTATTGCAGGGAAACTGTATGGGGTGTACTGACGGGTCAAGGAGGGGAGAATGTGTCCAGTCTGGTGGTCCATGAAGTGAGGGAGATTGAGACATGGATTCTTCATCTACTCAGTTCACCTGTCCCAGTGCCAGGCAAAACAAGAGTGGAGGTAAGTTTTTGCTCATTTTTGGAATAGGTTGGGACCATTATTCAGCCCCAAAATACAGTAGGCCAAATTAGGAAAATCCCTGAAAAATGTTGACCACTTAACACAGTACGTTGGACTCTGTGAATCAAATTATGTAAATTAATAAATCACATGACTGTCACTTCTGCTAACCAGCAAATACATGTACATGTATAAGAATCTCCAACACTGTTTAGGCCTGACTGGAATTACATTACATACTGTAAATTCGGAAATTTTCGCGAGGGTTTTATTTTCTCGAAACTTTGCATATGCAAGTTTCGTGAAATTAAAACCCTCGCGAAATGGCAAAATCACTCTGCCGTTTCCTGATATAGGTATATCATGCCCAAGTCGCGAATTTCTAACTTCGCAAATATGCCTTTTAATGCTACTCGCGAAAATTAAATTTTCGCGAAAATTTCCGAATTTACAGTACACAGCAACAACTCTCTGCCGCTCGCTTACTCACGCGGCTGCCCTGTGAAATTGACAATAGATTAGATCCTGCAGAAGTTGGACATTATCTGCATGACCGAAGCTAGACTAAGATGATGATGATGTTTGAACCATATTATGCAACATAATCATTAGATCAGTGTTTTCTTAATTGCAGATTTCTGACAGGGTTCGCACAGCCTTGAAAAGTACTTGAAAATGAAGGTCTGTCTTAAAAATTACTTAAAAATGGCCCATAGACCTTGAAAAGTACTTGAATTTTTGCATTTTCCTTTTTTCTAAACATTTTATAACTCCCTAGAAAGAAAACGAAATCTGAGTAAGAAAATTGGCAAGTCTTGAAGGTAAGATGTAGTGAAAGTGTGCTGAATTCACTGAATTGTGAAGTTCGAAAACGCATGGCGCAAATGTTTCATACTAAACAATAGTCTCTTTGTGTTATCTCACTTGCATTAGACTGTAACTGAAAAAATACTATCTTAGCTATATAAATTTGCTTATGTAAATAAATTGATACCATTTATCGGAAACAATATGGCAGCATGATATTCCTGTGATATCAAGGGGCGAGTTTTGATATTAGAAATTGTTTTTGTTTATCATAAGGTGGAAGGGAATAATGACCCAAACATTACCAATGGATAACAGAAGGGGCAAGTAAATATAAAGATGAGTGTCACATGTGTAAAAAAAGATATTGAAATGAAAAAAATGGGTTAAAGTGCTCTGAAAGTAACATAATTTACATATTGTGTGTAAGTATTATTATTAAGTAAGGCCTTGAAAAGTATGAAGAAGTCCTTGAATTTTATTGAGCCTTGCCTGCATGAACCCTGTCTGGGTCTTAAGACTGGAGTTGTTAAATGAAAAATTGGACAAAACAAAAATCCCTGAGATTTTGCTGACATATTTTCTAATTGCCTTGACCCAACAAGAAGAGAGCCAATAATGTCAAAAAGTATTCAAGACCAACTTTTATATAATGCTGCTCATTCAAACAGATAGGCCTTATAGTAAAGAGGGTTGAATTAGACCAGAATTTTTTTATTACCGGTAGTTGATTTACGAACCCTCCTACTGTAATATTCCATAAAGTAGAAAAAAAAAAATTAATTTCTAAAGTTATTTTATATTTTATCCGCCGACTCTAAATATTATTTGTTTCGTTTAAAAAAAATAATATATTTTTGAGGTTCTGTCTGTGTATTTTTGAGAATGATACTGTTAAAAGTGATTTTCCTGTCCAGATTTTTCGTAAAATGATAAAATATTTAAAGATTTAATACAGACTGTTGGTTTACCTTACTATTTTTTACTGTTTTTGTTTTTCTGGAGATATTAAAAAAAAATGCTCTGGAAAAAAAACAACTCTGAAAATGACCAGTTAACTGGTCATTTTCAGAGGTTTTTTATTTATTTTTTATCGTTCCCTGACCCTTAATCTGAATTTTTTTTCCAGTAAATCAACTAATAAAAAAATTCTGACCTAAAGAGGGTTGAATTTAGTGAATGTCAGTGGATTCCCTGCCATACAACTAGAGACAAATCAATCATACTCTAGTTAGTCTATGGTTATAATGGTCTAACCGTAGATGGTAATCAAACTATAGTCCTACCGCAATAATAAGAAACGCGAAAATCTGGAATATTATTTTATTACTTGCATTTTTCTGAACATAAAGTTCAAAACTGAATTTAGAATACCCTGCAGTGTCAGAAGAAAATTGTTTGAAGAATCTACCTCCACTGCCCTGACCCCTAATCTCTTGGGAATTTCGACATTTTTAGGCTTTCTGAAAAGCGGGGGGGGGGGGGGGGGGGGGGGGATTAAACGATGTAACAGCCATGTGACGGCCTATATATCTCTACTTAGATTTCTACAGGTTAGCGTCAAAAGCATCACACATTTTAAAATCGTGATTGATTTGTACATGCCAGTTTTAATTTTAAGCACTGTCATTCAGTTGATAGTATCGGCTCAATCCGCATAGATACAGATCCAAGCGATCCAATAAGATCAGTTTGATCCGAGTAAATACTGTTTGCTATGTTTGTAAGGACATTTTCTACTAAAACATAAAACAGCATGGTGTAGCTATTATGGACAGTTTTATAAAACAACTCTTGCAGTGGTAAATGTCCTAAACATTATCAACTACATGATCAACCACTCATTTTCTGTAATAAGATAATTTGAGCTGTTTACATACATCCTTTCATTGGTAACACTCAAGTCAGGGATAATCCTTGACCAAAATGATGATGGGCCCTTCCTTAATATCTATGGCCCACTTCGAATCGAACTAAAGTTCCTACTATAGTTCTTACGTAATAGATGCACAAGCACGTTTACACCCGAACGGCTACAGTTGAAACTTTAAGTTGGATGGCAAGTAAACGAAAAGAGTATCCCTGTATGCTCCACTTCAACTCTTCATCGTAGACAAATAGGATGTTATAAACTGCACAGCATTTTCTAATAATACATTACGAATAAGTGGGACCAAAATTTTGCTCAGCTAGGTTTATTTTAAAACAAACAAATCATTTTGAGGTTACTGACTGATCTTAAACCCATCTTGCTAGATAGGTATAGAGTTAGGAACCAGCCTATCTACTAGAGTAATGGTGCTCTGATCTCTAGTAGGTTCGTGACGTCACCCTAGTAGCGACTATCGGTGTTTGAATCAAACTATAATTACTATAGTAGGGACTATAGTTCGATTTGAAGTGCGCCTATATTAGAGCATAATTGACATGAGATTTGAATAGCTTAAATATAAATTGGGGCCCATATAACGTCCATTTTAGCAGAACAATAATAGTTTTCTCAGAAAGTGAATTGGGCCTATCCCAGGATTATCCCTGTCAAGTGGCAAATAAGTGGAATAAAATGCCCAAATTCTACCATCAGAATTATTAGAGCAATAATTAGCCGTAATACCAGGCAATATCTTTTGTCAAAATACTCCCTGAAATGATTCAGGATTGAATGCATAAGGTGATATAAATTGAAAACGTACATCTAAAGCCATTTCTTATGCAGCAATACTTTATATACGATACACATTATGCTACACTGAACAAAAGTGAAAACGCTACACTACAATGTTTTATATTTTGTGAGAAAGTATTGGACCAAAAGTATTAACTAAAGCTTAATAATGTTTCCCAGACAAACGATTGGTCGAAACTCGAAACTAATTTTTGATAAGTCCTTTACATTTCTGGTTGTCACATGTCTAAGACTACCATTTCGTCCAGTCGGATCTGGCTGGCAGTGGATTTCAGAAGGCCTAAACCGTGTGAGATTTCTATTCAAATTTGTAACCTGAAAAATTGGACCCCTGTCACATTTAAATGGCACTCATATGTTTCCTCGTAAAACATCCGTTATACATAACCCAGTCGCATTCAGATACACTTTCATTTGCTATACTGGATTGCATCATTTTGCATATAAATGGCATACAATTAAGGTGTAGCGTTTTCACTTTTGTTCAGTATATAACCTACACAGCGATCACTGACCTGAAACGACTCAACTGTTGCATATTATTAATAAACTGGGTCAGTTTATGTCCATTCTACCAAAAGTAATACTCCCCGTATAAAAGAACCAAAAATATGCCAAAATTCCATCTAATTACGGAAAAACACAGCAAAAACATCAGGTTGAAAATTTTGTCAAAAAATACTGCAGCTTTTACTACCCGCATATCGAAAATTTCAAGAGAAAATAATGTGAAAAGATGCACTTATAGTCGATTTTTTACGTTTCTTATTAATGCGGCAGTACTTTAGTATTATAATGAAGATGATTTTCAATGATACCCTTTTTGTGAGCATTCCCATGGAATATATTATGTTTTAATTCCATTGGTGACTGGTCCTTTATAGATAGAACAGAGAAGCCATCAGTGGCAAACAGGATTTATTCACTTCAAAGCTTTTCACACAAAGCCGAAGGCTGAACTAGATTGATTTTGTGTTCATTTTTGCATCAATGAACATTACATTATCTAAACAAGTCTAAGAGAAGAAAAGTGCCATGACAGCAGAAAAAAATGCTAAAGGACAGCCCCAGGTAGAAAACAGTATTGCAGCATTGCAATTTGTTCTTATGTTAAAGTCACCAAAAAATGACATTTTAATTAGTCTTTGTGTTCAACTGACTGGTATAACAAAACAACAGATACCAGAAAACTTCAATTAAAAGAGACAGCAACTCTAATTATAGGTATGTTTTATCGGAAAGAGCTCTGTGAACCATGAATTTGATACAAGTATAATCAAAATCGCTTGAAAAATGGGGAAGTTATGGGCATTTAAAAAATTCTATATGGCAAACATTTAGCTGCCATTTTGAATATGAATTTTCAGATTTTTTCAACTGCTAAATTTTTAGTTATCTTTACTATCACATCATCTGTGTTTCAGCAGAAATGCAGCTTTATTGGGGTCAGGTGAGGTACTTGATTGTATCGATTCCTGATCTTTGCACCCTTACTAACTTATACACAAGGAAAATGTTTTATTAAAGATTAATGCAAATAATCAATTGGTTTGTCTTTTATTTTGATTATGCATATTTAATTAGGCTTTGTGATATCACTTAGCCTACAATATGGCCGCTTCCATTACAGTCCATTTGCAAATATCCAAACGCCCACAACTTCCACGTATTTCAACCAATTTATATGAAACTGGTTACTGGTATCAAAATCCATGGTTTATTAAGATCTTTCATAGTAGTCATCAGGGTTGCCGTTCCCTTTAATATGTTTATTGCGTAAATCAATTTTCTTTCAATTGCACTCCAATCACAGTCCGTTATGATATTATAAGCTCAAAGGTTCATGATTGAAATTGCCACTATAGACAAGAAAGGGAGGTTTTCTCTGTAAACACTTTGTCTACCGGGTAATTTTGCATTCTTTTTTGCCATCTTTAATTTTTTTTTCAAAGTCATCTTTTTCAAAAAATTCTTTTAGGAACACCATCAGAGTGTCAAACAGTTTGGATCCAGATCAGGCCCGACTTTTTGTCAGGCCAGGCCCCGAGGTTATAAAACTTTTTCCATGCTCAACTCAGCTGAGCATGAAATTTATCCTGCTCATAAATGTTAAAATGCCAACAATTGTTGGCATTTTAACATTTATTAGCATGATAAATACAGCATCTGAGACACTTCTTCATTTGTCAGTATTTTAGTTTTTATGAGCGGCTGTAATCCAGGGCTTCCATTAACTTTCAAATCCAGGAAGTCCAGACTTCCTACCTTTGAAATTTGGAAGTCCCATTGAATTTTTTTGGAAGTCCCACTTTTTTCTGTGATACGGTCGCGGTGTGGCGGATTGTCAAACTTGCTTTAAAAAATAAACTTATATTTCAGAGTTAATTCTTCTTTGTTCCTTACAATGCATTGTTACTTTTAATTGCTTATAATGCTACAGACGAGATGTCTGGTATCTCCTGAATTGTCATGTGATCAGCCTAGATGGGGAAGAGAGCTGGTTGCTTTGCTTGTCTTCCTGGTGATTGTTGTGTGGCTCTTCCACACAATGCCACGGGTTTGTCTGCAGTTAATGATTGTGGTATACTCACCTCATACTTTTGATGCCCATGGTGGCTGGTCTTGGACTGGGTCAGCTGAGCATAGGATTTCCATCAATATAGCTATAACCTGCACCATGCAACATGTAAACTGCATTCATATTCATGTGATAGATAGATAGATAGATAGATAGATAGATAGATAGATAGATAGATAGATAGATAGATAGATAGATAGATAGATAGATAGATAGATAGATAGATAGATAGATAGATATGGTAGGGGTAGGGTAGGGTAGGGTAGGGTAGGGAAGGGATGGATGGATGGATGGATGGATGGATGGATGGATGGATGGATGGATGGATGGATGGATGGATGGATGGATGGATGGATGGATGGATGGATGGATGGATGGATGGGTAGGGTAGGGTAGGGTAGGGTAGGGTAGGGTAGGGTAGGGTAGGGTAAGGTAGGTAGGTAGGTAGGTAGGTAGGTAGGTAGGTAGGTAGGTAGGTAGGTAGGTAGGTAGGTAGGTAGGTAGGTAGGTAATTTGTTTGGGAGAGTGTTTGTGTAGCAATTATTATTTTAAAAGCTTGTACTTGCTTGTGTAACAATTATTTTTTAAAAGCTTGTACTTGTTCTGCGTAAAAAACAACAACGTGACGTTCGTTTTTAAATATATTGTATGTTTGTTGGTGTTGTGTCTGTGTAGAGGGAGCGATAAAATATTAAATTATCCTATGCGCAGGCTAAAAAAAAACAATCAATTACGACGCAGACGTGTAGAGTTTATTTTTATTTCACAAGCGTGCAAACTGTCACGTCGGCACTTTCTGTTATTTCAAATCAAAGATTTATCAACTGTCAAACAAAATGCACACTGATTGGCCGTTTCGCTTGATTGCCCAGGGTGGATGTGGTATCTAAGGCCGTTGTCAAGATATGTTGATGTTTTCACACCTGTTGGATGACACGCTTTGATAATTACGCTTTCGACCGAAGCCTACACGTGACACTGGCTGTCAATATAACTCTCGAAATCAGTCAAGTGGGACGTCCTAGCGTGGTCAATAAACAAAATAAACGTGTTTCCAATATGAAGGCGGGACATAAATCACTTAATCTGGTGAATGTGGGCGGGTTTTTTCTGCAGACAGGACGTCTCAATATCTACTTTTGGCGGTCCTAAGGAATTTTCAGAAGTCCGCGGTACGTCTTTGATGTGTAATTTTGGCGTACACAGCTGATTTTTGGACGTAATATACGGCGTACGCCCGCCTAGCGGAAGCCCTGTGTAATCTCTTGCTCAGTGGAGTTGAGCATGAAAAATGCTTTATAACCTCGGGGCCTGATCTGGGTCCAAACTGTTTGCAAAGGTTATCAGCAGACTACACTAGTAGACAAAGAGCAGCTATATTCTATGATTTGTGTCTTTCAGGTGCCAGTACTTCCAAGAGAGCTACAACCACCACTGCTGTTTGCCCTGCCAGATCACACCCGCTTTTCTCTCATTGATTTTCCACTTCATTTACCACTTGAGCTACTGGGCGTGGAGACCTGCCTCAAAGTTCTCACTGCCATAATGCTGGAATTCAAAGTAAGAGCTAGAAGCAATCATTCATCTATTCAATGGCGTAGCCAGAACGCTGAAAAAGTTACGCACATCAAAGGGTTTCTACTGGATCAAGCAGTTGCGTCCTTTTGCGTCCTTTTTTAAAATGGGAACTTCTCTTACAGGAAAGAATTTGCTCCCATAGGGAGCGAATTCTTCCCTTTTAGAGTAGTTCCTTATTGTATGGAAAATCAAGTTTACCACATGAGGTGACCTCCCTTGAATGCTATTATTATTATTACGCAAATGCCATTAACATTTTCAAATGTCTACTCCCAAGACCTATGGATGAGGAATACAATGGCTCAGAATTGGTAAAGTGTTAGACTTGGGATCGAAGGGGGGACTCACTAGAGCCTTCAGCAAGACACTTTATCCGCTGCTTAGTATTGGTTCAACCCAGGAAGACATTAAAGTGTCCCAACATGGCCGAAAAATAGCTGACTTGGACGTAAAGCATCAACACAAAACTGCTTCTGGGCCAATTGAAACTTAATGGGCATGGAAAGTTTGGTTGATCTTGGTGACTTTTTCTTCAATTGTAGCACTCGTAAGACATAAGCTTAATGTGACTCATCTGCCAGCTTAAACACACTGCATAGGCGTCAATCACAAACGTTTATACTATTGGCAAATGCAGATCAAAAATCGTTAGAAACAGAGTTTTTGATTGCCATTTGTCGCTCGACTGGAGACAAATGGCAATCAAAAACACTGTTTCTAGCGATTTTTTACCTACCTTCGTCGATTATTAAGAGCATTTTTGATTGCCGCCTATCCGATGTGATAAAATGTCAAGAAAAGAAGCAACACCATTTAAGATATATAGTGGTGCTTGAAGGTTTAAATTTCACTTTTAAAAAGTGCTGATACAAGAATGTCATTTCCAATCTGCAATACACATGAATTATCAAGTTTCAGTTGTATTGTTTTCAAACAGCAACAAAATTTACAAAACAGTATTGTGGGCTGTAAAATATAGGCAATGCTATAAGCATTTTAAAATTGCAAACATTTCCTCTTTAAGATTCACCTGAGTTTTCACATTTCGATTGTTTTCTAAAAGAATTTAGGAAAAATGACTGTGGGTAGTAGACGTCTAATCCAAACACATCTCTGACCCAATTTCAGCTCGATTAGCGAATTCAATATGGTGCATTAAACGCCTGTGGCGTTGGGTTAGCCCTGTATCCTTCTGCACATGTTGGCAGTGGAAACCATGGTGATATGGTGCTGATCCAACATGGTAAGAGACATGATGCTTATGCTTTTATCCTTGAGACGCTCATGCCGTTTTCTTGGGTTCCATGGTGTGGACAACTAGGCCATGCAGCCCTGTTTAAACAGCCTATGCCTGAATTAAAGTAACAAGACAAGTTAAAGGCTGCGTAGACCCAGACAGTTTAAACAAGGCTGTGGTCTTGCTCTTTGGTCTTGCTCTTGGCAATAACGCTAACGATAACCCGACCATGGTTTTGTCTATATGAAGATTTACCTGTTATGGGTTGACTCTAATAGTCAGGTGATGCTTGAAGAGCACTAACATGATTTATATAGTCAAGGAAAACTGCTCCAAAAATGGCTTCCTGGCTCCCAAAAATGGCTTCCTGGCTCCCAAAAATGGCTTCGGAGTCTTGGGCTCCTGGAGCCACCATAAGGAAGCAAACAGGCTCTCAAAAAGAGCTCTAAAACGGCTACTTCCTCACGTGACTCAGAGAGCCGCTTCTGTGGGCTTCAGCCGCTTTGTGTGTTAAGACAGCAGATAGATCGCTACAAAACGAGTGTTTCGTTTTTGTGCCACCTGGAGCTTGTAGAGAGTCGGCAGTGTGGTTTGAGGCGGTTGTTTTGGACTGGGGTTCCCGAAGTTGGTGGTCTCAGCTTGCCACACATTACCTGTCTTCCAAGACCATATAAATGCCTGAAGTGGCCTTATTTGGCCGACATAGACATTAACAATGTAGACAGTCAAATACAAGACTGGTAAATTTAAGACTGTCATGCTATGTTTATCCATTTTAATACATAGCCTTTTATAACTCCCAGACATGAGGTTATGTGATAATAAACATTGAATGATAGAGCCTGGGCTGCTTAAGCATGCATGGATCCAGAAAGTTTTGTTAGAGGGAGACAATGTTTTCAATGTTTTCAATGTTTTGACAATGTTTTTTTGTTTGTTTTTTTAGGGGGGGGGGGGGGACAATCTAAATACCATTATCAGAGGGCCAACATCGGCACACCAGCGAAACACCATTTAAATGGCGTTTCGCTGGAGTGACGATGTTGGTCCAACATTATTTGCTGACTTTGTAGCTGTGTGATTTTCAGAGGATCTGGACCAGCATTGCTAAGAAACCCTATATTTTTGTGATTTTTCAGGGGGTTGTGCAAGATTAGTGGGTGGAATGCAAAAATACTGCACTGCAGGCCACTCCCCCTTATCTTTAGCGTTGAAGTTACCCTCTTGAAAGTTTCAAGTTATGTAGCCAATATTAATTGATAAACATTACAATATCAATACTCCCCTCTCTGTCTAATCTACACTTCAATCAGAAATCAATATGGAAAACGAAAGTTTCTGGTATTAACACTTTTAAAATGCTAAAATTTAAACCTTAACCCTTAAAGCGCCAATCAAGACTGCAGCAGACAACAAATCATGCGACATCTTCCCTAGTTTTCGATAAAAATAAGGTATGATATTTCATGAGAATCGTCTGCCAGCAGACGATTCTCATGAAATATCATGCCTTATGAGTTATTTTTGAAAAAGCGGCAAAATTTGAAATTGTCGTCTGCTGCAAATTATAGGTGGCGCTTTATGGGTTAACACTTTTAAAATGCTAAAATTTAAACCTTAAAGTGTCAACTTGTGTTAACTCTTTATCTCCTAGTGTCTTCTGCTGATATCTTACCTAGTGGACCTCTACCAAATTTTTTCAAATTATGCCCCTGGGGCTAATAATGGCCAGGCCCTAGGGATCACATGTGTTATATTGGCTTATATATAGGGAATAACATGAGAAAATCTTCTTGTCTGAAACCATAAGGCCTATAGCTGAGATATTTGGTATGTAGCATCACCTAGTGGACTTCTACCAAGTTTGTTCAATTTAGCCCCCTGGGGCCAAAAGTTGCCCTGCCGCTGGGGGTCACATGTTTGACATAGGCTCATATAGGGTAAAACATGGATAAACTCTTAATTTCTGTTGTATGCTGCTAAAATGGCCACTAAAATGACACACTTTTCAAAATGGCCACCAAAATGTCTGATACATTGCACATTTTCCAGTTGTTAGAACACTTACTTTTTTCTGAACAAATTTCTTCATATTTTCTTAAATGATTTACTAAATTTAATATTTTACAATTACTTCAACTTTGATTATTGCCCTTTACACTGCTAATAAGGACTTTTCTTGGAGTCCAACAACTAGTTTCTGAATGTTCTATTTTAGGTTGTGATGCAGTATCGAGACTATAATGCACTAGCCATGTCTGTTATGGTGTTTATATCTATCTTTCTATACTATTGCCATAAAGTTAAGCATATTTTTATATGATCCCGATTTTCGAAGTAATGAAAAATAATTTGAGTTTTGGGTTTTATTTGACATGTACACTTGTATTTTGGCTACCAAATTTGGATAAGTTCGATTAGTTTCATTCACTACTGTCCATGAACGGGAAGCCTACGACGCAGTACTGTCAAGGAGTTCATATGCGAAAATGAATTCTTTTGCTGCTGAGTCATGAAAAGCCTAAAAACGCATATGTTGGATAAATCTACAAAGAAGAAAGAGGACAGAATGTGTAAAATTGCCATTAGGAACGCTGGTATGAAACAAGATGACATTGCAAGGGTATTAAACGTCTCTCAGAGTGTTGTAAGCAGACCTTTGAAAGAACATAGAGAGAGTGGCAGAATTACAAAAAGGAAACGGTCTACACTGATTCTTGAGTGCAAGGAATTGTTAATGAAGCAGTATGGTACGTGGTGCATTATCTGACGACCATCTGATACAGTTAAAGGTGGTTACTGGGACTTTGAACGCTTTTAAAAGTACCAGAATCAAATCCTGGGATCTGGTGTTAAATCACCCTTGGACTCGCTAGGTGGCCAGAACATGGTCCGCCGCAATGACATTGCAAGACCACACTGTACTCGCATCATCGAGGAATACAAAAATCAACAGAACATCGCTAGTCTTCCACGGCAGAGCTTGTTGCCAGACTTGAACCCTATCAAACACGTGTGGGACAAGCTCGGCTGATGTGTTTGAAATTGGGAACCAGCCATATTAAAACCATTGTGAATTTTTCTAGACTCTACTGCATGAGTGGGACAGGAGTTCATGTCTTGAACGCATGTACCTAGTGAATTTAATGATGAAAATGTGCCAAGTTGTTATTCGACAGTGTGAAGGCTATACACAACATAAACCGGAAGTAGTGGATTATTATTAGCCATTTTGTGACTTTTTGCACCAGATCCTCAAAGTGTATGCTCCAAAGAGAAAGTTTCGAAGAAATTACAACTATCACGGCCTTATTGTAAAAGTTTTGCTGACTCTTGGCCTCCATGCTGTTTTCATTGAATTTTGTAAAATGCATGGGTAATCTTTGTAAGGTGTTTGCAGCCTATAAACAAGTCGGAGATTCCACGGCTTTTCTTTATCAAATCACTGGTATTCTGCTTTTAATGTTTACTACAATAAATTTTTGGTATCTCTCAAAAGTTTCCATTCTTACCGTTTCTAAAACCTAAGTGGTGTTATCAAATGGAATATGCTTAACTTTATGGCAATAGTATATTAGTATCGAGACTATAAAGCACTTGCCATGTCTTTGATGGTGTTTAAATCTATCTTTCTATTAGTATCAAGACTATAATGCACTAGCCATGTCTGTTATGGTGTTTATATCTATCTTTCTATTAGTATCAAGACTATAATGCACTTGCCATGTCTTTGATGGTGTTTATATCTTTCTATTTCAGGTTGTGATGCAGTCTCGAGACTATAATGCACCTGTCATGTCTGTTATGGTGTTTGTATCTATCTTTCTATTTTAGGTTGTGATGCAGTCTCGAGACTATAATGCCCTAACAATGTCTGTGATGGTGTTTGTATCTATCTTTCTATTTTAGGTTGTGATGCAGTCTCGAGACTATAATGCACCTGTCATGTCTGTGATGTCGTTTGTATCTATCGGTCTATTTTAGGTTGTGATGCAGTCTCGAGACTATAAATCCTTAACCATGGCTGTTATGGCATTTGTATCTATCTGTCTATTTTAGGTTGTGATGCAGTCTCAAGACTCTAATGCCTTAACCATGCCTCTTATGGCATTTGTATCTATCTGTCTATTTTAGGTTGAAGTGCAGTCTTAAGACTATAATACCCTAACCATGTCTGTTATGCTTTTTTTTAGGTTATGATGCAGTCTCAAGACTATAATGCCCTAACCATGTCTGTGATGGCGTTTTTTTTTATCTATCTGTCTATTTTAGGTTGTGATGCAGTCTTAAAACTATAATACCCTTACCATGTCTGTTATGCTTTCTATTTTAGATTGTGATGCAGTCTCGAGACTATAATGCCCTAACTATGTCTGTTATGGGGTTTGTATCTATCTGTCTATTTTAGGTTGTGATGCAGTCTTGAGACTATAATACCCTAACCATGTCTGTTATGGGGTTTGTATCTATCTATCTATTTTAGGTTGTGATGCAGTCTCGAGACTATAATGCCCTAACCATGTCTGTTATGGTGTTTATATCTATCTTTCTATATTAGGTTGTGATGCAGTCTCGAGACTATAATGCCCTAACCATGTCTGTGATAGGGTTTGTTTCTATTTGATCTATTTTAGGTTGTGATGCAGTCTCGAGACTATAATTCCCTAACCATGTCTGTTATGGTGTTTATATCTATCTTTCTATTTTAGGTTGTGATGCAGTCTCGAGACTATAATGTCCTAACCATGTCTGTGATGGTGTTTATATCTATCTTTCTATTTTAGGTTGTGATGCAGTCTCGAGACTTTAATGCCCTAACCATGTCTGTTATGGTGTTTATATCTATCTGTCTATTTTAGGTTGTGATGCAGTCTTGAGACTAGAATGCCCTAACCATGTCTGTTATGCTTTCTATTTATGGTTGTGATGCAGTCTCGAGACTATAATGCCCAATCCATGTCTGTTATGGTGTTAATAACCATCTCTCTATTTTAGGTTGTGATGCAGTCTAGAGACTAAAATGCCTTAGCCATGTCTGTTATGCTTTATATTTTAGGTTGTGATGCAGTCTCGAGACTAAAATGCACTAACAATGTCTGTGATGGTTTTTGTATCTATTTTTATCTATTTTAGGTTGTGATGCAGTCTCTAGACTATAATGCCCTTACCATATCTTTTATGGTGTTTATATCTATCTTTCTATTTTAGGTTGTGATAAAGTCTCGAGACTATAATGCCCTAACCATGTCAGTGATGGCGTTATGTATCTATCTTTCAATTTTAGGTTGTGACGCAGTCTCGAGACTATAATGCCCTAGCCATGTCTGTGATGACGTTTATGTCTATCTTTCTATTTTAGGTTGTGGTGCAGTCTCGAGACTATAATGCCCTTACCATGTCGGTGATGGCATTTGTATCTATCTTTCTATTTTAGGTTGGCATTTGTATCTATCTTTCTATTTTAGGTTGGCATTTGTATCTATCTTTCTATTTTAGATTGGCATTTGTATCTATCTTTCTATTTTAGGTTGGCATTTGTATCTATCTTTCTATTTTAGAAGAGTATAATGCCCTAACCATGTCTGTGATGGCGTTTGTATCTATTTTTATCTGTTTTAGGTTGTGATGCAGTCTCGAGACTAAAATGCACTAACCGTGTCTGTGATGCTGTTTGTATCTATTTTTATCTATTTTAGGTTGTGATGCAGTCTCGAGACTATAATGCCCTAACTATGTCTGTGATGGCGTTTGTATCTATCTTTCTATTTTAGGTTGTGATGCAGTCTCGAGACTATAATGCCCTAACCATGTCTGTGATGGCGTTTGTATCTATGTTGTATCCGATGGAGTATATGTTTCCTGTGATTCCCTTGTTGCCAACATGTATGTCCTCCGCAGAGCAGGTAAGACAACATAAACAATATCCCTCGTTTTAATTTCACACCGGATAGGCGGCAATCAAAACCATTATCAACAATCCACGAATGCGGATCAAAAATCGATAGAAACAGTGTTTTCGATTGCCATTTGTCACCAGTGGGGCGACAAATGGCAATTGAAAACACTGTTTTTATCGATTTTTGATCTGCATTCCTCAATAGTAATGGCGTTTTCGATTGCCGTCTATCCGGTGTTAATTTAAAACTCTTTACTTGCTAGTGCCCGCTGTTGATAATCTATGCAAACAGTTTAGATCCTTATCAGGCTGAAAAAGATGTCGGGCTTGATTTGTATCCAAACTTTTTGACACTCAGATTGTTTTCCAGAAATAATTTTTTGGAACTATCGATTTTGAAAGCAGATGGTCAAAAAGCATCCAAAATTACCCAGTATACAAAGAGGTAATAAAAAAAACTAAAGGTGTATCACATAGGTTTAGATAAACAAAATTTTTTTTTTAAATTGTAAATATTTTCTTACCCATAATTTTTAGCATATGTTTTGGTTGTAAAAAAAGAAAGTTATTTCTTTGTAACACACCTTAACTAAAGTTCTGGTATCATGTTAAAAAAAAAGATCAAGCTGTCAAAAGTTATGAGCGTGAATGCAGCACCAAAATTTAAAGCAATCAACAACAAAACTTGGAATAAAGTGAACACCCAGCAATGCTTCCTGGTTCAACTTTTTGCCAAAATTAGTTAACATGTGCATCTCCAAGCATTTGATTAGCTCTTTGGACATAAAGATGGAGTCTTATAAAAGTTTTTATACTTATATCCAAACTGTTGTATTAAAAATGAAGTTCCTTGACTTTTCAGAACTTAATAATAACCCTTCATCTCTCCATGCTCCAAGCCATTATCACATATTCGGGACACTATTAGCCACGATAACCTAAAGTCTGCATGTGCGATTTGCTCTTTCCTGACAATTGGTTATCAGCCTGTGATGACTGATAGCCAGAGGTCATACATTTGAACGGAGTGAGGTTATCATGCCCGGCAAGAGAAGTTGATCATTAGATGATGTCAGATGTAAACAACTGACGTGACGTAATGCAAAATTTACGCCAATCTTCTGTTTTACTTACATTTTTGTTCGTCAAACACGTTAAAACAGTGAATTGGACTATGTGATAAACAGATTATCTCACGGGGTTTTGGTTATCGCCCTCAGTATCAACCCTTGACCATTATCAGCCCAAGAGCTAAAGCTCTCGAGCTGATAATGGGTCTCAGGTTGATACTTCGGGCAATACCCAAAATGTCATGAGATAATCTCTTATTATCAGCATTTTTATCAGTTACCTCTGCAAAATCAAGCTCTTCCATGTCTTACCCTTGTCATGCTGAATATTTTTATAACACTCCTCCCCAATTTTTATCATGTTAATCAGCAGCACTCCAGTGTATGCTTGTGATTAACCAGGGTTGAAAGCAGTGTGGATCCTGATCAGATGGCTTTGTCAGAAGCCAGCTGGTCTGAATCTACAGTGTTTCCAAAAAAAGGATTAATTGGGGTTAAGCAGGACGAGGGTTTAAAACTCTTGCTATTTTTGGCACAGGTTTAGATAAAGAAAAATTTTCAGCTTAAAATTGTAAATATTTTCTTACCCATACATTTTAACATATGTTTTTGGTGCTCAAAAGAACCGTCTCATCGAGACGGTTCTTTTGAGTACCCACAACATATGTTTTGGTTTAGAAATAAGAAAATTAAATTTTCGTTACACAGTCTTAACTAAAGTCCTGATATCATGACTAATATTGTTTTATCTGCTGTTTCAGCTACTCTTAGCACCGACGCCTTTCCTAATAGGTGTTCCTGCAAGTTTTTTCCTCTACAAGAAGGACTTCACTTTCCCTGAAGATATCTGGCTTGTGGATCTGGACTCTAATAAGGTAATATTTGGTACACATTGCTGCAAATATACATTTAACACTAGATCATTTAGTTAAAAGTAAAAACACATGTTTTGGGTGCTCAAAAGAACCATCTGAATGAGATGGTTCTTTTGAGTACCTACAACATATGTGAAATAAGAAAAATAATTGAGCTGTGACATGAGATTTCCAACAATGTGGTATGTGCGTCCAGCAAAGGCTCAGACCAGCCTGCGCATAAGCGCAGTCTGATCAGAGCCTTTGCTAGTCGCTTGACTATTCTATGACTGTTAAGCTACATAGCTAACAGCATTTGGTATTTCTAAGCATAAAAGGAGGCTAGACAGGCTCCTCTGTGTCTTCACTTGTCAAAATAGCACATTGTTGGAAATCACATGTCGCGGCTCAATTGTTGATTTCACACTCTTATCTAGGGGCCTGTATCCAGTGATTCATGTGTTTCTGGCACGACCAAATCTGTTTTCTTAGAATTAATAACAAGGATTAGCCTGAAGCACTTCAGCGAAGCAAATTCCAAAATAGGAGCAATTTCGATATAAAAGTCATAATTGGCCATTTAAAGCTGATGCATGCCTGGTTGCTATTTGCACAGGCAATATATGCCAAGAATATGAGCTACTGACAAGGCTCTATGGTGCAACCTTAGCTTGTTCCTGTATCAAGCAGGGGCCAGATGGTGAGACCTGGAGGAGTTTGGCCACACTTATGGAGGGAAGAGTTTTGTTTTGAATATTGAGTCCCCCTATTTGTTGTATACATTTATTTCAGAACTTCTCCCTCAGTTCGAAATAGAGAAAAGTGAACCTGATATAGAGAGACATCTTCTTTCAAGTCGTCCCCAAGCTTAGCAGGGTTTAAGTCTTTTACATGCTCAAAAAGGGAGCGCAGTGGTTCAGTGGTAGAGTGCTTGACTCGAGACAGAGGGGCCATGGGTTCGGGCCTCACCGGCATCACTGCGTTGTGATCCTTGAGCAAGACACATTTATCCTAGCTTAGTACTGGTTCAACCCAGGAAGACCCAGTCCCTGTTTAACTGAAAGATTGTTGATGGGACGTAAAGAATCAAATCAAACAAACAAAATTACATGCTCAAAAATACTGAACATAGGCTTTCTTGTGGCAGCTCATACAAATGAAGCAGTGTTAATAGCAACCAACCAACAAGTGTTGGTTGCTGTTACGATTAGAGGTTCTGTTCTGTTCTATTCATCTGCAGTACGAAGGCCTGATTTTCATTCTGTCACAGAGCTATTGTATCTATACGGAGTCGATTCAAACTAACTAAGAACCTAATTCTACCATTGAAAAATGTGCTTTGATCATTTTTGACAATAAAAATAAACAATAAATAAAGTTGGATCGCGAAGGTACTGTTTTTATTGATATTTACGTCAGATTTTTTGCCATAAGACTGCGGGATTTGTTTGATCACCAAGAGCTTGAACGTTAATGATAGCTGTTTCAAGCAGGCGGCTGTGTGATCCGCATGACATGACGTCACAAATCTTATAACGTTACGTCATGAAGTGATAAAGTTATGAAGCCATCTGATCAGAATTCACTGATTGGAAATACAAGCTTTTAACTAGAATGCTGCTGGTTAATAGGACAAACATTGGGAGTGTAATACATTAAACTATTCAGCATGTCAAGGGTTAATGAAGCTGTGACAAATGCTGAAGACTACTCCCTATATTTCTATTGCAAGACAATTAAATGTTTCACATTGCTAGATCAGAAAATTAACAATCAGTAATTTTTGGTAATCCTAAACTGAAATTTTTGTTGTTGGTTGTTTGTTGTAATAATAGCCAGAATGTGACAGGCTATTATTACAACAACAAAAGTTTATTCTGAGAAATAAGGAAAGTGATGACATTTTGATCGAAAAAAATCTTGTTATCTACAGCTATATGTGGTTCTCAACACTTGCATTAGACATAGTCTAATTAGCTTAAACGCAGGAAACCAGAGACATAAATGAGAACTTACGGTGGAAATCACTTCAGAAAATGAATCTGCAGTCACATGGGTCCATTTATCTTCATACTGCCAGACTAAGAATAAGCTCAAAAAGACAGTTACGGTAGAAAACCCTTATTCGACTTTGTCGTTAGAAATTCATGGTTGGTGAAAAGCGGGATGCATAGGTCCAGATAAGGAAATTGTATGTGCGTAAAATTGTAATTATTTTCTTACCCACCAATTTAAACATTAGTTTTGGGTGCTCAAAAGAACAGTCTCATTGAGACGGTTCTTTTGAGCACCCACAACATATGTTTTGGATGAGAAATAAAGAAAAAAGTTTTCCAATACACACGCTTATCTTGAGCCCCGGGGATAGAAGAAAGTACAAGTCATGAAATGGTAATGGATCTATTAAAGAGATTTAGATGTATGAAATGTGTCATTTTTTGCACTTTTTCATTAGCTTTAAATATGATTTTCACATTGACGCTGAAAGAATGATTGTTAGAATTAAACAAAATGTGAGAGATGTCAAGAAATAGCTACATCGATGGTTTTAAAAATTTGATTTTACGGCACGAAAATTCTTCCGTAGGGAAAAAGTAGGATTGCCGATGTTTGTAGATCACAGTCTCACTAAACTTTCAAGGTAGCACACTACATTGATTTTTTTACGCAGCAAAAAATGTGTGACACTATTTACGAGGGATGATCTAAAAGTTCTGATCGTTGGCTTGTAGCTTTGTACAGAGACATTTTTGAGAAGCATACTATGCACCGTTCAAAAGATGAGGTTTTTACCTTTATAATGATGCTAATATTTTTCGCTGCACTGTTTCGATGAATAATTACAGCACATTATATATGGTCCACTCCATACCACTGGCCTTTTTCATATTATAGAATAATGATAATATTTGAATCTGAATCTTTCGAGCCCAGCATCTTTAAAACTACAAAGTAAAACGGCATTGTCTTTTTACTTTTTGTTATTTGTAATGTCCATTCAAATGTTAGAATGGCGACAGGTTATGTCGATTCAATATTTAAAGCTCAATGCGGAATTCTTATGACGTCATTGAAATTGACAACTACGTCATTTTGAATACACTGCAGAATTTTAATTTCCGAGAATATTCTATTTTTGACTATCAATTTTGACTAAAAACATGCTGAACCAAATTTCGGCAAAATATTTAAGATCAATACTTTTTTGATTACAAAATATCTCAATCTTAAATTGAATATTGTAAAAAGTTATACTTTTTACCGAAAAATGACTGATTTTAGATAAGAATTTTCAAAATTGTTATTGGTTTCAGATGGATGCTTTGTGCTCAATTTAATCCGATATTGCATCATTTTACGACATAGTGCAGATCTGGACAATTAAATGGGTTTTAATTTTTGATATACACATGCAAACTTGTGTACCTCCGAATATTGACCTAATTTGTGGACTCATTTTAATTTTCTTATGTGGGTTACTATCAGTTTCCGACGATACCGATAATTAATAATTGCTTCAGATAAAAGTCAGTTCATCTTCGCTTATCTAAAACAATTTTTACCTGTTATACGGCTGTTGCTACGGCAGTAAGGGTCGGTCAAAACTTCAAGTGGTTCAAAATTTGATTATAGCGGACAGTTGCATAGCCATACAGCCAAAGGCCTAGAAAACCCAAATCGTATAGAAAGTTCGCCATATCTTCAGAACATATTGGCTTAGGGATGATCATTGAGCAGCCATAAAAACAAAATGCTGAGACGGCACTTGTCAAAACTGTGGCGTCTCTAGCATGCACAGTCTGCTTGATAGGTCAGTGCATTGAGCACATGGCTGTTTTGGGATAGATTTCCGGTTGCTCCTTCAAGTTACATAAAACATGTCAGAGCAGTGTATAGACAAAGAATATATTATAATGTGATACAATTTTCAGGCATGTTGCATCGCAGGTTACAGAGATATCACATCAGGATCAGAACTTTAAGATCATCCCTCGTAAATATGCAGCAGTTAGGGCGTAGAGGCATGATTTTGTTTGCGTTCCGACTTGAATTTTTGCTGGATTTCCACAATCCTGCACCCTAGAAGCATCACTACCAGGTAATGAAGATTGCCTCGCTTGTCCACATAGATTCCCTTTAAAAATCACATAAGCCAAAGCTTTACTGAGCTTAACTGACTGAAACAAAACAAAGTATCTCCCGCAATTATGAATTTTTTTAAATTTTTTATTTTGATTTCTCACGTTACTCATAACAAGCAGGTTTTCTTTCACTTCGTTGTATATCTTAAGATATTTCTTGTTCTCTGGTTTGATACAGTGTGCCCAGAATGTTCATTGTACATATAAGGGGTCACAGATTAGCAAATAAAGATGTACAGTAAAACCAGTCTTAAGCGGCCACTAAAAAGAAGACCAAAAATTGGTTTTCAAGACCGATTATTGCTTAATGCAGGTCAGAAGTATTGCAGAATGCTCCAAGTGGAGCATTCTGCAATACTATCAAACTTCATTAAGCTACCATTTGTCTTTAAGACCTTGGTTTTGTCTATTTTTGAATGGCCGCTTAAGACAGGTTTTACTGTAGTATCCATTCCTGAAGATTGTTTTTATCTTTGCAAACAGTGCAGACGCTGATGATATGCAGCATTATGCTGCATTTCATTTTGGTCTTCACTGTTTGTCAAAGTACCCCCTATTACCGAGTTTGCAGTTTGTAAAGGGATAAATGGTTTTATTTTTAGCTTTTTTCCAATAAAATACTTTACATTCTATGAGGCCAATAACAATGGTGTTGACCTGTCTGTGCAGGCTGGTCAGGGTCTTTGTAGTGTGTAAGCAGCAAAAGCAGGTATTCTCAAAACATGCCTCACATAAAAGTCACCTATTACATAAAATGCTTGAAAATATTAAAGTTTCTACGAAATATTTACCATATTTTCTGTAGTAGAGGTCTGGGCAATATAAATGAACCGTGACCGTCCAGGAAGAGGGGTGGGTGCAGGGCTCGAAAAATCCACTCGTCCGCTCGTATTTACGAGTGCCTCAGGCTGCAGGGCAAGTGGTTTTTTGGATGATTTCCAATGTAAATTAATATTTTATCCATATATGTCAATAATTTTTGTGATGCAGGGCAAGTGCCTATTATGAGATATTTCAAGGCCTGGGGTGTTAACTAGAACAGGCCTCCTGATAAGAGTGCATAATCTAAAAAAACATTTTTCTCATTTCTCAACTGAAACATATGTTGTGAGTACTCAAAAGAACCGTCTCAATGTTTAAATTGATGGGTAAGAAAATAATGACAATTTTACGCTAAAAAAACGTGTTTAACTGGACATTCGTAGAGCATGAGGTTCTAGTGGACCAGTGCATGAGATTTCGGTACTTATCGTTTCTGCCAGCGTGAAGGCTTGGGCCAGTCTAAGCAAAGACTCATCAGAGCCTTCCCTGCTCGTAAAAACAAAGTATGGATGTTGATGAAAGCTCAGACACCAAGCTTGAGACCTCTGGCTTAGCTGGATACATCAGCATGGGTGTTTATTATAGGCATTGCATATATAGGTTTAGATAAACAAAATTTTTCAGTGTAAAATTGTAATTATTTTCTTACACATAATTTTTAGCATAATGTTTTGGGTGCTCAAAAGAACCGTCTCAATGAGATGGTTCTTTTGAGTACCCACAACATATGTTTTGGTTGAGAAATAAAAAAAATATTTTTCTTTTACACACTCTTAACTGACACATATGGAATAAGTACCGAATTCTCGTGTGCCGGCCCATGTGTGAAATCCTCGTTGATCTGTCTTGAGATCTTACTGCATAGGAATGGCAGGATCAAATTACTCAATGATATCAAAAAAACATTTGCTCCGTTTTAAGGTTTCCTGCTTTGACGTGGGAGATTTTCAGTGGGAAAAAGGCTCTCTCCGACCGATTGTGATCCGTGGAAGTTTTTTCACTACAGATACCGCACGTTATTGAAGTGGAAAACCCCTTTTTGGAGTAAAAAGAGCTGTGCAGCTTATGGTGGCACTAAAGTTGGAAATTGACGTTTTGCATTGCAAAATGACCTAAGCTCCAGTTTCAGCCATTCCCAGAAAGTTCAATGGGAAAGCATACCAAAGGTCATGAAAAACACAAAATTTTGAGCGTAAAATTGTTAATATTTTCTTACCCATCAGTTTTAACATATGTTTTTGGTGCTCAAAAGAACCATCTCAATGAGATGGTTCTTTTGAGTACCCACAACATATGTTTTGGTTGAGAAATAAGAAAAATAATTTTTAATTATGCATTCTTAAATAGCGGCCTGGTATACAGTATTGGATTGAAGTGGAAAAACCGTTTTCAGAGTGTGCTAGGCGTTAATGAGTGAATCTGTCGAGAAACAGGATCTAAATGTATTGATCCAAATCTCTGATGGCGTTCCATTTAAACAAGACGGATAGCAAAATAAGCATTTTTTCTGATTTTATTGCGAAAATATCCTATGGGTGCTGCGTTGATTAGAGTGAAAATTTCAGCTGCTATTTTGATATGATATATCCTAGTGTCATCTGCTGAACAGCTTGGATCCAGATCAGGCCGGCCATCCGACGAATATTTCCAGGGGATGGATCTTTTCTTATCAAATTACTACCTTATAACGTAAATCACACTTAATGACACCGACGGTCATTCCTGGGGACAAATCTCATTTTAAAATGCATTTTTCTTTCTTTAGAATATGACAGAAAAATATAACCCGACAATTCCCTTTTAAAAAAACTATCCAACTGCCTTAAACTGTTTCACATGATGTGGCAACAATACAATAGACAGGTTAACAAGGGACAACCGCGACCACTTAATTAGTCTGTAGAGTTTATATACAGTATCTTTTGATTTTGACCAGTGTTCATCCCCATAATGTCTGTAATTATCTCTATTGAAATAAGAGCTCTTTAATTGAGTGAAGTTGAGAACTTTGAGTAATTAAGTGACATTCTCTGTGACATATGTCTATGCCAACGTACTGGGAGACATTCAACGACATGAGAGCAAAGGCGAAAAGTCAAGATGCTGGAAATCAATTTGACGTTCAAGAAATTGCATATTTATAAGGGCTGGCAAACAGAAGTTTAAGAAGCGACATGTCATTTCAAGCACATCTCACATGGAGAAAAGGGTTGACTGTACATGTATTTATGTTTTGAATGCGAGTAGCAAGGGCTCTGGCCAGACTGCACAAATACGCAGACTTGTCGGAGCTCAACCCCAGTTTATAGATGGTCCAAGGTCAGAGCTTTCGTTGCTTGTTTTGGCAATAAAAAACGCCAATTGCGTGTCTATGTCTCTAAATATACATGCACATCAGGGGTGATAACAGTAAGATAATCAAAAACCTGAAATCCATAATATACTTTCCTGAAATTCAAATATTGACTAGCCAAGACTTTTAAAACTGTTGAGAACTTTGAGTAATTAAGTGACATTCTCTGTGGCACAGAAAAGTGGACTGACACAATGTAAGATGGAGACAAGGGGAGCATTCTGCAATACTTTCGATCTTCATTAAGCTACCATTTGCCATAAATTAAGACCTTTGTTTTGTCTATTTTTGTGTGGCCGCATAAGACAGGTTTTACAGTATTAACTTAAGTCCTGACTCCACTGTATTTTCTTTTTCTTAAGAAAAATCAGGAGAAAGGAAGGCAGTTTATCTAGATTTAAGGATTGTTGCGTAATTATAGATACATATTAGAGTCTGCCATAGAACAAATCAAATTAGATAATAATAGGATAGCTTTCAGTCAAGATAAAATTACAGTCTAGAGACCAGCTAGAGACAAAATATTGATGCATGGCTGCGGTTTATTTCTTGGATTACAAGTTGTACTTTTCGTGGCATCTTGGTTATCCATCTTCAGATTAAAGTAAGAAATGTGAAGAGGAGCGCGGTTGCTGAGTGGTAGAGTGTTGGGCTTGGGATCAGCTTAGTGTCACTTGTTTGAGACTTGCCAGTTACTGTGCTGTGTCCTTGAGCAAGACCTTTTATTCTCTGTTTAACACTGGTTTAAACTAGAAAGATACTTTTGACCTGCATTAAGTGATAATTGGTCTTGAAACCAATTTTTGGTATTTTTGAGAGCGGCCGTTTTACACAGGTTTTACTGTAAATAGAAGCCACCATGTTTCTTTGAAAAAATCAGTCACTCCTCAATAACTGTAGTCAAAGTAGAGATAGAGGCGCATGTATCTGAACCGTTTGCCTTCTGTCATATCAAAAATTTATTGTTAGAACTTATGAGACAGTTCTTATAAGTATTTTAATAATATGGAACTCTTTAAGTACATTACAACATATATTTTCAGGCCTCGAAATATCTTAAAATAAGCATGCGCCCTACATCACAAAAAGTATTGGCATATATATGGGGAAAAAATAATTTTCACTAGAAATTTCAAAATTTTCACTTGCCCTGCATCCTGAGACACTTGTTAATACGAGCGGACGAGTGCTATTTTCGAGCTCTGTATTTTGACAGAAAATAATCTTTAGACCTGCTTTGAACAAAATATTGATGCAGGGATGCATTTGGTTAAAATTGGTTTCTTAGGCCTTATCATGCCAATATATTTTGTGTGTGTCTGTTTATAACGTCTGCTTCAGATATTGAAGAATTATTCAAATGCACTAAACACTTGCACTACAGGTGTACTTTTATCGTGGAAGGAAACACTATAAATTTTAGGCTAAATTTGACAAGTTAACAGGGTTCGCACAGGCATTAAATAGTACTTGAATATAGAGGTCTGTCTTGAAAAGTCCTTGAAAATTAGATTTGCCTTGAATAGTACTTGAAAAGCACTTAAAGGCTTTGAAAAGTCCTTGAATTTTACCATTTACAGGAGGAGTCAACTGTGTTTTTTGGAGACCTAAATCAGTATAAAATTGTGGTGTCTTTATTTGGTGCAGCATATGATGCACCAAATAAAGGCACCACAATTTTATACTAATTATCTTAAACTAATATCGTTAGTAATGGACTCTAGCATTTCAGAAGTAGAATTTTAACGTGTAAAACAGTATTTTCTTAAGTTTTCAGTCCTTGAAAACAGTAGGAAAGTCCATTAGATGTCCGTTAAAAGTCCTTGCCTGTATGAACCCTGGTTAACATTTCCCCTGTCATTCATGACAATTGTCGCTTGCATGCGTATCTTATGGTATAATTTTGTAGCCTTTATTGCTAACAATATGCACCCCCTAAGCAGTCTGGTCAGGGTTCATCATAAGTGTTTGCTTCCATGATCAAAGTAGCCTGAAGTGCATATGAATATACTATGCACAATAAATTTAGCAATTGTTTTGTATGGATGAGCCAATCCACATCAGATCTCTAGTTTAATTTGCTGTCATGAAGATACAAGCGCCGATCATCTGACAAGAATTTCCATTTAAAAAAATACAGAATTACCAAACGCAGCGGCCGTGCTAAAGTGACGTGTAATTTTAAGGCTAACGGGTAACGTGGGTATTTCTGATCATTATGAGAAGCCGAAACCATTTTCATGCGATTGTTTGGTCACTGAAAACCAAAAAAGCATAGCAAATGCTGCGATTTTCTGAATTTTCTCAGAGAAATAAAGGACCAAGTTTTCACAACTTGACGTTTTTACTAATGCTTTTACGTTATCGCCTTTAAACGGTGTTTTTACTCGGGTTTTCTTGAAACACATTAACAAACAAAACTTCTTGATGCCTTCCAACAAATTCAGACAAATACTGTTGAATAAAACATCTTCACGGCTACAGTGCACGAGCCGAAAGATAAAATCTAACGTCACCGTTATCTCGCAAATGCGTCGCACCATTTTTCAGTAACTTAAGGTTTTAATCAACCATACGTTGAGCTCCATTGTAAGCCTGTGATATCTTTATAAACTGATTCTCTGTTGAATTGGCACGCCAATTAACATTAGAAGCTTAATCAAATGACGACTACGTTTTGACGTCATTGGTGGCAGCCGATTTTTTTCAGCATGAAATCTGTATCGCACCTGTCACATAACCAATAGTTTTATAGGCGTATGATGCATGAGGAAGATGAAAAAACGCACAAACGAAAAATCACATGCTGATCATTTTAGCATTACTTACAACGGATGTCATTTTTGCTTACTGACCCCTCCTGCAATTTTTGCTCTCCCCAAATGCCTATTTAAAGGATGGCGTCTGAAAATTCGTGGTTTCATCGGCCTAAGATGCTATTCTCGTCATTGCAATTGAAATTGTTCGATATTGCACAAAGATGAGCACAAAAAGACGCAAAACATAAGAAATTGCTAAACTTATTGTGCATAGTATATATGCAGCAGACGGAAAAAGCATACATTTTCGGATAGAAATTAATGTTGTGTTAATCCTTCGTATACTAATGGATTCTTCCTTCTGGTTTGATAATATAATAAGCTTGAAATAGTCCCTTGTACATATCTACTGGGTGTCAGGTTATAATTTTCAAAAAATATTGTATTCTTTTGTCTGAAGATCTTTTTTATGCCCCCAAAGGAACTTTTGGAGGCATATAGTAATCGCACTGTCCGTCCGTCAGTCCGTCCGTCCGTCCCGCTTTCGTGTCCGGTCCATATCTCCTATATTCTTTGAGGTAGCAATTCCAAATTTGGTGTGTGGATACATCTTGGGATGGCGGAGTGTCGCGTACCATTTTCGGGTCACTGTGACCTTGACCTCTGACCTAGTTTTTAGAATAATCATGTCCGGAGCATATCTCTTATATTATTTGAGGTAGGAATCTCAAATTTGGTGTGTGGATGCATCTTGGGATGACGAAGTGTCGTGTACCATAATTGGGTCACTGTGACCTTGAACTTGACCTCTGACCTAGTTTCTTGAAAACTGCATTGAGTCTGGTGCATATCTCCTATATTCTTTGAGATAGGAATTCCAAATTTGGGGTGTAAATGCATCTTGGGATGACGGGGTGTCACATGCCATTTTTGAGTCACTGTGACCTTGACCTCTGACCTAGTTTTAAGAATTATTGTGTCCGGAGCACATCTCTTATATTCTTTGAGTTAGGAATTCCAAATTTGGTGTGTGGATGCATCTTTGGATAGCGGAGTATCATGTAGCATTTTCGGGTCACTGTGACCTTGACCTCTGACCTAGTTTTTAGAATAATCTTGTCCATAGCATATCTCTTATATTATTTGAGGTAGGAATCTCAAATTTAGTGTGTGAATGCATCTTGGGATGACGAAGTGTCGGGTACCATAATTGGGTCACTGTGACCTTGAACTTGACCTTTGACCTAGTTTCTAGAAACTACATTGAGTCTGGTGCATATCTCCTATATTCTTTGAGATAGCAATTCCAATTTTGGTGTGTAAATACATCTTGGGATGACAGGGTGTCACATACCATTTTTGGGTCACTGTGACCTTGACCTCTGACCTAGTTTTAAGAATTATTCTGTCGCGAGCATATCTCATATATTCCTTGAGTTAGGAATTCCAATTTTGGTGTATAGATGCATCTTGGAATAGGGGAGTGTCATGTACCATTTTCGGGTCACTGTGACCTTGACCTCTGACCTAGTTTTTAGAATAATCATGTCCAGAGTGTATCTCTTATATTATTTGAGGTAGGAATCTCAAATTTGGTGTGTGGATGCATCTTGGGATGACGAAGTGTCATTTACCATAATTTAGTCACTGTGACCTTGAACTTGACCTCTGACCTAGTTTCTAGAAACTGGTGCATATCTCCTATATTCTTTGAAATAGGAATTCCAAATTTGGTATGTAAATGCATCTTGGGATGCCTGAGTGTTACAAACCATTTTTGGGTCATTGTGACCTTGACCTCTGACCTAGTTTTCAAGAATTATTGTGTCCAGAGCATATCTCCTATATTATTTGAGATGGTGATTCCTCTTGGGATGGCGGAGTGGTGCATACCATTTTGAGTCACTTTGACCTTGACATTGACTTCTGGCCTCATTTCTAGGTTTTTCGTGCCATATTATAGCTATCTTTCCTCAAATGTGTCTTATGCTAGACCAATTCCTTTGGGGGCATTCGTCACGTGTTTGTGACATTTCTTGTTACCTAAACAAACAGTGTAGACCCTGATGAAATGCCACACTATGCGGCATTTCATCTGGGTCTTTACAGTTTGTAAAAGTACCTGTTTAGGGGTTTCCTGAATACAAAGGGTTAAAGAACAGGCTTAAGATGTTTTAGCGTAATGGTAAATTGTTGTATATTTTGGAAAAAGGATTCCCTCTGAACACAGTCCAGATGCTATAGATTCTATTAGGTTGCTGAAACCAATCAGTTTCTTCTGCAAAAGATTGTGTGTCCAGAGACCAATCCATCAAGTTTTGCATTAGCTTTAACATTAGAGCTAGAATAATCAACAAATGACCAATTTCTTCTCATTTTCTGGTGACACCGTTCTGTAGGAAATATAGCTGTTCTAAAATGACCATTCTCCTGTTTTTAGTCTAAAGGCTTTAGCAGTGGCCATTTTCTGTTACTAAAGAAATGCTGCAGTGTTCAATCTAGTAGATTTTAAAGGGGGTCATTTTCATTTATTAAACACTGCCCAATATTTCCTGATTCAATTAATGTTAAAGATGGCCCACTCCAGCTTGAGCAAAGGGCCATTTGATAAAAAAAAGGGGGCCAATAGCCCCATGGCCCCCTCTAGATTGAACACTGATTAAATGGTAAAAGTAAAATTAATATTTGGGTAATTGTTTACTGATAACCAATAAATGAGAAGCAACTTTCTTTTTTTTTTTTTTTTTTTTGGGGGGGGGGGGGGGTTCAGTTTGTGTCAAAATTACCCTCTAATGTATCCGTCATTAGCTATCACAGCCCCCCCCCCTCTTCTGGGGCCGAGAAATAGCAGGGATATTGATTTTTACTCTGTAAATGCCTGGTATATGTCCTGCACTAGGGGGATATTTTTATGTCACATGCCATGTTGTTTAAAAAAATATAGGTCCCCTCAAAGGAAACATTTATATTTAAGAAAAAATATTTTAAGTTCTTGTGTAAAATGCTGTAATAAATATGGTATAATTGAGAATTAAGAGCTTTGAGAATTCCTTCGTGGACGCTTGGATTCAGGTCAGGTAGGAATTAAGATCAGCAATTATAGAAGCCAAGGTTCTAATCAAATAAAATTACAGACAAAATTCTATTATAGGCTTGCTCAAACTTGTAGGCGATGCCATATCTGACTCAAATATTCGGACATTCGACTGAAAAGCTGAGTTTTTAATCCACTGTGTACCGTAAACTCCTAAAAGGGTACTTTGGCAAACAGTGACTACGCAGATGAACTGACACTGAACAACTGACTCCCTTTTTGGACC
The DNA here is from genome assembly GCA_964019695.1 of Loripinus fragilis. Lineage (NCBI taxonomy): Eukaryota > Metazoa > Mollusca > Bivalvia > Lucinida > Lucinidae > Loripinus > Loripinus fragilis. The sequence goes on from OZ026519.1 coordinate 77,922,923, forward strand.
AATAGAATTTCCCATAAAGATGGATATATTTAAGTCAGGATGAGCCATTGTATATATTATGAGAGCACAGATTATAATTTCAGAAATATATTTCAAATTTATCTGAAGATTGATTTTGTCTTAGCAAACAGTGCAGGCACTCAATGAAATGCCACATTTTGAGACATTTCATCTGGGTCTTCACACTTAATGCCAAAGTAACCATTCTGGGGTTTCTGGTCTGCTTAGTTTAAATAAAACCTGACTTTGTTGCATTGGAATAAGAAAGGCACGGAGCACCTGGTTCCCACAAGCTCTGAAATTCATGGAAAACCTGAAAAATCACTAAAAAAGTTCCATGTATGGAAAAATCATGGAATTTGAAAAAACCTGAATAATCATGGAAAAATCATGGAATTTTATGAAATAATTTGATGAAACCACCAGTTGCCAGAAAACTAGCAGTGGGACACATGTGTCCAACAGCCAGTTTTCTGGCTACTGGTTGTTTCAGGTTTTAATTATTTCAAAATGTATGCATGGTGCTATTGTTGCTGCATTCTGCATTAATGCTCGGAGTGGTGAAGATGCTGCTATTAAAGAGGAGGTTGAAGGCAGTGCATTAAATAGTCATGGAAATTACATTGCTGATTATGGAAAATCATGGAAAAATTATGGAAATGTGTTTTTGAATTTCTGGGTGGACCCTGACAGAGTGGAGGAGGGGAGGTTTTGTAGTACATAAAAAATACTCAGCATGAGATTAATACTTTCCCCACTTACAGTTGCAACTGACCACCTATTCTATTCTATTCTTCTTAGTGTTCCCCCCCCCCCCTTGACTTATCGAGGCACCACCATAAGGTGTAAAGGTTCAGTGAGCTTGTATTTTAAACTGATGAGGTGAAATATATACAGTCTGTGTATTTACAGGTTTAACACAACATTCTGCAATCTGCAGACACAAATGCTGACAATTGCTAGTCATCTGAAATTTGACAGTTTGGACCTAGATCAGGCCCTACAAATATTCTGGAACCAAACTGTTTGATGCTGATGGTACTTTTGAAAGCTTATTTTGAACAGGTTAATTTTAAAAGAAATCTGTAGATGACGAAAAAGCATGAAAATTTAACCAGCATGCAAATTAAAATAGTTAATTATGATTCTGAGAACAATCAATGCCTAATAAAGCAATTATTTCTCCCACAAGCTGAGATTACGGATGCTCTGTAAAATTAATGTTTAAAGGTTTTAACACTTTGCATTGTGGGTATTTTTTTTCTCTCCTTCTGTTGATTTATTTTCAGATTAAACTTTTTCATAAATTTACCTTCAGAGTGTCAAACAGATTGGGTTCACACTGTTTGCAAAGGTATTCATATCAAGTGACTTCTTAGCAGGCAAATGCGTGTTACCTGACAGAAGCTGCAGACCCAGGTCAGACTGCTTTCAGAACGCTTGTTCAGGAGCTTCACTGTTTGACTGACATTTTGAATCAGTTTGATCTGATATTAAATGCTATTTCAAAAGAGGGTGTAGAACTTTGAAAAAGTTATGCTCACAATTCCATGTGAGTATTGAGTCGTATATGGTATTTTTAAAACTATGTTGTCAAGAAAATTTAACCCTTTGTATACAAATGTATTCTTCCATCTGGTCATAGGGCCAGTTAAGCCCCCCAAAAAATAGCGTAAAATTGCAATTATTTTCTTATCCATCAGTTTAAACATGTGTTTTGGGTGCTCAAAAGAACCGTCTCATCGAGACGGTTCTTTTGAGTACCCACAAGGTATGTTTTGGTTGAGAAATAAGAAAAATAATTTTCAGTTACGCACTCTTATCTGGGGGCCTGTCTGGTCTTAAGCTATTCACCTGGAATGGTTGGTTATATACATACAAAGGGGTCGAAGGTTAGAATTTCTAAATTGTGATGTACAATTTCTGTCCGTGAAGATTTGTTTTTGTGTGGGCCCGCAGCGATCTGCATCAACTCGATTATTCAGGGAAAACCCAATGTATTCATTAATATGCGAGGAAGGTGATTAGATCATGCTACAGTTAATAAAATTGAATATTAATGAGCCGTATTTGCTGCTCAAAGCATTTAAATCATACTCGTGAACTTTTGTTATGGTAGAATATATTAAAATTTTATATACTTGTAAGAGTTCAGGGGTGTTTTGTCGGTCAATCTGGTTGCGCTGTGTGGAGTCCTTAAGCATGCATGAAAGATATTTTACTGTATCTCCATCGTGGAAAAAGATGAGTGGTGTATTAACCCTTAAAGGGCCAATCATAGACTGGCTCCCATTGTCAAACTTAATTATGCATACTCAAAAGTATTTTTTTCATTGATTTCTCAATCTAATGATGCCTACGTTTGACGTCGTATGTTCTAAGGGCTGAAAGAAAAGACAACTCTGATGGGAAAGCAATATTTGGATTATTTCTCTTGGTTAGAACATCCTTATAAAATCAATGAACATACGACAGGGAGCCAGTCTAGGCCAATCATGAGGGTAGCAGACTACAAATTATGCAAAATTTTTCCAAATTTTCAGAAAAAAAAAGGAATGATATTTCATGAGAATCGTCTGCCAGCAGACGATTCTCATGAAATATCATGCCTTATATGTTATTTTTGAAAAGCATCAAAGTTTGAAATTTTCGTCTGCTGCAAATTATAGGTGGAGCTTTATGGGTTAATTGCGTTCGTCTTGTCCATCACTATATTATGCTCCTAACTTTGAAAATGGTGAGGGTGTGTAATGGCATTTGTCTTGTCTGTTTGTCTGGTTGTCTGTGCATATGTCCTTTGTGACACTTATTTAATACCACCAATAGCTTTAGAACTATACAGAAATGTCAGTGTTGATTAATTACTCCTTTTGGTGCGGATCCTAAGGAGAAGTATAACATAAGCTTCCAGCTTCCAGCTTTCATTCTAATCCTTTTACATTATGTAACTTGTATTTATTTGTATGTGTATCTTACCAAGTTGAAATAAAATATGTTTAAACTAATTACTCCTTTTCCAGTTATCTCTCTATGTAGAGTTATGCCCCTTTGAAAAACTGAGATGCAAATCTTGGGAGCAGAATATTCAGAGAACCGCAGGAGCTATTCAGCCTATATATCGGTGTACTGACCATTGCTTAAGCCCGGGTTCCATAGAGCTTGCGACCGCAGCGTGATCTCTCGGTGACTGATTTTGATTGCAACCAGAGTCTGCAACCACTGCAACTGTTTGAACATTTCTGGTATGGTCACTGACCAGCCTCCGGTCAGTCACTGACCAATTGCCGCATGTTCGGGGATTGTTTAGCATTTAGTCTACAATCGGTCTGTGACTAGTTCTAAGTAATCGGCAACCAATCAGCCAGCGACTGGTTAACACTGACCCAAGACTAGTTGGCAACTGGATGGAGATTGTTCTATCATTTTTTTTTTAGATAAAGTATTTGGAAAGAATAAAACTACTCAAGTATTTCGGGAGGGCGGTGGCCCAGTGGTAGAGCACTTGATTCGAGATCGAAGGGCTGCGGGTTCGAGTCTCACCGGCGTCACTGCGTTGTGTCCTTGAGCAAGAACATTAATCCTAGCTTAGTACTGGTTCAACCCAGGAAGACCCGTCCCTTTATAACTGAAAGATTGTTGATGGACGTAAAGAATCAAATCAAACAAAACTCAAGTATTTCTCTGTGAGTTCAGATATGGTTGACTGTATGTTGATGTGTGGGGTTATTTTGCCATATAAGAACTATTCAAGTATTTCTTTGAGAGTACAGATATGGTTGACTGTATGTTGATGTGTGGGGTTATTTTGCCATATAAGAACTATTCAAGTATTTCTCTGTGAGTACAGATATGGTTGACTGTATGTTGATGTGTGGGGTTATTATGCCATATAAGAACTATTCAAGTATTTCTCTGAGAGTTCAGATATGGTTGACTGTATGTTGATGTGTGGGGTTATTTTGCCATATAAGAACTATTCAAGTATTTCTCTGTGAGTACATTGATATGGTTGACTGTATGTTGATGTGTGGAGTTATTTTGCCATATAAGAACTATTCAAGTATTTCTCTGAGAGTTCAGATCAATATAGAATAAATGCTGAGCCCAAAAACAAACAGTATGGAAATTTCTGTAGAAGACGTAATTGATTATTTCCTTTTCCTGCGCTTAACTCTTTGCATGCTTTGTAATATTTCATGCTTTTGTTGTTGTCTGCTGACTTCTTTCAAAATTGATTCTTCAAAAAATTCTTCATGCTTGTGTTGTTGTCTGCTGACTTCGTTCAAAATTAATTTTTCAAAAAATTCTTTCAGGAACACCATCAGAGTGTCAAACAGTTTGATCCAGATCAGAACTGATGTTCTGTCGGTCCTGTTCTGGGTCCAAACTGTTCAGATGACAAAAGTCACCCCTTGCAAGGAGGAGATAAGCACAGAATTCTTATTTCCATGCTTCTTTAAAACACTTTCACTGTCATTCGTGATGTAAGTTGTCTGCCTTAACATCTGCTGTTGTGTTTTGGAAGTCTCTATAGCAAAAAGCATGTATCCAGATATAGATCAGAAGGCTCTATTTGTCGTTGTCTGCTCACTCTTTGCGTAGTGAGAAAAGATTAGGCAGCACATGTGACTCAACAGTCAACTTTATATTTTGTATTTCAGATAACTCCAGCTTCTGTAACTGGCGCAACAGAGTTACCCAGCATGCCAGAGCCAGAGGGAACCATCCTTAAGAACCACCTCAAACAGGTACAGTTTGAACCATGGCATGAGAAATGCGTATTTCATGGGTCCTGTGGAGCCCAGTAGTAATCTGGGTGACTTGAGATTGAGGGGTTAACGTTGCTGCTTCGGGTCATGCGGAGGCGCTGCTTTGCCGCTCTGTCCTAGAGCGAGACACTTTAAGCCCCTGCTTATGAGGAGCGCAGTGGCTTAGTGGTAGAGTGCTTGATTCAGGAGCGATGGGTTGTGGGCTGGAGCCTCATCAGAGGCACTTTCCTTGAGCAAGACACTATTCTCCGATTAGTACAGGGTCAGCCCTGGAAGACCTGTCCTGACATGACTGAAAAATTGTTGACTGGAACGTAAAGAATCAAAACAAACAAAAATCCTCTGCTTATCCTAAGTACTGCTTCCACCCAAGAAAGGTCCCAGCATGACTGAGAAATTGTTGACTGAAATCTAAAGCAACAAATCAAACAAACCTCAGAGAAACAAACCTCAAACCAAAGGCTCCGTTGAAACTGCTTTTCTGTGATGGCAAGGTGAGCTTTTGGGTCACTGTAAAGGCGGTAACTTTAATATTCTTATCATGGGCATGGTTCGGCTATTTCATCTGCTCAAGAAGGGAAATCAGGTTCTATCTATTTGGTAAAGGGTTAATAAGTTGTTTGAGCGGCGCAAATGTGCATGCATTTCATGAAAATTGTGACCGTATATACATTGAACTCACATTTATTAACCTTAAAGCACATTTCACAAAAAGTTGCATGCTTTTTTCGCTGAAATATTTGAAGCCTCTTTGACAAACAGTGTAGATCCACACTGTTTGCCTCTATACTTACATTAACCAATGAACATACATTTTTGGATGCAGTCATTTTGCTGGCCTTTTAAGGGTTAAATCATATGTTTTGTGTCTTTTAATACTGGGGTGTTATGGCACAAGATGATACAGTTACATTTGAATAAAATCACGCCTCTTTTTTAGATTTTATCTATGTCTAAGGTAAATCAGTCCTTATTACGCATTCATGAGGTGCCGCCTTTACATTGACCTAATATCCTTATAATACATACATGTGAAAATAGTGGGTCATGAAACGTGCCAAGCTGAAACTGGAATCCTGTTATTGTGCTGTTTATAATGATCAAACAACATATTTTGCTTTCTTTTTCTGAAGATCTCCAAGCATATAAACAGATTAATGATTTAATGGCTAACTGTTATTCAGCTCAGTTTTGTTAATTAATTGGTATCCTGGTTTGACTGATACTGGCTTTCTTCTTAACTCTTTGAATGCTGGGTAATGTCTGTATGAGACCTGATTTAAGCAAATCTGATAATTTTCATCAATTTGTAGTACTTGAAAATTGTAGAGCAACCCTTTTGTGGTCCTTGAATTTTACACATTATTGCCCGTATGAACCCTGATGTATGCAGGGTAAATTAGATCATTATCATAAAATTATACAGTAAAGCCTGTCTTAAGCGGCCACTCAAAAATAGATCAAATAAAGGTCTTAAAGAGAAAAAGTAGCTTCATGAAGGTCGTAGCTTCATGAAGGTCAAAGGTATTGCAGAATGCTCTCTTGGAGCATTCTGCAATACCTTAGACCTGCATGAAGCGATAATCTGTCTTGAAAAACAATTTTGTCTTCATTTAAGCTCTCTTGGAGCATTCTGCAATACCTTAGACCTGCATGAAGCGATAATCTGTCTTGAAAAACAATTTTGTCTTCATTTAAGTGGCCGCTTAAGACAGGTTTTACTGTAGTCCTTAGAAAATTGTATAGGAATTCTATTGTATAGCAATCCTATGGAGGAAGGAGCGTGGTTCCTGAATGGTAGAGTGCTTGACTCGATATTGAGGGGTTGGGTGTTCCAGTGTCACTGGAGGCACTGCATTGTGTCCTTGAGCAAGACACTTTATACTCTGCTTAGTACTGGTTCAACCCAGGAAGACCTGGCTCAACATGACTTAAAAACTGTTGATTGGGATGTAAAGAATCAAAACAATCAAACAAATCCTATGGAATTGTTTGAAAAGTCCTTGAATTTTACACAGCGTTGCCTGTATTAACCCTGATGTACTGAGCTGCATCTAGTAATGAGTACAGTAAAACTTGTCTTAAGCGGCCATTCAAAAAGAAGACCAAATTTTTTTTTCAAGACCGATTATCGCTTAATGCAGGTCAAAATTATTGCAGAATGCAGCATTCTGCAATACTTTCAACCTTCATTAACCTACCATTTGTCTTTGAGACCTTGGTTTTGTCTATTTCAGAGTGGCCGCCTAAGACAGGTTTTACTGTATGCTTGTTTTACTTTCAGGCATTGGCTAGCATGAGTATGACACCACAGCCAATAAAAAATCTCGATGTAATTGCTCAAAATCCTGATATGTGGAAACGACGCGAGAGTTTCTCATCTCAGACAGGCTTCAACCCACTCATATATGGCAACGACGTGGACTCTGTTGATGTTGCCACCAGGGTTGCTATGGTAACGTATATGCTGGAGATGAAAATAATTTTGGAGCTTAAAACTAGGGGATGACTTTTATTTGAAATGTTCATTTGGGGAAGTATATCATTGGACTTATATTGTTGGAAATTTAGTTTGATGGCAATGCATGAGCGGAGCAGTAAAACGTTATTTCTGACCATTTACAGAGTTTCGCTCAGGCTTGAAAAGTACTTGAATTTAGAAGGCTTTCTTGAAAAGTCCTTGAAAATTAAATCTGCTTTGAAAAGTAATGGAAAGCCACTCAAAAGCCTTGAAAAGTCCTTGAATTCTACTATTTTCTGTAGGGCTTAGCACAGTTGATAGAGCCCTTAATCATTATGAAATTGTTGTGCCTTTATTTGGTACAACAATTTTATACTGATTTTCTTATACGTATTTCTCCATTATCTCAGTAAAGCATTTCTGAAGTAGAATTTTAACACTCAAATTTGTATTTTTCATTAAATTTTAGTCCTTGAAAGCTGTAGAAAAGTCTTTTAGAAATCCTTGAAAAGTCCTTGAATTTTACTCAAACATGCCTTACGAACCCTGATATATCCGATGATCAACCTCCCCAAATGAACATTTTTAATATGGCTATCCCCATTCTATTGCACTTCTGCATCTGTTTACCATAAAAATATTTCTTTCATCTCAAAA